>CAJGYO010000003.1:14792344-15507297 GCA_904845875.1 Miscanthus lutarioriparius | reverse complement strand
GATGATATCCTCATCTATAGCTTCGTCGTGGTCGAGCATCTGCGGCACATCAACATCGTCCTCGGCGCCTGTGGTGCGCACCATCTACTCTTGAAGCGCTCCAAGTGCTCGTTGAGGCGCCATCCGTGACCTATCTTGGCCATGTCGCCGCCCAGAGGCGGTGTCGCCATGGGCGCCGACAAAGGTCGACAGCGGTGGCGGCGTGGCCTCTACCTCGCTTCGGCCCGGGGCCTTGGCGGCTTCTTGGGCTTGGCGGGATACTACTGGGAAGTTCATCGCGACTTTGGCATCATCAGCGGCCCCCTCACGTGACTCTTGCGGCGAGGCAGCGTTCGGTGGGGAGGACGACGGCAGCGTCGGCGGCTTTCGAGGGCGCTCAGCGCGCCTTGGCAGCCAGGCCCGTGCTTGAGATGCGGTTTGGCGCTACTTTACGTGGTCGGCTGCGATGCATCGGGTGCGGGGTTGGCGCCGTCCTCCACCGAGCGCGGGACCCTCGCCTACCCAGCGAGCCATTTGCGGCTTTCGCCACCTCAAGCTCGCCGCCTACGAACACGAGCTCATCGGCTTGGTGCAAGCTATGCGCCATTGGCGCCCGTATTTGTGGGGGCGCCCCTTCCTGGTTCGCACTGACCACTACAGTCTCAAATTTTTGCTTGATCAGTGTTTGTCTACCGTTCCACAGCACCAATGGATCAGCAAACTTTTCGGCTTCGACTTCACCGTGGAGTACCGCCCGGGCCGCCTCAACACCGTGGCGGGCGCTTCTATCGCGGCGGTGAGGCGGTGGTGCACATACCATCGCTAGACGCCCTCGAGGCAGCGGTGGGCTGTGTCAAGCCGCCGTTTGACCTCCTCGGCGCCATCGAGCGCTTCGACCACGACGCCGGATGGCGGTAAGCTCTGCTGCGGCAGCTCTGGGGCGGGGGAGCTCGTGGAGCCGTGGGCGCTGGACAGCGGCCTCCTCCTCCACGGGTCTCGTATCTTCGTCGTTGGATCACGGGGACCTCCGCCACCAGGTCCTCCTGCTGGCCCATGCCGCCGGCCATGAGGGGACCTAGAAGACGCTGCACCGCCTCCGTGCCGAGTTCTACATTCCGCGGGACAGGGGCTTTGTGCGTGACTTGGTGCGTTCCTGCACCACGTGCCAGCGCAACAAGACGGAGGCGTTGCAGCCAGCGGGACTGCTGCAGCCCCTCGACGTGCCCTCCCAAGTTTGGGCGGACATCTCGATCGATTTCATCGAGGGGCTGCCCAAAGTCGCCGGCAAGTCGGTTATCCTCACCGTCGTCGACCGTTTCTCTAAGTACGCGCACTTCATCGCGCTCGGGCACCCCTACTGCGGCGCGTTGGTCGCCCGTGCTTTCTTCGGCGGCATTATGCGGCTCCACGGGTTCCGCTCTCCATCGTCGATGGCCGGGACCCGTGTTCATCGGCCATGTGTGGCGGGACCTTTTCCAGATGGCGGGCGTCAAGCTCCGCATGAGCACCGCCTTCCACCCTCAGACGGACGGCCAGTCGGAGGTGGTCAACAAGGTGATTGCCATGTATTTGCGCTGTGTTACAGGTGACCGGCCTCGAGCGTGGGTGGGTGGTACGCCGTGGGCGGAGTATTGCTACAATACTTCTTTCCATACTGCCCTCGCGCGCCACGCCTTTCGAGGTCGTCTGATCGACCACCGCCCCCCATATTGCCGTACCAGCGGGAGCGGCTCGTCTGCGAGGCCGCATGACGCGCCATACTCCGGCAGCGGCGACGAGATGCTTTCGGCCGAGGTCCGTCGGCGGCTCCTTCAAGCCCAATGACTCTCCAAGCGCTACTACGACGCCAACCACGGGGATGTGGAGTTCGAGGTAGGCTCGTGGGTGCAGGCTGCGTCTCCTTCACCGCACGCGCAGCGGTCCCTCGACCCTCGCTCCAAGCGCAAGTTGGGGCCGCATGGCTGGCGGGCCGTTCAGCGTCTTTGGAGCGCATCGGTCGCATCACCTACCGCCTCCAGCTGCCCGATGACACCCGCATCCACGATGTTTTTCATGTGGGCCTCCTGAAGCAGCACCGCGGCGATCCCCCCACTGCCGCCGGTGTCTTGCCACCGGCTTTGGATGGCCGGCCCCTGCCCGGTCGGAGCAGCATACCTGGCGGCCTCAAGGCCTTGGGGTGTTTGGAAGATCTTGATCAAGTGGCGGCGATGCGCCGGCCAGATGATGCAACGTGGGAGTCACTCGAGGAGTTCGCGCCCGAGCACCCGATTTCGGCTCGAGGGCGAGCTGTTTTGTAGGCGGGAGAGATGTTATGACCGGCATCCCCTACCGCCGTGCATTGACTAAGGGCTAGGAGGAAGCCGGCCATCAGAGGGCTATGGCCCATATAATTGTCGCAATTATAGTATTTGTTAACACTGGATTTTGGTCAATTCTGGAAGATGACAGGTGGACCCACATGCAGGAAGAAGAGTGTTCGGCAAATAACGCAAGCGGTCGGCTAAATGCTTGTGCGGTCGGTTATTCGGAAGGCGGTAACTCCATTCGGGAAGCGAAGATGGCAAGCAAAGCCGATCGAGAAGATGAAAGTTGTAATAATAAAGGACTACGAGAGTTTGGGGCAAGGAATCGTAGTTTCCAAGTTTATTTAAAGAGTTCCTTTGTAAATCGTAGTCTTTTAGGACTCGTGTTTCGTCTAGGGTATAAATATTGACCCTCGACCATTGTAATAGGCGTTCACAACCAAATCAATACAACCGGCCCGTGCCAACTTTCGAGTCCTTTTGTCGCGGTCGTCGAGTTCTTGAGAGGAGTCATCGATCCGTCGACCTCCGTAAGTTCCGACAACCTTGTTATCATGTTTAGTATCATGCGGTGGATTTAGGCGTGATGCAAGTAGTCTTGTTTGTTTTCAATGATCGTATGGCGGATCTTTGCTTGACAATCAAGAAGTCTTTGCTTATACTTTGTTTATGAGTAGATATCGTGCGGCGGCGTTTGCTCAATATGCTTAGTGGAAGCAAGGCGGTTATCGGCTCTATTAGATTACGGCAAAATCTAAATAGATTCATCAAGTTATCTGTGTTGCATGTTTTAAATATTTTATATATTTGTAACACACTTTTGCCCAATCTAGATTGATATTGTTCGGCCCTCTTCTATGGTTTTATTCGAGTTTCAATGATCATTACTTTCATAATACCTTTGCAAATAGATAACATGCTCGTAATGGCTGAATTATTTTAATCTAGATTGTCACATGTTGTGGGTTCATGTATGTTAATCACGTTTAAGTTTTTGGCGAAACTAGGTGTCGTCGATGCGGTGAGCCTTGAGTTTTAGATTGGCTTAATCGTGTTTATCTACGTTCCTTCTTCATGGACCCCAACTCAATTTGGATTCTTTGAGCTTGGATATGCATTAACGCATAATCAATTTCACTTGTTCAAACATGTCTTCCCATGCATATGCATTCGGCAATCGAGATCTTTACGTATGTCCATCCTACGATTAGTAGAATGATTTATAAACTTGTTGGCGACGACTTCCTATAATGTATGTCGTTGTGAAAGTAACCAGAGGGCCGTATATACGGGCTATGCTGGTCTCACCCGACATGTTCCGGTTTGACATTTAACTATTTTATCCTTATCGGTTTCTTTCGGTCAAAAGACCGGTAGCGCGTTCCGGATCACGAAGCACCCGGGCACCGATTGAAGCCACGCTTTTGGCTTTGTGTAAGTGACGCAGTCGTCACATTTTGTGTCAACACACTTTTTAGCACGCCGGTGGGACCATCTGCTAGTTCAAGATGGCATACGAGATCAACAATGATCATGTTCGGATGTAAGCATGGCAGAATTACGAGATAATTACAAGGATTTAGTGCTACAAGCGTGTGAGCAATACCAACGGAAGTGCTTGATGTCTTTTTTCAAAAACAAGAGCAATAAAGTATTTCAAAAGCGGTCAATGCCAAGGGTTCTTCTTCCGCATCAAACCTGATTACCTTTGAAGGAGGATGCTCGGAAGATGGCAGCCCTGGTTTATAAAGCTATGGGAGAAACCATGACAAACCATCACACGACTTTTACGAATACCTTTCGGGCAATCATGATCAGTACTTTTGGCCCAATGGTTGATAAATACTTGAGGAAAATGTTGGACCACTTAGTGGGCGGCGCTTTCAATGTTCCAAAGCATCAAGAGAAGCTGTTGGAAAGGAAGTAGCGTCGCCTTCAAATATAGGTGGATTGACTCACCTTTGAAAAGCAATCACATCCCACTTATGGCGAGATGACATTTGGTACCACGGAGAAGTGCCACTTTCAGCTTATAGAGTTTCTCCGGCATCAAATAGATTCTGAGAAGAATATGTATGGAGATGGATATCAAGAATTTACCGATTCTGGTGCTATCAATTTGTGCCAAACCTGAGGTATAGAAGTGTTTGAGATTGCCTACGGAGTGCAAGTACAAGGAAACCGGGATCCGGTATTGATGTTTTTGATGCAGGATGGCTGATATGATGCGAGAATCGGTTCGGCTTGAAGCCAAAGAATCAATCCTATTCATACAAATCTCCTTATCGAGAATGGTACAGCAGTGGCATTGCCTCCAAGGGTGAAGCCTCCAGCAGATTTGACCAAGTTTTCTGGTCAAGATGATACTAGTACCATAGAGCACATCGATTCGGTGCTTAATAAACTTGGAGAAGGCGCCCGGATGAAGCATGGAGGATTCGATATTTTCCTTTGTCTCTTCTGGGACCGGCTTTCACATGGTTCACGTCTCTACCGGCTCATTCCATTGGTGCGTAAGCGAGAACTAGAGCGAAGTTTCATTCATATTTCTATCACGGGTACCAATGAGAAGAAATTGGTTGATCTCATGAGTGCGAGGATGAGAACAAATGAAACACCATTGGAGTATCTTCGCAGATTTAGGGAGACCAAGAATATGTGTTATTCTCTAAATTTACCGGATGATCAACTACGGAATTGCTATAGTAGGAATGTTGCCAAATATCGGGGAGAAGTTGTTCGGTTTAGAGTTTGATGATCTTGGTCAACTTGCACAGCGTTTAGCGACTATGAGTAATCAAGCCCAAGGGTTCGGGGGAGATAATCGCTTTCGGAAGAACAATGCCACTAATGAGGTGTATCGAGGGCTTTACGGATGAAGCGGTGAGTATATTGATGAAGATGAGATAGGCTGCGGTGAGTTAAATTGGGACAAGGAACCCACTCAAGTTAGTCAACGCTTTGGTTGAAACAACAAAAGGGAACCTATGATTTTGATGTTACTAAAGGCGATGCGGACTTTTGCATTGTTGATAAAGGAAGGGCGCATCAAGTTACGGAAGGACATCCTATGTTACGTCTGAAGGAGTGAAAGACAAAAATATTGTGGCTTTCATAACACTAATTCTCATTCTATTAATGATTGCCGAGTGTTGAATGCGAATCCGAAAGCTATCCAAGAGGGACATTTGAGGTTTGATGGCAAGATGAAAATTGATGATCGGCCTTTTCCACAAAATATGATTTCTTTCTCTGTGAATGTGGTATCGCCAATGATCTCAAAGGTAAAGGCAAGGTGAAAGTGTTGACTTACGATAGAGCAAAGGAGAGTGGTCTTTGTTGACCCGGATCGGCAAATCACCGATGAGAAGCTGCGACATCGAGTTGGTTTAGAATAGCCGAACCGAGAAAGGTCAAACTTCAAACCCGAGTTACATCACGTATTTTGCTAAACAAGTGGCGCGAGAGAACAAGAGAAGGAATCTGTAAGAAACAATGGTTTATGGAAGAATCTTAGGAGGTATGAGGAAGAAGTATACCGAAGGGAGCAAGAAGAATACATGACGGAACAGGAGGCGATCTCATTGGGGTTGTTCGTTCTTTAGGCATTGTTGGAATGAAGGTTTGAGGTTGCTGCAAGAAATAATTGTCGAGTGTAGTGCTCGATTACTCGAGTATAGGCAATCTCGAGTCAACCGCCGTCCGTCTATGAAAGACTTGGAGCGAAGATTCACGAAGATGATCGGGCGCTTAAAATAGGTGGCTTTGAGAATCAAAGCAAAGGAAAAGAATTGCGAGTTCGAGTTGGATTCATGATAGAGTGCATAATGAAGAAAGTGACTTTTGTAAATACATTATGGCAAAAAGGACGGTGGTGTCCTCGAGCCTAAGGAAAAGCCGGAAAAGAAGAGTACAACGATTGAGGAATAGGGAGTTGGAACAAGAAGTTGCGAAACAAAGCAAATTTGGCGTCCTAAAAAGAAGCACGATGGATGTGGTCCTTGACTAATGCTTGCATGGCTTTCTTCCTCCCATCGAGTTTATAGCTCCGAAAGCCAAGATTTCCAAGAAGAGGTGTACTCGATTTTGATGAAAGTGAATGTCGAGGATTTGATGGCTCAAACTTGTATTAACACACGGAGTTGTTTTTTGATAAACCGATCAAGAATCGTCACTTGAGGCCACTCTATTTAAAGGGATATGTCAATGGCAAGCCTTTAACTAAGATGTTTGTCGATGGAGGGGCTGCTATCAATATCATGCCTTATACTACCTTTAGGAAACTTGGGATGACTAATGAAGAATTCTTGGCCCGACATGGTGCTTAGGATTTTCTTTGGCAATCCTTCCGATGCCGAGGTGCTATCCATGTCGAAGTGACTATTGGGTCAAAAACTCGATTACTACCTTTTTTGTCATTGATGGCAAGGGGCATATAGTCTACTCTTTGGGCAGAGATTGGATCCATGCTAATTGTTGCATTCCTTCAACTATGCATCAAATTCTCATTCAATGGATTGGAGATGATGTTGAAGTTGTACATCTTGATAATTCGGTAAGTGTTCTTTGCCACGGAATCTACCTATTGGGAATATGAGGGTGTCGATTGTTTCTACGGAAAAGTGTGGAAAGAAGGTCCTGTAAATGTTTTTAGCGAAGGCCAACAACCCGATCCAAGCAAATCGGCTCTCATAGCAATTTTAATGGGAAATCCGTCGATGGCAACAAAAGGAAAGTTGGGGCGTGGTTTTATAAATTTGATAAGTTGGAGGAAATCAATGTTGGTGATGGTTCTAAGCCAAGGCCGATGTATATTAGTGCAAAGTTAGACCCGAATATAAGTCAAAGTTGATAGATTTGTTGAAAGAGTTTAAAAGCTGTTTTTGCTTGGGATTACGGAAATGCACGGATTGGATCGTTCCATTGTTGAGCATCGATTACCCATTAAAACTGGGTTTTCGTCCTTATAAACAACCTCCAAGGAAGATATACAAAGAGGAGGTATTGGCCGATGTGAAGAAGGAGGTTGAAAGGTTAATAGAAGCAAACTTTATTCGGCCATGCAAGTATGCGAGTGGATTTCAAATATAGTACCGGTATATAAGAAAAATGGAAAAATGAGAGTTTGCATAGATTTTAGAAATCTTAATAAGGCTACTCCCATGGATGGTTACCCAATGCCGATTGCCGATTCTTTGGTAGATCTTGAATGAGTTATGAAGTCATTAGTTTTATGGATGGTAATCTTGGCTATAACCAAATTTTTATGGCAATAGAAGATATTCGAAAAATGACTTTCGGATGTCTGGTCATATTGGTTTGTTCGAATGGATAGTCATGACGTTTGGGTTAAAGAATCTTTGGTGCAACTTATCGGAGAGCTATGAATTATATTTTCACGAGTTGATCGGCAAGATTGTAGAAATCTACATCGATGATGTAGTAGTCAAGTCTAGAAATCATGAAAGACATTTAGCCGATTTAAGAAAGACTGGAGTGCACAAGAAAGCATGGATTGAAGATGAATCCAAACAAATGTGCCTTTGGAGTTTAATTTGGTGAGTTTTTGGGATTTTTAGTTCATAAAGGAGGAATTGAAGTTGGAAAAAGAGCATGGAAGCAATAGACAAAGTTGTGCCGCCAACTAATCTCACGAAATTGCAATCATTGTTAGGCAAAATCAACTTTGTAAGAAGATTCATATCAATTTATCGAAAAGAGTTTTACCCTTTTCCCTTTATTGAAGCTCAAGAAAGATCAAAAATTTGTATGGGGTGACATACAACAAAAGGCTTTTGATGAGATCAAACAATATATGAAAGCACCACTGTCTTTGGTACCTCCACAACTTGAAAAGCCTTTTAAGTTGTATGTGGCGGCCGATAGCCTAACGATAGGATCGGCCCTTATGCAAAGTTTGAAGGAAAAGAAAGAGTCATAGCTTATTTTGGCGAAAAAGTCATTAGACCCGGAAACAAGGTATTGGCTCTGAGAAACTTTGCTTGTGTGTGTATTACTCCTGTGCCAAATCACGGCACTATTTGTTGAATTCGAATGTGTGGTGGTTTCTAGTTTTGATGTAATCAAACATATGTTATCAATGCCGATTTTGAATGGAAGAATTGGCAAATGGATTTTAGCATTGTCGAATTTAATTTAAGGTATGAATCGGCAAAGGCGGTAAAGGGTCAAATTATTGCTGATTTTATTACCCAACATCGGGATCTTTTCTGTTGAGGCGATAAACATTGTGCCTTGGGCCTTGTTCTTCGATGGGTCATCTTGCAACAAAGGTGGTGGTCTTTGGTATTCTTTTGATTTCCCCACAAGGAAAAGCTTTTGAGTATGCAATTCCTATTGAATTTCATGTTACTAACAATCAAGCGAGTATGAAGCATTGCTTAGAGGGCTTGACTTCTTATAGAAGTAAAGGCCGTTCTTTGTTGAAATCTTTGGGGATTACGAGTTGGTGATTAATCAACCTGAATGGTCGATATGAATGCAAGAATAATGTGTTAAGAGAATATTATGAGGAGTGTAGAGAACTTTTGAAGAATTTTACGATAGTAACCTTGCATCATATCCCTAGAGTACAATGAAGAAGCAAATAAGTTAGCTCAAGTCGCATACGGATATCGAGAGAATCGGGAAGTTTTTACTATAGAGGAAGATGTTTTAAATCTTGATCCAAAGTAGATGGTGATTGGAGATCTGAAGTTACCAATTATCTGAAAAATCCATCTCAAAGGGTTTCCAAAACTTAGGTACAAAGCTCTCAAGTTTGTGTTTCTTGATGATCGGTTATATTACAAGTCCATCGATGGAGTATTGCTCAAATGCTTGAGTCAGGAAGAGGCCAAGAAAGTGATGTATGAGGTTCACGAAGGGTTGTGTGGTGCACATCAGTCAGCTTATCGGATGAAGTGGATAATTAGGAGAACTGGTTATTTTTGGCCAACTATGTTGGAAGATTGTTTTGAATATTACAAAGGGTGTCACAATTGTCGAGGAAATTGGCAATATTCAAAAAGTTCCGGCGTCTGCTATGAATCCTATAATCAAGCCTTGGCCGTTCAGAGGATGGGGAATAGATTTAATTGGTCAGATCAATCCTCCTTCTAGTAAGGGACACAAATTTGTACTTTTGGCCACGGATTATTTCACCAAGTGGGTTGAGGCTATCCCTTTGAAGAAAGTAACGTCAGAAAATATGATCAGTTTTGTTAAGGAACATATAGTTCATGATTTGGGATTCCTCGAGACTATAACAACTCGATCGGGGACTCAATTTACTTCTTGTAATTTTGTGACTTTGCCAAAAGTATGGGGATTAAGTTATATAATTCTTCTCCTTATTATGCACAAGCTAATGGTCGCGAAGCATCAAATAAGATTATGATTAAAATTATCGAGAAGAAGATTGATGAAAAACCAAGGAAATGGCACTTGGTTCTTAATGAAGCAATCGTGGGCTTACCGAATGGCTTGTCATGGATCCACTCAAGCGTCTCCCTATGAACCTGGTTTATGGGCATCATCTTTGTACTACCATGGGAGTTACGGTTAGATTCAAGGCTAATTGTGTTCTGAGAAAGAATTGGCAAAAGAAGATTATAAGAGTCGATGATGGATGAATTGGAGGATTTACATTTGATTCGTCTCAAGGCATTGGAAAATATTGAGAAAAATAAAATACGCGTTGCCGTGTATTATAACAAAAGGTTAAGGTGAAAACAATTCGCGAGAAGGAGATTTGGTTTGGAAAAGCTGTATTGCAGTTGGGACAAAAAAAGATAGAGCGTTCGGCAAATGGTCTCCAAATTGGGAAGGTCCCTTCCGAATTGTAGAATGTGTGCTGGCAATGCATACATATTAAAGACTTTATTAGGAGAAGAGTTTACGAGCTATTAATGGAAGATTTCTTAAGAAATACTACCCGGTGTTGAGGTTGGTTAAGTAAATATAGATCGGAAAAACCGCGGAAGGAAAAATCGTCTTTGGCCTAGAAGATTGGATACATGACTAAAAATAGCCGATATTGTTCATATCGCCTTTAGCTAAAAAATCGAGATACGAGATTGGAAATAGCCGATATCGTCTATATCGCCTTTAGCACAAAATAGCCGATGCGGTTTGCATCGCCTCTAAGCACAAGAATGTTTATCCAAAAGCGGGTTGTTTTCGGCATTTTTACGATAATCATAAGTGGGATTTTACCGAAAAGAATCAAAAGTAAATATCATTCCAAAGGATGAGATTATTTATAAAAGTTCGTCCTAATACAAACTACTCCTCAAATAACTTATTGAGGACGGATTGAGGGTTTGTGATTTCGGCAAGGGCAGCAGCATGATCGTCGTAGGCCTCCGGGCGCTCTTGATGTCGTCGACTTCGTCAAGGCGTCCTCCAACAAAGCCAAGCTGGCTGGGAGGAGTAGTCCTCGTTGGTTTGGGAGGTCATTGCCATGACCCGAGAGAAGAAGCCGAGGTGCACACCTTGGGTGACGGCACGATCAATGCGGCCGTCCACGGCACCAAGGCGTGCCTCGGATGTCTTCCCCGAGCATTCACCTTGTCGGCAATCTTGTTACTTGCCGTCTTCAAGCGGTCATTTTCGCGGAAAGAGTGGGCATGAAAGAAAATGAGTCGGCAAGCAAAGGAAGTCGGGATGATAAAATTAAATGAAGATATCAAACCCGGTGATGGCGTCATGAAATTGTTTCAGTGATCCTCCCATTCGGCTTGATCGATGCCGAACTTCTTGGAGACTTCGCCTAGCTCCTCCCGGGCTTCATCCTCTCTGGCGAAACTTAAGCGCTTCCTCGTGGGAGTATGGGTGGTGTGCATCCGCTGGCTCTGCCGAACCCCAAGGGTTGGAATGGTAAGAGCTTGAGGAGCTGGAAGACCCGGAGGAGCCGGAAGATGGAGTTCGGTTGAGTTGCCGACACCGGAGGAGGAGATGGTATATTATTTGGAGGCGATGACTCTTATCACGATGAATGGGGGAGGAGAAATCGGAATTAAGAGATGAGCGAGGAAATTACAAAGGGGCAAAGAACCGAATCATACCCTGACCTTGATAATATGATGCTCTGCTTCCTTGACCTCTCCGTCGGCGGGGCGCTTGCCACGGTTGCTTGCTGTTCGTCATTTGCTTTTGCGGAGGTTAGGGTTTCTTTCTAGAATGAATCGGACGAAGGAAGTGGAAGAGAGCGGATGTGAGAACGCTGAGGCAAAGATAGTGATGAAGGCCAATGGGGAGGGCTGTTTATAAGCCGAAGCGAAAGATCGTGGCGAATTTCCACGGGGTTGTGGGACGAGAATCGAGAGCGGCGGAGTAGGTTTTCTCCTTTTGATGGACCGTTCTTGGGTGGGCCAGTCTGAGTTAAGTCGAGCGTCGCTTGAAATATCTCCATGATTTATTGGAGCCAACGTTGTTGGCTATACCTCTCTGATGTTTGGATTGGATTCGATTCGGTTATCGGAAGAATGGAGACAATCGGCTACATTCTAATCGAGTAATTTAAGGGAAGATGGCGATTGCTTTTTTTCCGAGCGGATGAAAATAAGTGGACATAAAGTTGTTTAATCAAGGAAAAAGGGTATCACACTTAAAGTTTATTACAAGCCTAATGTCTCTTGGTTCGAAGATGATTGATCGCTTCTATGGCCTCGGTCCCGATTCATCTAACATTATCTAGCACTTTGTGATCTTCATCTTTGAACTCGGATCTTTGGATAACTTGTTTTTGATCTGCTGGTCTTCTTTGATGGTGAAGCTATTTTTAGTGAAGTTGCTTCTATGTTCTTGCCAGATTGGTTATATGGGCCTGTGAGACCGAATTTTGGCATTCGATTCGGCTAGTTGAGCTTCTAGTCGATTTTTTCATCCTCCATGGATCTCGATTCGAGGCTCCAAGGTTGCTAAAGAATTTCTCGTAGTCGGATATGAGAGTGAAGATCTTTAATCTCCGGTTTTTCAAAGATCTATCCTTCGCAGAGCGGCCCTCGAAGATATGTTCTTGGTTGCCCTTTTCACCATAGCAAAGTGATCATCAAGATGGGCTGCAGATTCTAGGGGAGCTTTGAGAGCAGAAGGGATATCTTGATCAATGAGTTCAAGAAGGTCTTTTATACGTGCATTACGAACCGGACTAATGGTATCCTTATTGGTAGAATAATCACTTCTTTTAGCCGAGCACGATTCTCCGGTGACAAAGTTTGATGAGAAGTGATCTCTTCACCTTTCTCAATAATGTAGTCCTCAATAGAGAAGGAGTGGCGGTGGTCGGTTTAGTGATGTTCTTCTAAACAAAGAGAAAGAAAGAAGGTGTTAGCCGATTGGGTAATTTTGCTAAAATATAGTATGAGACAAGGCGTTACTGTTGGGGTGATTGGTCATCGGGATGAGTTATACCACAGCTTCTTTGGAGGACTTGATTGAAGGTTCGGAGGAGACGGATCACGGAGATTGATCGGGAGAAGTTTCCCTTGCCAGTTCATCTAAGATCTCATCTATTTTCGATAAAGTAAGTGATAATGAGCATAAGAAATAGATGTTGTTAAAGAGAAAGGAGAGGAGAATTGGTTGAGCAATGTTACCTATAGTCTCATCGGGTTTATGAGCCTTTGAACCTTGACTTCATGGGTCTCTGAAATTTCGCTATCATGAATTTCTTCATCTTGATGAGAAACTTCAGGGGTTGGTTCTCTCTGCTACTGAGGTATTACCCGGTATGGGAATTTCGACTTGTGGCTGCGATGGAAGGAATGAATGTAGAGATAGTCGGAACTTCTTGCCAAATGAAATGGTTGACACGATAAGAAAAGCAGAAGGTTCATGCCTTAAGGGATAATCTGGCTTTCTTGGTCCTTGGTTTCTTAGGTAAGAGAAAACTTTTCGGTGTTTTCCTTTTGCTTTTCCTCTGGAAGATGCAAAGTGAAATGTGAGGAGTTCTTATGAGTGCCTTTAAGTCTTTGAATCCAAAGTTCTGAAGTTTTCATGAATTCCTTTAAGTTTGGAGCATCAAACCCCGGAGGCGGGGTTTGGGACCCGGTAGGATAATCTTGAATTGCTTTGGCGGGGAAGTAAACTCAAGATCCTGTGCATAACGGATGTTAAAATAAGAAGTGGATTCAAGAATAAGAAATGATGGGCATAATGAAATTACCTCCTTTATCGGAAGCAAAATCGGGTTGCAAGTTTTTGCATAAAGAATGAACTGCTATATTGAAGATATGAGCATGCCATTCTTGCCACCAAGAGACAAAGAGGGGATGAGCAGCATCTATTAGCCCAAATGGAGATGGTTCATATATTGGTAATTCCCATCCTAATTCAAAGACCTTCTTGGCTTCCATTCCTTCTGTTATTGCTTCCCTTGATTTTATGATTGTTGAGAAGAGGAATTTTGGGGGCAGTTGGCCGCATCCTAATTGTCTGGCTACCATGTTGGGATAATAGAACTCATAGGTGGATTGTACTAATCTCCCATGATGAAATTCGGCTGGCAAAGTGCAAGGTTTGATAAAGGAGTTGAAAATCTCTGTGGATTCTTGGCCTGAACAACCAATTTCATAGCTAAACTTGCAGGGCAAAGTCAGATCTTCATTTTCCCTGTAAGGAAACCAGAGCACATTGCCGAATCCTTTGAAAAATAGCTTGAAGAGGTGACCAATGTCTATATCAATGCTTATAGATCTTCTTTGCTTCCCCATAAGTCGACAAGCTTTAACCTTTTTTGTCTTTGCCTTCACATAGTTAAGCGAGGGAAGCTTAGGTTGAAGAGGCTCACGGGGTTATCGATGCATATATAGTTGGAGCCACATTTGAATTAGCCACCAGGGGCCGTTCACACAAGAAATTTCTCCACCTTGGCACATCGAAGGGTGATCGATGCATCATATGATAAGGACCCTAAAAGATATTTGCCTAATGGGATCTGGGTGCTCTTGACTAAGTCTTCACCATTACCATGTGATTCGGGGTTGGTTCATTGGATTTTCCACAAAAATGAATCGCATAGCCACATATTCATGAAAGCTTTCAACTCTTTGTCGAGGCGGCGCCAGATGCATTCATGTAATTACGAATATGTTTGACCCATCCACATCCGAGAACTAACGGCTCTTTGATTACTCTTGCTCTTGTACTTATAAGGATATATCGGCAATGACACATTCAAACCGGTCATCATGTATACGTCGGCTAGAGTGATGGTCATAATACCATGGCGAAGATAAAGGCATTGGTAGCGTCGGACCAAAAAATGAGATTTGCTATCGAAGGGAATCATTCACAGGTGTCTCTGCTAAAGATAACTCGGACAATGGTGATGTCTGTTGTCCCGATGGTCGCTTTGCTCTTCTCCAACATTCTCTGTGCCGATTTGCGCCATCCGGTGATTGGGGGAATGGCCAATTCTTGAACGTGTTTGGCCATCGGTTTGGTGAGGTAATTCAGACTTGAAAGGAATTCTTTGAGTTTCCTTCTCAATGATTTCGGAAAGGTCGGGGTTTCCCATTGGGCCAAGGAAATAGGAGTCGGGGTTAGCGCGTAAGGGATCAAAAATCGGCTCTTGTACTCCTTTAGAAGATGATTGAAATCGAGAGGGAATAAGTCAAAAGAGGAGGCGGAAGGATGGATGAAAGTTGCGAATATAAATAAAGTTTACCTCTGGGATTTCATCACGGGTCGCCATTGAAGATTTAGAGGAGGTTGAAGTTGCTTATTTGAAAGATTGAAATTTTGGGCGTGGCTGCGGTTTTGAACGGTGATGACCTAGGAGGATGAAAGAGCTTGTGGTCAATTTCAGAATAAAACAACTTTTATCCCGAAATTGA
Source organism: Miscanthus lutarioriparius (assembly GCA_904845875.1). NCBI lineage: Eukaryota > Viridiplantae > Streptophyta > Magnoliopsida > Poales > Poaceae > Miscanthus > Miscanthus lutarioriparius. The sequence goes on along the minus strand of CAJGYO010000003.1, from coordinate 15,492,173 downwards.
GGGGCATGTGTTAACACTTTGGATTTTGGTCAATTCTCGGAAGATGATGGTGGACCCACATGCGGGAAGAAGAGTGTTGGCAAATAAGCGCAAGCGGTCGGCTAAATGCTTGTGCGGTCGGTTATTCGGAAGGCGGTAACTCCATTCGGGAAAGCGGAAGATGGCAAGCAAAGCCGATCGAGAAGATGAAAGTTGTAATAATAAAGGACTACGAGAGTTTGGGGCAAGGAATCGTAGTTTCCAAGTTTATTTAAAGAGTTCCTTTGTAAATCGTAGTCTTTAGGACTCGTGTTTCGTCTAGGGTATAAATATTGACCCTCGACCATTGTAATAGGCGTTCACAACCAAATCAATACAACCGGCCCGTGCCAACTTTCGAGTCCTTTTGTCGTGTCGTCGAGTTCTTCGAGAGGAGTCATCGATCCGTCGACCTCCGTAAGTTCCGACAACCTTGTTATCATGTTTAGTATCATGCGGTGGATTTAGGCGTGATGCAAGTAGTCTTGTTTGTTTTCAATGATCGTATGCGGCGGATCTTTGCTTGACAATCAAGAAGTCTTTGCTTATACTTTGTTTATGAGTAGATACCGTATGCAAAGCGTTTGCTCAATATGCTTAGTGGAAGCAAGGCAGTTATCGGCTCTATTAGATTACGGCAAAATCTAAATAGATTCATCAAGTTATCTGTGTTGCATGTTTTAAATATTTTATAAATTTGTAACACACTTTTGCCTAATCTAGATTGATATTGTTCGGCCCTCTTCTATGGTTTTATTCGAGTTTCAATGATCATTACTTTCATAATACCTTTGCAAATAGATAACATGCTCGTAATGGCTGAATTATTTTAATCTAGATTGTCACATGTTGTGGGTTCATGTATGTTAATCACGTTTAAGTTTTTGCGAAACTAGGTGTCGTATGCGGCGACCTTGAGTTTTAGATTGGCTTAATCGTGTTTATCTACACGTTCCTTCTTCATGGACCCCAACTCAAAATTTGGATTGTTGAGCTTGGATATGCATTAACGCATAATCAATTTCACTTGTTCAAACATGTCTTCCATGCATATGCATTCGCAATCGATCTTTACGTATGTCCATCCTACGATTAATAGAATGATTTATAAACTTGTTGGGAGATGACTTCCTATAGTGTATGTCGTTGTAAGTGGCTTCAGAGGGGTCGTATATACGGAGGCTATCTGGTCTCACCCGACATGTTCCGGTTTGACATTTAACTATTTTATCCCTTGTCGGTTTCTTTCAGGTCAAATCGACCGCTTGCGTTCCGGATCACGAAGCACCCGGGCACCCGATTGAAGCCACGCGCACCGACTTGTTTGTAAAAGTGACACAGTCGTCACATTTTATGTCAACAGTATTGGTAGAGGGTTATTTTATAATTATCGCTATTAGAGAGACATAAATATTTGTAAGACTCTATTTGTGAGATTAAGCAGAAACATATTATTGTTTCCAGCTTCCTCAGGGAGCCGGGAGAAACCCTAGCCGCGAGAAACCCTAGCCGCCTCTACTGTTCACGCGTGAACAGTGCCGCCGCTACTGTAGCCGCGTGAAGGTTAGGGCTACCGCAGCAGCCGCCCATCCTCCACCACGGCGTCCAGCCGCCGGCAGCGAGGTTCCCAGCCTGCTCCACCTCCCTCTCACCCCTACAGACTCCGTGATCTACGCGGTAGGATCCGTAATCCTATCACAGATGGTTTTGCTAAAGGTCGCGGGTGTAGAAAATCAATGCTACCAGGATAACAATCCTTTTGGTAGCATTTTTTCGTTTAAGTAGACCCGACCATATGTGGTTGGTCTTTATTATACATTCTGGGAGTCAAAAACTTTGCACAGTCATGTTTCCCTGAAAAGTGAAAGTTTTGCAAGTTGCAACTAACCAATTTAGTGGTGGCTGAAAGCACTGCATAGGATTGATAACCTGGTGCTCCACAAATTACTAGACCATTTTTTTTCCTAATAAAGAAAAAATAAAGACAATGTTGGCCTCAAAAAGATAGCCTTATGCAAACTAGTTGATCGTCTATATAATTTCTGTCCCAGACGCAATTATCTTGTATTGCCAATAAACTGTGAGCCTTTGAGGTTTGCGATTTGGAACAAATTTTCTTTTTCCTAACGAGGATAAATTTTACGCATGAGGCATGACTGCCAAAACCAAGTGATCCCACCAAGTCACCAAACCGAAATTAATCCTCATGAGTTGTCTTAAATACTCAAATTTCAGCAGACAATCAAATCAGTAGGAGAGGAGATGAGGTCAACTCACGTCAACGCAGAGGCGACAAGCGAGCTCGATGGCGGCCACGCAATGGCGAGGCTCAGCGGTGGTGGGTGGCGCCTCCGGCTGGAAAGGGAGTCCGTAAGCCCCCCATAGAATCCCGACACCGCTGCATCCCCGGCCGCCCTATCCACGAACAATCACTAGTGAGAAAAAGAGGTGGCGGCGGGGAGTAAAAGAACTCGCGCACATGGTGTTGGGTAGGGTTAGGGTCCGGACTACGGAGGGTCATGACTCGTGAGTTGGTTCACTGACGGAGAGGCGTGTACGATGGGGAGGCGGCGGGAAGAACAGCCCGGCCTCGGCAGCCGACGAGGAGGCGGAGCGACGGGAGGAGAGGAGGTGGAGGCGGCCTGGGTGTGTGTGTGTGGCGGGACAAAGCAGCGGCGCCGCCTGCGATGCCTCCGCTGAAATACGTAGAAATACGTATATGTATTTCAGAGGTATATTCGCGTTTGAATTTGAGCCGTTATCTCTGTCTGCGGCATGTTTGATACTTTGAGCTAAAAATTAGTTAAAATTAACTCTATTATATTTAATGGAAGTGCTAGCGTCCGGACGGACGTTCGTGTCCTGACGTCTAGACGTCCGCGCCTGCACTCCGTTTCACGCGCCTCACACGAGGGCCGCGCCGCCCGAACGTCACCAGCATTGAGAAGAGAGGAAGGCGGTGCCGCTCAATGCCTATGGTTCGTATAGGATGCCCGATCGGCGCTAGGAGGATGAGACATCAAGGCGAGGAGGAGAGAAGGCGAGGAGGAAGGTACAACACTCGATCTAATTTTAAAACATCCAGATGAAACATTTGCAACAAACGTCGGAAGACAGATGAAACACTTGAAACATGTGTCTGAAACACTTGCAAAAAAATGAAAACTGTTGAAAATCATTGCAAAATATACGCAACATCCAGATAAAACACTTGCAACATATATGTGAAACATATGCAACGTCCAGATAAACACACTTACAACATATGTATAAAAAACAGATTAAACATTGGGACTACAAGCTTGCAACATACATGTACAACTATTTCAACATATGCAACACCCCGATCTACTCTTGCAACATCCATATGAAACACTTGCAACGTACCTATAAAACAACTGAAACACTTGAAACATACGCTTGCAACATCCGTTTTTCACCCTTCTTCCGTATGTACGACGCAGCGCATCGGAGGAACGGTCGGTTCCATCCAGCTGGCACCCGAGGATGGTGGCGCGGCCTGGCAGCGCCTAGTTGGGCTTGCGCCTGGCCTGGGCCTGACCAGCGACGACCCCCTTGCCTGGCCGCCTAGCCACACGCGGCGACCAGTGCCCGAGAGAGGAAGAGGTAGTGATGGAAGACGGTTAGCGGCGACTGACGAAGGAGAAAAGCGAGCATGGCGCCGCCAGCCACAAACGTCTGGCCCCGTGCCGTATCAGGGAGACAAGCAGCGCTGTTTTGTTTTCGAGTGGATAGACGAGCTATGGTGTAGGAGAGAAAAGGTAGAGACTGTTGAGCCGTTTGTATGGGTTGGGATCCAATTAAAATAGCATCCGACTGGAAAGAAACCGCTCGGACGCCGGCGCAATAGCATTTTCGTATATTTAAACAGGAGGACTAATAAGTAATTTAATTTTTTGGCTAAGTTTTTAACTTGTTGTTAACCAACTAGCTACTCAAGCACAGCTAATTTAGGTTAAATTTTAGCCCCAACTAGCAACTAGCTATGTGTATCAAATGTATCCTAAATTTTGGTCGGTGAACGGGGCAACAACTATGCCCATATTAAGAACTGCCTTACCGTAGGGGTGAAAATGGACAGAATATTTTTCGTAATTCTCCTCCTTCGGTCCTTCCTCTTTTACTTCCTCTCTAAGGTGTTCTTGGCGTGTGTTTAGTTCTAGGACCGGGCCTGGCCGTTTCACTGGAATTTGGCTTATGCTGATTTATTATGAGAGGAAAACAGTGTTCGTTCGTTGAAAAGTACTGCTGAAGTAGTTCAAGTGAACAGGGCGCATATGGATTGGGTTGACTCTATTCCAGTTTTTTGGATTGAATTCATTCTTTCGTGGTTGGTTACTAGGTTGGGTTTGTCCCTCATTTTCTGTTTGGTTCGACCCGACGATGATAGACTAGTACCATGTCTACCACTGCTGGTTGGAGCCACGAACCGGCAGGGATAATCGACCTATCATTGCCGGTTGTGCTATCACTAACAATTGAAGCCACGAAGCAGCAGTGATGTACTTATCATTGTTGGCTCCACCATAAGTGGTAGTGATGGTCCGGCAGTGATTACATGTTCTGGCGCAGTGTATCTTACTCCTAAGCCAAACAATTATTAAGTTTAACCAAATTTATAGAGAAAAATAGTAACATCTAGCACATAAAAAGGTAAATCATAAAAATACATTATACAATATATTTAATGAAGGAATCCATTTGATATCGTAAGTATATATATTATTATTATTATTTTCTATAAATTTAGTGACTGAAAATCCTTTATGTATCTATCTGTTTCTATCCAATACCTAATAATGTTTATATCTATATATATACCTAATATTAATTAGTACGAAGCATTTTCATGGTCTCTCACTCTCTCACGTGTCTATATAAGTTAGAAATAGAGTAGAGTGTCCAGACACGGTGTAGAGTTTGAAACACCCCCGCACCCCACCCCAAGACGAACCTCTATTGCTTATACGAGTTAGAGTGCGCAAGTCTAGGCGCACAGTATGGTGTCTGATTCCTAAATGAATTGGAATGTGTGCCGCAATTTTATGGAGCTTATTTTGTGTAGTAGGTCTAGATGGAAGCATACATGACACAACGTGAAGGTTTCCTGCATCTAGTGTATGTTGATGTTTTGTATTGGTTATGTGTCGTATGCAGTTGACACCAGGGTTTCTAGGTGCTATGGATGAGATACTGGTAAGGAGTTCTCTACCCCCACTTTATATAGTCTAGGAGGTAGGGTTACAAATAAGTCTCGGTTTATCAGCTTATAGATTAATTTTCTAAATTGTTGCAACAATGATTTTCTAGTTTGTCACAACCGAATGATCGGGTTATCAGTACCTTTGGGTTGATGTCGCCCCTAGTAAGGTGAAGCCACTCACCCTATGTCCATGGGGCGGCTTTGTCCTGCATGACGATCCCCATGGTCCATGTAGTACATCGTCAGTGGTCCTTGATTCTTATGATCGAGTTTGTGATGATTTTGATGGTCTCTGGATCTAAGCTAAGTGCTTAGCCTCCTCCCTTGATCAAGTCTTTTGAATTCCACCTAGTTGAGCCGCTTTCTTCTCTACCCTAATATTAAAAAGCGAATGGTTTCTTATCTCTTTTTATTCCCAAAATGTCTCTGTGCCCTCCGTGTTTCTGTATATGACCTAAACTCACGACCCATGCTCGTGCTCATATGAGTTAGAACAACTCGTGTCTAGCGATAGTACGGAATCTGACTTTAAGATACATTGGACAGAGTTCGGATACATTTGCTAGTGTGTGTGTAGAACCACTGTTATGCGGCTAGCCATAGAATAACTTATTATGTGGCCACCTTGAGTTACGATAGTTACTATGCTAATTTACGAGAACAAAACTTCCATCGTCACTACGTGCATCCATTTAATTAGGACACATACGTACGTACGATCTAACAAAACTAACCATGGTGTGCATCTTATATATCCTCGGTCACCTCAAGATAGATGTGTACAAGTGAATGCATTAATTCATCCCTGGTTCATATATTACAAATCACCAAGTCCCAGCTGCAGCTCTCCTAATTAACGAGATTTCCATTAACAAAGGATCGATCTTTGTCCCATACGTACCCTCTCTCTCACTCATCACAAAATGAAACCACGCACGACGGGATCCATCTCCAGGCTCATAGAGATCATAGTTAATTCAAGAACACGTTTCTCGATCGATGGACAGGGCGGAGCAATTAATGGCGGGCTTAAGAGGATGCTCCGAACGTGTCGAAGATGGTGGTGTGGAGCGGGTCGCTCAAGTGGGTGGCCCAGTTGTTGAGCGGCCCCTTGCCGGTGGCGGCGGCCTGCACGGCGAAGCCGAGGAAGGCGACCATGGCGAGGCGCGCGTGCTTGATCTCCGCCAGCTGTAGCCGCTCCTTCTTCTCCGGGTCGGCCGCCAGGCCGAGCGGGTCGAAAAGTAGAGCCGCCGGGGTACAGCCTCTTCTCCGGGTCGAGCTCGGCGTTGCGCTGGAACTCGATGTAGCCGATCACGAGCACCTCGATCCAGATGAGCGTCGAGATGGAGAACGGCAGCGGCTGGCCCAGGTAGGAGGACCCGTCCACCAGCTCCACCTGCACGCCGGCCGTCACATTAATTCACAGGTTGGTTAGATCGTTGAAGCGCAGAGAACGAACTCCATGGATACATGCATGAAACTATGTAAGCATTACTAGCTATTGACGTACCTTGCCGGCGTCCTGCCAGGTGACGCCGGTGAGCCACTCGACGGAGAGGGCGCCGAGGGTGGCGAGCATGGCCCAGCGGCCGTGGATGAGCTCGCACTCGCGGAACCGCTGGAGGCCGAACACCTCGCTGTAGGGCTGCAACGGGGTGGACTTGACGTCGGAGGACTCGAACCGGGTGCCGATGACGGCGCCGGGCTCATTCTTGGCCAGGTTCTGGTCCAGCGAGTCTAGCTCGAACTGCAGGTACTCCACGGGCTTCCCGAGCCCGAACGGGTCGAACCCGTAGTCGCCGACCAGCGAGCCGTCGAGGTAGTCGGGCGCCACGGCGCCGGGGAACCACAGCGGCCGGTCAGAGGAGGTCTTCGACACCTTCTTCGGGGCAGCAGGCTTTTTCGCCTTTCCGAACCCGAACCGGGCCACGATGCGCCCGTTCTGCGGCGCCGGGTCCGCCAGGCGGGTGCCCAGGAATGTGCTCGCCGCGGCGGCCACTGACGAAGCCATGGCTACTCCTCCTCACCTTTGGTGTGCTGAGGTTGGTGGTGGTGTGTGGTGCGGGGCTCGTCACGGGCTACAAATAGAAAAGTCCTTATAGGAAATTCCGGTGTTATCTCTGGGTGGCAGATCGGACGGCCGTCAGAGGGAAGTGATCTATTTGACGGCCACGATGGGCTCTGCCTTATCCGGGTCTTATCTGTATGATCCAATGGATGCTGCTGGTGGAGGGCCACGGGACACGTGGAGGGCTACGATTGGGAGGGGGGCATTTGGAGTGCCTCTGATTTGTGGTCTTCGGAGTGCCTGTGGCTGGAAAATATCGCTCAAAATAATCTTGGAGATCATGTGGTTTTGAACCCAAAATGTGTGCGAAGCCCTTTCTGTCGCTGACGGTAACCATCACCAAAGGAACCATCATGTCTCTCAGTATAACTGAAAGTCTCAGGTTAGACCGTTAGAGGCAACCAAAGGAACCTTTAAGGATGTTGAATTCTCATGTTAGAGCGTTAGAGGCAACCTAAGGAACCTTTACAGTTATATATATATATATATATATATATATATATATATATAAGGAACCTTTACTGATGTTGCTTCACTGTTGTGGTCTTAAAGGAAATGAGCAAAATGTGCTCCACTAAGTTTTGGGCGTGCATTGTTTCAATTATTCAATATGAGCTGAATTGATGCTAAATTATGTTAAATTCTTAGTTTAATTACTTTAAAAAATCTTAGTTTAAGCTGCGTGTTATTCTATTCATATTCATGCTAGCAAAGTGAAAAAAGTTACAGTTCCTGTCTTCCTAACGCGTGAACCCAGCACAAAATGGTCTAATTCCTTGGACTTTTCCACCTCAGATATTTTCCAGTACTGAGCCCGGCACATACAAATTCAGATAAAGAACCCATCTACTGATTTCATGGTTGCCACAATATATAAGTGAACACACCCTCTCAAATTATCTCCATTAAAATACAAAAGAGAAAACTATATTTCTCTGCTTATGAGTAACATTGGCCCTCCACATACTTCTTCATATACTTTCGGACTGACAGAGAAAATGAATACATTTGATTTGAAGACACATGAGAAAATACAAATATCTGTCCAACAGTAAGAATAATCTGGATCCTTTTGTACGGCAGAATGCTACACCACACGACGAGCAGCCAAAGATGCCTGTGGTGAAAGGGGTATACATTTTGGTAGTTTCTCAACACGGTCCAGATGTTACTGTTAATTCTGTTATCCTGGGAAACTCTCCTCTGCAAAGGGCTGATCTAATGCCTCATGGAATAAAGGTTTCCATCAAATTTTGTGACAGCTTCGTTCGGCTTCGGGGTTTCTGATCTTTCTTCTCTCTTCTTCTTTCCCTGCCAATATAGTTATGTTGGACAAGTTTTACCTCACTGGAATGACAGTCGAAAACAGTATACTTATAGGAAAGATGGACAATACAAAGGGTGGACCATGGAAACCAAGCAATTGACAGTCCTTACTACAAAGAGGAGTGATTTAAGTGGCCAAAAGGGTAACATTTACTGATGAAATCATGTATTTGAAACATTTAATTCAAATAGAAACCTCTCAAATTGCGTAGCAGAGAATCATATGCTGAACACATTTAAACTTAAATGGCAGTAAAGGTGACAAAAAATAACGTGCTCCTGGGATATGACATTACCTATCCACGTATTCCTTGAGAAGTTCCTTGGCTTGAACCAACTTTGAGAGTATGTTACGGTAAACATCAAGGTCCCTATCCACACTTCTTTTACTGACGTTTAGCGCAGTGCAAAGCTATCAATCAAGAAATAAAGTCAGTATCGATTGCCAATGTTAGCGTTGTATAATAGTTAAAGAGCATTTAATTCTGATGTTAACACCAAGCACTACCTACACTGCTCAAATGTTTTGCCGAAATATTTGTTATACTTAGCAAAAAATGGCTTTATCCAAATGTGCTGAAATGTTGTGCACAGTTTTTTTGGTATTACACCAATCTTCGAAGTTCTCAATTGAATAGTGCAGGAAGAGTTAGATAACCTAAATATTAATTCATTTAGCTAGTAAAGCTGCTCTTTCCTCTGGTTATGCAAAGAAAGATAAAATAAGGGAAGCATATGTTCAAAATGACAAGTTATAATTGAATGGCAATCTACCATATTCCCAAGTGCCAGCCAGCAACATTATGAGCAAAAAAGTAACTACAACGACTTACAAGGCTACCATACTGTACTGGGCAGAAGGGCACACTAGCCCATGTCTAGGTCAAATGAGAGTTCAAGAAGGAAACCTAACTTCCATGAGTCTGCCTACACAAATATCTAAATAGGTCCTTAGAGAAAGCTACCAAGCAGATTTATTTGAACCCTAATTGTCATTTTCTACTTCGTTAGAAACATCATAAAACTCAGTTCAATTTCAAACTGGCAATCACATGGTATAAATGGTTAATATATTTGCAATCTCAATCATGGGAGAACAATACTGAACAGGCCACTGTACAAGTGAAAGCTATGCAACGACAACAAGATGTCACAAATTAATTCAAATTATAAGTTGTTCTATGCTTTCTGGCAAGAAACACTCATAGATCCTAAAACAGTTGTGAACACTGAATATTAAATTCGGTTTCAGCCACTGATCTGATGTAGGCTAAACTGTGTTCTTTAAGCAAAAACAAAAGGCAAAAACAGGTCCTTTCTATAAATGTTTTAGGAAATAAAACTATAGGTGAAATAGGAAGCATAATTGAGAACACACACAACAACTAACAAGAAATGCAAAAACAAAAAACTTGACCACATGACAAGAAATGCAAAAACAAATTAACAATGGCAGGAACAACCTTGTCTAGTACTGTTGGCTCCGTTGCATTTGCAAGCTCAAGCAAACGGAACAAGCCAACTGCAAAGAATCGGCTGTAGCTGAAGTTTCCCTTACCCTTGGCCCTTTCTGATATATCTTTCAGAATGGCCACGATTTCTCCATCTCTGGAAGAAAAATCAACTAAGGAACTACTATTCTGGGAACGTGCCCACTCTTCCATCTTTAGTGCATCAGCTCTGTACAGTGGACACAAAGAACATTTAAACAGGATAGATTTAAAATAGAAGTGTTACTTTCTGATGAAAGAAACTTTATAATGCCAAGTTGCCAACTAGTGACCCAAAATACATAACCTTTAATTAATGCCAAGAAAGCATAGCATCTAGTGTAGTGACCCAAAAAAAATGTAGCATTAATTAGCGTCAGAAATATAAAGGAGGTAAAGCAAGTAAGTTAGTACTAAATTTTTTCTTTAATAAGAAACATCTAGGTTCGGGTAAAAATTGAGGTGTAAAATATGTTTCATGCAGAAACATTGACCACTTAGAATTACAACGCCACCTTCAACAAATAAGGGCCTGCTTCAAAATTGCAGTGTTTGTAAACCTTAGGATTCAAAAAACATATTTTAGAGCATTGCAAGAAATACCACAGTTTGCAACCGCTAGTCTGCTACATTATTTACAGTGTTGAGAATTTGGAAATAACTGGAGATTAAATTGTATATGATAAAGTGACTCAAAAGCCAGATACATGAGCTACGAAAAGCACCTGTATTGATCAGGATCTTCATTTAATGCTGTTATATATGCCCTGAAGATGGAATCCCTGTCCTCATTGCTGGGGTACCCTTCCATGAGCTGATCATAGACAGTGACGAAGCCAAGACCAAACACAGGATCATAATGATAGGTTCTTTTGTATCTCATCAGGTGTTGCTGCACCAAAAGTTCTTGTAAGACTGTACTGTAAATGCTTGGGATTGGGCGTTTGTATGACTTAAGGAAGTTCAGCTTTGTTTCTGCCACAGTAGGTGGGACATCTGTACAAGATTATGAACGTATTAGAAAGGTGCAGCGATGACCAATAACTTTCTGTATCTGTACTATGCTAGTTATGTAAACAGGATGTTATACAACGAATCCCCGCATCCGGCTGTTTCTAATCAAAACATATTGGACAATATTTGGATGTACCATGACCCGATAGCAAATACTTGACAGATGGTTTACAATTTGTTTGAGGGTAGACATCAAGAAGTATTATATTAGAACAAAGAGAGAAGCCAAAAGCAACACGAGAACTTCTGGAAGAGATGATTATGCATAAAATATTGAAGTTTTGCAGAAAGAAGCATTTGGCAGTTTTTTTTTTCATCTGCGCCAAAACTTCTAATGGCACCAACCTGTTCTTGTACACCAGTTCGCCTCCTAAGCATCAAAACAAATTATGTTCCATCAAAAAGTGTGGCTAGCAAATTGGAAGCCACACTTTGTCATGCCTAAGGGAATCTTGCCACACTTTTTACTCCATGACATGTGGAGCCCAGAAGAATCTTACCTAAGCTTAGTCGTCAACCAAACACTTGCCAATTTGGTCAAATTTGCCTAAGGTGAAGTGTGGCTAGCTCCCAAACAGAGCCTATATGCGAAGATGGTGATCCCAGAAACCGATTCAAGAAAGGGCCTAATGATTCCAAATCAGATGTCACCAAAAACTTGTATGGACACTAGCGCATCTCCAATTGTTATTTCATAGATCACCTACACAGGATGACAAACGCCTATAAATTAACAGCTCATAATTGTATTCTACACAATTAGGCTTCTTTGAGTGACATGCATCAATCCTCTTTATGTGGAATTCAACACATCAAAGTTCAGTGAACTGCATAACTGCATTTTCTGAGCAGTAGCAGGTAAAGTGGACTAAGATTTTTACCAAGTCTAGTCGACAAAACACATTTCAGCCTTTCAAGAGCTCACCTCCAAAGCTCATTATACCCGGTCTAGCACAGGCAAGGAGTGAAGAGCTGAATCAAGCAACGGATGCATGAATTGGATTGGCAGGATACCATACAGCGAACAAACCCATCACCAACCGAATTGATAGGAAAAGATATTTCGATTTGATTGCTCACGGTAAAGAAAGGTCCGCTGGAACAAAACTATCAGAATTCAGAACAATCATTCAAACAAGCTAGAGTTTCTTGCCAACAAGAGCCACGCCAGTTCACTGCAAAGACTACGACGGAAGATTCCGAGGTGGCGTGATTCGGCAGCACAAGGCATCACAGCTGGCGAGGCCGGAATCGCACATTGGGGCGAATTTAGGATGAGAAGGAGGGGGTCTTTTGCGGTGCACCGCACGGGTTTGGCATAGTGATTCCGATTCACCAGTTTGAGATAGTGCTGAAGGTACACGCTCGATAGGATAGATAGAGATAGCTCACCACCCGCCGTGGCGACACAGCGCACCACCGAGCGCGAGCTCCGGCGAGACCTCGCGCTGAGCACGACGGCGCCGGAGATGGCCGCCACCGTCGACGACGGCCTCCACTCGGCGGCTCCCCGCAGCGCCGCGAAGGGAAGCGACGATATGGCCGCCATGAGGTACTACTTTGGACCTACAGCCGGGGTGTTTCGCCGGACGCGGCGGCGGGTGGTCGGCGCCGCCGACAAGGGCAAAGTGGTAAATGCAGAGGGGCGAGTGCGAGGAAAGGCTATTGTTCGTCTGGGTAGCGGAGGGATGGGATCTTTCTTATCCAGTAGGCCTACGCAGGTTTCTCGGCCAATATCACGTTGCCACGTGGCATGCAATTCTTTGATTGGAGATTTAATTTTGTTTTGACATTTTTCTTAGGTCTTTCTTTGTAATTTTTATGGGCACAGGAGGTTGGATTTGCTTGCGGTTTTGCAATTAGACTTTACCAGCTAAATGTCCGTTTGGTGTATGTTACTTTCTTAAAGGTGTGTACGCAACAAAAACATGTGATTGGTATGTTTTCCTGAATAGTTTGCTTGTTTGTGCAAGTTGATTATGTATATTTTAATGTGTTTCTTTAAAATGGTCATGAATCAGGATAATTATGAATGGGGATTTAGGACATGAATCATGGAGCAACAAGGACATGGAAATGTATCTTTTGTAGCTAATGGCTATGAATCATGGAGCGACAAAGAAACATGTGAATATATGTTTTCTAGCTATAAATCCATGTTGCAAATATGCTAAACCTCTTTGCATATCTCTAATGTACTCCTTCTATTCTAAATTATAAGATGTTTTGGTTTTTCTGGATACATAGCTTGGAATGGAGGGAGCAATGTCTAAAATATTTACTGAAAACGGTACCTTTTTTCGTACATAGCACAAATGTGAGCAGAAATTGCGAATATGTTTCCTTGACTTGTATGTCTCTCCGAACGTGATTTGAAATATCTACATAAAATGATTTCCTATTTACACATAGCATATATAAATATGAACATTTGGCATAGTGCGCAACATTTCCACTTTAGTTTTGTTACACCGTTAGCCGAAGTATCTTCGAGTTTTATGAACTAAAACAACCCCAAAGTTTTTTGTTAGGATGGTCCAGCTACGGCTGTTTTAGGTCGACCTCCTTCGGCGCTCGATAGAAGTGTGTTGTCTGTATGATTAAACTCTTCTTCTTAAATACAATGATACACATCCGAGAAAAAAATCTTAAGTGACATGATGGGAAGAGTGGTCTTTATTTTGATCACGTGGTGTAACAAATTAAGTAGTTATACAAAACTTTGGGGATGTGGAAAGAAAAGGGAACAAAAGGGAAAAAGAGACAGGCTAAACATACCACAAAGAGTTATCCACTTGTATAACTTTTAGCTCCGATATATATATTATGCGTTAGTATATTTGCCTTGTATTATGGAAGGAAGCTAGAAAAGCAAATAAATTCCACATCCACACCAAATCCTCCTTCTTGCTATGGACTTTATGATCCTATATTCGTTGTTGCATATTTGTATTGCACAATTTTGTTGATATGGAATACCCTGGTGTAACGTTCTGGCTCCGCCACTGCCGATATACACTTTTAAGTGTCAGATTCTCATCCTTACTAGCATGGAGAAGTGGAATAGTATAAAGATGAAAAAAGGCATTCGGTAAACATGGTAATAGTAGCAAAAACAAACTTCAAATGTAACAAATTATCTGTTAGTATATAAAATTAAATAGACAAAAGAGTGTAGCCTTATAAAGGTCAAATGTTGAAGGTATTCATTCCCCACTACACTATCTATAGTTATAGGTTGTATACTTGTATACAGGCCCATGCAGTGGGCGGTGCAACTAGAGCAGTATCACCGGGCCCCCAAAAATTAAGGGCCTCTAATCAACAATTAATCACTAAATCTAATTAAACTAAGTTGCTGGTTACTTTTGGCCTTTTTGTTTTCTCGCCGCAATCCATATGAATAATCGTTAAGTGTCCAGCAATCAGTTGATCACATACGTGACTTTATCACGATGTTCCGACTTCTTAGTCCATCGTGAGTTCTCGCTTCCGAGTCCATCGGGACTTTGCGCCTTCCACACAACAGTTCAATTCACCTAGCATTGGCAGGTTCCCGACTGCCGTCGGTCAGGCAGTGAGTCCTTCTCGTTGCTTGTTAATTTTACTTTTTTCCCCTACGACATGCACTCTTGTCTAATGATTTAGTAAATGATTGATAGGGTTAAATACTTATTGTGAATCTTATTATTGAAAATTGCATGATGTCATATATCGGTATTCAAATATATATTTTTTATTTTATTTGCTAGGATATAGGGAGCTAGGGACCTCATATTGTATTTCGCTCCAGGGCCACAAAATCCTAGATACGTGCCTGGTTGTATATGTATATTCTATACGTGCCTGGTTGTATATGTATATTCTATAGTGCCATTTGGTAATTGTTAAGTTTATGACCGCACAATATCGGAGCTATTTTGTTGACGACCGCTCTAAACAATAAATTAATTTTTGCACTAGCATGTGTTGTGTTGTCTCTTCTAAAGACGTCACCTTTTCCTTCCCACTCGCGTTTTTTTCCTTCAATGTGATGCGTTTCTTTCTTGTAGACATGTTTATGTAATAACTAAAATTGTTTTTTACATTAACATTTACATCTAGAGGTGTTGCCCTTCCAACAAGTGACTCTTGTTTTAGTGTATGAGTAGAATATAATATAAGATGTCAATAAAGAGTAATGAAAGCATAAAGTAACAATTTTATTGTAACATAACAAAAGCAGTTATATATATACTCTATCTTTGTAATAATAGCTCACCACCGAAGAAAGCAATAACGATAGTTCATAAATAGCTTCCTCCTAATTCATCATATGTACCTCATCTATTTTTGGTTTGTCACCTAAGAAAGCAATAATGGCAATTGGCAATTCATTATTAACCTATACAATAGTGTTATGATACATTTTTTATATATTTTTTTAATTATTACTCACCACAAAGAAATCGATAACGACAATTTTGCTTTATCGTTTATACCTCATTCATTTTAGCTTGTCACCTAAGAAAGTAATAATAATAATTCGTTAATAACCTATACGATAATGTTATGATATAAAGTAGTAACAATAACTAGTGAACAATTAAGCTAACTCGTGACCAATATCACGAGTTAGCTTAATTGTTACCATCCACCATGTTACTCTATTGTTGTGTCCACCTCCTGCTTCATTGTACCTTATCTATTGTTGGCTGGTCACCTAATTTACGATTTTCATCCATCGTTGTCCATTGCCCCGTGACTTGTTATTGTTATCTATCGTGTAAAAAACACATGTATATGGTCACAAATTAAACAACCCTAAGGGCTTGTTTGGATGTCCATGTATTTACCTCAACCCAGATGTGTTGAAGTGGATTGGAGTGGAAATTAAACTAAGTTCCACTCCAACACACATATGGATTGAGGTAGATACATGTGCATCCAAACAAAGCCTAATAGATAGAATCAATCGCAGAGCACACGTGTATAATTAACGTTGGAACTTTAGTTATCTAACAATGATGTTAAAATGAGTTGCTTATTGCTAAGAAAATTTTAGTAACAATGGCAAAACAGCAAAGCACCATCTAAGAAAACAATAACAATGATTCATTAACAACTTATACAAAAGAGTTGATTATGATATTAATCATGTGATAGCTTAAGGTGCAGTTTGAAAGTCTCGCCAGGTTTCTTGTCTCGTCTCATTCAGTGGAGGTGAGCCAAATTGCTCACATACTCCATTGAGAAAAAACCTTTAAAAGCACAAATAACGAGGAGAGCTCGCTTGTGAACCAAACACATGCTTACCTCCAATTTCTGGTTGAGTGAGGCAGGCTAAGCGCTTGCCCTGCTATCAAATGTGTCATCAGTAGCTACACTGGACCACACTCCTCTATTGTTGTGCTCACCTCCCCCTTTATTTTAGGGAAGGGCTAGCGCTCGGACGTCCGGACGGATGGCGCATCCGGACACACATCTCGTGCCCCACGCTGTTCTTTGGAAATGAGCCCCGCCCGCGTCCATCCCCCGCAGCACCTGTGTCCTGGACGCAGCACCGCCGCCCACATCGCACCACGCCCTAGCCCCGTGTCCCATCCCGCTCCAGCTCCGCTGAACTCTGTGTCTAGGTCGAGCTCGTCGAACTGCCGCGGCGAGATGGAGGGAAGGGAAGGGAGATGAGAGTAGAGGGCGAGGTGCGCCACGCGAGGTAGGAGCCGAAGCGTTACGGTAGGTCGCTGTTCGCTAGCCACCGGCACCATTGCAACATGTGCAATACCCGATCTACTTTTGAAACATCCAGATGACATATTTGTAACATACGTTTAAAGACAGATGAAACACTTGAAATAGCGTCTGAAACACATGCAAAAACACTTGAAAAGCCATTGCAAAATATATGCAACATCCAGATAAAACAATTGCAACATCTGTGTGAAAACATATGCAACATCCAATTAAATACACTTGCAACATACGTCTGAAAAAACAGATGAAACATTTGAAACAGACGTTGCAACATACGTGTATAGCCATTGCAACATATGCAACATCCTGATCTGCTTTTGCAACATCCATATGAAACACTTGCAATATACCTATTAAACATCTGAAACACTTGAAACATATGCTTGCAATATACGCTTTAAACGTAACATCTCCTTGCTGCTTGGGAGAATGGAGGCTCGTCTGCATGTGGAGTTCACCGGAGGCAGCGACACTGGTGTCTCTTGTAAGCGGCGGGCTGCCGGCGGCGGCGGCTGCGCAACGCGGCAGGGAGGTAGCGGCTGCACAACTAGGAGAGGGTAGCCGAGCGCCGTGGCTTGGAGGCGGCTACGCGTCGCGCCTAGCAAGGCAGCGGCCGAGCGCTATGCCTCAGAGGTGCAGGCGGAGGCGGCAGCACAGGGACGAAGCGGCGCAGCGAGCGACTCCTCATGGGTGAGAACAAGCGAGTGACTTACTGTGTGGACCTGTGTAGAGAAGCCCAAGCGGCGTACGCACATTTAGATCCGACAACGAGTTAATGCGTCCGATGAAAAGCACCGTCTGGACGTCCTATCCTAATCATTTCCGTTTATTTTACCTCATCCATTGTTGGCTCACCAAAATTCACAATCGTCTTTAGCTGGTGCGAGTTGCCCCTTGAACTTGTGACCGAACATGTCAAACACCAGATGTATTTAGTCGCAATCAACTCTGAACCTAGAAGGAAATTGATGGTGATCGTGTCAAACGCCACACGTATTTCATCGCAACCAACCCTGAACCTAAAGAAATTTGATGGCGTTGCACTCATGCTGTCACGCATGTAATTTTGAAGCAATCTTTGCAACTTTAGCTATCAAATAAGGCTGTTGGAATAAGCTGTTTACTGCTAGAAAAAATAGTGTGATATCTGTGGCCCTGTGCACCACCACGGAACGCGGATGCACATGGCGTCGCCCCTGCACCGGCCATCATCGCCGGAGAAGATTTGACAAGGCATGCTGGTGCTGGGAGCTGATCAGCTGTACAATTGGGCGCAAACATGTCTGCTTTCACAGTTTCACTGCTGTCACCTCCTTCCTACGGAGTAGTTCATCCAGTGGGGGACTGGCGGTGGCGCACACAGATCCATCAGCCATCAGGGGGCCATGATTGGCTTCAGTGTAGCTAGCAGCAGCAAGCATAAAAGCCGCAGTCCGCAGGCCCTCAAATAAAAGTCAACCGGAAAAGACGCGATAAAAGGGGCGAGATCAAGGATGCAGGGAACGCACTGTAGCGAAAGCGGGAGGTGAAACGGTAAGAAAAGGAGATCACTTTTTATCACATTACAGGAGCGGGGAGAGTGTGAGAGCAGGCTGCCAGTGCCAGGACCACGGCGGAGCCTCTCCGTCCGTACCGGGTGCGGTACACTGGTAACTTCCCTAATGGCGATCTCCGGCGAGGAGAGGCACGCGCCCGCCGGAGGCGATTCCGGCGGCGGGAAGCTCTGGAACCTCTGCCGCATGCCCTTCCGGCAGGCGGGCGGGGCGCCGGCCTCGGCGCCTCCGCAGTCGTCGTCGTCGTCTGGGATCCACCACCACTCCGCCGGCAGGTACGGCCACGAGGCTCCCGTCGCTGGGGACAGAGCCGTGCAGGCAGCGTCGGCGGGGTCGATCTCGTCAGTGGCTAAGTCGCTGCTGCCAGCGCGCCGCCGCCTCCGGCTCGATCCGGCCAATAAGCTGTACTTCCCATGTAAGCACGCGAGAAACTAAAGCTTCCTTTCAGCAACTGCTTCTTTCATTTATGGGATCTCCTCTCGAGTAGTCTGGGAAGTTGCCATTTGTGCCTGATCTGTTTGCGTCGGATGCCTGAAACCTCCGCTGTGTCTTTTTGTGCAATCATTTATTAGTTTTTCATTTTTGTGCGAGCTTAGCTATTCCGAAGTCGGAATCTGCGGTGGAAGTCGCGGTCTTGTGGGGGCGATTTGGCGAATGGGTTGCTTGATTCTCGGAATTTATTCATTGGGGGTGGTTTGTTGGCTGTTGGCGCGGTGGACAACATCTCGGTCTTCAGTGTCCCACCCGGTTTTCTTGATCTTGGTGTAGAGGTTAGGGTGTCATCACAATCTAGGAGTTGGATCTAGATCCCAGAGTCTGTTCGCTTGTTGGTTTCAGCCAAGGTTTATCAGCCAACCGATAGTGTTTTTCTCTCACAATAAACCAGCATCAGCCGGGCTTATCAGCCTAGAAAACTACCAGCGAACAGGCCGCCGGTTGTGTACAAGCTCCAGTGCGAAGTACCATTAATGAGTTTTTTAGTAAAAAACTAGAATCCACAAGATTCTGGAGGTGGAATTCTGGTGTGATATAAGTGTAGTACTATGTGTGTAGCCTTAATGTGGCATGTCAGTGTAACCAACTGCCAGTTTGCAACACTTGTTTGCTATCTAGCACTTGGCCGATAGAACTCCTACCCTGGTCGATGGGGGGCATGGGATTATGATCTACTTTATCTTGCAGTTTTATTTGGTTGGTTGCTGATGCATCGATGCACAAGTTTGCTGTGGCAGAACATGCAAATGAAACATAGTATTTATTTCTCATGTCTGCTGTGGTAGCCTGGTAGGACACTAGGACATATATACAATTGAAACATGCCAACAAATTTGCTTCACCTTTCTGATGATCTGACTATGGGTGCGTTCAGCTGGCTGGACAGCTGGGCTGGGGCTGGGGCGCGCACTCACACGGGCACTGTTCCTGTGAACAGTGTTATCGGACAAAACAGTATTTTTCTCTCGTAACAATCACCTGGTACAGTATTTTGGCTTATTTTTTAGCCCTGCCGAACACTCCCTATGTGTTCTTAGATTCTGTTCGGTAATGCTGTGTTGTCATTTTGAGACACACCATTAGTTGAGTAAGGTAGTTATGATAGGTCACCATGTTTTGTAAAATTGTATTATTCTGTTTCTAGTAAAGCGATTAATAGATCAGACAACATCCAAATATGGCGTATCGAAGCCTACTTATCTGGGACAAGCTGCAGCGCCAAATGAACTATTTAAAATTACCATCGAATGCCCCGTTACTATATTGAAGCTGTAATGTTATCTAGGGCTAGAACCCTTGTCAGAATCAGATAGTTATTATTCGATGGACAAGAAAAATGCTTGATTGGTTAAATCAGTCCCAGGCTCCATTTAATTTATGCTTCATGTTCACATAATCACTTGTGCTCTTATGTTCTAATTACCGTGAGAAACAGCAACGAGCTGGAAAGATTTCCATTCAACCCTGTAATTCTCTGACATCTTCTCTTTTGTGAAGAGAAGCTAATGATATCCGTCTTACCTTGTGCAGATGAACCAGGAAAGCAGGTCAAAAGCGCAATTAGGATAAAGAATACAAGCAAGTTTTATGTAGCATTTAAGGTTTGTACGTCATATTGCATTGAATAGCTCTGTTCCAACAGAGTATGTGTTGAATCAGCAGTGTTGAACACTACTTTTGTTTTTAATAATTTTTTTGACTGGTAATTGATATTTGAATCATTAGTTTCAAACAACTGCACCAATGGGTTGCTTCATGCGCCCCCCTGGAGCCGTCCTTGCACCTGGGGAGACTATTATAGCCACTGGTAAAACTGCTGTGACCTTGGATCTATACTTGAAGGTGAAGGCTTCCCAGTGTTCTATTTTGGTGCTTATCTTTTCTTCTTTCTAACTTCAGTTTTCAAGTTTGTGGAGCACCCAGAGAATAATGAGAATGTTCTACAGAAGTGCAAGGTCAAATTCAAGATTTTGAGCTTGAAGGTGAAGGGACCAATGGAATATGCACCAGAACTGGTTAGTAGATTTTCCTGCATTTTTATTTTATTTCTACCAAAATCATGGCTGGTGAAAGAGGTGGGGGAGTGTGGAAACTGTAGAGGTGAGGGCCTTAGTCATAACTTATAAGTGGTGGCCTAGGTGGGAGGTCACTCTATGCATCATCTCCATGGAGGCTAAGTAAGAAAAAATCTCCCAAATATAGGGCTCGTTCATGATGAAAAGGAAGGTTGTGTAGTGGTAAGAGGGACATGGTGTTGACATACACCTTGATAGGTCCGCAGGAAGTCCTTTTTTGAGGTTATGGCTCAAATAGGCCCACAACATTGGGAAACTAATTTATCAGGTATCTGGTTTTGGGAACCTCCTCACCGTGGATTGGTCCTTCATGGGTATGATTTTGGTAGGTTGACACTATTGTTCCTTTATTGTAGTAATAATAGAAGACTTAAGCTTATGGATGTTTCAAGGCGTGAAGGACTAACTAATTTCATTCCTAAAACCAAACAAGATATGTTCGGATTTAGGATGAAATAATTTACTAATCACTCTATTCCTGCAAATCAAACACCGTACGATTTAGTGGTTAGGGCCTGCTAGGTTTGACTAAGGGTTGCTAAGGTTGGTTAATGGTTACCACAATGAAAATTTATGGTATCTGCCTGTAATTTCATCACAGGGGGTGTTTGGGCTGAACTCTTATGTGCCCATGAAGTCTATGTCACCCTTACTGCAGTTTGTGTAATATATTTCATGACATAATGCAAAATCACATGTAGTTGCCATTTTTAGAGCCTTTTATGTGATACCCCTTGTACAAGGGAACTGAGCCTAGCTCATCTGGTGGGAGATGTGGGTGTGCACCCCCACCATCCAGGTTTAAGTTCTCTTCAACTCGGCATTTGGTGCTTATTTCTTCTTTTCTACAATGCCACCTAGTTCCTCCTAGGTTGGTTGATTTTTTTTATGCCCCTTGTACAGAACAGAGTGCTCATGCATGAGCATGCATTGTCTCTACTTTCTAATGTATTCCCACCTTTCAGTCCTGTGTACTTGCATAGATTCTATGTCCATTCTCTCTATTTTTCCAAACATGTTTCAGTATTGTATGAATTTGTAATATGACGCATAGTTTTGGGGATTCAACTCCCAGGTGAACAATTTGTTAATATTTTGCATCTTACAAATCTGGCCCATTCTGCATTTGGTCTTTTGAGTTTGAACATGGGACAATTCATGTTTTTGGTCCTTGATCCAATACATAATATTATCGAGATGCATATGCTACAGGGTTTCAGAAACCTAACTTATGGAGGGGCTCAGTTTAGTTGTATGCTGTGTGTCGTGTTACTGTAATTTGTAGCGTGTCTTGCTGAGGTGTGTTCATGTCTGTGGGTGGGTGGTGTGTTTTCTGAGAGGTGTTACTTCTTTGGAAGAGTTTGTGTTTTGGGACCAGTGTCTCTTTGTCTTCTATACAAACATATGCAGTTCTTCTGCATGTTTGAGAAAAAGAACCCTGACCCCCTGCTGCAATCTTCGTTTGTCATGTGCGAGCAACTTTGTCCCCAATTGGGAGGACTTTTTTTTTGTGGACTTAGTTCATTTTTATGTTTGAAAGACTGAACTTTTTTTTATTGATGCAGTTTGATGAGCAGAAGGATCAAGCTGCTGTTGAGAAGATCCTGAAAGTTGTTTTCTTGGATGTAAACGGTCAAAGCCCTGTAAGCAAATCATAACAGCAATATTTTGTGTTTGTGATTACTTAGTTGGATACTGGAATTTAATAATCTCACTTGTTCATTCTTTCTCAAAGCAACTGGAAAAGGTCAACAATCAAATAGCTGAGGCAGAAGCTGCACTTGAGGCAGGGAAGAAACCTCCAGAAGAAAATGGCCCAAAAATTGTTGGTGAAGGGCTCGTCATCGATGAATGGGTATTACCTCTCGGCTGACATGAAATTTTCTGGTTCCATCTGGTTCCATGTATTTTGTTCAGTGCTAAGAGCCATTGTTCCATGTGTTCATTGCAGAAAGAGCGGAGGGAAAGGTACCTCGCGCAACAGCAAGTTGAAGTGGTCGATTCGGTGTAAATTGCATTCTACTGCTCCACAATCTATGCATATGGCTTCAACAAGGGCTGTGACATTCTTGTAAACTCTTAGGTTTCATTGTAGTGTAGTGTTTGTGGTAGTCTAGGGTTGTGCTTGCAGGATCAGAGTCCCCAAAGGACAAGCTAACCTCCGGTATTATCTGTACTTGCTCATGTAATTGTGGTAACAAATGTATTGTTGGGTGCTACTGCTGGATGCATTTGTTTGTCGGAACAAAATATAGCGTATAATTATTGGATCGGAACAGGTCCTCCATTTTAAATTATAAGACGTGACTTTTCTAGATACATATATTTTGTTATTGCATATATAGTTAAAGAAATGTATTTAGAAAAGCTAAAATGTTTTATATAATTTTAGAACGGAGGGAGTAGTATATAAGTGATGTCCTGATTGGGGTGGGCTGCATATTGGGTGGTCCGCATAAAATCCATTTGGGTTTCAAAAAACTTGTTTAGAACCCATTGCAGCCTTGCTCGCCTTTTTATTGATTCGTTTGTCATATTTATCTGTATAATCTTAATTTTAGTAAGGCAAAATTACTTCATTACTTTTTTCTGAGGGAAAAATTTAAGTCATTATTTTGGGCGCCCTTCTCATATTAATCGGTTTGATTATTACAAAATTTCCCTCTCTACTTCTCTAGTTTGAGATCTGTCGATATAACGTTGCTGTTATGAGCTACTGATTCAGCTATTGCCGTAGTAATTTAGATTTGTAATCGGCCTTAAACTTCTTAATTCATAAACCACATTTCCAAGATTAAATTACACTGCACCACTATATCAACTACCAATCCAAGTGTTGCAATAGTAATGAAATATAAATGATCAGGTTTGAGCTTTAAACTTCATGTCCCGAGATTAGAGGAAGAATTGCATAACGCATGCACTCAACCATTCACTATTACAGGTTTTAGCTAGCGACCCTACTAGCAAACAGCACTTGAGTACTTGACTTCGTATAGCTAAATCATAGAGAATTGTGAATCAAGTACGAAGCATATGAGTGAACGTAAACTTATGCTTCCTATATAGTCTAGTTTTGCATTATAGAGACCAAAAACGAACCCAATGTGTACCCCTAATGATGATATGCATATAAGAGCACGGTCTTTGTCAAAGGCAAATATCATTTCGACACAACTATACAATCATATTTTTCAAATAAATGAGGTGCACTTATTGGTGCATACACCCCCGGCCCACTGGGGCAATTTGTATTGATGTCCACTTGGATTTAAATGTTTCATAGTTATTTATTGCTACAAAACCAACATTGATCACTATCCCGTCCTACAAATTGTGCAAATATAGTCAAATTTAAGTCATTCTTGAAGAATTTTTATTAATAAACCAAACCACGATGAAAGAAGTGATATTTTACACAAATTTTTGAATAAGACAAGTGGTCAAACTTGGTGTCAAAAAAGTCAAACGTCTTACAATTTAGAATGGATTGAGTAAGTTGCAGAAAGTCCACTTTCTGATAAAGTTCATTCCATTTGGTCAACTTGTCTACATATTGAAGTTCGACGGAAATATAGAAGAACTAGTAGGTACCCCCGTGAGCACGGGCCACGGAGCTGGATATATAGGATATCATATAATTATATATGAGCGACAATGATTTTGATCTCTGCATGAACAATGTATCTGCATCAATGCTGATCCTTTTTTATGGCATTTTCCCTATGCTTGAGCCGTACCATGTATGAAATCTGCAGGTTAGCAAGGCACCTGAGCACCAGCCACCTGAGCACCTGCAAGTCAATTGAAAAGGAGTACTCAGTTGTGCGGACAACACTGAAGAAAGGAACAAAGCAAGAGAGTAGCAGTTAATGTTTGGTACAGGAATACTATGAGGAACATTCAGACTGCTTCCTGAGCACCCTGTACTATGGCCATATGCATTTTTGAAGACACTAGTTACATATAGGGTATGAAGTGAAGGGTTGAGGCTAACATAGTAGAACAAAGATCACGGATATACCGAACATCTTAATCGATTCATGCATATACATTCTCAAAAAATAGGAGTGAATGATAGAAAATAGGAAATGAAATTAGCAAATGTGGTTCATTGTTTAATATCAGACATCCAAACCTGTGTTGTGGTATCTGGGATAGCAATGCTGTGCCTCATCCTTTGGTATGACAATTCATCTGTTAAAAATAACACTAAAAATTCAGGACCCGAATACAACAGCAGGCAAGCAGAAATGACGAAATCCACAAATTCCCTCAAACAACGAAATCCACAGAAGTTCATTAAGTGCACAGAAACACACTTTGACCTGAACATTTTGCAGTCATTCATCCTGAAATGTATGTTTACATGGTTTTGCGCTGCTGTCAACTTGAATAAGGCAGACAGAAACATCGAATCGAACAACAATATAATGAACTAACAAAGGAATATCAGTCGAATCCCGAACAAATAAACACAGATGCTGAACATGACAAAGGAGTTGGAGAAAACATCACAAAGTAGAACACAAGAAGGAAGCTCTCAAAATTCATCTTAATTTGGCATAGAGCACACCAGCAGCAGTGTACGTGAGCTTTTAGTGTATGGTAAGACATACCAGCTACAAAGCGCATGGGGCAGGGCAGCGCGCTGGATCTTGGGTTCACTGAGATAAGTGAGATCATATGCTGTTTAGTCTCATTTGAACATACAGTAGTTTCCAGAGATCATAAAATGTTTGGTGTCATTTAAACATATTAATTTCTTTTTCCAGATAATGCGAAATGAGACAATTTTGTACACAACATTTATAGACAGTATATGTTGGAGTCGAAATTCTGGAGTCATGCGAAATGAGACTAAACATCATATATAAACTTAGGGAGGATGGCGGTCAGGCAAGTGCAATGAATTGCAAAGAAATTACGAATGAGTGTGAAACATAATTTGGGAAGGAACATGTAGAGATTCCCAATATGTGATCTTGCAAAGAATAACAACATTGGGTACTAAAAATGACAAATTTTCTATCAGACAGGGAAACATTATCACCTAAATGTAACCACAGAAAGTAACGAACTATAGGCGAACGTTTTCGTTATGCCAAACAAACCTGAGAGCTAATTAGCAGAGATTTGGCAAACAAACTGCACACCTTTCATTAAGGAGGAAACAAATACTTACCTGGTGCAATTGATGCTGGATTAACACCATGTAGGTTCAAATGGAAGTCTGTACATCAACCTACATACCTGCAAGTTCCCTGGAACAGGAAGAAACTGAGCACAAAATTCAGTGGCCTACTCTTGATGCACGTGTAACAGCTGCTAAGTTAACCAACAGCAAAGATATTGTAAAAAAAGAGATAAACTGTATTGCCCAGTGTTGGATACTATCCATTCATTGTAACACGTAATGTAAACTCGGTAAGCCAACTCGTCCAGTGGATCTGATAATCACTGCATACAGACTAACATGAAGGGCTTACTGTCCCATATAATGAGTTTGATCCAGGTAGGCATTTGTAGCTGGAAAAACTATTGCTTGGAAAAATGAATTAACTTTTGAGCAAGGGTACCTTCAATGCTTCTTGTTTGCTTCTTTGAATATATTGGACGCCTTGTCAGATGTAGATATGTGCCTCTGCATCTCTGTTCATGCAGAAAGCTGGGCATGGTTACTTGGTTAGCAACAAACATTGTTGTACAGGCAAATCATCGAGCACGCGGTGTAAAGCATCCATGAGTGAGGCATTCGTTAGTAGAAGATGGGATCAAAGAGAGATAAGCACCATGGTGTCCACTGTTGGTGGACCACATCGCGGCGGAGGCGCTATGCCGCGCTGCACGGTCCGGCGGGGGCCGCGGGAGGACTGAGGGCAGCCAGGTCGGTGCTCCGGTGCGGCCGTCGGAGGGCACAGGCGGGTCCGCGTTCTGGCGGGGTCGCGGGCCAGCAGCGGTGCTGCTGCGCCGGGGCGCTCCGGTGGGTCGCGCGGGAACCGGCGGATTTTCCTGCGGCTGGGGTGGGGCCGCGGGGCTGGAGCGGTGCGCAGCCAGGTGGGAGTGGTGAAGCGGTGCCACACCGCACGACCGTCGGAGGGCGCAGGCGGGGTCGCGGTCCGGTGGTGGTGCCGCGGTGCCGCGCTGAGCGGACGGCGGAGGTCGCACGGGAGGCGGCAACCGCCGGTGCGCGTCCATGCGGCTGCGCCGCAAAGCTGGGGCGGCGCCAGTCCTGCCACCTGCTGTGCTCCCCTGCCGCGGGGCTGCACCAGGGCGAGGTGCCGGGGAGGGGGAGACCGACGCAGGGGAGGTCGAAGAGGCCGTGGCAGGAGGCGACGGCGAGGAGGGCGGAGTCGGCGGAGCATGCGAGGTGGGTTTTTTTTTTTGCTGTCTCGATTCTATCGCATTAATCGGATGGTGCCGTGACGGATGATTCCAGAAGCCTGAGGCGTGGCTGGCATCCGACGGAGGCATGCATGGAGAGCAAAGGGCTGAACGGCTGGGATTGGATCACTGTGGATCTACAGCGTTTTTAGTCCTGCATGCAGATGGACACCGTTGATCAACAGGGATTTTCACCACGTTTAAAGATCTTTATAGTTTAAAGATCTTTGTAGACCAGTCTATTACATAATCATGTGTTTTATACAGTTTCAACACATGATTTTTTTTAACCGTAGAACGAAGATTCAACAGCCTCCAGCCTTCTTTTATTTTCAGCCTCCAGCCTTCTTCTACCTCCACATGCCCTGCACAAACTCACCCCCGCCGCCGTCGGCTGCCCCGCCCTTGGCCACAGCTATGTTGGCACAAATCACAAGTAACAACAAATCACATATCACAACAAACAATTTTTTTTTCTACGAAAGGACAAGGACAAATCGTGGCTGTGACGGCACAAATCACAAGCAACAAATCGCGGCGGCGCGGCGAGGCTGCAGCGGCGCGGGCATGGGCGCAGCGGTGGCACGGGCACAGATCGGACGAAAGCGCGCGGGAGCTGGGGAAGATTAGATGGCTTCAAAATCGTACGTTGGATTGCTTCAAAACATATATGTGTGATATAGCATTTCTTTAGAATTAATAGAATGATATGCTGTGAATACAGGTCACTGTCAATGGTATTGTGCTGGGAGTAACAAGGGAAGGATCAGACGTCCTTATCAGCACATTATTAGTGCTTCATCTAACTACCCTGCAACTATTTTAATCGTTTGGATTACCAGAAGTCACATAACACAACGGTTTGTCTCCTAATGCAATATAAAAACCACATGATATTTGCACCAATTTATTCAATTGCGACATCCAAATATCCAATCGTGTGCAAAATGGAGGACATGACCAGAAAGCTACAGTGATGATGTTGACGATGAGATTCGTGAGATCTTATATATGCATATATAATATCAGCAATGGATCTCAGTGTGTCTATGCACTTATCTGTAACCTGTCACTTTAATCATTGTTATTTATCGGTGACCCAACTACTCTTAGTGTTCTTTTTAAAAGTTCGTGTAGTTTTGAGATTCACCGACACATTACTCATCCGGCCAGTAATTATTCACTGTGGCCATGGGTGCTAATTTGTCCTGTAATTAGCATATGGGAGAGGTATAATGCCATATTATGACCAAGAGAGATCGCAGATAAGTGCAGCAGGTTTGTCATGCCCGTTAGAGAGAGAGAGAGAAGTTTATCTCACTCAGTTTTAAGTTTGTAGGGATAAGTGGATAACCATCAGGTCCTGTCAGAGTATTGTAGTGTTTATCTTAATGCAGTGTCAGAAACAAAATATACAAGAGCACATGCAGGAAGAAGGCCTTCGATTCTCGGTGGTTTCTTGCATCCTTCATATTCATAACGGATAATGCTTCAGATCAGAGAAGAGAGAGCCTATCCATATCAGTGAATGGCGCACTCTATGTGCATTTCATCTGCACATATTTTTATCTGAAGAACCAAAGAACCGCCTTCCTCTCAAGATCTACAGTCCCATATAATCCTAGGAATGTAAAAATGTTACAGGAATTTCACAGCATTCACATCGTTTCCACAGACTTGCTGCGTGCCGGACTGCGTTGCCAGGGGCGAATCTAGAGGGGTTCATCAGGGTCCGCCGACCCCGACAAAATTTGTAAAATCCTTGTAAATTATAGTTCAAACTTACGAAAAATTATATCACTAGGCCCCGTTCGCTGGTTTGAAACTTGGCTAAAACTAGCTGAAAAACACTGTTCCGGCTGAATTGGTGTGAGAGAAAAACACTGTTCCGGCTAGAAAAAGAAACCGAATAAGCTACTTTTTAAGACCAGCGAACGGGTCCATAATGAAGTTGAGCCAAATGACCAATGATGTTTTCGGCTAGATTCGCCACTGTGCGTCGCAGTTGCAGACGGGACTCGAAACTGGAGACTAGGATGAACCGACAGGGACGTTCACTCCTTTCAGGAACTGAAGTGCAGAACGGGACTGCTGTGCAAGCAAAGCAAGTGACAGGTCCAGACAAGATGAACTGGATGCCGCAGATAAGACAAACCCCCTGCCTGTAACCGCAGTGTATATCCTCCAAATCAGATGGCCTCATCAGGAACCACACCATGGACTCGATGCCTCCACGAGCTCCCCGTTTGACGAAACCAATGGTCCGCTCGGCCACCTGTTTTTCCGAGCTGCCTGCAAAACCATTGGCCACTGACAAGTTGACATGAACGCACGGGCACGTCAACACACGTAGTACTCCGTATATATCTAGCTCATTCTGCTCGGCTCACTCCTCCATGTGCGCTGACGTTCTTGGGGGCGGCACGCAGAGTCTCACAGGCAGCAATAGCACGTCGTAGTTTCGGAACGCAGAAAAGATGAGGTTTGCAGTGGTGAACAAGGCGTACATTGCGGTGACGCTGGGCGCCGCCATCGAGCACGCCCCTGCTCCTCGGAGGCGAAGTGGGGCGGCGCGGTCGACGTCGTGGGTCGGCGAGGTCGGCAGTGGCGCCGAGGACACGTGTGAAAAATAGACGGTATCGGAGCAGACTCTACTGTGACGTGCTTGGACTTCAGCACAGCAGCCGCCCCTATAAATACGTCGATTTGTAGGCGCGGCTGGTATGTAGAGGCGGCTATTACCAGCCGCCCCTACAAATACCCGCTGTATATATAGCAGTCACCTTCTTCCATGACTTCACTTTCACCAAATTTTTCTCTTCCACCAAGCTACAGCCATTCGCTGCCCCTAACCCTCTCCTTCCCCTCATCGCTCGAAGCTATCCGGCGGCCGCAGCGCCTTCCCCTCACCGTGCCGCAGCCATGGGGCGTCCCCATCCCTCTCTCGCTCGTTGCTCCTCTCCGCTACAGACATTCGGCCGTCGTGCCAAGACTGCACCCATCGGCGGCCGCCACCACCGCCACTGCGCCACCGCCACCAATGCACGGTGTCACCGCAGCGCCCTAAAGCCACCGGCCGATCTTTGGACGCCTGGTCAAGAAGGTTGCTGAACCTCCGACGGCCGGGCGTCGCGCTGTGCCGAGGGGCCGAGCGAATCTGTGGCCGGGGCCGAAGCGGATCTGCGTCGGGCGCCGCTTAACTGGGGCCGGGGAGCTCAGCGGTCGGGCATCGGGCGGTGGCGTGACAGGTCGCCTTTTTCGTTTATCCTCTCCCTCTGAACTCATCCCCTAAAAGGGCTTCAGATCTGAGCATACCCATTAGTGTGTAGGGTATTGGTGCCTAGATTTTGGTGTGAGGATTTGGAAATTTGTCTCTGCTCTGTACACCGGTGAAGCTTCTCCAACATTGTGGTAATGTGTAGTTGTGCTCTTTCTTGGCGCAATTTATTATTTCTTGTATGGCAAATTTTTTAGTTTTGGTTTGAAGTAAATGAATCATGAATGGTTCCTTTTTCATCTTGTTTCAGAGATATAGGGAGGTTGGAGATGCTCATGCCAACCAACTTGGACAACGATGATGGTCATTTAGTAGCCTTGTATTGTGTGGTGAGTAGCCTACTCAAAACATGTGTGCTGGTATTAGCATCTGCATATTGCCATTCAAGAACCTGTTAGAAAGCACTAAGAGTTTCTTATATGTTGAGGTGTGGAAGCGAGTCTGTGTTACAGAGAGAGGCTGCAGTGATTGGGGTGAAGCGAGAAGAACATGAAGCAATGATCTTGCAGTATGAGAATGGGCATGTCTATGGACATGAGTGCTTTAACAATGTCAGTTCCTAATTCTTTTAATTTACTATGCACAATGATGATTCATTACACATTTATTTTGTCTGATAGGAATGTAGATGTAAAGGCATTCTTCTATTGATGTGTATCCTAATGTGCAGTTTATTTGTCCTCACTAAGCTGTGCCTTATTACAAACATGGAGCTTCTGCATAGTGCCATCCAACACCGCATGTCCTAGGCCTTCCCCATCTTTGCAACACGATGGTGAGCCCTGATTGTGCTTGGTTCTGCTGTATGGTGCACATATTATTTTTCTCTAATTCAACTCTCTATGTGTTATTTACAATAATTGGATAGGAAAATTTCCAAAATGAGTTAAGCTTCTTGGTAATTACTAATATTCAACATATTCAGAACTTGCCAATCAAACCAGGGAAAATTCCACAATAAGATGAGCTTCTTAGTAGTTAATAAAATTATAAGATCATTCACTTTGTAGTCTCTACCCTCAAATCGATCGTGCCAAGACTCACTGTAAAAGCTGATGACTATGGGTAAATATACTATTATACTCATTTCTAATATCATACTAATACGGGTGAATTCTTTTATAAAACAAATCTGGTGTACAGTTTTTATTAAGTATGCACTACTATTCATTTTTGGTAAGTTACCTTGCACACTTCCTTGTAGTTGACTTTTATAGGATCTCATGCTCATGCTATCACTACCACATACCGTTTTTCTCTCGACTCTGATGTTTTTATGTCATATATCTTGTTGCAAAGTTGGATACTAATATTTTTTTATCATGTGCTGCAGAGTGCAGACTCTGATGTGACATGAGCCGTAAATTTCTAAGAGGTAAATTGATCTAGTTCTCTATTGTTGCCATTTTTTTCTGCATACAGAACTAGTTTTTGCCTTCAAAGTTACATATCCTGTATTGAGCAATAGCGGTATTGGTGCTTCTGAAGTAGTTGCTAGTCACATTATTCTTAGAAAACAAATCTGCACAATCATCGATCTCAACATTATTCTTAATTTTTTTGGGAGAAAACTAAATCTCAACATATATTCTAATGAGAAATCGTCGATCTCAGATTTGTCCAGAGGCTGCTGCCATATCCTTCCGGACCTCACTTAAACGATAGACATTTTAAATAGCCAATAAGTTTTTTCTCTAATATCTTGCCTTACATCACTATAACTGTGATGACGTTCTTCTCATAAAAAATTGAGACTTTAGCTGTTGCATAATTAGTAGGGTGTGATGATATTGTATGGACTGCTGTGTGTGATAAATTGCTTTAGTTACCATTACAATACTTGTTAGTTACTGTTTTAGCAGGCCACTTGAGGTACAATTCTACTTTGGTTAATTATCTGATTGTAGCCTTATGCCCAAAACATGTATGGATCATATTGGTACTTTACTTGCAGTTCATTTGTCAAAATTATCAAATAGGCATACCACCAGAATTAACTAGCCCTTTTGAATCACAATACCTGTTACATCACTGATGATATGGTTACCAGCCTACAACTAGACCATTATGAATTTTTATGTTCCTACAAATATTGATTTACTATACATCCTGTTCGGCTGATATAAAACCGGCTGATAAGCCGGCTGAAGCTGATTTGTTGTGAGAGAAAAATACTGTAGATTCTAGTTGATAAGCTGGCTGATAAGTTCAAACGAACAGGCCATATATACGCAGCAAACATGAATATAACTCTTGTTTCTACATTCCATGGTTCATGTGCAAAATGTAAATATATATGTTCTGGTCGAATTTGAATTGCAAATTTGAATTTTTTTTACGAAAAAATGTATTGTAGGAGCGGTTTTAGACTGAACCGTCCCTACAAACAGGTATTATAGGGGCAGCTGGTACTACAGCCGTCCTTACAAATCGATTTGTAGAGGCGACTGGTGTCTACAAATCGATTTGTAAGAGCGATCTGGGAACTACCTCTACAAATACATGATTTGTAGAGACGGTATGGTAGGGGCGGCTGACCGAGCCGCCTCTATAAAGCCTCACCAGCCGTCCCTAGAAATCATTCCTTGTAGCAGTGGGAGGCGCTGAGGATGGTCATGTTCCTCAGCTGCTGGGGACCAAGCTAGGCTCTGAAGCCGTGGAAGGGGTGGGCAGTGCCGCAGCTGTATGTGTGCATGGTTTGATCAACAACTGCACCTGGAGGTTGCTAAGCGGCCGGCAGGGAACATCTGCTACATTGTTTCGTCGAGCTCCAAGATCCATTGAACCTCGTGTTCTTGGATGGATTCTAAATATGGTTTAACTTAGTCCGAATACTTATTATATCAAAGAGCTTCATTGCATGCATTATTATGAAATGTATTTTCATAAGGACACTTCAATTGCACGGCCGCCTGCGTGCGTTAAGTGAGTTGCCACAGCTAGCTTCTTCCTCGCTCCAATGGCATGCACCGCCTCCTCTCCGGCGCCCTACTCCTCTTGGCGCCCCTCTGGCGCCCCTCCTCCTCTTGGCAAGACTTTGCCCCCGCCTCGCCCCGCCTCCCATACGGCACACTAAGGTTTTGTCGGCGGCGGCCACAGAGCTCCGGCGAAACCCTAGCGCGCTCGTGGCGGCCGCCTTCTTCCCCTCCCCCTCCTTCTTCCGCGGTGAGCTTCAACCATGGATGCCCCTGTCCCGTCATGGTTCGGCCGCCTCCACCGCCACCAGGACCCCCAGACCACTCTGCCGTGTTCCCATTGCTTGGCCGGCCTTCCTCCCCACAAAACCCTTTTTCTTCTAAGCCCATTGGAGTTGGGGAAGAAGGTGGTGGGGTGGGCGGGCGTGTGGCCGTCGGGCACGGGCGCAGGCGTTGTGGTTGGAAGAAGAATGGTGCACTTGTGGGACCCACCACGAGCAGCGCGCTTAGAAGTGGCGTTGCGGTGAGGCGGGCATGCGGTGGCCGAAAAAATGGCCCGACGTTTTGAAGTCATTACATTTTCATAATTCGTCTCTTTTATCTGGTATAAATTTGAAGTCATTACCTTTTCATAATTTGTCTCTTTTATCTTGTATAAATTTTACTATCCTTCTCTACAAATTTGGTTAAAGTTACAATGATTTGACTTACGAGAACTAAAAATCAATTATTATATTTTAGGATCTAAGGAGTAGACATCAACTAGGGCCCGTTTAGATCTCCTAATAAAGATTATGATATAATCTAGATTCTAGATAGTGATTAAACGATATGGTTTTCGGGTAAATAAAATGAGGCATGTTTGCATCGATGGTTGAAGGTGTTTCACACATTATCGTCAAATACTATGGGAGAGGTGAATAGTTGGATTCTCTATATGCAAAAGTGTCATAGATTGCACCATACTAAGGCCCGTTTCGATTGTCGAAAGCGTTTCGATTCTGATCGAGAATCCAAAGAAAGCGGTGCCAAACACAACAACAAAGAAACGGTGCCAAACACATAGGGGTGAAATGATTCTTGGCGAATCGTTTCATACCAGTTCCATACCTTTTGCTTAGGATGTGCGGAACGGCTCCCTCACTGATTCCGCAAGATTCAGGTTTCTAGTCTCACATGTACAATAATGGCAGTATTTTTTCTAATTATCATTTTAAGTGCAATAAATTACAATAGGTTGTATTTAAATTTTCTTCACCTAAAAAATCTAATTTTTTGAAACATGTTTTTATTTATAATGATTTTTCATAAAAGTATATTTTATTTTTTTAATCAAAATCTAGCCTACCAACCAAAGCAGTTTCATAAAATGATTATGATTCATCGCTTTGAAACATTTTTCGAGAGAATCTGAATCAAACATTTATATGAGAATCTAGATCCCTATCAAACGCACCCTAGATGATATGTAAATTGTCCTATTCATAGCAAAGGGATTTGCTGTGTCTTGAATGGTGGTGATATCCCCAAAGAGGTAACAATCGTCATCATACTTAAGCCACCTCCAACATTTGAGTCAAGCTGCTACCTTATAGTGGACATACTATTGTCACATCATCTAAAGAATCATAAGTCGTTTTGTTTTTTTAGGTATATAGCTTTTATTATGTATCTAGACATAGTGTATATCTAGGTGCATAGCACAAGCTATGTATCTAGAAAAGCCAAAACAACTTATAATTTGAAACGAAAAGAGTAACACATCAGAGCATGAGCTATATATAAGTGGCCTTTACTTGTAATATCTCTATAATGTTGAGCCCTGAATTGGTAAGGCTCACCATGGCAATTGTTTGTCCTCCGCTTCCCAGATCTCATTGCACCGGCATCCATCCTCTTCTTCATCAACCGTGATGCAATGAGTCAATATTGGAATTAGAGATTGATTAGGAGAGTATGCGGAGCGGAGAAGGTGCACGCACGAAGGTGGAGAGGCAGTAGTGCCCAGCCCTTTGCCATGTAGCGGTGTCCACTACCCTGGCCAATGGTGTCGCCGACTTCCATCCCAGCTTCTGTGATATTCGACCCAGTTTGGATTTAGCCCATAGTGACCGGCGTGTATATTGATATGAGATTATGGGGAGTTTAATCCCACCTTGATTGTTGAAGATGGGTTAGACCAACATATAGAAGCACTTTTTTCATTTGTCAACCACTAGTTCATTTTAGGCAATCACTTAACAGAATCAAAATAGAATCATTTATCAGTACAAATTGATTGTTAGAGCTCCTCCCAATTGACTTGGAAGCTGCTATAGAAGCTCTATACCTCTATCAAATAAGCCTTAAACTAGGAGCAAATAAAACAATTTTCTGTTTTTTTATCCAAAATTCTATTATTTTTTTGCTTTACAACATCTCCAACAGGAATCCAAAACACCATTATTTTTTCCTTTACAACATCTAGAACCTAAAAATAGCCCAAGGTACCAAAGAGAAAACCTTAATCCAACGTAGCACCAACTTGAATCTCTACTGGGCCGAAGCCGGGCCTTATGAAGCGAATGACACGCCACGAGCCTGGTAGCCCACTCCACAGTTTTCTCACAAAACCGCACGAATCTTGACGTGATATGTCGAGAAATATATAAACCAATGTGTTAGGGTTCAGACCCTCGGAACACTCTGCGACCTCCTCCATGACCGACACTATCCAATATCCACCGATGGATTACGGTTTACGCCTCTCACCGCCGCCATCTTTTGCCGCGCATTCTAACCACTCATCTCCATTCCCAAGCCGCTTAGCTCAGAAAGGAAAAACTATAGACTTTTGTTATATTATGTAAGTGATCTAGGTATCTTCTATTTAGTATTTATCATAAAAGAAGCCAATATATTTGTGGACTTGTCTCAAGGCATTATTAGTGAAATTCCTCTTCCATGGAAGTTTACGAGTATGGATAAGTTATTGAGCAAGCATCCATTTCGACGCACATCCCAAAAACACTATCTCTATGGTAAACAGAGCATCCTTATCAATTATCATTTGCATCTATAAAGTTTTACGGTCTAGAGCTTTTACAACGATACTTGCTAAAGAAGTCAACAACCCCAATAGCAAATCCTTTACTCAAGGTGAATCTTGGCACAAGGAGAATGTTGGCACAAGTTACTTCACCAAGATGAGACGGTAATCTACTACATGGGCTGAACTTCCAGATTTGAGGAGACGGTACATCCAAAAGTAAATGAGAATAATTCACTTTTAATGAGATGAGTTCTTAGAACTGAATGAGGGAGACGGCTTTTATTTGATCTTACAACCAGGAAGGATGTTTTCCTAGACCGAAGTCAACGGTGGGTCACAGAACTAACGAAGGCAAAGTGTAGAGCGGAAGTGCTAGCTACTCAAATTGCTTCTCCTTTCATTCTCATCCAGAGACACTATTTATAGTCCTTTTTACAACACAAAGACCGTAATACCACCACAAATATCCTACATGCTTAGAATATTCCTTCAAGCGGGGCATCATCATGGTCTAAATTACCTTAGAATACAAATGACATATGCCTACTACTAGAAGCTTGGACCGCCCTGCCCTTCTATGGGGTGCTCCCCTTGCGGCCTTCACCTGGAGCTTTTGCCGCAGTCCTTCACTTCATCATCGACGCACTCTGTTGCCCCCTTTGCTAGGTGCGCTGCGCCTTTTCCCCATCAACCGAAACATGCATCCTTTTCCCCATCGGGCGAAACACCCTTCGTGTGTAAAGAGTGATTTTCAATTTGTCAAACTTCATCCGCATGTGAAGGGGGCCCAGGTGAAAGGCGAAAATCTTCCCGTCCGAACGTTCGGACGGGAGCCGCGGTCCGAGCGACGAGCGTGGGAATCAGCGAGAGTGCAGGACACCACGAACTACGGAAGCGACAACCCAGGTACGTTGGTTTCTCTCTTTTCTTTTTCTTTTTGTCTTATTCTTCTCTTTTCTTTTTCTTTTCTTTTTCTTTTCTTTTCTCTGTCTCTTTTTCCCCTTCGTACTTCATTTTTTATTTTTTAATTTCTTTTTTGTTTGATGTGGTATTTTGCTGTTATTTTCATTTTTTATATTCTTTATGTTTCTTTTATTTCCACAACGATGCTTACGTTTTCTAGGTAAGTTGTTGTTTAGTTTTTTTTTATTTTTTTCTTTATTTTCTATTTTTATTTTTTATTTTTTTGTGGTGTTTTTTCTTGTCTTTAATTTATTTGTATTTTTTAACTTTCATTCATTTTTTTCTTACTTTATTCTAATTAAATTTTTTGTTTATTTTTGTTTTCCATCTATTTCTATTTTTATTTTCTCTATTTACTTGCTTTTGATTCTTTTTAAAATTCACTGTGTGAACTATTTAAAATTTCATTTTCATTTCCTTTTTTTAAAATTTTTATTTTATATGTTACATAAGATATATGTCATATTTATGATATATACATTTTTTAATTTTATTTTTTCTTATTTAAATTATTCATTTATTTTATTTATTTTCTATATTTATCATTTCTTAATCATGTTTTTATGTGTATTTTTTCTTTGTTATTTTAATCTATTTTTTTTCTAAACTATATGAGATACCTATAATGTTCACGCAGTATACATGTGATGCTCTATAATCTATTCTGTGATGTTCGCGTTCTATACATATGGTGTTATATGTGTTGATGACAAAAAGTCACGTCCCGCTACCAACACGCTAGCAAGCCAAGAGAAACCACATGGAGCGGATCTCGAGCTCTCTCCGGACTTAAGAGGACACTGGACCAGATGGTCGTGATCTAGGGGGTGCCAGCCAATTTGACCCTGTAATTGACAAGGAGACAAGATTGATCAGTAATTTAAGGTGGAATATACTGGTGTTTGTCCAGACAGTTTCAAATATGCAGCTAAGTAGCCGATAAAATAAGGCTATCGACTAGAGAGTCGATATCCAGCATGTTCATGATACATAATAAGTAAAAACAAGCATATCGACAGTTATCATTTACTCAATTGCATAGATCTAACTTGGCCAATGATCGTGAAAACATGCTAAAGATATAAAAAGATAGGCGTGAGAGCATTCATATTAATTGAGAAGCATATTAGCTTTTAACCGAGATAAAAACAAGTAAAAGCATATGAATAGCCAATATATATATATATATATATATATATATATATATATATATATATATATATATATATATATTCTCAATGGGCAAGCTATCGGCTAAAACAGCCGATTCTAGTGAACGAAGACTCGCAACATGCAAACACTCGACTATTAAACGTGGATAAATCCATACACTTATCGAATCTAACCTATTATATCTAACAGTGGTGTTCAAGCTGGATCGATGCATCTATGATAAAGATAACAGATTAAATCTTCAAAGAATACGAATCTATACGTGCCTAATGGAATCACGAAAACATGCTACGATCATGAAAGCACAAGCGATCGGCTAAATAGCCGACGCGGACATAACATGCAGCCAGAGACTATGTTTGACCATAAGCAAGACTTACTACATGATGATTTCCAATCTATAGTGCTAACAGTGGGGATCGACCGGATCGATAGCAGCCATAATAGCAGTTCTAGACCAGATCTCATCAACTAGCAAGCTTACCTGGGTTTAAACAAGCCTTGACCACATGCTATCTTCGATCAAGATTGGGTTAAAACGGCAAACCGAAACCATCATCATAGCAAGGTATAAACAAGGTAAAGCAACTAGATGATTTAAAGAGATATAAAGCCGATTCTTTTTAATCTTAATCGAGCAAAGGGTGATATTATTACAAATAGTAAGGGTACTAATTATAACAAGATCGATAACTAGCAAATCTATTAAAAACAGCAAAAAAATCCTACCCATCTTAATAGATTTAACCGATTGTATGAGATATGAGCCGGACCGATACAACCGTACAAATTTTGATAAGAATTAAGGGTATCTTGTATCAGTAATTGTAAGAGATACGAGCCGGACCGATGCAACCTTATAATTAACTGATAATAACTAACTTATACAAAGCTTGCAAGATGTCAGACCTAACCGTTGCAGCCTTACAAACAAAGTATAAGTCGTGACGGATACTCACAGACAAACCGAAGGTCGAACTTAACCGATGGTGGTTTTAGTCCTATGCATGTGTATTTGGTGGTTTTAGTTGTTTGCTTGTTAGCCGTGAGATTGTTTGCAGAAATTGCTTAGTTCACTTGTTAGGTTCATGAGCAACTATTTGAGCTTTTTTTTCATTTGCATACCTTTGTCCAAATCAAAATAGAACCCATCTAAGTTATCCAAAGCAACTAGTAGACTCCAATTGAGCAATTGGAGTTTGGATTTTCCAAATCCACTCCCAGCGTATTTGGCCTATAATATCATTCTCCCGATATTGTTATTTTTGGTTCTCGATCCGAATATATATGTATATGTTGCCTTTTTTCCCTTTCTTCTTTGGGCATCGGTCTTGCAGTTGGATATCTTTGTCGTTAATGAAACCCTCAACGTTCCTCTATGTTTGTTATCTAGCGCTTCTTCATGTTATGCTCGCTTTTACCAAACATTTGTTAATTGGGATGTCTAATCGCTTTTATATTGGGCTTCTTTTTGTATGTTGCTGCAATGATCAGTTACACGAGCTGCTAGAAACTAGAAGAACTCCAAAGAGCAACTAGAAATTATCAACAAAAATGTAGATGTGCTTTTTTTCTTTTTCTTTTTCTTTTGTCATTAGCTGTAATTTTCAGAGTTTTGATTTGTCTATTTTAGTTGAGCTGATTGTTTATTTCTAGCTGCTCTTTGGAGTTTTTATAATTTTTTTTTATATTTGACCTGTTTGTTGAGCTGAATTTTTTTAGCTTTTTTTCAGAGTTGTTTTGCTAGCTTTGATTTGTTTGCTAGCTGCACTCTCTCTCTCACTGTGTGTGTTTGTTTTTGTGTGTGTGTGTGTTTTTCTTTGGTGTGTATCTCTGTGGCTGTGTGTGTCTCTCTCTGTGTGTGCTTTTCTACGTGTGCGTGTTTTTTTTGTGTGGGTGTGTGTCTGTGTTTGTGGTTGCAGGTGCGAGTGGTTTTTTTATGGGCTTTATTTTGGGCTATTTTGTGGGCCTTTCTTTAGGCTTCTATTTTTCTAGCTGTGCAGGTTGTGTGTGTTTCTCTCTTTCTCTCTCTGTGCCTCTCTCTGTTTTTTTTATCCGTGTTTTTGTGGGCCTTTTTCTTTTTAATTTTTTTTTCTGAGACTCTCAGTTGTGTGTCAGTTGGCCTCTTGACTTCAATTTATGTGTGTGAGTGTGGCTGTGTCTGTTTTTTTGTTTTCTTTGTGTGTGTGCCTGCTGCTGTTTGAGTTTTTTTTCCTTTTTTTCTTTTGCATTTGATTTTGTGTAGCTGTTTTGGAATGTATAATTAGTTTTTTTTGAAGGGCGGGTCTGATGCAAGCGGTAGAGTCTTATCGCCTGTGACCGGAAGGTCCCAGGTTTGAGTCGTGGTCTCCTCGTATTGCACAAGCGAGGGTAAGGCTTGTCACTGACACCCTTCCCCAGACCCCGCATAGAGCGGGAGCTCTCTGCATTGGATACGCCCTTTATTTTTGGAATGTATAATGCTGGATTTAAGGATACTCATCCTTTGCAATTTTTGGCTCAATGTGTCTTTTTTTATTTGTATGAAATTTGTTAGAATTTTTTTGAGTATTCTATCATGTTTCTTTGTCCCTAGGTATCTTTGTTATTAGAGTGTTGTTTTTTTCTATATTTTTCTAGGTTATTTTGAGGATTTTTTTTCTAATAATTGAATTTTCTGCTGTTTTTGCAGTTGATGCTACTTGCTCCTGCTGCTGATTGAGCTGATGTTTTTTTCTTTTGAGTGCCCCAAAGTCTGCTAATTGAGCTGCTGCTATTGCTGTTTTTTTTGCCTTGCCTATGTGTGTGGGTGTGTGTGTTTTTGGGTCTGTGTGAGTGTGAGTGTGTGTGTTTGTGTTTTTTGTGGTTGTGTGTGTGTTTCTCTCTCTCTTCCTGATGCTGGTATATGGATTTGTGGTACAAGTATAATTGTTGATTGCATTGGAACCGGAATTAATATTATGTTCATTTTATATTGGAATGACAGTCCATTCTGTTTGTATTGGAATTATTTCGTGTTTCATTTTTGTTCCTAAACACAAAGATTCTTTTTGGCAGCACGTCAGGCTCCTCCTCCAGCTCCTGTTCAGGATGGCGGGTGGCTCCATGCTTGGAGGAATCGGGTCGACCATTGCTCAAGGCAGGTAT
Source organism: Miscanthus lutarioriparius (assembly GCA_904845875.1). NCBI lineage: Eukaryota > Viridiplantae > Streptophyta > Magnoliopsida > Poales > Poaceae > Miscanthus > Miscanthus lutarioriparius. The sequence continues at coordinate 15,450,308 of CAJGYO010000003.1, read as the reverse complement.
TCAAAGCTTGTTCTTTTCAGAATAGCTTCAGATATAAACATTATTGTAATCCTTGAATTTGAACGAACACTTTGTTTTAGGTATGGCATTTGGGCACCGGTAGTGCCATGGCACACAGGGTTGTAGATGCTGTATTGGGTCCCCCGAACCATTCAGCATGAGATTGTTGTCTCGGAGGTCTTCTGCTGCTGCCCTATTTGCTCCAATGATGAACACCGATGCTTGCAAACATCCATTCTAAGGCCTTCCAAGATGTATGTTTGCTTGCTACCTAATGTCGCTTTAGTTTTTCTCGATTTGGTGCATCAAACATTTGGTTACTCACTACGTGATGTGGTAGTAAAGGTTATGGTGACTTATTTAGTTGTTGAAGAGCTGCATGTTGTCATTCATTCATATTTTATTTGATACTCCTACCATGGTGAAAACCTCCATTTTAAATAAAGGGTCTAAATTGGGTGATTGTGTGAAGTGGTGATATATGGCCCTTATCTCAAACATGTTCGATTAATTATTTTTTTGTTTTGTTAGGTGTCTATTTTTAGTTGATGTTTGGTCTAATGTGAGTGCGACATTGCTTAGTGATTGTCATTTTCCTCTAAGACACTGAATCTTTTTCAGTAGCAAGTGGTTCCTTTTTTCTCCTCTTTTTTTATTGAGCCTGCTAATTACTTATCATCGAAGCTAGGCTCTCATTCAAGATTAAATAGCAAGGATGTCATCGTTTGTGGGTGTTTGTGTGTCTGGGTGCATGTGTTTTTCTAGCCTTGATGATGTGTGTCTTTGTGTGCTCTCTCTCTCCCCCTCTGTTTGTGTGTGTTTGTTTGATGTCATGGTGAGGCAGATCTGCTATGTTTGCGTGATAGGTTATTTTGGCCTCACAAAGAGTGTTGTAAGTAGAATAGACTACCAAAGGATGAGCATAGTTTATAAAATTTGCTAATACCATGAAAACAACAACCTTGAAATGTTGTGGTCAAGCTTCTCTCTTGATTTTGTTCTTATGTTTTCAGCACTTCCTTTCTTTTTTTGTCATTTCATCTGCATTTATAATTTGTGCGAAGACGTGCACAATAATTAGAACCACAGGTATAATTCTTTGCTCTAGACCGCTTATCGATTTGGATAGTCAAAAGGATGATATGTCGTATTCCCTATTGCTGCCTTTGCTTTCGACAAGCTCCAAAGTAAGTACTCAAGAATAACATCTTCATTACCTTTCTTATCATTCGATACTTGTATCCGAGTTTGGTTATTTTCTTATTCATACTTGGTTCAAAGTGCATTGCATGTTAGTGTTTAGACATATCTCGTATGTGAAACGACAAATGAGAAAAGTAATATGTAATTCCAAGTTTTTGTATTTGTGAGATGTTTGTCTCACAAACCAATCATATCTTGTTGTTTTCCTCAAACATCAATGGAAAAAGCTGGACGAGTAGTCCGAGGAGTTGCACCGAAGTTTCTAGAGAAAATTTGTCAAAGAATTCATCAATGGCAAAGCTGCGTGCATCAATGGTTCAGCATCAAAGAATCTTGCACCTCTCTTGTTACAAAGAAAATTTGTCACAGTCCAAAAGGCATTGGTCCAAAATTTGTCATGACTGGTAACTAGCTAGGATCCCTATGAGATCCAAAGATACATGATAAGCCGATGTCTTTCTGCATTTGGATTGATTTTTCTTTCTTTCTTTCTCTTCCTTTTCAACTCAAAAATGTTCGAAATGCACGAGGATATGTTGGCGACGAGGAGGCCAACGCTACTAGTTTTGATTTCAAGGTCGGCTTAGGACCTGGGACCTTTGCTACATCGACTGGATGGCTTCCTATTCATGGTGGACAGGCTAAAAGAGCTCATCAAGTACAAGGGTTATCAGGTTAGTTACCAGTTTAATTTGGTCTTGTTTTCAAAGCAAATGTCACCCTTGCACTTTCAGACTAATCTGGGTGATGTATTCATCGTTGTGGGTTCCACCTGTAGAGTGGAGCTTGTCCTATAGTCGTTGCCAGAAGTTATCGATGCCGCAGTCATGCTGTGAGTCCACTACAACACACTCGTTGGCACAGTTGCAAAACATGCTGTTATATATCAGAAAGACATCGACCTTCCAACCCTTGTGTAGAAGCACAAGAAACTCCACATGGCTTACCACAAGCAGGCGTTGCTCCATCTCGTCGGACAGACATCACTCCGCTGACATCTAGCCTAGTGTGTGTGCGCAAGCGTGCGTGTGTGTGTGCGCGCGCGCGTGTGTATTCAGGCGCTTTTGCTCTGATGCCTTTGTTGGTTTTATGAGTCACCCTTGTGCGTGTGTGAACGTTTTGTTAGATAATATACCGTTTTCTTGCGTAAACACACAGCAAGGGAAGGCGGTGTCGAAAAGTCTTCCTACTGTGGTATTGTAGTCGCTGCAGGGGCAAGCGTCGAACGGTTCACCTACCTCACTGTAGCCACGGCTAGGACAGGTACAAAAGTCAGTCTTGCTGTGTTATCTAGTCACTGTTGCAGCAGGGCAGCTGTACTAGGACTAGATGAGTAAAGTTGTATATATAGTTTGCCACTGTAACTCAACAAAGAGAGTTCAGATTTGTCATCTTCTACACAGGGCTCCGGTCAACGCTGGTGCCTCTGCTGTGTGTGTATGCTTTGTCCTCCCTTCTTTAACCTCTAGCCATAGAGTGTAGTCGGACAACGTTTGTCGTGGTCGGCTGTGATCGGCAAGACTGGTGAGTGGTCGATTCACCTGAGCTGGTGATCTTGTGGGATAACAAGTGGTATCGGAGGCATACAAGCATCGTCGCCGGACTAACCGCTGGCGATGACGGACGGTTCGGAGATGGATGACAATAGTGGCACTGCTGTGGCTGTCTAGCCACGATAGGAGATTGTTCTCACGGTGCGGGAGGTCAGCGGCACCAGTTGGCCGATGCTGACTCGCACCAACTATGGAGAGTGGCCGGTGACCATGAAGGTCAAGCTCAGAGCCCGACGGCTCTGGAATGCTATTAACAAGGGCACCGACAATGAAGAAGATGACATGTCAGCGTTGGAGGCTATCCTCGCTGCTGTACCGGCGAAGTACAGGGAGCCATTGGGGGGTGAAGAGCTCTGCTAAGGAGGCGTGGGAGGCTATTGCGGCAATGTGCGTCGGTTCTGATCGCGCAAAGAAGGCGATGGCCTAGCTTCTGAAGCAGGAGTACGCCAACCTCAAGTTCAAGGATGGTGAAGCGGTGAAGGATTTCTCCCTCCGCTTGCAGATGCTCATCGGCAAGTTGAAGAGCCACGGCGTCACCATCGACGAAGAGGAAGCGGTCTTCAAGTACCTCCACTTCGTGCCGGCAAAGTACATCCAGATCGCTCTCTCCGTAGAGACGATGCTGGACTTGTTCACCCTCACCATTGAGGATGTGACAGGCCGTTTGCGGGCGGTGGACGAGCGCCTGGAACAGGCGACAGTAACGAAGAACAGCGATAAACTACTACTGATAGAGGAGTGGGCTGCTTGGAGGAACTCCAGGGTAGCCTCCTCCAGCCGCGGTGGCAATGGCAAGCGCCGCAGCAAGGCTTCTTCAGAGAAAAAGAAGCGGGTCGACCCCAACGCCTGTCGGCACTGCGGGAAGACGGGCCATTGGGCACGGGAGTGCCTAAATCGTAAGCAGGAGAAGAAGGCTGAGGCTCATCTGGTGCAAGTTGACGATGACGATGAGGCCACTATCCTGATGGCGATGTTCTATGCACTGCACGACGTCGAGGCCGAGGAGAAGGGGGAGGTGCTGGCGATAAAAGGACCTGGGAAGGCCCTAAAGGCTGTCAACCTCGACGAACCGCGCGCCCAAGTCCATCTCGGACATGTGGGAGGCGAGCAGGAGCAGCGGTGGTATCTAAACTCTGGTGCCAGCAATCACATGATGGGCTCTAAGGCAGCCTTCTCCGAGCTCGACGACGATGTTACCGGTACGGTGAAGTTTGGTGATGGCTCAAGGGTGGCTATCCGAGGGCGCGACACTATCATCTTTAGGTGCCAGAACGGGGAGCACCGCGCGCTAATGACTGTATATTACATCCTGCAGCTGTGTTCAAGCATCATCAGCATTGGTCAGCTGGATGAGCGTGGTAGCGAGGTACTAATCATGGATGGAGTCCTCAGGATCAGGGACCGGGAACATTGACTTCTTGCCAAGGTGAAGAAGTCCCTGAACCGATTGTACCTGCTCGACCTGAAGGTAGAGCAGCCGGTGTGCCTGGCGGTAAGGCACATAGAGGAGCCATGTCTGTGGCATGCTCGGTTCGGACATCTCAGCTTCGATGCGCTTGGTCGGCTGGAGTAGATGGTCCGAGGGCTACCCCACATCGAGCACGGAGGCGAGCTGTGTGACAGCTGCCTGGCCGAAAAGCAAAGGAGGATACCATTCCCAAAGGCGGCCAAGTATCGCGCGGAGGACGCTCTCGAGCTCATCCACGACGACCTCTACGGGCCGATCACGCCAGCCACAAATGGTGTTTTGCTGTGCTTTCTCCTGCTCGTGGTTGATTACAGTCGCTACATATAGCTGCAACTCCTGACGAGCATGGACGAAGCGGCAGCGGTGATCAAGAAGTTCAAGATGCGCGCGGAGGCCGAGAGCGGCAAGAAGCTCCGCGTGCTGAGGACTGATCACGACGGCGAATTCACTTTGGTGGAGTTCGCTGCGTACTGCGCGGATCAGGGTGTGGTGCGCCACCACACCGCGCCGTACTCGCCACAACAGAATGGCGTGGTGGAGCGATGGAACCAGACGGTGGTCGACATGGCTCGATCCATGATGAAGGCCAAAGGCACACCGGCAAGGTTTTGGGGAGAGGCGGTGACCACGGCGGTGTTCATCCTCAACCGTGCTCCCACCAAGGCCCTGAAGGGCAAGACGCCGTTCGAGGCTTGGCATAGACGCAAGCCGAGCGTGTCCTTCCTCCGGACACTCGACTGCATCGGCCATGTCAGGAAGACGAAGCCGGTCCTAACCAAGCTGGAGGACAGGAGCACACCGATGGTGTTCCTAGGCTACGCGGGGGGTACCAAGGCGTACTGGTTCTATGACCCACGCGGAGATGAGGTACTTGTCTCGCGCGACGTCGTGTTCGACGAGAAGGCGGCTTAGGACTGGAATAGTCCAAGCACGGGGGAAGATGGTGGCTTCACCAGCACCTTCGTCGTCGAGCACTTGGTCATCCAAGGTTGTGGAGACGCTGGGGAAGAGGTACCAAGCACTCTGGGAGGGGTGCCGAGCACTCCAGCAACAGAGCCGAGTACTCCTAGGAGAGTCCCGAGCACTCCTGGAGGGATGCCGAGCACGCTAGGAGTGGAGTCAGGAGGTCCTACAGTGGTGGTGACCACTCTAGGACGGGTGCCGAGCACTCCCGTAGCGGAGCCGAGCAGCCTTGCAGTGGTGCCGACCACTACAAGACTGGTGCTGAGCACTCCGAGAATGGTGCAGACCACTCTAGGAGTGGTGACGAGCTGTTCAGGAGTAGTGCCGAGCACTCCGGCAGAACAAGGAACTCCATCGATGCCGATCGAGTTCACCTCACCTCCAAATGACATCACTGAGTTCGTGGATGCCTTCCACAAAGGTGAGGAGGTGCGGTTTCGTAGGCTGGATGACATCATCGGTGGCACAAGGCCCTCAGGCCTAGCTGGTCGGCTGCTCAATGATCAAGAACTACTGCTCGTTAGTGCAAAGGAACCACCCACGTTCGCGCTGGCCGAGCGCGATGGAAACTGGTGACGGGCAGAGATGAAGGCGATCGAGGAAAACGAGACTTGGGAGCTCATCGATCCACCTTCAGGATGCCGTCCGATCAGCCTGAAGTGGGTGTACAAGGTCAAGCGGGACGAGCTCGGCGCCTGAAAGGTCCTAATATGGCTAGAGGGGGGTGAATAGCCTATTTAAAAACTACAAATCAACTAGAGCAATTTGATTAGTAAGACAAATAGCGAAATGCAAACTTGCTCTAGCTCTACAAGGGTTGCAAGCCACCTATCCAACAATTCTAGTTGCAATGATTTATTTGCACACAATCTACTTGACCACTACTCACTAAGAGCTCTCACAAAAGCTACACTAAAGAGCTCCACTAGATATGTTTAAAGCACAAGGCAAGCTCTCAATTCTAATTACACTAAAGAGCTTGCTATATCTAGTTTGCGGAAATGTAAATGAGTAAGTGAGACGATTATACCGCCGGGTCGTGGAGTGAACCAATTACACGATGAATATATATAGCCAATCACCGGGAGAATGCAAATGACAAGAGACAACCGATTTTTCTCCCGAGGTTCACGTGCTTGCCAACACGCTAGTCCCCGTTGTGTCGACCAACACTTGGTGGTTCGACGGCTAAGAGGTGTTTCACAAACCTCGTCCACACAATAGGACACCGCAAGAACCGACCCACAAGTGAGGTAACTCAATGACACGAGCAATTTACTAGAGTTACCTTTCGGCACTCCGCCGGGGAAGGTACAACTCCCCTCATAATCACCGAAGGCGGCCACGAACAATCACCAACTCGTGCCGATCCTTCACCACTGCTCCAACCGTCTAGGTGGTGGCAACCACCAAGAGAAACAAGCGAAATCCGCAGCGCAACACGAATACCAAGTGCCACTAGATGCAATCACTCAAGCAATGCACTTGGATTCTCTCCCAATCTCACAATGATGATGGATCAATGATGGAGATGAGTGGGAGGGCTTTGGCTAAGCTCACAAGGTTGCTATGTCAATGAAAATGTGCAAGTGAGTACCCTTGAGCCGGCCATGGGGCTATAAAAAGAGCCCCCATCAAATAGAGCCGTTGTACCCCTTCACTGGGCAAAACACGCTCTGACCGAACGCTCTGGTCATACCGACCGGACGCTGGTCCTCAGCGTCCGGTCGCCCGATGGACGCCACGCGTCACCAGCTTCAAACGCTGTTCGTCAGATTTCAACGGCTACGAAGCTGACCGGACGCTCTGGTCAAAACTGACCGGACCCTAAAGCCCCAGCGTCCGGTCGTTTCCAGTAAGCTTCCCGAGGCGTATTTCTTCGACCGGACGCGTCCGGTCCACCTTGACCGGACACAGACCAGCGTCCGGTGCTCAACCTTAGCCACTGTGCCGTCTGACAGCACGACCGGACGCAGCCTTTCAGCGTCCGGTCGCTGAGTGACCCAGCGTCCGGTCAGTAGACCGACGCCAGCATCATTTCGACCAACTCCATTTCAACTCTAACTTCTTCACCCTTGCTCAAATGTGCCAACCACCAAGAATTTTGCATCCGACGCAATAGAAAATAGACATTTTATTTTTCCAAAAGCGCCGAATCCCGCCGAACAAGCTCGGCGGGAGGGAGAGAGGGACCCAAACCCATCTCAACCCTACAAACACCTTGTGCACATGTGTTAGCATATTTTCACAAATATTTTCAAGGTTGTTAGCACTCCACTAGATCCTAAATGCATATGCAATGAGTTAGAGCATCTAGTGGCACTTTGATAACCGCATTTTGATACGAGTTACACTCCTCTTAATAGTACGGCTATCTATCCTAAATGTGATCACACTCACTAAGTGTCTTGATCACTAAAACAAAATGGCTCCTACATTTTATACCTTTGCCTTGAGCCTTTTGTTTTTCTCTTTCTTCTTTTCCAAGTTCAAGCATTTGATCATCACCATGCTATCACCATTGTCATGATCTTCGTCATTGCTTCATCACTTGGAGTAGTGCTACCTATCTCATAAACATCTTGATAAACTAGGTTAGCACTTAGGGTTTCATCAATTAACCAAAACCAAACTAGAGCTTTCAGCGCCATTATCAAGCACAAGGCGTGCCTCGTCATCCGAGGCTTTATTCAGCGCGAGGGCATCGACTTCGAGAAAGTCTTTACGCTAGTAGCGCGCATGGAGTCTGTCCGTTTGCTACTAGCCTTGGCAGCAGCAAAGGACTGGCGCGTCCATCACTTAGACGTAAAATTGGCCTTCCTCAACGGTGAGCTGGTGGAGACGGTCTTCGTCAGGCAACCTCCAGGTTTCACCGTCAAGGGAGCGGAGCACAGGGTGCTTCGACTGCACAAGGAGCTCTACGGGCTACGCAAGCCCCACGAGTGTGGAACGCCAAGCTTGACGCCACGCTGGGCGAGCTTGGGTTCCAGCGGTGCGTAACCGAGCACGCGCTCTACACACGGCGATGGGGGGAGAAGGAGCCCGTCGTCGGCGTGTATGTGGATGACTTGATCGTCACCGGCGCACGTGCGGAGGACATCGGCAGCTTCAAGCACGAGATGGAGGCTCATTTTCGAATGAGTGATCTCGACGCACTCTCCTACTACCTCAGCATCGAGGTGAGACAGGGGAAGGAGGAACTCATGCTCGGTCAAAGCGCGTATGCCTCGAAACTGTTGGAGCGGAGCGGCATGACTGAGTGCAAGTCATGCGTGACTCCAATGGAGGAGCGGCTGAAGCTGATGAAGGCCTGTACCGTGGCGAAAGTAGATGCAACAGCACGGGTTGATGGACTATTGATATATAATTTGGGAGGAAGGATACGAAGTAGTCAGCGTGTTCGGCTGGGGCTGGCTGGCTGGGCTGGCCAACCCCCTCATATGGATACTATTCACATGAACCAGCCAGCTGTATTTCTCTTTCACATAAACGAACCAGTAATTATACGAAGCAGCCAACCGAACAAACTGAGTATCCTTTGCCATTGGATAATAATAAAGTTTTAGCGTGGGCACGTTTCGTCCATTCCATGGAAGTGGGAGTCGCTGCCGTGTCGATGACCCCTATGCGTATTGCATCATGCCTGGGCCCTGCAGGGCTCCACTCCGTTCTGCGCAGCTGTGGTCGTGGACTCGTGCGGCGACCGACGACTCCTGCGAGCATCAAATCCGCCTCCTGGTGCTGGCCGAGTCATCAGGTACTGACTTCCGGGGCTCCCAAACACCGCACTAAACAGCTACGGCAGCGCCCTTATTTTCTCTGTAGGCTCATTCAACGAAGGCAGCAGCAGCGTCGTCGATCGATGGATCCTCGCCAACGTTTCCGTCTGATCCATTTGACAAAATGCACCTCGATCGTTCTCATCCCGGCACCGTATGATCATCCAAAGGCGGCAGAAATCTATGGATTCATATCCGATCATCAACAAGGAATTTTGGGCACAGCCGCACACTCGCCCTGGTCGGGCAGGCATGCGGTGCTCCCACGCACGCCTTCATGAATCAGCATGACACGTTGTGGACGAGATTTTCACGGTTCATGCCATCTCGATCGCGCGGTTTTCCCGCTGGAACCGGTGAGCTAGCATACATCATACCCTCTCGCTGACTTGCTGTCATAGCATACGCGTGTGTTGCAGGGAGTGAAGCGCGATCAGCTGAATCAGCTCCAGCCAGCGCGCGCACCGTCCCTCGTCCGTCGGAACTTGCATTGGATTGGAAGGCATGCAAAGCAACGCCAACCGGCCAAAATTAAACGCGTGCGTGCGTGGCGGAAGAGGGCTCGGCGCGTGCTGATGAGTAGTAGCAGGGACAGCCTGCCATTAACGATGAGTGAGACGGCGAGGGAATGCATGGCGCCCGAGCGAAACGCGCGGTCCTTGTGCCGCGGCCCCGAATCGGATCCTGTCACTTTTGTGTCCCTCGAATCGAAATGGCATGCATCCTTTACACGTCCGCCGAAAGGGCTATCCACAAATTTATCCGTATCACATTTGCGTAACCCGCACCTTCCAGCCAACAACCACCTTTTTTTTCCTTTGACGTGTAACATTAAAATTAGTTTACGGGCCGGGCGGGGGTGGCAGCAGATTCAATTCGCAGGCTGGAGAAAAAGTTTGCCACGCACATTGCGACCGCGTGGGCGCAATTAATCCGTGTTAATCTAATCCGGATCCTCCGTCGGCCGACGCGGCGTACGTCTTTCGTTCTCCTCCCACGGCGCCTCGGTCGCTTTCTCCGTTACGAACCCGTGAGCGCGAGGGAGATGACCATCATCTGCTGCCTCCTACTCGATCTCGTACGTGTCTAGCTCATCTGCTGCCTCCTACTCGATCTCGTACGTTGCAGGGGCCTAGCTAGGCATGTCTAGCTCGGAACTGCCGGTGGTGGTGTGTATCTGGAGCACGTGATCGTCTGATCGAGAGGCCACCTGGGTCCTGGATGACATCAAAATCAAACGAACTGGCCGGCCTTGGATCGATTTGCGTTATGGATAAGACAACAATCTTTATCAGGGCGCCGGCGCCCCAAAGACGAGTTGGCGGAAAAAGGAGGGGGTGCTTCACAGGACTACTCTCTCCATCTCTCCTCGCATTAGCGTTCTCGGATCGCCGAGTCGGTGGATTTGGTTTGCTGCTCGCCAGTCGCCACCCACGAACCTCTCGCTCCTGGTTCTATGGACGCGCTACTAGTTCTGCTGCTGCCGGCTGCCCTGCTGCCGTGGATAAAACGGACATGTACGTGCCCATGTTTTTCTTGGACGGCCGAGGTTTGGTGTGGCTATTGATGACTTGCATATGTGGTGGTCATCCAAAGAAAATGATCAAAATAGTATTGTTTAGCATGTTCACCAAGGGCCTGCTTGATTCTCCTCTCTAAACTTTAGTGCTCTAAACTTTAGAGGAGAGGAGAATCCAAACGGATGATCTAAAGTTATCTTTAAACTTTAGTTCACCTTAGATTAGAGCTTTAGACCTCAAAAGTGAGCTAAAAGTGATCTAAAGTTTTTAGAGCTCTAAACTTTAGACGAGAGAATCAAAACAAGCCCCAAAGATCACGACGTGACGTTACATCGTCATGTTGGCCGGCGCCTCACCACGATCGTTTAATTTCGGTTGTGACCTATACGCCTCATGTCCTTCAAAGCCCTTCACTATTGTAACGCTACTTTGATAGCGCGCCATACACACACACACGATATATGCAGGAAGCCATTGCCTTTACTTTGCAATCTACTCCAAGATCACGCGTGCTACGTGTTGCATTTCCTCTTGGATGACCGTAGTATAATAATGGCGTCAAACAACGTGACTACGTGAAGCAGGGGTACACGTTGTGCTGTAGTCTTCTAGAAGACGGCTAGCTATCGTTGGAGGATCAAAATTGTCAGCAAAAGTAGTACGTATCGGTAGTTGGAGAAATGGATAACGCACACGTAGGACACAGCTGTTGGTTTGGCCGCGTGTCAGCGTGCCGTGGGAGCGCGGCACCCTGGAGACCCGGCCGGCGCGGCGATCTCACGGTGCGCAGCAGCCCGGTCGGTGGCACTGACGCTGACGGCAACGTTATCCTGTCTAACAGTCTAAGCAGCGTCGTTTCAGAACTTATTATTGTGACACCATTGCCGTCCTACGCGCACACGGTGTCATCGCCTTCTCTACCGTAGACACTACGGAAACATCGCGAAAATGTACCAGAAAAAGGGATCCCGGCCGGCAGCTTCCACCCTTCCACGTGATGTGAAACAAAAAGGCAACAGGGGAAAAAAAAGAACAAACAAAGAGAGGCTCGCGTTTCATCTCGTGCAGATGGTCGAGCAGCCTGTGCCGATGGTGGATGCAACGGCTAAGATTCGTTTACTGAACAAAATTGGGGGAAAACAGACACATGGTCTGTTGCATTTGCAGCACCCTTAGACCTCTTTTGTAAACTCAAATCCCTTAAGAATTCATGACTTTTTTTCAGGGTATGAAATCCATGAAAAAATCATTTGAATAATCCATTTAGTTATTTGTAGAGGATTTTTCATCCTTGCGCGTGCCTTCCCCTTGCTTGACCCAGGCTTCCCACCACTGCATAATCATTAATTAATACCTCGATCTACTTTTTATACGTTAGGCGTTTGATTTTTTTATTGTTGTTTAGTCAACATACAAATTTGTCATTATTTGGCTATTAAAATTGGTTATTGTCTCTTGTGAGCTGTCATTTTAATTGTACTATTTGTCTTTTATGAATTGTTGGCTGTAACTATCCAAAAATCCAGTCACCTAAAATATACCAACTCTCTAATACCTCCACCCTCCAAAGGATGCAATTTTTTAATTCTATCTTAAGTCAGATTACCTAAGATCTTAAGGGATTCCTGGCACACCAGCTTGTTGTTATAGTAAGGACTCGTATGGTATGGCACTGCTTTTATAAAAAAAAAATAGCCTTGGCTTTGGTCTGTCAACATGATAACCTTTGTGGTAAAACTAGACCTTTTAAAAAACACCTGGTAAAATAGCTTCTCATATTTTTGAGAAATGGATGGAAGAGGTCAAATTATTTGAGTTTTTCTATCTACATTACTTGGTTATACACATTAGGGCAGCCCCAGCGCAAGCTAACAAGAGCGTTAGCGTCAGACAAAAGTTAAACGCCACCTAGGTACATAACTTACAAGCCACTGCTCACATGTTTTTTCCAATGCAAACCACTGCTCACATGTGGTCTCTGCTCTAGCTCAGTAGAAAGCATCACTATAGTCTGCTGTGGTCTCGTTTACACACGATTGGATGCTCTCGACTGCTGTGGTCCCCTTTGTACAGTGTGGAGGCTATTTTCTCGTTGCAACGCGTGCTCTACTGGATGCCTCAGCCATTTGTCAGTCCAACCATTCGGCGCCTCTGCAGGATTCTCTGCGGCACCGCAAGCCTAACAGTTGATGTGATCTGGACGGAGAGAGCAGACGCGGAGCTTGAGACCACAGTACACGGTGTCGCATTGGAGAAGGCATGAGTGGTCAATGGTATTTTTTTATAATTTATGAGAACTTGATGGCCATACTTTTTTTTTTTTGATACATCCATTTTTTTATACATCTAGATATAATATTATGTCTAGATACATAATAAAATAGATATACCAACACGGAAGGAATACGTTTGAATATGTGGAGACCATGGACCAGCCAGGAAAAGCCTTTTTTTGTGGCTTTGGCTTCCCGGCACAAAATGGCTTCACAAGCCACCCCTCACATGCATATTTGTCAATATACTTCTTATTAAGTTGGTGGAGAAGCTAGAAATCATGACAAAGAGGCCCTAAACGTTGAGGAGGAAACTCATGCCGCGGTGAAATGGCTCATCAAATGCTTGAACAAATCAATGTTTTTCCTATTTTCCCAAAGTCTATGTAAACTCATGCTCACACATTTTGATTATTGTGTGAAAAAATCCATTTTTTTGCATGGCGTATTAATTTTGCGTTATGTCAAATATTTATCTTTGAACATCAAGTTTTTTAAAAAGATTAGAGGTTAACAACATATGTTTTCTGATTTCACTATGAGAAAATTTTCCATAATATATTGTTCATATGCTGTGGAACTAAATGGGATTTTTAAAATTAACGGTCAAAGTTAAGAATATTTGAATTAGGATAAACCTAATATGACACGTAGGAAAACAGGGATAGTAAATAATGAGCGTTAAATTTTTCCCTATTTTATGCAAATGGCTTTAATTGCCGTGGATCTGAAAGTCAGTACCAGTGGTCGTCAGCATTCATCCATGCACAGGAAATCCAGAGCTTCTGCAGTTGCCACTTGCAATTGATATTCATATTTGATTTGATCTGACCCAAATATAATTATACCGCACATTGAGCATCCCGCACAAATAGAAAAGGAAGAAAAAAGAAGACAGGAGACGAAGACTAGTTGACTGTTCGTCATCATCCAGTCATCATACCTAATGAGACGATTATAATACAGTGATGATGAATCCTTAAAGTTTCAAATGTCCCGCTAAGACCCAAGAATAATGGAGTACTGTATGAGTAGATCAGGCATCAGCAGCAAAGAGGGACGCCCAGGCGCCGCCATGGCTACTGCATGCCGCCGAGCTTACCGGCCCCGACCTTGCCGTTGCCGTTGGCGGAGGGCATCTCGAGGTCGGCGCCGACGTGCACGTCCTCGTCGCGGATGAATCGGCTCCAGTACCAGTGCGCCTTCCACACGAGCACCATCTCCTCGATGGGCGCGTTCTTGGTCTCCGGCAGGAAGAGCGCGACGAAGATGGTCATGACGACGACCCAGGCGCCGAAGAAGAAGAAGAGGATGAACTTGAAGCGGCAGAGCATGGGGAGGAACGCCTGCGCAATGATGAAGGTGCAGAGCATGTTGACGGACACGTTGATGCTCTGCCCCGCCGACCGGATCTCCAGCGGGAAGATCTCGCTGGGCACCAGCCAGCCGAGGGGTCCCCAGGACCAGGCGAAGCCGGCCACGTACGCGCAGATGAAGAGCACCACGATGGCCGCGTACGCCTTGGGGATCTCCGCCACGCCGGTGAACCCGAACTTGGCGCCGATCAGGCTGCCGACGACGATCTGGCACGCGAGCATCTGGGTGCCGCCCTGCAGGAACAGCTTGCGGCGGCCGAGCCGGTCCACGGTGACGATGGACACGAAGGTCGCGAAAACGTTGACGAGGCCCGTGATGACAGCGGACATGAGGGAGGCGTCGTCGGCGAAGCCCAACGTCTTGAAGAGCACGGGCGCGTAGAACATGATGACGTTGATGCCCGTGAGCTGCTGGAACATGGGGATGGCGATAGCCATGACGAGCTGCGGCCGGTACCGCGGCTGCAGGATGTTGCTCCAGGGGTGCGCTACGAGCTTGGACTCCTCACTGGCGGCCACCAGGTCGTTGTACTCCTCCTCCACGTCCTCCGTGCCGCGCACGCGCTTGAGCATCCGCTTGGCGTCGTCGGTGTAGCCCCGGGCGATGAGAGAGTTGGGGGTGTCGGGCAAGAACAGCGCGCCCACGGCAATGATGGCCGCCGGCACGGCCGCGAGCGCCAGGCTGACGCGCCACCCCCACCCGCCCTTGATCTTGGCGGTGCCGTAGTTGATGAGGTTGGCGCACAGGATGCCGATGGTGATCATGAGCTGGAACCCGATGTTGAGCATCCCGCGGAGGCGCGCGGGCGCCATCTCCGAGAGGTAGACGGGGACAGACTGGTTGGCGAAGCCGACGCCGATGCCGAGGAGGACGCGGCCGAGGATGAGCATGACCACGTCCTTGGCGGCGCCGTTGAGCGCGGCGCCCACCAGGAACGTGACGCCGCCGCCGAACATGGACCACTTGCGGCCGGCCACGCGGGTGACGGTGGCGGCGCAGAAGGAGGCCACGAGCGCGGCGAGGTAGAGCGAGGACGTGAACATGGTCAGCAGCTGGCTGTCGAACTTGCAGTACTGGTTGCTCTGGTTCCGCTCCGCCTCCTGCTCCTTGTGGTACACCGACGGGAAGAACTTCATCAGGAACGGGTTCATCGACGTCACGCCACCTGCTCGACCACAGCATTGCACAAACACGTCAGCAACCTATTTTGTTTGTTTTTTTAGTACTGATTTTGCTTGAAAGACTATTGCAGTATTTTTTTGGGGAATGAATGATCTTGGATAATCTTTTTTTCTTTATCATTAACTTAAAGAACCACTAGTAGTGTCAGCTGTCTGGTGGAAATAAAAACAAAAATGAAAGATTTTTTTTTTTGAGAATAATAAAAAATGGAAGATGGCGAGGTGATGCATGGAAAGATTCTTCTTGGGTTTGCAAGAATCTGGTAAAAGGACATAAAGAAAACGAGGGGAATATCGCAGTTTTGTATGTATGCGCAAAAGACGCTCTGAAACCATGCGTCCGGTCTCCCGGCCGGGGCGGTAGGTGAACTGCGCCAGAGAAAATACCCTGCCTGATTCGCAAATCGCAAGAACAGAGCAGCGTGCGAGATGCGACTGCCGTTTTTCTTCTCTCTCTTCAACCACAAAACCACAACCACGGAAAAAACAGCGAACAAGAAAATCAATCAGAGAGAGGCAGAGAGAGAGAGGGGGTGCTCGGCGCCGTACCGGAGATGCCGATGTCGTATCCGAAGATGAGCCCGCCGGTGGCGGCGACGATGCAGGCGAAGAGCACGAACATGGTGAGCTTGCCGGGGTAGTCCTTGCCCCCTCCGGCGTTCACCACCACGCCGCCGGCCATCGCGACCCAACCAACTCAAGCAGGAAGACGCAAAAGACTCTGCCTCGCAAGAAGCTGCTACTCGCGGAAAAGCCTACGCTAAAGAGAACCAAATCACAGAGACGGACGGACGGAGATCGGAGTGTTCACGAGCGCCTTGAGAACGCCTGAGAGCTCAGAGACGAAGGAATGGCCGAATGGGAGTGCCGAAACCGGGGAGGAGCGGGCGGGCATTTATAGGCCGGGGGAGAGGGGGGCCTCCGTGTGAAAGGGCCACGAACCGGAGGGGTGGACCGCAATATGTTTCCAGCAGCGGAGCGCAGCGTCCCCGTACTCCCGTTCCGCTGGTTGGCGCTTGTTTTTCCTCCCGTTCATTAATTGTGGCCCCTGTGGATATATCTTTATCCAGAGCTACAGCTGCTGCGACTGACCGACCCCGTTTTCCTTCCTGGAAAGACCCGGCGGCCATTAATGTGAACACGGCGTCGCGCTGCTTTCCGTCGATGGCGAGCCGAACCGGGCATATCGCCGCCGTCCAGCGTCCAACGTACACGCGCGAGTTGGGCTGGCGTTGTTATCCGATTCACCTCCACGCCATTCCGAGAGTAATTGTGCGCTGATGACTCGGCGACAGATCACACGCCGTGCGTACCAGGATTAGCGGAGAATCTGGTTCTTGCTTGATCGTGTTTAATTTAGGCATGGGTACGTGGCACTACCAGCCGATATGACATGTGGCGCTGCTCAAAACCTGACCGAGGTCTTGTTTAGTTCGTGGTTAGGAATCAGTATTTGACACTGTAGCACTTTCGTTTGTATTTGATAATTATTGTCCAATCATGGCCTAACTAGGCTCAAAAGAATCGTCTCGTAATTTACAATCAAACTGTGTAATTAGTTATTTTTTATCTACATTTAATACTCCATGCATATGTTCAAAGATTTGATGTGATAGAGAGAGAGTGAAAAAACTTGGAATCTAAACCAGGCCCAAGCCGAACTAGCCTGGCTGACTGGCTGGCTGGCTGGCTGGGCTGCATGGCAGCAGGTTGCACAGAAGAAGAGTAGGTAGGACTGCCTTCTTTTGAGATCACGCCGGGCCGTTGCCAATGCCAGTGTGTGTATACCAGTCTTTCGGTTACACAGATCAAGCAGCTAGCACTCGTGTATGGC
Organism: Miscanthus lutarioriparius; assembly: GCA_904845875.1. Taxonomy (NCBI): domain Eukaryota; kingdom Viridiplantae; phylum Streptophyta; class Magnoliopsida; order Poales; family Poaceae; genus Miscanthus; species Miscanthus lutarioriparius. The sequence goes on along the minus strand of CAJGYO010000003.1, from coordinate 15,433,157 downwards.
GAATGACTTCACATGGTTTCGTCTCTATAGGTGTTTGCTATCTGCTGGTGCACCAATACGGCTACTGCCACGACGGAATAGACAACAAGCAACACCATGCTTTGCAGATTATACTCGACTTGAAGAAACCAATATAATCTCCACCTACGGAACATTCTCGTGGTGGATGGAATAATCCTGTTTCGATTCTGATGGTGCTCTGCTAAACATTCTTAGCTAGGCAACCACAAATCCAGTACTGACAAAATTAGTGGTAGGTTCTATGATCAAGCCCGGGTATATATGCTGGCCCACAGTTAGGATGCAGACTGCGACTTTTTGGGCTCACCGACCAAATGCGTCCGTTGAAGCAGTTGGGCCCCATTTGCTTGGCTGATAAGTTAGGACTGAAAGTACTGTTGGCTGATTTGTTGTGAGAGAAAAATACCGTTCATTGGCTGAAAAAGTATGGTTTATAAGCCAAACGAACATGGCATTGGACTTGGACGAAACGAATGAACGTATGAATGGAGGCATTATTCAACACGGCTCGGGCAATGTTCGCTTGAACTTATCAGCCGGTTTATCAGCTAGAATCTACAATATTTTTCTCTCACAACAAAACAGCTTCAGCCGGCTTTAATATGAGCCGAACAGCCTTGTCCGGTCGGCTACGTAAGTGCTCGTCGGACGACAGCTAGCTCCTGCTCCTCCATCAGCTCATTTGTGTGCCCCGGCCGCGTTTGCGTCTCTGCCGAGTGCCGACCAAACACACAAATGGTGGAAGCCCAGCAATGCGAGCCGCAGTTGAACGCTGTTTTTGTTCCGATCCTTATACATACATGTCATTGATTAGCACTACCGGTGGTTATGAACAAAGATTGTTTGAACGAAAAAAATAGCTAGCTGCCCCTCATGGCACAAGCAAACAATTTTGTCCCTGTACTTGGCGTGCGACGCCGACGCCGACGCGGAGTCAAAGGAGGCGTGCGACGGCGACGCCGGAGCGCGCGCGCGGCAGAAGGCAACTCGGCAAGCTAGGTAGCGCAGAGTCACGCCAGCATGCCTGTGTGGGATGCAACGGTCATCGGTGCGCCAGGACGCAGCCGTCGACGTCGCCGCTACAGTAGGTCCTAGGGGAGGTCGAGTGCGTGCGTCACCGGGACGACGAGAGCGATCGGGTCCATGTCCACACAGTGCTGAGGTCAAGCCCAAGACGTGTGTACTGCGCCGGCATGTGCCGCTGCTTCCCACCGCGCGCACGAGTCAATGCCAGGTCAACCACTGCTGCTAGGATGGCTCACTGTTGCCGGGATAAGACCCACACCACACACCCGAAGTCCGGTGAGATTTGGTAGCTAGCCGCATGCAGGTCGCCAAGTCGGCTGGCAAGAACCCCAAAAAAACAAGTGTGCGGATCGTGTTTGCTGGTTCGTGTGGGGCCATTGACCGAATTTGGGAACGTGGGCCCCACAGGAAGCCTCGTTTGAAAAGTCTAGTAGGAGGCGTACGGGACCACGGTCCACCGCTCAACATCCAGGCCCAAGAATGCTCAGACATGTGCGGAAGCGGAGCTGCTACTTGCATTATGGCACGGCCAGGCACGCTGCACCCGCGGTGGCCCACGGTGCATTTTTTTTTCTCCTCGCCATAGGACTACAGGACAGCATTTGAATACTCCTGCTTACCGTGCACTGATCGAAGTCCGAAACCAGCAGTCTGCTGATTAGGAACTGCTAAGAGCAACTCTAGCAGGCCCTACTTAAGCTCTCATAGCTAAATATGGGTGCTCATGCAAAAAAAAACCACAGCTCCAACAGGGTCTCTACTCGAGCCCTCAATTTGGGGTGGGCACCCAAATCCCCCCACAGACCCAATTCCTATTGGCCCAACACCTCGGCCCCCATCCTGTGATTCCTCCTTGCGCCCGTACGGAAACCACGAGGCCACTCCGCCGCTGCAACGACGACCATTGCTCTTTGACGAGGGCGAGATCTCCGGCGAAGCCAGGACGACGCGCGGCCTCGGCCCCGTCCCCTCCGGCAAGCCCCCCTCTCCTCCGGCGCCCCCTCTCTCCTACTCGCAGCGTGCCCCCGCCCGCCCGCATCTCCTCTGACGGCGAGCTCCACGGGACGTGGCGGCGTAGCAGACCGCGCGGCCACCGGCTCTGCCCGCCCCACCACCACCACCGGCTCTTTCCCCTCCCTCGGCCCAACGCCGCTCGAGTCCGGTAGTGCGTGTGGCTCTCCCTCGCCTGTGCGTATTGGGATAGCTCAGATGGTGAAAGATTGAAGATGATAAGTGGGTCCCAATAGTCATTGTCTATTAAAAAAATTGGGGCTTTGATTTAGGGGCTTCTGCTGGAGTAAATGTAAAATAGAGGGTCAATAAAAATGGGAGAAATCATCAAAATTAAGAATGGGGTCCCTGATTTAGGAGCTATTGCTGAAGTTGCTCTAACGTAGTCCCTAGGAAAAAAAAGAAAAAAAAAACGAGCCGCTGGCTAGCAAGTAGCGGATGAACAATGTGCCGGTATGTACGTAGGTGCAAGCCCGGCCGTGTTCTAAAACCCGGAGCCTTTACGACGTGTAAAGCTCGTGGATTGGCGATTGCCGCGACATTTCTTCGTTCTAGGCGTGCAAAGGAGGAGACTGTGCATGCATGCTCCATCAAGTCAAGTGGCAAAGAGAGATTTGTCAAAAGCGTGCGTGAAACTGGCCAACTGCAGGTTTATTTTATTTTGAGACTTGGACTCCTGCCCTTCTTTGTACTGTCCCAGAGTGTGCGGCTGCTCTACGTAGAGTGCGTATACGTACCCCGAGCCACAAGACAACGCGCACGGCGAAGACGTTTACACTTTACTACTCCGTAGTCCGTATATATCCCTATCATCAGCCAATTACAGCGACCCTCCACACTCACGACTCGCGACCCGTCCTCTACCTGAGGACGATGTAATTTTCTTACTTGAGATGTACTGTAAGTACGTAGATTATTTTCAAAGTCAATGCTGGGGGACTCACTCGATCGCGGTCGCCGGTAGGTCTCACAGCTACCTCAACAGTCAACAGTTAAGACTGTCACCTTCCAGTTCCACAGTCGTCGCGTTCATCAAGACCCTTCTCGTAACATAAAGCACGAGTATTCACCATGCTTCACACGTTTCAGAGAGCATATTACAGCTAGGCGTGCGCATCTCTTTCACTGACGTCGCTACAGGCAAAGGCATACAAGTAAAGCAGATTCCATTTTTCATCATCATCACATCAAGGAGCGGCCCCGCCAGTAAGCATACCTTGTTTCTTCCCGGTCCTAATCAAAAGCGTTTCATCGGCCAAAGAGCACATCATTTAAATAATGCTAATGCAAACCCTAATTTCTTTACCAAAGCAAGTGAGATCACAGAAGAATCACACTCTCGTCGTAAATGGAGCACAAACTTCAAACTTGCGGGCTGTACTTGCTCTGTCGTCGTGTCCTTACATTTGCAGACGCTAATGCCGTCCGAGTCATGTGCAACATTCTTCCGAGAGTGACATTCATGTGCAGCGGTAATAATACAGAAAGTGAAATCCAAGAATTTGATCCACACACGAACCGAAGGGCGCCCCTGCCTGCTGCTCGGTGCTGTAGTGGCTCGTCACCTATCACGGGCGGCACGTATCGCCACTTGCAATGCTGCTGCTCTCCCCTGTGATCTGGAATGGCAACTTCTGTCGCCTGCGAGTCGTGCTCGTGCCCACACGTTGCCATCGTGGCTCAAACTTAGGAAGCCAACGCATCGACCGACAGTTGGGGGAGCGCGAGCGGCACTCCGGCAGCTGCTCGCGATTTTTTTTTTAATTTTAACACTTTTTTAAATTAATTTTAAATCTAACACTGTTTGTTTTTTTTTCTTTAAAACTAACATTTTTTGCCGCGCCTATTGTCATGGCGCGGCGAAAAACCTGTGCCGCACCATGCATGGTGGCGCGGCGGGTGGCTGACGTGGCGACGACTGAAAATGCTGACCGGTGATGTGACAGGGCCTGCCGCGCCACCGATCTTGGCGCGGCAGTGCCGCGCCATGATCCGTGGCGCGGCAGAGCTGAATAAAAGCCCCGCGGCTAGTCCCGCCTGCCCGCGCCCGCCCGCGCCAGCCGCCGGCAGGGCCTGCTCGCCGCCGAGAACGCCGGCCACCGCGCCACGAACGCCGGCACGCCACGGCCGCACGCCGGCGGGCCACCCCCTCCGGCCCGCGCCCGCGCCTCCCGGCCCGGTCTAGCGCGCCACCGCCGCGAGGACAAGCGCCACTGCCGCGAGGTACTCTCCTAGTGTATTTGTTGATTGAATCGACATTGTTAGTATAGTAAGTTAGTAAAATAAATAAAGTTAGTATAATTAGTAAAGTATAGTTAGTATGGTTAGTAAAGTTAGTTAGTTTAGTTAGTATAGGTAATATAGTAAGTTAGTATAGATAGTAAAGTTAGATAGTTTAGTTAGTACAGTTAGTGAGTCTAGTTATATATTGGATTTAGTCTAATTAGTTGTTATAGTTAACCTTGTATAGATGTTCATATTAGATTAGTTAGTATAGTTATAGTTAGAATAGGTATTAATATTACTATGGATATTACTTACGTCGATTTCGACGACTTGGTGAATTTTTTTGAAATACTTTTGCAGATGGATTGTTGTGTTAGAGTTTTATACGGAGGAAGTGTTAGGAGAGAAGATGGTATGTTTGATGATATGGAAGAAAAATTGGAATGGTTTGATGAACATCCTAGCTTCAACGATCTTTGTGTCCGTTTGAATACAAAGTTTGGCGGTGATTTCACACTGAAGGGGAGGTTTGATACTGGAAAGACTAGGGCACACTATATCCTCATGTCCTTGCACGACCCTGCTCACTGGTCCCGCTACACTAGGGTGCTCCAAGGTTCCAATGTGCCCATGGCTGAGGTGGTGGTGGAGAATGGGTGCAGGATGTAGGGTGTTCAGGACGGCCCGTCCGTTGATGGTGTTGGAGGCAATGAACAAGAATTAGGAGTCAAAGAGGAAGCAACTCCGGATAACATGGATTTGGACGGTCAGTTGACGTAGGAGCAGTTTCATTCAACTACAGTAGGCTGTATAAGGAATGACTTCGATGTGAATGAGTTTGAACGGGAAGAAGAGGAGCAGGAGGAGGAGGACATGATCGGTGATGTAGTTAGCAGTGATTTAGACGATTCTGATGATAACCAAGGAGGTACAGATGCTATGCCAATATCGGTTGATGCCATGCCAGTACCGGTTCATACTATGCCATTACCCGTACCAACTGAGGTTTTGTATGGTATTCAGGCTCAGGGTAGACTAGTCACAGATTTGGCAGCAGATGATATCCCCTATGATTCATGGGCCAGAATTAGCGAAAAGCAACAGTATGTTCCACCACCACCTTACACAGCGACTGAGCTTAAGCAACTAAGGTCGATGAACGTACCTTTCAGGGGCGTTCCGAACTATAGGGATGTCAGCATGACAGATATGGCAGTTTGTGACACCGGTCTCCAGATATGTAGGAAATCATTGTATGACCATGAGAAAAAACCCTTAGAAAGGGGATGATATTCAATACAATGTCAGAGATGAAGCTCTTCCTTTAGGACTATGCTGTGTACCACCATAGGCCGTACACCATCACTCATTCAGACCAGGAGTTGAGATACCACGTGATATACAAAAATGGTTGTATGTGGAGATTAAATGCACGAAAGAGACAGAGTGATGGCAAGTGGAGGATAAGTAAAGTTGTCGAACCCCACACTTGCCTATCAAATAGCGGGAAGGAAAATCATCAGCAACTCACTGCACGTTACCTTGCCCGTCGTATATTGGGGCTCGTTGATGACAATAACGATATTTCGGTGTCTTCTTTACAACAGTCCATATCTGGATTCGTTAAGTACAATGTGAAGTACGAAATGGCTTGGCGTACTAAGCAAATTGCCCTGGTGATTCGATGGGGTAGTTGGGAGGAAGCGTACAACAAGGTGCCCCGCATCTTATGTGCAATGCATTACTACAACCCTGGCTTGAAATAGTTTGTGGACACCGGAGGGATGTGTTTTCGGGACCCATTTAGGCATGTCCTCTATCGTGTGTTCTGGTCATTCACGCAAACAGAACATGCATTCCAGTTTTGTCGGCCAGTTGTACTTGTTGATGGCACTTTTCTGACAGGAAAGTACAGGGGCACCTTGATGATGGCTGCTGCGGTTGATCCTAAGGACTAGATAGTACCCATGGCTTTTGTTTTAGCAGAGGGAGAGAACAATGAATCGTGGTTATGGTTCATGTGGCTTCTACGTGTACAAGTGCTTGGCCCATCTCGCACTATATGTTTGAACTCGGACCGTCACCCAGGGCTTCTTAATGCTACAGCTGAGCATATAGATGGGTTCCTGTCTCTAGTACATAGATGGTGCATGAGATACTTTGCCGCTAATTTCTGGCGGCGTCAGCGGAAGAAGGAGGTATGTGACAAGGTAAAGGCTCTATGTTGTTTACGAACAGAGCATCAGTTCAAGGAGACAAAGAGAGGACTAGACAAGATAGTAAATGAAGCGGAAAAGGCTTGGTTAGAGGTGCAGATGGAACAGAAGGCTCAGTGGATGTTAGCATATGACGAGTGGGGTTTTAGGTATGGCATCATGACCATTAACTCCTCGGAGTGCTTCAACCGTGTATTCACCGGAGTTCGATCGTTGTCTGTGTCTGGAATTATTGAGTTCTCCTTTCATAAGTGCAACGAATATTTTGTGAAGAGGTGGGAACTTGTGCGGAGGAATATAGCTGAGCAGGGGCGTTTTGGAAAGGCCAGAGCTGAACATTTGAAGGAGGCTGAGGAATTGGCCAAGCAGCACACCGCCGAGCCGTATGAACCCCGCCGCCATATCTTTAGTGTACGAGGCAAGGGTGGCACAAGCTTGGGCAGCGAACGTTATTGTGGATGAAACTACTGAGTTGATCTTGAAAAGGTAGAGTGCAGTTGTAACGTCCCTCAGATCATTCTTGTCCCTTGCTCTCATATGATCATGGCCTGTAGGGTTCGCGGGTACAACTATGAGGATCTGCCATATATGTCACCCTTGTATCTCCGTTCGAACACCGTTAGTATTTGGGAGATTAACTTCGAGCCATACCTTGATACGACACAGTGGCCACCTTATAATGGTTATGACTACGTGCCGCATCTGGATCTAATGAAGGTAGGGAAGGGTAGGAGGAAGAAGAAGCGACTCAAGGGGGACATGGAGGCTATAAGAGGGTACGGCGAAGACATGTACGGCGGGGGAGACTTCAATGAGACCCGTGGCAGAAATCTTTGCTCCATTTGCAAAGAATCTGGTCACAAGGCTAGCAGGTATAGAAGACGAGGGCAGCCAGTGCTTTCATATTGTATTCGTATTGCATAATAAGTAGTTCAAATTTTGCAATGATACATAATATTAATTTGAATATTGTTAATTTGAATACTCTAACCATTTGTTTATCAATTTGTAACAGGATGGCCCCTCCCACGCCGCACCAGATGTACCCCCTTCTTGAGATGGAGTACGACGACCCCCTTCTTCCACCGGACGACGAGGTTTCCAAGAGGCGTTCGAGGGATCCTTACATTCCTGGACTTAGTTCGTTACGTCGAACTTATGTAGAACGAATATTGTCGTCCGAAACTTGCAGACTCATGAACCAATGAAAATGTTATGTGGCAACTTGTTGTCCATTTATTTGCTTCATATTCGTTTCAACTTGCGCACGGTCGTGGCAGCACTTGTAATTGTTTACAGCACCGACAACAGCTCAATTGAGGCTGGTCGGTTTCTGTCCGCGTCACTGCCACGCCGTGGGCTATGGCGTGTCACTGCCGCGTGGCCTATGGCGCGGCAGAACCTGGGCTATGACGCGGTAGAACCAGTGGGCTATGGCGCCGTATTCGAGATAATTTCACTCGATTATATTCGTTTTAGAAATTCTCAACACATGATACAAACGGATGGGATCACTTAAGATCGACCATGGGTAATCCGAGTACATGATACACGGGTACAATACATCAATAGTTAAAATGGAATATAAGACAACACAATGGAATTTCTAGTACATAGCTACATTGATCATTAATAAAGCATGGAACTAACAGACGGCGCAATCAAAAACCCTCAGTCAGAAATATACCGAGTAAGCATCTCGCCGTCCGAGTACAGATCCTCAACCATAACCCTGTTGTTGTGGCTAGGCTCACCTGCATTGTTCTGATCTGCCTTTTGCCTATAGTAAGCGGCCTCCGCTTCATCTGCGGCCTGAGACAAGAACGCATTCTCTTCCTCCTCGTTCATGTGGCTAGGCTCACCTGCATTGCTTTGACCTCCGTGTCGCCTGTCATAAGCAGCCTCCGCTTCATCTGCGGCCTGAGTGAAGAATGCGTCGTCATCCTCCTCCGCCTGCAAGCCTACCTCTGCTAGAGTCATGAACTCGCTCGGTCTGCCAGTGTCGTCCTCAGCCTCCTCTGCCTACAAGTCCGCCTCTGCTAGAGCGATGAGCTCGCTTAGTCTGGAAGTGTCATCCTCAGCCTCGTCCCCCTCATCAGACAACACAATCGGTGATTCAACGGTGCGTTCAACTTGTTTTCTATGCTCATCTAACTTCTTTTCCTCGCACCTTGCATGAGCCACCTCTACTGTATGTTCCTCGCTGCATCCAATCCCTTCATGTATAAAATGGAATCAGTTAGCAACGCGGTTATATTACATTTAAAATCAGGCAACGAAAAAAGGCTTTCAAACACTCACTGGCATATAATGCAACAACATGCTCGTTCAAGACCTACATCTGTACTCTTGTCTCCTCCCTTGCCTCCTTCCTTGCCCTATCCTCCTGTAACGTCATCCGTCTTTCCAATCCCCATTTGTCAAGGCCAACATCGATCGGGTTACAAATACCGCGCTGTCTAGCAAACTCATGCATCTTGCCTTTGTGGTGTTTAACGAATAGGTTTACGTAGCTAGGTCCATATCCCCTCTTCCGTGTAATTACTTTCTTCCCCTTCAGTTCATCCAAGAACTTAGCTTGACCATCATAACATTCCCACCTACATTTTCTAGTGCTCTGTTCAAACGAAAAATTATATCATATATGTCTTAGCAAAAGAAACAAAATACGATTTCATGGTTACCATAAAAATAACCAACCTCATCATAGTCAACCATATGGCCGCAATAATTGCCTATTCCAAGCTCCGAAAGGACTAGACTGTAGTTGGATTTAACACCAAATTCGCACTTGACTGCAGGTGCTTTGTAAATTAACCTTTTATTTCTTCTTTTGCTTTGCCTTGGGAGGTTCTTCTGGCCATTGTTTCTTAGGACCATAGAACCACTCCTTAAAACGACACTATGCCATTGAATACACCTAAATAAGGTGACATTAGTACATGAACACATATAGCTTAATATTTCAACACATACACTTTGCACTTACTTCATGCTTGTTTGGACACACAAACTCCAACGTATTCTCAGAGTTTATCATAGCTCGATCTCCGCAATCGCACAGAGAAGGTTCCTCGAGTCATCTAACTACGGCTAAGTGCTTCTCCTTAGCCGTCATTGGAGGGGGGGTTAGGGGGAGGTGGAACCCACCACCGCTCGAAGTGCTCTCGTGGATGTCGCCCTCTCCACCAATCGTCGAAAATGAGGTACCTGAGGTCAAACTTGTCTGCACCGTCGATCCACTGAAAAAAAACACCTCTCATGGGCATACACAATAAAATTCCAACAAAATATTAGTAACCTAGTAATACAAATGAAGAAAAAAAATATACGAAAACAATTACTTACATTAAAATGACTGCATGTGTAGAAGGAACGAGCCGCTGTATCCGGATGTCTCGATTGAAACACGTCGCCCGGACGACCACAGTCACAGTTAGGGACACAGAGTTCAGGAGGGACGGAGGCATCTTTGCTAGACTCGTCGGGGTACATTTCTCTAGGACGACCTCATTTTCGCCATAGCTGCTCCCGATACATGTCTTCCATCTAATAAAACGATTCAAATTAAACATAAATGAAAACAACGTAAATTAATATAAAATATAATCATTTGCATTGCAACTAAAATAATATAACCAACACTTATAGCAACAAAAATATACATGGTAAACATACTTCTAACTAACTAATTAACCTTAACATTGATAAAATCAAACTAATATTTTTCCTCCAAACCGTAGCCCATAGTTTCCAAACATAATTTTTCTCCTAACCTTAACTCCCATTCATAATATTCATATCCACCATTCAAACGAAAATAAAAAGTGTGTCATTACCTTGAACGAGGACGAGGAGGAAGGGAGACGGCCGGGGAATGGAAGGGAAGGGAGGGAGGGAGGCGGCAACAGAGGGCTGGGCGGGCGGCGGGCGCGGGCAGGTGGGCTTGCTGCTCGGGCAAGCGGGACTGGCCGCGGGGCTTTTATTCAGCTCTGCCACGCCAAGATCGGTGGCGCGGCAGGCCCTGCCACGTCACCGGTCAACATTTCCGGTTGTCGCCACGTCAGCCACCCGTCGCACCACCATGCATGGCGCGGCAGAGGCAATAGGCGCGGCCAAAAGTATTAGTTAAAAAAAACAATGTTAGATTTAAAATTAATTTAAAAAAGATGTTAAAATTAAAAAAAAATCCGCTCGCCGGTCTGGGAGGAGGTCCGTCATTTGTCAAACGGGAGAGGTGAGTGAACTGAAATCTCTATGGAATTCACGAAACAGTGCGTAACTCTTGTTCCTCTTCTCAATGCTAAAAAAAATGCTTGTCCGGGCAAGTTCTGGACAAAAGAGGCATCTCTAATTCAGAAACTAACTTCTTTCCAGGCTATTCACAAACCAACTGCTTTTTTTTTATGGGAATTCACAAACCAACTGCTGAGATCAAAGATTGATCAAACGAGAATGCAGTTGGCTCAGCCGGTCCAAAACTAATGCAGTTCTACTGATGGCCCACCTGGGTGCTGGGTGTGACCACGTTAAAGCAAAAAAGGGCAAGCCTGTGGGCTGTGGCCCGGTTCGAGGTCGAAGGCCATTCGCACCCAAATTTCGGCATACTACGATAAATCTTTTTCCTTTTTGAGTTGTCAACATATTATTATCCATGGTGTGTTTCAGCAGCTATTGCTGTTCGGCTGCAAGCCACCTCACATAACACCGTAGCACCGACAGAGGAAGTGTCCGCAGCAGCCGCGCACAGCTTTCCATAAGTGAGATGTTACATGGTGTATTTTTTATTGTTCACGAAGTAGCGATAAATGACTTAATTTAGGTTATTTGTATAATATCCATGGAATAGTTGATGATATATTTCAATTGTTTTCATTCTATTAATTAGAAGTTCTCTTTTCTAGACTAGACCCGAATATTATGGAATGTCATTTACCTTAACCTTGGATATGAATATTACGAAATATCATTTACCCGAACTTAATTGTATTATCCTAAATCTAGAATATTATTCTCTTTGAACTTAGAATATTTTTGTTACGAAGACATAGTAATTTGTCGTAAAACATAGAACATTATCCCTACACAATAAAGAGAAAATATTCTATCCCGCGAGAAAAATGTCCTTCAAATAGTTTTTATCTAAATATACGTAAGTGGGTCTTGTTTTAAAGCATTTATTGTAACAAACACAATGGCGTAATCAGAAACTAAAATGGATATTTAGTTTGTAATTATAATTTTTTTTAAGATTCAAAAAGTTAGCACATACTCTGTAGTAAGCAATTTTGTTTGATGTTGCATGTATGATTCTCCTATGGAACTGTCTATCTTAATTACGTCCATACAAATAAACAAAAGCAATCAAAGAAGTGTGGGTGATCAAAGATCCACTCGCCTACATCCAGTTGCACAATAGCAGGTAGCAGCTGCTGGTGGCCTGGTGCTAGCGGCAATGCGGCATGGCGCAAGAGAGATGGAGTCACCGAGACACACAACAAGACCCCTTCATGGGCTTTGTTGCCAAAAAAAAAAGACCCCTTCATGGGCTTCTGTTGCGCCTGTTGGTGGTTTACATGGCCCAATGTCTTTACATCTTCAACCTTCTTCGACGAGTGTAATGGCCGTTTATCGAGGATTCCCACGGGCCTGAAGCCCAAGGTAACATGCGCACCAAAAGTCCAATTGTCCAAAAGAAAGGCTATGACGAGATAACCACGGGACAAAAAATGCGTTTGCCGGGAGTCGAACCCGGGTCTATTGCTTGGAAGGCAATTATCCTAACCGTTGGACTACAAACGCCTTGTTGATTTCGATTTAAAGTAAATTTAAATATACTTTATCATGATACACTCTTAACTTTCGTGCCTTTTGATTTCCCCATCTCCCAGTGTAAATTCAGAACCATAGAACAGAGGATAGTTGGGCCCTACGCTGTCTGTAAGCAAAACTTTTGGCGCTCTGTTGACAGGGGCACAGGGCTCACTTTTTCTATAGGCGGTCAACTCAACAAAAAGGTACTCCATTACCATCAGATTAACATAATCTCCGGATGATGTAGTTGCCAACCTAACCCAACAATTCCCTGATCCCCTCACGGTCTTCCAGAAAACCGGAACATCTTTTAAGCATTGATATTCCAAGGAAACACAAACCTTTTGCTTTGCTGCAGAACGGCGCCCCCCCACCCCCCCTTCTTCAGCTGCCTTGGACTTGGAGACACCTCACACGGCTCACACATCACAGGAACCAATGCCACTGGGCAGGGCAGCTGACGGTGCGACCAATCCTAAGGTTGGCCGGCCGGTGGTTGGACTTGAACATCAAGCAGAATGAGCAGCTTGTTGGAGTGTTGGACACCTGTTTTCATGGGCTCACCGCTCAGTGAATGGCCGCTGGAAAAGGCAGCTCGTCTGACTGACTGACGACCGGGGAACAAACTACTGAACTTCCATCCCCCATCGAAAAGAAACTGGTCCTGTCTGAAGCAATGGTGCCGTGTTTCCGGATGCACTGTCGCCCATCGTCTTGATTCTTGAAACTCCTACGATCGACAGGTGCCAATAGCCGCCGGCCGGTAGGGTGTTCTCCAACTGCCACCGCCCACCGCGGCTCATGTATGCTCTGAAGTCATGCTGCTGACTGCTTGATGGAACATCTTGTCTGAAACTTGAAGCAAACTGAGATATTAGCAAAGAGTTGACTTTACTGTTGAGCCCAGAGGGCGACAGAGAACAAGAAACGTAGCGATCATGCTGATGCCAAGGCTACTACCCGGTCTTCTTCAGCAATTTATTGGCCCTGAGGCTCTCGAGTCTCGACAGCGAGGTTTCAGCATCAGCAATGGAAGCACGCCGGGATGCGGGGCGGTTCCTGGAACAGATTTATACGCTGGGAAGAAACTTAACTGATCCAGTTTTCAGGTTCAGCCATTTTTCGCTAGTGAACTCAAAGCACAGTACTTGTGTACGTATGTACTCCGTAACACATAAAGGAACTCTGTTCAGGGACCGTGGTTCTGCATCAACCATCAATATTACAGATTTTTATTTTACAAGTGTCTTCCAGGGTCAGTCAGAGAAATTCATTGCCCTGCTTTGACTGGAGAGTACAATCTTCAGAACGCCCGAAAAGCTGCAGCACGCGAGATGCACGCACAGTTACATTACTCCAGAGGAATGCAGACACAGCAGCAACAGATCCACAGCTCTGGATGCAATAAGTATATCCACATGGATGGATGGAGGTAAAGAACACGGCGACTTATTGCGATCGCCAGAGCCGAGAGCTTCAGCAGCCCATGATCGCAGCTCGTCGGCAGGCACGCAGTACCGGCTGGTCCTGCACACAAGATCATAACGCGACGGAGACCCCACTGCCAGCGAGAACGGGAAAGCACTCATCAGTAATGGTTTCTGACTGACAGGGCATCTTCATCTACTGATCTACCTGCTTTGCCATTTCCTGCCGAATGGTTTCTATCAGTCATCAGTAACGAGCCACGCGGCCCTCCTTTTGTGCCAGAGATGAATATGCTCTGGGGCAAGCAGGAGAGGAGATCATCGCAAGCAGGAGAGGAGGTGCAACACCCCTCTTCGCTCGATCTTATCAGCCATGCTTATCAGCCATGATACAGTTTTTTTCTTAAACAACAAAACAGCATCATCCGGCTTATAAACCACAGAAACGATCAAGCGAACAGGGCGTTGCACTTTTATTTGACAGAGACGAGTGATATACACATGGGGGTATGTAGGGGACAAATCACTGGGTGATTCGTTCTTTCATTCCTTCACAGTAACAAAAGATGCAAGGAACATAGTATGTGTGTTAGCCAGATATATAGTACTAGTAAGTGGCAGCTACTGCATGGTTGTCTCCAAGCGTTACATTACAGGCTCCAAATGCCATGGAAAATGCTCCTCAGCCTGCTCCCGCCAAGCCTCTTCACGATCCGTTTGGCGTCCGGGACATCGGTCTCCGCAAGCTTCTCGAGATTCCTGCCACAAGAACACAAGCACACATAAAAAAAAAAAGAGAATTGCAGCGAGAATTGATGAGCACATGATGATTGGCTATTGATAGGTGTGTGTGTAGTTTGCACCTAACGTGCTCCGAGGACATGATCTTCCTCCGGCCGGAGCTGCTGTCCGTGAGGTGCATCACCGTCGACAGCAGGAACCGCTTCGCCGGCGTGGGCTTCTCCTCGTCGGGGCCCAGCAGCTGCAGCACCCGCGCCACATCCCGGTCCTCCTGCACGAACCGCTTCCGGTTGCGGTGCACGGACACCAAGGCGCAGAGCGACTCGGCCGCCATCTCCCGCGCCTCGGGGGACTTGGACGCGCCGAGGACGCCCACAAGCTCCGGCATGAATCCGGCGTCGCCCATTGCCTTCTTGATCTCCTCCGATACCTGGCACAGGCGGTGCGCAGCCTTCAGGGCGCAGTGCTGCAGTGTGGTGTCGCCGTTGCGGAGGAGGGACAGGACGCGGTCCAGGAACCCGGCGGCGAGGAGACGGTCCGTGGAGGTGGGCGGCGACAGGCAGAGCGCGTCGATGGCACGGAGGGCCACCTCCCGCACCTTCGAGGAGGAGGAGGAGGAGGGCATCTGCTGGCAGGAGGGATCGAGCGCGCGGACGAGGGACTCGACGGCGCCTTCCTGTACCACGGCCTCCCTGGCTGAGCTATCCCCAGAGCCGATGGCGGCGAGGAGCTCCATCGCCTGGATTCGCGCCGCGTCGTCCGTGGCCCTCTGCGAGAGAGACACGAGCACCGGGACGGCGCCAGCGTCGGCCACCATGTATTTCCTGATCTCGTCGACGCCCGCGAGGCTCCGAAGCACCCGGCACGCCGCGCACACGAGCTCGCCGCCGCTCGCTCCGTGGTCCGTGCACAGGTCCAGCAGCGCCGTGACGCCGCCGTGCGCGGCGACGGCCCACGCGTTGTCCGAGTTCTCGGTGAGCTTGCAGAGCACCCGCGCCGCCGTCTCCTTGGCCGCCTCGCTGCCTGCGCCCGCGTCGAGGACACGGACCACGGGCGCGATGGCGCCGCCAACGACCAGGTCTCCCCTGTGCGCGTCGGACCCGGCAATCACCGAGACCGCCTCCAGGGCCTCCTCGTGGACGCGGGCGTCGGGGCACTCGAGCAGTGCGACGAGGACGCCGACGCCGTCCGCGACGTCGGACGCCACGACGCGGACGCACTTCTCGTCGTCGCGCAGCGCCTCGCTGAGCGCGGCCGCGGCCTCCCTCCGCATCTCGGCGCCGCCGACCCTGAGCCTGGCGAAGAGGTCGCGCACATAGAACAGCACGTCGTCGCGGGTGGCCCCGGCGCCGGGGCGCGGCACCACCAGAGCCCGCGCCCGCGTCAGCGCGCCCGACGCGTACACCTCGTCCAGCCGCGCCACGTGCGCGTCGAGCGCCGCGGACAGGACGTCGAGGTCGCTGCGCAGCCGCAGCTTGCCGCCGCCGTAGTGCCGCCCCTGGCTCCGCGGCACCAGCTCCCGCGCCTCCTGGGCGGCCGCCGCGACATCCCGCAGGAGGTTCGCGAACACATCGCACCTGTCCTCGCCGTTCTCGTCACCCGCGGGGACGGTGATGTCGGCGAGGCCGGCGTGGAGCCGGTTGAGTCGGTCCCTGATGAGCTGCCACTTGAGCGGGAACAGCGTCGCGGACAAAGAAGCAGAGACCAACGAACTGATGGCGTCCAGCGCCTCCGCCAGGCACCGCTGCTCATCCAGCTCCGCTTGACGGCTCACCTCCGCCGGCGCGGCCGCGGATTCTTCCTCCCCTGCTTCTCCCATCCTCCCTGTCCGGAGCTCTCAGAGACTCAGCTGCATCGTTTACCTCTTCTCCGAACAAGGCTCACATGCACCGCGATTCTTGCCGCGCTCGCGTCGAGCCGGTCGAACAAGGAAACCAGGAAGAGAAGAGAGGTGGAAGCAGCGGTGCGTGGAGTGTGATAACTGTAACTGCACGGTGGTGCTGAACTGGAAGGCGACCGACCGCTTTGGCGTCTTCAAGGTAGTCAGTGGAGGTGGAGACGGGTGGGTCCAGCAGAGGGCGGCGGACCCACCGGCCGAGGCGCTGGCGCAGCACGAGCGCGCGACTGTTGATGCATGCGCTGGACTCTCGGGAGCAGGCGACGACGAGGCCCCCTTGTCCTGGGGATCGGCGAGCTTTGGGGCGGAGCGGCGAGCGCACGACGAGGGGAATGGAGTAGCGGCACAACGACACAAGTGACCAGACTACCAAAGCCTGCCTCAGGTCACACTGCCTACGACTACGATACGAGTTAGGATCGCGTGACATACTGACATGCCCAAATGCTAGGCGCACATAAAGGAGAAACACGGAACGACCCTCTCCGGCTTTAGTGTCAAACTGTCAAGTAGAGTATTTAGCAGCAAATAATCTTGTTGAGTCCGCAATTCGCTTCTCTTGTAAAGAGCATTTCCATCAATCAATATTAAAAAAATAAGTCCCGAAATCCTAGTTTTGAAACATTTCTAGAAACTATAGGTATGAAAAAACACAATCCACGACCCTTCCCTTTTATTGGTATAAAAAACATACAAGTCGTCCCCGTAGGTACCGAGCTACCCATCATGGATGAAACAAGCTGTGGCCAGCCATCTTAACATCATAGCTCACACCTAGAACTTTCAAAATAGAATCTTCATTGCCTCCTCTACCTTCGGGTATTCTTAGATATAAATAGTAGCTGGGGATCTTTTTCCATCGAACCTCCGAGGCGGCCGAAAGGCTGGCTATCTCTGCTCCATAAATGACACACATAACCTCCAAAATGGAATCTCCACTACCTGCTCTATCTCCCATTATTCTTAGATCTAAAAATACTAGTTAGAGACCCAATTCTAGTGAACCGTCAGGCGGTGGTGGCGGCAGTCGTGACGATGGGGAGTGCAACACCGATAGATTGGATCGAGAATGGAATGTTACATTATCGGGGCAAACCACAGAGGTACATAGCAGGGGTGAGACAGAAACACCGACACAAACACTAATAGTAGCAACACGACACAGGGGAAAACAACCACAAACAAGGTATATGAGGTGGGGCAACAAAGCTACATGTTTCAACATAGTCTCTCAATGATAAAACATGCCGTTGATCGCCGAACATTGCACCACCAAGTGATAGCTCTCTAAAGAACTTCAATTTCCATGTGACTGTAAGGCATAGAGTCGAGGTTGACAGATGACAATCGTGATATGCATCATCTATGATGTGCATCCGGGATCCAGTCATCGCCCGCCAATGCCCCTTAAGGGGGAAGTCTTAAGGGAGGGAGGGCCGACAAATGGAGAACGAGGAGGTACAAGAGAGGGACCATGCTCTCGCTAACCCAGCATAAGTTGAGATGATGTAATCAATGATCCTAGAGGACATTAGAGCGATGAAACCAATTGCACACACCATTCAGCAAGCAACTTGTGCACCCATATAGAGAAAGCTAGCAGTGAACCCTAGAGAAAGCGCTTGGCCAAATCTGAGACAAACATCAACCGTGAATCGGAACTAGGTTTTTCACCTGGAGGTACCCAAGAGTTCCAGGGTTGGAGAAGGCTACTACGACGCCTCCAAGGACGTTAGCGACGCTAAAGGCATTGCCGTCGACAACACCGACAAAGCTATGCATGGCTTTCGCCTAGACTTCCCCAAAACCTCAACAGTACGTAGGGCTACCACTCATAACAATGATGACGAAACCAAGGCACAAACTCACGCCTATTTCGATGAGTGTTGCACAGTAGAATGAAGGCGCTGATCACACCTATTGCTTGAGCCCTTGACACTTCGCGCAAAGCAGCTATAGCGCAACACCAGCCCTCATCCACCATGTCGCGAACCTCGCGCGTTGCAGAGCAAGGGAAAGGCCCTGCCTTGGAGACCAACAATCTAGTGCCAAACGAGCATTGGGGCGCAACACTGCTTCAGCCCTTGATAGATCGCGCAAGGCAATGAAATGCACCAATCACACACAATCACCACACCCGTCAGCTTGTAGATGAGACAATGGACGCTCTTGATCCCCGCGTTCCCGCCGCCGCCGCCGCCATGGGCCGACTCCCATACGAGACGTAGACTAACAAATGCCCTTGGTAGGCCTAGCCCACGGTGAGAGCCACTAGGTATGAGGACACCAGATATGAAACAAAGCACCTGATCTGTTCCTAGAGGACACAGATCCAGCTTGTCGCCGGCCACCTCGCTCTATGGAGTTCCAGAGCTTGGCATGAAGAAAAGTAGGGGAGGGAGGAAGGAGGTGTTGCAGAGAGCAAGCCTATCATTTCGGTGCGCAGAGGCGAGTTGCCCCTGAGTCGCCTGTACGAGACGACGCGAAATTTTCAGATAAGCCATTTTCTTCTACTACAAAAGCAAAGCCGCTTGAACGTAGCTTCTCCAAGCTAGCGTACAAAGAAGCTTCGCTAAACACACCTTAGCATAAGATTGAGACCATCCTTCTCCGTCAAGAACAGAAGAAGAAAAAAAATGGGTGCAGCTAGCTTGTCTCCAATCCGAAGGCTTTGCATACCCGACCTACGCATTGCACGGCGGCCGTCAGGGACGGTAGCCGTGTAAGAGCAACTATATAACAAATTAAAACATCAACGTGATGAGAACGATATATAGTGCAAAGAATTAAGAAGCCTCGCCACAGTTCAGACGCACAATTCAACACGAGATGCATGCAACATCGAGTGCTAGCTTACCATGCATGGACGCATGGCATCATGGCAATGCGATCAGAAAATATGCCAAGGCAATCCATCCAGGGCATCTAGCAGCGCAGCCTGCAGACGAGAGAATCATGAAGCACTGACGCTGAAGCCTCCACTCGACGGCACAACTAGACTGCGCATGCACGGGTGCATTCCTGTGTGCCATATGCATGCACTGTGCCATGTAAATTACTCTACTAGAACGAACCACCAATCTTTTCGTCGCCTAGGAAAGAGTCCATTTCAGCCAAAAATGTCTTGCGGCACTGTCCACTGGTGCTTCTTCCTCCATGTGAGCCCTTCCTTGATTTGGCTGCACCTGCACCAGTGCCCCTCGATCCCATGGGGGGCAATGGCTGTGCTGTGCCTCACGGGAGAGGCTCGCTTTTGCCGACTGGTGTGGATGTGATGTGAAGGAACAAAGGGCGAAAGGAGCACGGGAAAAGATGCATATATAAAAAGATATACATGGCAAGGATCTCACAGGACTCTTGTTGCTCTCATGGCAAGAAAAGGGCACCCGCTTCCTCTTTCTGGAGATCCGCAGAATACTTGGTCGTCGCTGGTCATGTGACGAGAAACCGGCACCGGCAGCTCAGCTACCAGCAATTTGTTACTGTGTGATATGTGATGCCCGTAGTAAAGAGATAGTACAGAATGGAAACATGTGATTCGTACAAGCATTCCATCAGGCAACACGGATGAGAACAATTTAGCATGATTTTGCCATGCATGCTTAACTTATTAGCTAACACGGGTACATCCGACGGGTTCTTGTCTCGTCGCCGGATGCGATTGTGTGTGCCCATGCCTGCATGGGAGCTGGGGCTCGGCACATGTGGCCGGCCGGAACTCTAGATGGATTGCTGCCGCTCTATTACCAATATCATTGCTGAAATCAATGAATGTTCTCGCAATGCATGGCTGAATCGTCCTGTTTGGCCTCAGCACTCAGCAGGACATGAGACCATCTCCTCCATACAGGAGAGTGTCACATATATTGTGGCAGATTATATGCCACTTATCTCTAGTAGTTAATTCTTCAAAAATGTTCACTACAAGAAAAAGTGGTATTAACGATGGGATATGTGGTCGTTAAAAGTCGATATGTGGTTGTTAAAAGTTTTTAACGACCACAAAAATGTGGTCGTCCATGGTCGTTAAAGGCTCCGTCGTTAATACTATTAACGACCACACACAATTTCCCGTCGTTAACTTTTCAACGACGGGATAATATGTGGTCGTTGATACTATAGCATTAACGACCACGTTTATATTAACAACAACCACATTCGTCATCGTTAATATCATACTGCCATCTACCATAATGCATTAACAACCATATTTGTGGTCGCTAGTTGTTTGTACAAGGTACTATATGGAGGGTAGTTGTGACCACTTTTGTAGCATTAACAACCACACATTTATGACTAATAATTTTATATTGAAATGGCAATAGCATCAGCAACCAATATGCGACATAAACAATGGCATGCTTTCACAATAGGCAATTTATAGATGAATTAATTTGCAACATTCCACAAACTCAACTTCACAATGGTCCTCGATGGTTCATGTGACCAAGGGGGTAAATACAATCCAAAACATGAAACAAATAGTAGCTGACTTAAGACTACAAATAACAAGGTAGCACTAAGCTATGCTTGAAGGGATCCACCCATCAAATGCCTTCTCATGAACAATTGTGAGATCATGCTGCTAATGTTGCTCTTCATCTTGCTCCCTGCAATATGCAAATTTCATATCAACAACAAACAAATAAAATCAAATAAAGAGATCTGGTATAAATAATCTTTCTAGGTGTAGATACTTACAGATAATCACTTTTATTCATGAGCTGAACTAGCACTCATATTACGCTTTAATTCTGCCCATTCTTCTTCCATTCGGCTAACACGATTGGTAATCATTCGATTTTCCTCATGAAGTGCTCGATTATCTTCTTGAAGTTCTTTCTTTTCCTGTTCAGACTGTGTAAGCTTTTCTATCAGTTCAGCTTTGGTAACAATCGGACTCCGTAAGTCTCTTGCTTTTATTCCACCACCATAACCAACAACATGGTCACGCCTATTTGATTCAAAGCACTTATCCATAAGTTCCACATTAGAAAGGGAAGGGTTCAGTAGCCTTTCCACCTCAATCTCTGCCTGTGAACAAAGCAATTAGAATTAGGTGCTTCTACCAACACATGTGTATTTATTCTTGTGTAACAGGGATATATCCGAATACATTTGTAACTAATCTACAATAATGCCTAGCAAAATGAATCCAAAGGCAACTATAAACTTACGTGCTTGGTAGAGGTTTCAGAATCCACAAAGGTGCCATCCTTCATGTGAGTGAGAGAAAATAATTTATCCAAAGTTGGAGGATTGTTTTCCTTGCCACCCTATTACAGGTAGAACATCAAAACACAAGTAACGAGAGCTAATAACTGAAAAAAGTGAGCGTAGAATACTATACATACATTGTCCCATATGATCTGTTTGTATGGTTTGCTACCACTGTGATGAAGAATTTTCAAGTCGGATCTGTTTTTGGAGTTTCTCTTGCTCTTATCCTACAGTTCCATGAAATAATTTTACTAACCATAGTCACAAGGGATAAAATGTGTAACACACAAGTTGTTACTATGTAAGTGAGAAGATTAACACTTACTATGAAATCCTTGCCGTAGAAATATTTCTTGACAAGCCACTCCCAATCAGGTTTTTTAATCCCTTTAGGGCAGTTCTTAATAGCTTGCTGCATATTCCTTGCTGGCTTCACAAATTGCCGATTCAAATCTCCACGCCAATTATTCCATAGATCTCTAGCGTGCTCCATGATCTCAGCTTTGTATACATCAATTTCAATGTCTGGATTTGCATTTTCAAACTTGTCCTGCATAGATATTAAATCAATGTTTCAATATGAGTACAAGATTCTTGAAGGAAAAAACTCAGTATGCTGACTTATATATGTAAGGAAGTGTGTACCTTAATTGCATCAAAAATGTGTTTTTGAGCTGCTGCACTTATATCAGTCCATTTCTTCACTCTGATTGGAGTAATGTTAGAATCACGGACTATTCTACCCAACTGTCTTGGGAATGTTTTAGATAAAGCCCGATTGTTGTAGAACATTACTTTAATTTTCTCGCCTGCCTTTAGTTTTGCAACCTTCTTACATTTATTTCTTCCACGGCCTTGCCGTTTCTGTACTGTTTTGCCACCTAAAACATATACAAAAGAAGAGTCAAACTCATTTTGGTAAAGAAAAATATTTTTTACTTGGTTTAGTGTCCAGACCATTTGATGTATCTGCATGTCGCTGCTGCTCTTGTACTTCCTCAGTTTCCATGTTGTCATTATCCGATAATTCATCTAAAAGTAAATGGTCCAAATGGAGTATCTATCACTAAATGAGTATTGTAACATGTGCACTAAAATCTTATTCCTGAATATGTTATTAGCACCTCATTATGATTTTTCTTCATCTATGATTGGTAATTTTTGTCGCAACATGCACTGTCAAAAAATAAATGTTCATCTACAAAGTGTTTAACATAAGTATTTTTTTTCCATACCATCCTGCATTGAACATGTAGAACTATGTGGAATCCGTCTCCTTTCAGCATGCGTGTTTTGTTGATCAATGGCCCTGTGATCATCGCTACTCCTTGCAGCACGTGCCCTGTACTAATCAATAGGCATGTTGCCATCTCTGCTCCTTCCAGCAAGCATCATATCTTGATCAACAGCCCTACAGTCATCTCTACTGAAGGTGGCTGCAACACATAAGTGCTAACTGTAAATAATGAAAATTAGTTCGATATAGATTATTTCTACTCATTTAAGATGCCAGAGTCTAACATTTGAACTTCTTTGTTTTCCTGTTCCATTGATGCCATTCATCTGTTGCTTCTTCATCATCTGAATTTTCCCTAGCATATGAAGAACATGGCTGACTTGCATATTTGGATTTCTTTGCTTTTACTATCCTATCAGACAAAGTATCTCCTCCATGTTCTGAGTCATCTACAGGAATACAATGTTAAGTGGAACAACAGGTTATGTAAACTATTTCTTAGACATACATTGTAATGAACTTTGAGTTAAATAGAGATAACTTAGATATAACATCCTTAACCTGCTTCTGGTACTTGAGTAGTTTTCCTGACTGATGTATGAACATTATTGGTGTCTTCATTTAGACTGTTGTGGATTGTTGTGTCACTACTAATGTTTGGGTAGGTTCGCCTCACTTGCTGTTGACGAAGCAATCCAGGACTTATGAACCGTGATCTTTTCAATGCTGCGGCTGTGAGATTTCCATACCTGCCCCGTTGCATTGTGAGGACCTGCACAAATAGCAACCATATCAATTAATTTATAAGTGGTGTGATAGTACAAGAGTAACATCAATGTGGTAAGCATTGAACCCTGCAATTGCATTGAAAATTGAAGAAAGATTATGGGAAAAATAAATCACTGAATATTATAATAGTTGTTGTCTAACTCGACAAGCAAAAGTTCCAAAACTAATGCAAATGTGACAAATGCTCCTATGTCTAGTATAGCAATGTCAAACATTGGATCATCGCAATTTTCTCTTTCCACGGAACAATATGGCTGAGGCATCTTCAGTCATGTCCTCTTCATCATCTCCATCATTATCCTCAGGTTCATCACCTTCATTATCTGAATCTCCAGGGGGTACATCATAAGTGTCACGTGGATGCATTTTGGAGACCATGTGCCATCCTTTGATTAGATTGTCCTTAACATAAAATACTTGGGAAGCTTGGCTAGCTAAGACAAATGGCTCATCTGTTCGAAGTAAACATTTGAAGTTTACACTAATAAGACCATAAACATTTGTCTTTATCCCTCGGGTTTTATTAAAGATGTCAACCCACTTGCAGCGAAATAATGGCACACGCCTTCCACCTAAAAACTGAAGCTCAAGTATCTCTGTCAAGACACCATAGTAGTCTGCATGGTCACCATCCATATTTTCTTCTGAAATAACAGCCACCCCACTATTATGTGTGCACCGATTTCTATCAAAGACTTTCAATGCGAAATCTATATCCATGCGTGTCGAAGCCAGAAAAACAAATTGTGTTTGTCATAGGGCCCCGTGACAGTGACAATAGGTCTTCCATTTGTTGACTTTTATCATTTTCATGTAACTGATGTACCTGCAAATTGATAATAAATCATGTAAAGCTCCTAAAATAAATTTACACAACTTCTGTTTTTAAAACAAAAACATTGTCATGTACCTTATCTTTAAACCACATAATAAAATTTTGATTCTAGCTTGGTGTAAATGGCTGCAACTCAGAGCCCTCTTGACTGTTTCTGTACTCACTGCAATTCAACATATATAAATAATAAATAAAAATAAGAGTAGGTAAAGATAAAAGAGTATGTTAGAATAAGAATGACATATAAAAAACAATACCTTATAAATGGTTGGACCTCGTCACAATTCCTAAGTACATAAATATGAGCCTGTTGTAACTCAAGCATATCAAGATCCCGTGTATTGTGAGCACCAAGTGGTCGTCCAGTAGAAGAGAATATTGATAAATAGAAGTTTTCTTGGTCTGATGTATCATTGATTCATCCATCGCGATTGTGCATTGTCTCTACATCATCCAAGTACCTCGAACTCAGGTTTATAAATTCATATGCAATATAGCCCTCTGCTATCGAACCCTCAGGGTGAGCCAAGTTGCGAATTAGAGATTTCAGAAATTTTATTTGTCTCTCAAATTGATACATCCAACGATATACTGTAGGTCCACCAATCAAAGCCTTAGTAGCCAAATGGACAGGCAAATGCACCATTGGATCAAAAAAAGGAGGAAACTCCATTTCGAGCTTACATAATGTTCTTGCTATTAGAGAGTCAAGTTGCTTCAACTGTTCAACTGATAATGCTTTGGAGTTCAATGTGCAGAAGAATTGGGAAAGCTCTACCAAAGGTTCATAAATACTTGTTGGTAAAAGTCCTCGTAATGCAAAATGAAGTATATGATTCAAGATGACATGGCAATCATGGCTCTTTAATCCAGAAAGCTTTTGCTCCTTCAAATTAACGCATCGACTAAGATTAGAAGAAAAGCTATCTGGAACTTTCAATTCTTTGAAGAACTGTAATAGTGTTGACTTCTTTTCTGGAGGAAGAACATAAGGTGCTGGCGGAAAATCAGTCTTGCCACCATCTTCAATAGGATGCAGATGTGGCTTTAGATTCATTTGTTGCAAATCAAGACGACTATTAGCATTATCTTTTGTCTTTCCTATTATGTTGAGAAGAGTTCCAAGAATACTCTCACATATATTCTTTTCTATATGCATCACGTCTAGATTATGACGCAACAAAAGTGTGTTGAAATAAGGTAAACGAAAAAATATGCTTTTCTTTAACCAATTATCTCCTCTTTCACTGTGTGATATCTTGGTCTTCTTACTAGGATCTTTTGATAAGACTATCCCTTCTAGATTGTTCACCTGTTGTAGTACCTCATCTCCGGTTAATGGCTCTGGTGGGTCACGAAACTCTTTATTACCATCAAAAGATGCTCTATCTTTTCTCCATTTATGATCTTTAGGAAGAAATCGTCGATGGCCCATGTAGCAAAATTTTTTACCCTTTGATAACCACAATGAACAAGTTTTATTCTGACAAACAGGACAAGCCAGCCGCCCCTTAGTGCTATGTCCAGATAGATTTCCATATGCTGGGAAGTCATGAACCATCCAAAGAAGGGTTGCTCGAAGCTTGAAATTAGTCTTTGTAGATGCATCATAGGTGTCAACACCATCCTCCCATAGCGCAATCAGTTCGTCAATCAATGGTTGCAGGTAAATATCAATTGCATCCCCAGGACCATCTGGCCCAGAAATCAACACAGAAAGCAATACATTGTGCTGCTTTGTGCACAGCCAAGGTGGCAAATTGAGAGGAACAAGGAATATAGGCCAAATGCTATATGAGGTTTTAGTGGTAGAAAATGGTTGAAAACCATCACCGGCAAGGCATAGCCTTAAATTGCGAGGTTCAGATTTAAAATCAGGATGGGTCTCATCAAAATGTTTCCATGCTTTAGAATCAGTAGGATGACGCATCACACCATCATCTACCCTGCCCTCTATATGCCATCTACAGAAAAATGCAATTTTCCTACACATATATAGTCGCTGAAGTCTTGTCGTAATAGGAAAATATCGCATAGTATTTTCTGCAATCTTCTTCCCTTTGGTTGACACCATGTCTTCACCAGAGTGCTTACTTTTCTTCCATCTTGGTCTTTCACATACTTTGCAGAACTGAGCACCTATATCATCTCCCAAGTACAGCATGCAATCATTTTTGCAAGCATCGATTTTCTGGTAACTTAGTCCTAGGTCCTTCATGATTTTTTTTGCTTTGTAATAAGAATTTGGCAAAGTAGAGTTTTCTGGTAGGAAGTCCTTACAAATTAATTCCACTAACATGGTATAGGACTTGTTACTCCACTTCCCCAAATTCTTTGTATTAAGCAATTTAACTATACCAGATAGTTTGGAAGTACGAGACCCTTCATGGAGAGGCTGGTTCAAGTCATCAAGGATTTTATAGAACTTTCGCGCTTCATCATTTGGCTGTTCTTCAAATGCTTCATTTGGAGATGTATGTGTTGTACCTTCATTAATTGGCCGGTTAATTTGCTGGGGAAATAAATCCATTAGTAGCTCCTCCATTCCATTATAACATTCTTCAGTTGCTCCATGGGAATCAGGATGCTCTTCAACTTCTGAATCTGACTCAGCCTCACCCGAAACTTCTCCATGATGATACCAAAATCTATAGTTTCCTATGATTCCAAAGATTTTAAGATGAGAATACACTACTTCACGAGACCTAGAGTATGTATTGCAGCATCTGACACATGGACATTTGATTTCAACATCCCCACCAGTCCTACTGAAGGCATAGTCCAGGAACTTTTTAACACCAGCCAAATAAGTATCTTTTTTTGAGGTGTTTCCATCTAAACATTCATCACTAATACGATCATCAACTAGGTCCATCCATGCCTTACTTGGTGCCATATAGCATATATATGATTGACTATAAAACTACCTGTGAGAATAAATATGGAGTCAAAATAGAGGTATCTACCAGCCTAAGTGAATGGAAATCAGCCACCAGGCAGCAGTTTCAGATTCCACATCCTTTCAAATTTTCACAGTAAAGAGGTTTTGATAATAAAGAGCAAATACATACTGCCTTTTTAGGATCAGAGGATGCACTGTCTTTGAGAACACCCTACAGCCTTCTCAACTGCAGGGAAAAAAACAAAGAACTATGAGTAATCAAAATGTGCCCTCAATTACAATCCCTGCATCCATGACTTTTTGACTCAAATGCCTCAGTTAGAATCCTTGAATCAAAATGTACACTTGTTTAGATGATCTTAGATTGATACAACAAAAGTAAGTAATAAACAAATGCAAATGTGAATAGATATGGAGTCAAAACATAGCCGATCTATCATCTTTGTTTAGATCAATTAAGCCTACATCACTGTCAAAGCTTAACAAAAGGCAAAAAAAAAATTGCAGAACAATGAATTAGGTAATGAAGAGAGGATACATACTGCCTTGTTTAGGACCACAGGAAGCAATGTCCGGAACAACCTTCTCTCTACACAACTGCATCTTAAAAGAAAAGAACTATAATCAAGCAAAACGTGTAATTTTGGATCTCTGTAACAAGATGGTTATCAACATACTATAACAGAGATATCTATCATCTGTATTGCAAAATTATGAAATTAATTTGTAACTACAACTGCTACACGTTCAGTTGTTTACACAATATCAGATCGGTACAGCTAATTTCAAGTGAACAAAGGGGCATCAGATCCTCAGGTGCAGGGTTTTGTATCATATCAATGCGGAGAAATAGGATTAGGGAGATGGAAATTAAAGCTGACTGACCCACAGGAGGCACCAGTGGACAACGATGGGGAGGCCACTGCGGTACGAGTAGAGAAGCACTCCTCCGGGGACCGGTGGACGTTCCCAAGGGCGGCGAGGACGGTCGCCGCAGGAAGGGCCGGTGAGGCAGCGGCTCTAAGATCCGCGCCCGGAGGAGATGACGGCGGGAGGAGGTGCAGGGAAGCGGTGGACTGCTGCGTCAGGAGGCGCAGGGACGGAAGGGCAGCGAGACGACAGCCGCCGCAGGAGGGGCCGGTGAGGCAGCGGCTCTATGATCCGCGCCGCTGTAGAAACCGTCCTTGCGGATCGCTAGGCTCTGGATAGCTCAGCGGTGGTCAAAGGTTAGATAGATACGAGACTTCTCATTTATGTACCTGCAGAAAAATGAAGTTTGCGCCAAAAGTGAATAGATAATTCCACATTTTTTAGCGCCAAAACAGAATGGATCAGCATCCCGCGTTATTTTAGCGCCAAAAAAGAAGTGTATACTATTCAAATACGGGAGACCAAAATATATATGAGGGGAAATTTTTCGTGATATAATAAAATATATGCACATAAAATATTTTATTCACCCATCTTTCTCTCTCCAAGAACGCAAAATTAAAATATTTTAATAGATGGGGTGTCCAGTGGCAAAGAAACACAAATTCATATGGTTTAGCAAATTTATGAGTTGACGGTGTGTTCATCAAATACCATGTATGAGCGGTGTTCCTGAGCAAAATTTACATTTAACATAGAGGGGTCATTTTCTATAAGGCCACTTTTTTTTTGGATGGATAGATAAATATTTGAAATCGAATGGAATAGATGATTTAGATTTACTCCATTCTTATGGAACTACTAGATGAAGCTTTTATTCAACTTAATATTCTTCTAAATTTGATTTACAAAACAATATATTTCCTTTCTTTGAATGAAACGTGAGCTATTGCCTAGTGGTTGAGTCACCGATCAGTATTCAGCGGGTAACATGTTCGATCCCTGGTTAAGCTTCGTTTTTACGTGTTTTATACTTTTATTATTTCATCTCCTCCGCAGGAACTCGACTCCGTGAACAAAATAGCGGGAAAAATCCTGGCAGCGCGGGCAGTAATAAAAAATACGAAAAAATCGTGGAAAAATTCCGGAACTCGATCGGCTCCATGGGAGAAAATAGAGATAGCGACCACATTATAAAATTGGACCACATATTGTACGTGGTTGTTAGGATCTGGTCGTTGATGTTCGGTTTTCTTGTAGTGGTTAGACTGTAAAGTAATCCGCTGCTCCCTCGTCTGTACGCGCGGCAGGGATAGGCGCCGAAAGGCTCCCCAGCCGCATTGTAGCCACAGCAGGGGCAGACGTCAAAGTCAGCCCTGCTGTCACATCTAGTCACTGTATCAGTATGCCAGCCTGACATGTCTGTGTACTAGGATTAGATAGGTAGAGTTGTATATATGGCTTACCACTATAACTCAGTAAAGTTGAGCGAGTTCAGTTTTGCCATCTACTCTGCAAAGCTTCAGCCAACGCTGGTGCTTGTGCTGTGTGTGTGCGCTCTGTTCTCCCTCCCTTCTTCTTCTTCCTCCAGCCGTAGTGTGTGATCGGTAACGACGGTGAGCGGTCAGCTCATCCGTGCCGAAGATCTCGGAACTAACATCCATTTCCTCGCGCGCTTATATATATATATGGAAAAGGGCCAGATCTCTGAACTGGACCCATGATTGCTCTTCAAGATCATCTTGGGTAGTGGCTCGCAAAGTGCCCCCAAAGTTTTGGTCCCATGGAAAGTGGTTGTGGGTGACAAAGTACATGTGCTATAGCCCATAGGATGATACAATAGCAAATTAAAAGCTTCTGTTTCCCCATGCAGAGGAAAGGAAAAGCTAGCTCCACTTTCTTGAGAAGAAAAAAGTTTGCAAGCCAACTACTATCTTTTGCTGCAATGTTTATGCATTGACTCGAATCATCGCAGCAGATTTGGCCGCTATTTGTCAAACCTAGGGCATGCTGATTCTCTAGGTGCTTTGAGTGGCTCAAGGAAATGTTTCTACATGCAGAGAGTGCAGTTAATGCTTTAACAGACATGATTGGAAGGGACAAAATCAAACTTGGTAGTTAGTCGCATATGCTCCAAAATAGTTCATCATCATTAGACAGTGTCCTCTGAAATGTAGGTAATTTAGATGGACCAGGGATGGTATGGCATGTAATCCAAAGTAGAACCAAAATATACCCCAATCTCTGGAGCTTCCTTTGCTTTTCCATCCAAGATCATGTGATGGAGCAGTTGCTTTTCGAGCTTTGAAGAGACAGACAAATGGATAGAGCAGAGTTGCTTGGGACAGTACAGTACAGTACTGTACTGTTGAAGTTTAGCAAAGCATTACTGGAAAACTAGTGGAGAGCATTTGCTACCTACATTTAGCCAAATGAAAGCAAAATGCCACCAACCATCGAAGTGTCATCCATCCTAGCTTAGTTGTCATAAATTGTCATGGACTTCATGATGCAACCAACCATGTCACATGTTTCTTCTATCACAAAACTTTTCTTTACTAGTAGTTGACAGGGAATGCTAGCACTTTCTTGTGATAGTATCTATTCATTACTGTAACCCATACCGATTGTTTTTTTACACAAAATGCAGTGTACTGGATCAGGACTGTAGAAATAGAACAATCCAAGATCTGGATTTGAGCAAATCTAGGCTGAACCACTCTTGGAACATTACAAGTTGCTGGTCATTTTGCCAATTCCTTCAGTACGCTCTTCATAGAGATTGATGAGTTTTGAGTTCAATCAAATCAAGTGCCTCGGAATAAATAAGTGGTATATTTTTTTATAAGAAAAACAATGAACTGGTAGGAGCACTCCGAACCACTCCACATGCTCTGCATTCTCTCTGCCACAAGGCTGATTTAATAGATTTGGTCCTTGCTAAGGTACACCCATTACCTCATACGAGGTAAGATCTCAAACAAATCTTAGCCCTTGATTTTTAAAGTGCATACAATAATTAAGTAATTATAAATTAATTAAATTGTTTAGAAAACAGAAAATAGAAAAGGCAACAAACCAACAAATGTATACAGGATATTTGTTATTCAAGAACAGCTTGTTTCTGGCCATAAACGGGTGCCCGTGTACAGCATGCAACAACGCATATACGGGTTCATGCAACAGCGGCATATATACTGGTGTACCAGCCTTGTGCCCGTGCCAGACGTGGCACCCTAGAGGTACATCACATACGTGAACATGACACGTAGTGAACACATCTGATGGTATAAATCGAATAAATTAATGTCAAAAGCTAATGATTAATAGTAGAATTTTCCGTTACCAACATACATTTGCAAAATACTAAGTCATAAAAATACTAATGTTGGGATTATGAAAGTAAATAAATAAATAAATCATTCAAATACCAATACGTTCAAGACTGATGTTGTCATTACCAACACTTTCACGTTCTAATTTAAATAAATAACTAGAACGCACCTCTACTTTTGTCACATTTGTAGAAAAAAAACAGCTCATGTTTAGATACAACTAACCTTGACATAAATTACATATGCACATAGATCAATTAATTAAAAAATATCACATGTCACGTTAGGAATCAATCATACATACTAAAAAAAAAGAAATCAACCATACAAACGCAGGCCTCATGCGGTTGCATGCATGTTAGATCCAATTGATAGATATTTTACCTAAAACTTTTCTTACTTTCCTGTTTTTCAAAATAATAAAATACATTTATTCTAATATGTGATTATAGCCCGCCAAATCGACGGTCCACGGTTACTTGAGGGTACCACAGCAAAACCCGATTTAGTAATAATATTCAGTCGACAAAGACAAATCTGAATGCAAGAACAATTATAGGGACTGATGAAAAGCATCTAATAAGAAGGATTACATTGAAAATGTCTTAAAAAAGCTCCATTCAGGTGTCGTGATGCAACTGCTTTGCCGCACAAAAACAAAGACAAACGCACATATGAGAAAACTAAAGAGCAGATAGATGAAGAGAATATCACAAATGAAGCAGATAAACAAGGA
The DNA here is from genome assembly GCA_904845875.1 of Miscanthus lutarioriparius. Taxonomy (NCBI): domain Eukaryota; kingdom Viridiplantae; phylum Streptophyta; class Magnoliopsida; order Poales; family Poaceae; genus Miscanthus; species Miscanthus lutarioriparius. Next base: position 15,400,854 of record CAJGYO010000003.1, on the reverse strand, counting down.
CAGATGCAGAAACTTTCTGAAGAATTTCTGTGTTTGACGCAAACAACACCTGCAAGTAGATGGATGGTACCTTTTCATGTACAAGCCACTGCCAAAACATCACCTACTGCAATTGTAGTTGATACGCCGCCAAGTCAAGAATTTGGAGGGAGATTAACTTCCCACTGCTACTTCAGAGTTCAGACCAATTTCATTGTGGATTCTCCCAAATTTGGTCCACAATTGGTTCTCAAAATGACACCCGGCCGTGCCACCTCCGCTGGTTCTAATGGCCCACAGGCTTAGTCTAAGAGCGTCACTCAGGCCACAATATGCCATTTCTTCATATGTGCCAAACTAAAAAATACTGTCACAAGTTAGCTGATTCAGAGTTTCAGTCCCCGTTCGTTCAAATAAAGAATTTCAGCCATGCAACTATGCAAGATACATCCAAGCTCCAGATTCTACTAGTACTTTTGCTGAACACTTGAGCTCAGGCTTGCTCTAGCTACCGCACGACTAGCGCTGGACATCCAGCGTGGTAGACAAATTGACGGATCCTCCGGCCCATCCCGGAATCTGTCGCGCGAATGGGGGCATGCAAACCAGACGAAAGTGTCGTCGTTGAGCCTTGAGGGTTCCAGACTTCCAATACCACATCGCAGCCAACTGGAGCAGGGGCCTCCACATTCTGTTCTATGGCCGCCGCTTGGACACGGCATACGCTTTCACACCCCGCTGCTAGAAGAGCCACGAACGTCGAGGCGCGGCCGTCATTGACACTTGGCAAGCTGCCGGCGATACCTAGCTAATCTGGATATATCCAATTCCACCGTGAAATCCCAGCTCGGCGCGCCTATTAGCTAGAGGCTATATAGCCAGCTGACCGGCAAATGTTTCAGTACCCACACAGCGGACTGGCAGAACCAAGTGCCTGTTTTCACCATCACTGCATTGTGCGCATCAGTATTCAGAAGGTACAGCCTTTCCCTCCCAGCAAGGCGGCGAGCATGCTGGAGAGCCAGGCGGTGATCGGGGACACGGACATGCGGCAGGCGATGCAGCAGTACGCGCTCCGACTCGCCGGGAAGGCACTGGACGACTTTGAGGCCGCCGACTCCACGGAGATCGCACGGTTCATCAAGAAGGTGTGGCCCTTGCGACCATAAGTTCTTGCAATCAACACTGAACATTGCAGCAGTGTACTGATTCAGAATATACAATTCCTGATGGCGATGATGCGTCTTTTGCAGGAGTTCGATCGGTCGTACGGGCCCGGATGGCAGTGCATCGTGGGAACCGACTTCGGGTCGTTTGTGACGCACCACTCCGGCTGCTTCATCTACTTTGGCATCGGCAACCTGGCCATCCTGCTGTTCAAGGGCGGTGCCGGCGTGGCTCCTCACGGTGGGACCATCGCGGAGCAGGCGCGGCTCACGGCGCTGAAAGCTGCCGTCGAGGCGTGAGGGGATGGTGGATCATGGGTGTGTGCAGGGTAGAAATGTTTTGGTTTGCGTGGCTTTGTCCTAGCATGTAAGCTCGTGCTTCCCGGGTGAAAGTGGCCTCACTTGCAAGGGGATGAAAAGTGCAGGACTTCACATAGTAAAAACCGTTGTTCTCACGGCATGGCTGAGATGGCAATGGTACCCGAAACCCGATGGATTTTTACCCTATTAGAGCAAGGGTATGGGTCAATTTCTCTGCATACGGGTTTGTTAAAGGGTAAAAAGATAGATCCAGTGGGTTTATGGGCATGGGTCTTGTGACAGAACCACCTAATTTATACAAAATCAAGTACGGATGTCCCCGCTAACACGTTGACACGCGCATACTTTCACTTATATAAACTCGATAGTCCGCCGAGTGTCACAAAGGACCTCGGTAAATCAACATCACACCAAGATCGCTTGATTAAGCAAATACACATCACATACACAGAGTTGCAACGAAAATAATATTACAAATGAGTTCACAAATAATAGTACAAGTTTGGGTTTTAAAACCGATTAAGAGAAAACAACATAACTTTAAGTGATTACATTAATATAAGTTTTAAATATATTGCTAGTATAAGTGACATCATCTGATAAAAACATATAGATGAGAAATAAATATAGAGTCATCGAGCCCACCGGTGGTTAGCCACCATCTTCAGCAGGCCGAGAACTTCACCTGCAACATGATGGGATAAACCCTGAGTACTCGAATGTACCTAGCTAGACTTACCCGTCATAAAAATAAAATGACACCCAGGAGTATGCAAAGCTTTATAGGTGGAGTTAGCTAGACAACATTTTGCATAAAAGCTTAAGTAATATAACTTGGAGATTTAGTACCTCTAGCATCAATTTGAATACATATTCAATTAAGCATCTCTAGATTAGCACATGTACTAGAGCAATCACTTGATTAAGCTAACAAGCATTAGTAACCATATCTGGTATAAGAATAATTTGAGCAACATCATAACCATCAAGTTTCCATTAAGTTACTCTACATTGCCGCTGCTCAGTCAAGTTCTCACCGTCCGGGAGAAACGACGATTCGAATCGATTCCTACCCAGCTGGGAAATTTATTCCTAACACAAACCGAGGCACACCCCACGAAGGTAGCCTCAAGTCACCTTTGGTACAATTCAGGACTAACTCGTGGGTCCAATCAGCGCCGCACCCTCAGAGATTCTATCAATCTGCCAGCAAGATCGAGACCCAGTCCCGCCCTTGAACTCACGCCATTGGCTCTCCGCACATCCTTACTGCCTCAAGTATACGCACTTTCACTTATCAGGGCCCGGCCTGAATTGAGCTACTCGGCTTCGTGGTAGTATCATCAAATCTGGTCAACTAAGTGCTAGGCATGCGTTCAACATGACATGAGGACGTACAGCGAATTAGTCCTTAATAGACACAGACGGGATAGATAGGCACCCAAGACCTCCATGCCTTGTTGCTTCTCTATCACGATCCCACCCGGTCTCCTTTATTCATTGACACATAGTTATTTCCACGCTAGAAAATATAGTCAACCGTGATTAGTTATTAGCCTATATCATGTAGGTGACAGGTAATCACCCGACTTCTACCGACTAAGCATGGCTAAGCATATATTCGATCCTAGACCTACATATGATTCAAGATATATATATATATATATATATATATATATATATATATATATATATATATCGGACAAGAAAGATATATGCAGCAAGTGGTTCTAATCAACTCCTATTACTTAATGCATCAGCATAAAAGAACTCAAGTTGATAGTTTAAAAATATAGGAGGCTTAGAATGCTCTGGGGCTTGCCTGTGATCCAACACTAGGTCAGTGTTTGTGAGATGACATTCGCTTGACGAGCATCTCCTATCTTGGCACTTGCTTAGTCCTTCCATCTTCAGGATAGGTCCACCATACACCGCCTTCGGGTTCAGCTCCAATATCATGTCCTTCACGTGGTTCATCTAGCGTACCTAGATGAGATGCAAGATGCAAGTGCATGAATACGAAGAATGATAATATGATATGCATCACATAATAACATTCAAGGCAAACATAAGATCATGCAAGACATAGGCACCTAGAGTTATTTAACTAAACATCACACAACCTATAATAGAGGGATAGCAAGCATATTAGGCAAGGCACACAAATAAACTTAAGTTTAGATATTGCACACATGCATCGATCAAGAACTAACCAACATGTTTAGCTAAAACAAGAGCAAGCTAAAGCAATCACCTAGCACATGTATAGAAATCTGGACAGCAGCACAGCAGTTACTTGTTTTAACCATAACTAGAGATATAAGCATCCAACAAGGGTGACCCTAGACTTTCTGTAAAGCTAATAAAATTATATAAAACTTTGTTATTCATTTCAAAAGCTATTTCACAGCTTAACATGATCAAATATGCCAATATCTCAGGTCTGTACCGATAAGGATAGAAAACTGACATGGACTTCAGAAATATATAACTGGAGTTCTAATCATCCATAAGCATGATCCTTAACTTTATAGAAAGATTATTAAGTTATCTACAACTTTATTATTATCATATTTAGGTTATTCAACAGCTATTTAGCATTAAACACACAAAGCAACAATTCTGTCCAAAATATGGACGCAACTTCAGACATCAATAAGTTGAGTTCTAGCTTTCACAACAAGGTGGTTCTACACTTTTTAGAAAGCTTAGTAAACTATGCACAATTTTGTTATAAACACCACAAGCTAATTCTAAAGTTAACCATGTCAAACATCACAAAGAAGACATCTCTATTCAGATTAGGACAGATTATATCATTCCACTTCACAAGCTCATAACTAGAGATTTAGACCACCAAAAGGTGTCATCTTTAACAATTTGGAAAGCTCATGAAAATCACTACATCTAGTATCACCAAGACATGATTCAAAGCTTAGCTAAGTCAAATAACACAATCATTTAGATCTACACAGAGAGCATGCAAAACCTGACAATAAACTTGTAAAATCTATATCTCCTAAACCATCAGGATTATGGTCATGAAAATTTAACACAAGCTATATTATGAAGTTACCTACAACTTTTGTATTTTCAACATTTACAGAAAACATCATTATCATCTTGAAAATGATTGCACCACAAAAAGTACATATGCAGCCAAATTTCAAAAGGTAGCATGTTGGTGTTTTCACTTATTTCCCCAATAAATATTTCATATATATATCATTCAAAGGCTCAAACAGACATCCATATAGCTCAACTACATTTCACAAAGTTAGTGTAATTAAAGTAGCATCTCATGGCTTAGGCATATGCCTATTTGTTATTAACCTTCATTAACTTCCATAGAATGTATATATATATATATATAAAATAACGTATTCTGTAGCCACTTTAAGTTACGATAATTACTATGTTAATTTACGAGGTTTACTATAACATTATGGTAAATATCTCCATGTGTTATAGTAACCCAACTATCGTAAATATGTATTGGCATTATCGTAAATTAGTATATAAAATTATCATAAATGGAGGTGGCTACGGAATAACTTATTTTGTAGCTGGCTACTGAATATACTCTCCCTATATATATAATTTTTAGTGCCATAAGAGAACAACTAGTTTGGGGCTGAGATTTTTATGAGAGAAAGATGATGACCAAACATGATTACTGTACCAATTTCACATGCTCAGGTTTTGTAATTTAATTACTACAAAAAGGACAAATTACAATTGCAAAAAATCATGTGAGAGGAAGATAAATATGAAATTCAATATTTTCTGTAAATGCATGGTCATATTATGTATCAACATGACACAAAAACATCATACCAAGGTAATGGAACAACATTTTCTATTTTTACCTCATCATAAAAAAATTATAACATATTTAAAACCATTTAAAGCTATTTATCAAACACTAACAACATAAATCAATAACTCCTTCATGCAGCATCCAATGAGCATGAAATTTTTACCACAGCACACACATAGCATTAGTAATCTACTATAAAAATTTCACGGCAATTGGAGCACCACAACTTTAGATATGAATTTCTTCCTCGAAAACCCTAATTATCATAGATAAATAAAAAACAGTGAAAATTTTCTACTAAAACATATCATATTATGACTCTACTGTGTATATCTATTTACAAGGATTCCAAAAAGTCCTCATTTGCTATTTTTGGATTTTTCTACAATTTATTAGGATTTTTGAAAGCCTCAGCCAATTAAAAGGAATAAAGGAAAAACACATTTGCATAGAGGACCCTGCAAGAAACTTTAATTAAACCAAGCAAACAAGTCCTAATAACACTATTTATATGAGTCTTGGATTCTGCACTTAACCCCCTAGAAGACTTCCTATTTACGCGAGAAGCTCCCTCCTCTTCTTCACCCAGCCGAAAGCAGGGCAGCTCGCCAGAGTTCACGATTCCGGCCGCCGTGGTGCTCGTCGGCGGCGAAGGAGGGGTCCTGGAGCATCAACGTGCCCAGCCGCACCCGTAGGAGGTCCAATCATGGACGGAGACGGCCGGTGAAGGGCCGGCCATGCGAGACAGCGACGGTCGCGGTAGCCTCACCGGCGGCAGCCGCGCACGATGGTGGAGGTGTTCGGAGGAGAGGTGCAGTGCACACGGGGAGGCTCGAGGAACATGAAAGTGAGGCCAGTTGGGATGAAGGAGGCTCGTAGCAGCGACGGCGAACTCGGCTCGGGAGCCGGCCATGGTGGCAGCGACGACAGGCTCCGGCGGCGCCAGCTAGGGCGAGCGCGCGTGAGGTGGAACATGCCATCGCAAAGGCGGTGGCGGTGGTCGCGAGAGTGGAGGAGGCGCAGAGGGGATGGGAGGCACGGGCGACGTTGAGCTCTGCTCTAGCGTCCATGGCGAGCGTGGCCACAAGCGACAGCAGCAGCAGAGCTAGCGAGAGAACGGCGTGCAGCGGCGGAGTAGGCGGCCACAAAGCAACGCAGAGGAGGAGAGGGAGCAGTGCCCATGGTAGCAGCTCGGGCTCTACTCAGCGGCTCGCCATGGCGGCAGCGGCCATGGAGGAGCGGCAGCGACGGCGAGAGCGAGAGAAAGGGAAGAGAAGGCGAGCGCGGAGTGGAGCTCGGTGCGGGACAGCGTCTGGCAGCGGCACAGCTTAGGCAGGGTGTCCACGACGCGTGGAGCAGGGGCGGTGTGGGCGAGGTGGGGAGCTGATTTGGGCTAGCTACGGGCTGATTTGGACCTTGGGCCCAAAAGCGAAGTTGCATCCCACCTAATGATCTACAAAACTCATTAAGGGTGCCTGGCCATTAGAGCTCTCCATTAGCGCCTAATTAAGCCCTAAGTTGATAGTGTCAGCGACTAATCGAGGATTAAGCATTTCTCTACTTGAGCTCGAATTACTTGGTCAAAACATGGTCCAATTGATTCTAACTTTTTGTATGTCCTTCTCCAAAACATATATTCCAACTTTTATATTTGGCTTAACTTAAGTTGTTTAACAAAAATCCGAGAACGCGAAACGCCAATATCAATGACGATGAATTCTAGACTTAGAATTATTTATAGCCCATAAACAGTAGCTAATTCCATCTTGAGTCCTCTGCTTGAGCCACTTAGAAGTTGGATTAGGTCTTGGTCCAAAAATAAAGTTTATTGTACTCCACTCAAACTTCAACTTTTATTAATGGTCAAACTTCATATCTGGTACAGAAACCATTTCTTTATCTTGGTCAAAGCAGCACCTCGTTAAACCCTGGAATTAGGGTTTTCGACCACTTGAGGCCTTTTCTTGACATTTGCTCAACATGAACCCTTCATGACTTTTATTGTACTATTCAATTAGAGTCATTTGGGCAAGATAGGAAGGTTTGGTTGATGACCTATAATTCCATTCACTTAATAGTGCAATTCAAGCAAGAATGTAACTCATCATTTCATGTGACTTTTTAGCTCCAAACTTTATGAAACTTTTCCACTGGTCAAGATGGATGCATGTTGATATAATGTACATGAAATAAGCATGTTTAACATTACTCTTGAAGTAAGGGTGTGTTGTCCAAGTTTAAGTTGGAGCTCACTCTTGTAGATTTGATCTTGACACCTTCATCACCACATAACATGTCATATTTGAGCTCAAACCCATTGCTTAACTGGTGACAAACACCTAGGGTGTTATATCCCTCCCCCCTTACGAGAATCTCGCCCTGAGATTTGGTGCGAAAGACTTTTAAGGGAAGAGAAGCATGTCATCCATTTTCCAACATCAGTAATAGCCTTAGGCTACTTAACTTCGGAGTATCAGAGAGGCTAATTTGGTCAAGACACTTTCTGATACTTGCTCTTCGTAGTAAGTTTTGTCTGAAGAATTTCCTTCGTTGGCTTCCATGAAGCATTGTTACTTTGGGAGGAATCCAAGACGGCACAATACTTCATTCTCGGAATACGAAGAGTACTATGGAGCATAAACTAATTACCCACAATCTCTATTTCCCTAGTGAATATAGCATGGACCATGTGGACTTTGCATTGAAAGGACCTAGGATGTCGCCTAGAGGGGGGGGGTGAATAGGCATTTCTAAAAATTAACACCTTTAAATGCAGAAAAGGGGAGTTTCCAAAATGGAAACTCCAAATTAAGAGTACCACCACCCCTCACAAGTTAGCCACAGAGTAAACAAGGTATAAAGAATATATCTAGAAGCTACAATCCTACAACACCAAGTTAGAACAGAGAATAAATATTTTCAGTGCAGGCAGGAAATACCGGACGTGTCCGGTATGAATACCGGACGTGTCTGGTATACATGATTTCTACAGATCAGCCCCGAACTTGCTCCTTTCTATTTCTATCTTCGAACCAAACTGCAGGCACTTACTAGAGATGACAATATACACAGAGAACCTGCACAAGAGCTGGAGCAACACAAATATCAAATGAAATATGAATTAAGACACGATATTTGTTTTACCGAAGTTCAGACTCGTTCGAGTCCTACTCTCCGTTGAGGGGGCTACGGGCGACCCAGCGAAGGTCAGCCCTAGAGGGTACCACGAAGGTCACTCTAGCCGGAGTCTTTTCCAACTCATTTTCCTCCTTCCACTAAATGATTCCGAGGCGGCGGAATCGACCGTTACAAACTTTCCGAGGCACACCACAATCTCTCGGGGCTCTCTGGCGACGCCTAACCGTCTAGGACCGAAGAGTCCAAGAGTAACAAATGTGAATCACGAGATTGACAATATGCACAAGTGCTCAAGTGGTGGCTTGCTCTCTTTTTCAAATTCTCTCTTAACCCACAAATTGATTTTGCAATTTGGATCACACACTCACTAAGAGAGGGTTTAGGAGAGTTGGCAAGGCTCAAAAACGTGTGTCTATCTCAGCAGAATCAGCAGCCTCCAAAGGTAGAGGCTTGGGGGTATTTATAGCCCCCTTGAAAAACTAGCCGTTTTATAGCCGTTGCAATACCGGACACGTCCGGTATGCATACCGGACACGTCCGGTATGACTTACACTGCCCCAACGATAACTAAGTTACAGTGAAGTTGTGAGGCGTCGGAACTCCCGATGAATGCCGGAACTCCCGACAGCCGGAACTCTCGACTCACGTCGGAACTCCCGACCCTCAGCAAATTTGAAAACCATGTAACTGAGTTAAAGAATATGAGGTGTCGGAACTCCCGACACATGCCGGAACTCCCAACCCTCAAGGCTTTGGAAAACTAGCCATTGGAATCTGGTCATGCATACCGGACACGTCCGGTATGACCAGGACAGAGAACCCTCCAAGTCAGTTAAAGTTTGAGACGTCGGAACTCTCGACCGTTGCCGGAACTCCCGACCGTCGGAACTCCTGACCTACGTCGGAACTCTCGACGAACCAACCCGAGAACAACACTTTTACAGTTACTGGCCAAATACCGGACACGTCCGGTATGCACGTCCGGTATGGCCAGACCAGCAACAAGTTAGTTAGCTCTTTTGTCTCTCAAACACTCAAATCTCACATGGGTTGGCTTGAGCACTTATGAAACATTATCTATCAACATGATGCATCCCTCTTAATAGTACGGCATTCCTATTTACTCAAATTTAAATGTATAACAAATTTAAACCTTTTGAGTTGCTCTTTTTGAACCGAAGCCGTGTATTCCAATCTTCATCAAGTGAGGGCGCCAACATGTTGATATTGATCTTTTTCACTAGAGCATAGCTAACTTGAGCACGTGACTTGATTCCATTCATCAAATTTGAATAATCCCAAATATATCAAGTCACTTCTATCAAACACTCCAATAGTGATTTGATCCTTCACATCAATATGACCATCGTAGCTTGATTAGTACCTCAACTAAATGCAAGTACTTTCTTCTTCACCCTAGCTAGGTTCTTCGGCCGCCAAGCCGTCGCTTGCCCTTCACCCTTGCTTAGTACCTCGAAGCCTTTCCTTGCTATCTTCGCCATCTCAAGCCATCAAGTCACATTTTGTGTTGAATCATCCATTCATTTGTATTGTTGTCTTTTTCATTTTAATTTAGCAAGCTTCAAATATGAGACCATTCCATATGCAAACCCTTATGTCTCATTAATTAATTCTCACAAGCTTGCTTTTACATAGTACATGGAAATCCCACAATAAATAAGCCTTTGAATGAATTCCATTTGCATTGTTGTCTTGTGCTTGAACTAGATTGTTTATACAACAACACATCATTTTGGCTTTCATTAAGTACCTGTGAGATAACCTATCACCTGTCTACACTTAGCAAACGGGTTAGACCTTTAATCACGTTGTTATTCAATCATCCAAAACCCACTAAAGGGCTAGATGCACTTTCACTTTGCACTAGACTGCAAGCTTCTGAAAGCTACTCATTACAATGGTTCTATGTTCATTCATAAAGTTCGAAAAGCAGTCCTCTACCAAAGTAGCTTGAGTACAACCTTTCATAAGGGATGAGATCACAGACGGGGTAAGGATCCTCCGAGGCTGTAACAAACCGAGTAACCAACAGACAATATCTATGTCGGTCGTAACTGTTCAATCACTCAGATGCCAACCGATGGAAAACTACATAATGTTCTATGTGTGCAGCTCTCCTTCTCTAATGATAACATTGTATTATCTAAGTCCATTGAGTGAGCGGTGAATATGATAGTTGACTCTATTGACTCGGCGTTTTCGACGATCATTATTTGGGGGAATCCTTATATCCAAGCGGCAACAGTTATCTGGGTTGAATTTGAGGCAACCTCTTGGGTAAAAACACATGGAAGGTACCCAAGGACAAGTCCGCCTTGGAAATCCTTGCTAAAGAAGGATGATAGCGAGGCCTGGAGGTCAACGAAAATTGCAAGTATACACCGACTGGAAAAACAGTACACTACTAAGCAGGTTGAGCACAATTTGCCTTCATGGTGCAGTGGCGCAGTAAGTTGGGTTGACTTACACTGTCGCAAAATTAGCCTAGTTGGACTAATTTTGACATTGAGGCTTCCTTTATAATGTCAATCAACAACTCAAAATCAAAGTCTGAAATCTGTTGTTTGACACTTTTCAAATTGTTTTCGACTCGTAATGGCACAAATTGACTTGTAGAACACCTTGACTACTCACCATTGTTGATACGAGAGGACAAAAGCAAGGCACAAAGGGGTGCAAGGAGTCTTCTCTAGGGCATCTAAAGTATTAACAATCCTCACATTGCCAACATGACCTGAACTACAACACAACCTACTAATCTGAGGGATGCTAGTAGTCAGCAGAGAAATCACAGATTCTGTACCTCTCGGTAATCAGTTCATATCCTGCAAACTACTGCTCCATTGTGCACAAATTTTTGGTAGACATTTAGATTCAAAAGTCCTCTAACTACTGACCAAAATTTGGCTCAAATGGACACCGTTTGACTATCCATCAAATCATCTACCAAAACTGCTCGGTTCTAAAATTTTAGTGACCTGAACTAACAAAACATCTCTTGAATCCGATGCTTTACTCAACCAATCCTCAATCAACTTCAGACCTCGAAGTATCCTAAGCGAGGAATAAGCTCGTCAAGTTTTGGGACAATCCAACCATGGTTGATCCTCTAATCACCGGCTTAAGGGTAACCGGTTTAGTGCCCTGAAATCTGGATAGTTTTCCGCTCTTCTTTCTCTTTGCTTCACACGTTGTGGAGCGTGTTCTGCACTCTCAAATTATTCTTATAGCAGCGGTAGCTTTCTCGCTGAGGATAGAGGCTAGGGTTTTCCTCACATGCCTCTTAGAAAACAACTTCAACAGTTGATTTAGGCACCAGCTCAACGATACATAAGTATTGGACTGGTGGGCTGTTTTTGCAGGCCACAATGCATACTTTACGTGGAGAGACAGTCCTACAAGATAAGGGACCGTTGATAACTATCCTTCTGTACTTGCTCCAATAGAGTCCTGAACAAATCCTTTGATAGCACCATATACATAATGATGCTGACCGAGATTAGAGACGTTCTTTCTCTAGCTCTTTACTTAGCTGATACAGCATCTTGCACTACCCATACGATTGTCTAAGATGGAATTGACTTGATGACACAGGGTTTGGAGAAGAAAGCAGTACTTGCATTGTTGACCGGCTTTGCTGTTTCTTTGCTTAACATTGTTCGGTGAGACATAGCCTTCAGGGCTACCAAAGAGTCATTACCTAGCTGGAGATTAACCTTACTACTGGTAACTAATTTGTTGTCTCCGAACATTTAAAAAGCTCCAAAACTTCCTTTTTGACGGCAACAATTGTAGTGGATGTGCAAACAGACAGTTAACATGGAAGTCAGCAGAAAAGGGGTGACACCGAAGAAGGTCGGTTTTTGTGTGCATGATCCTTATGCACCTAAAGATTAAGAACTTGGATAGGAAGCTCATGAGTACCAGGTGACCTATTACAGCACATAATATCTCCATCCATTGTCACTCGACTGACAACTTGTTCAACCTTAAGTGGGGTGCACCTTTCTGATCCAACGAGGACGACATAAGTTGCTCACTAGATGACCGACGTCATTACAGGGACAGTCAAGTAGAGTCACTTGTCTACCATCTCTTGCAGTCTGTTTATGTTCATGTCAGTGACCTGTTCTTCAAATGTTATGCTTTGGACGACCCCAGAAGGAAGTCCTATTGTATCTGGTTCGACGTTCAGATCTTCTGACAAGATAAGGAGAGATAGCAAAGGAAGAGCTCACGTGAAAATAACATATCGGTGCAGTTCTGCAATGGATCATGACTAGGAACCTTGATACCAGCGCGTGCCGAGCAGCACAGCCTTGTGTGTGCACCTACAGGGGCTCTCGGTTTCGTCGCGGCACCGTAGTTTCATGTTCTTGGGTTTCTGGATGAATGTGAGCAGGGGATGGAGATGTGAGAGCTCATGCTGCTGCTTGCTTGCTGCTGCTACACCGTTTGGATCCAGAGCAGCAGTTTTTCTCCTGCTATGGGAGGATTCATGATGAAATGTTACAGGGACAAATATACATTTCAGAAACAACATGGGAATGATCACACTGGCTGATCTGAAGGGCGCGGCAACGACGCGCTGGTGTTTCTAGTGTACACTATGCTCGGCCTATGAGCTTCAGTTATCTTTCCGTCCGAGTCACATGGGCTAAAACCTATGCTGGGAGACAGGGGACTGGACAAGCATTCAGCCTTGTCTCTGAACTATAGGCCCATGGACACACTGCTTTTCGGCTTTTCACACACATCGTTGTCACGTTGCAATCCGTTTATATAGCGGTCAAAAACCCAAATACTCTATCGTGCAAGTACACTGGTCGAGAGAGCACAGTTAGGTGTAAACAAGGCAGCACCTCCTACGGAAACTATAACTAGATACAGTATGCTGCCGGAATATACATCTGATCTCTGAACGGGCGGCCGTCTAAATCATGTTTATGAAGTGGAGCAGTCTGTTCACGTGGCACATGACAGCGAGCGTACCTGATCTTCTGCCGGCCTGTCAAACGATCTGATGTCAGAGCATGCGATCTGGACAACTGACAAGCGGCCGGAGACCGCTAGACACCAAACGTGATTTGCCACTGCAACATTGCAGTGTGCAAGGCGATTAGGTAACCAAACGTTGATCCAGCAGGCGGCGCAAAAGAGGCAGCGGCAAGTGAAGCTAAAAGCTCTGATGAAAAATGAGTACTGCATGTCTGGATTGGATCAGATAATATTCTTTCAGTTCAGTCGGTGTGTACTGGAGCAGCATCACATCAGCATTGCATTGCATTGTTCTTGTGGTGCGAACTGATTCGTCGAACCAACAGCTTTAACCACAACCCAGCCAACCACCTAACGGGCTACGACCACTGACGCGATCTAGGAATCCAGATCCAAGCGGCATCGCCAAGGCACACAAAAGCTTTGGCTATTCCAGCACAATCCTAGCCACCACTAATGGCGTACGTACATGAATGCATCGAACAGGAACAGCGCGCACCAGTGGAGCATTGTGGCACAGCAGTTGCCACCCAGGACAAGGAGGGAGATGATGATGCCTCCCAACTTGCCATTCTTGCAATGCCCAATCAGACCACCAGAACAGTCATTCGCGAACCATATTAGATTATGATGCTCAGCTAGCTCTCGAGATGACTTAAGAGGCAGGACCGCAAGAGATTAGAAAACATCACCAAAAGTAGCAGTAAGAGTTTTAAGTTATCAATCATGGACGAACCAAATCGAGCTGTTTCAGTAATAAGGGGAAGAAAAACCAAGCAAAGCTTCTCGCTCTGTATCTCTCATCATCGTAAATTCGTAGTCCTATATGTACATTGCAGTAAAACCGTCTAGATAAAGCAACTGAAGAACTCCAGTTAGGCAATTACCCACACGCCTAATCACTAAGCAGAGAATTTTTTGTCGAGAACCCCGGCTCCAAGTACCAAGGATCTTAATCCGTGAGGAAAGGGGGAAAAATTGAAGGCGATACGCAGCACGTCCGTCACCGCCTCACCGGAACCTGGAGATGTCGATCTCGATGAGGCTGTCCTCCTCCAGCTCGATCTCGATCATGCCGTCCTCCGCGTCGCCGCCTCGGCCGCCGTAGCCGTCATCGCTGCCGCTGGCGCTGTCCGATTCGGAGTCCAGGTCGGAGTCGGAGTCCCACGGCAGGCCCATCTCCTCCGGCAGCCCCCACTCGGCCTCGAACTCCTCGTGGATCACCTCCAGCGCGCGCCCTTTGGCCGCCCACGACGCGAACTCCGGGACCTCTGGGAACACGCTCCCGCGCTCCGGCTCCGGCGGCGGGGACGGCGGAGGAGGAGGCGAGGGAGGCGGCGGGCACTCGACCTCGGGAGCCTGCTGCTGCTGCTTCTCGTCCGTCGGCGGCGGTGGGGAAGGAGGAGGGACGGCGAGAGCGTGAGGCGGCGGCGGCGCGGAGCCAAGGCGGAGGAGGAGAGGAGGAGGAGCAGGGAGGAGAGCGAGGCCGGGGAGAGCACGAGCAGCAGCACCGGCCGGGGAGGTAGAGCACGGCAGGAGGGACGCGGCGGCGGCCGCGGCGAGAGGAGCGGTGGTGGTGGTGGCTGCTGCTGTTGCTGCCGCTGGTCGCCGCCTGCGCCGGCGGGGAGCTCTTGCGCGGCCGGCGGGGAGGGGGACGGGGAGGAGGGAGCGGGAGTGGCCATTTATGGCGGGAGGGAGTGGGGAGGTTAAAGCGCGGCACCCGCCACGCCCACGCGCGGCGGTTTTTTATATATACAAGGGGAAGCGGACCCGCAAAGCTCCGGCAGGGTTTGGCAGCAGTCAGCCAGGAGAGACAACCTGCTGGTGGCGTGGCGTCGATGAACACGAACGAACGGAACGGGCGCTAGGAGCTACTGCTTCGCAATCGCGTGCAAGTACGCCAGGGAAGGGGGACGACACCACACCAGTCACCAGGGTAGGAAGTCAGGACTCGTCCGTCCCGTGTTAAAAACAGGGCGACTTTTCAACTGCTACCGTGCTTTTTTTTTTTTGGGGTGAATCATAGATTCATTTCTCAAATAGAGTTATTACAATCGGACTGCAGACATTGCAGCAAGAAGCTAGGGGTAAGAGACCAAACAAAAGACTGTGAACAAGCCCACGCATGTTGCACGCAGAGATGCGCTGCGAAGTTCGCTAATCTTCGAGTGTGAATGATCTTGGCAGGGGGCAAGCAGAGCCCACCGTGTCCAAGAAATGAGCCGAAGCTTCCTGAAATGTTCCATTACTATCACGCAGCACCACTACCGTCGCAAAGTGCTACCGTGCTTGATAAGTGGCGACCAGACCAAATTCGTGCTCGAGGTGTTTTCTTTAGTGATTTTTTTTTTCACGGCATGCTATGCTATGCATTTGTGTAACCTAACATATAAGTACTGTTTAATGAATACCGTCACAGTTTTAAATTGTAAAACTTTGCTTCTGCTTAATGAATACCGTGCCAATGGCACGTTCTAGAAAAACCTAACATACAAGCACAGTTTGTTTTTGGTTTTGATGGGCTTCCTCGAATTATGTAACTGGGGCATGATGTGAATGGGATACTTCTTGCCGCGTACTCCCTACATTCAAGTGCCGATTAAAGTGATGTACGTTTCACCAAGTTTCTAGTGAATGACATTCACATTTATAGTTCGAAATTAATTTATTATAAAAATACATTTCATAATTAATCTAATGGTATTTATTTAATATCATAAGTAAATATCAATATTTTTATTTATAATTGGTCAAACTAAAGATACTAAAACGTGACACCGTGCTAGCATTGCACTCTTTTTTAGGACGAAGGAGTACTTTTGTTGAGAAATTGTTTTGCAAAAGATAATGTGTTGATGCGACAATGTCTAAGCTTTAATCAATGAGTTTTTTTTTTCTGGAACCCACCAAAAATGTCATGATTATACTCTGACAGTATTGGTCTCCAATAAAAAACTACATTGACGCTTGAAATAGATCAGAAACAATTTGACTCGTTCAAACATGTGCGCAGCTGTGTGTTTTTGCAACAGGATCATGCAGGAGGATGGACATTTGCAACAAAATGCCTTGTTGTGGAAGAACTCAGAATTGAAGTGAGATATACGGAGTGCATTTTATATATTCTTCCTTTAAAGAAAAAATCCGCGATGTGCTCGTAGCGTTTCCGGCCTGAGAGCCAAGAAGACCCGTGCCGGTCAAACCGGCGTGTCCTGTGACCCCCTCGGCAGCAGCGATGCGATGATGGCCGCCCCGCACGGGAACCGCAGCAAACGGCGCCCCGGCAGCTTGCATCAGACGAAGGCTGCACCTGCACGCAGCACGCCCACCAAGGAAGCGACGGGACGGGGACGGATCGAAACAAGCCGGGGCGTGGTCGCGTGGACACGGAGGGAGAGGTGGGCGTTTGGCGGGCAAGCAAAAGCGGCGGCAACAACCTCTGCCTCGCGCTGCCGATTGCCGGAGCGGCGCCGAGACCCGAGAAAGATGGCGAGCGAAAGCGCCCTCTGCCGCCTCGGTCTTCCCCTCCGTTTCCATCAGGCCATCACCGATCGGAGCGCATGCGGCATGCGGCATGCGGCATGCGGGCGCAGTCGCGTGAATGGTCGGTCGGTCGTTGGCGGAACGCATCGACGTCACGTACTATCGCGATCGTCTGGCACCCGAGTGTAAGCATTGACCATTCATTCATTCATTCACTGATGGGCAACCTTTTTCGTTTCGGGGCCGCAGGCTGCAGCGGATGGCGGTGGCGCCCTGCGCCCAGAAGCAGCAGGATCGCTTGCACTCGAAGTGAAGGATTTGCCAGGAGTGACGCCGTGCCGTGCCGGGACGGCCTAGAACCGAGGCATGTGTTCGGTTCACTTGTGCTGTACCCCGGCTCCGAACTGTCCTGCACCGGATTACTTTTCTCCAACCCTTGCTTAGCGTTTGGGTTCTCGAATCTCAATCTCTCGAACAGAGGTACGGAGCTGCCGGACGGGGGATGGTTTTGAGAGTTTTGAGGTTGGGAGGCTCGTAGAGAACGCGGGTGAGTTCTACGTGTTCTAGGTTTCTGTTGCGTGTCCTAGGTTTCTGTTGCGTACACTCTAGCCCGAGGCCAAAGTTTGCTGTGCGGCCGTGCTACGATACGATTACGACGGCGTAGTGGTGGCCCGAATCTGAGCGAATGTCTCGGTTCCATGGACTACTCGATCGCAAAGGCAACAAACAAGCAGCTCTCGTGCACACCAAAACAAAAGCAAGCACTGTTGACATGGCCGGTGATTGGGATCCAAACAAGCTGAAGCTATCGTGTGTACTGCATGGTGATGTTACTAGATCACCTGTCTACACGTACAAACTCATTATCAGCCGACATTAATTACCAGCGATTTAATTTTGGCCTCAGTCTGGACTTTGGGCACACGGCACATGAAAACAGCATGTGTAGTGTAGTTGCGTACAAGTACTTGTGTACTCAACTACTCATACGTTGCTGCAGTCCTGGTACTGTAGTACCGAATTTCTTTACTTCTGCAGAGACCACACAACAAAACTGTCCCCCTAAGGAAAAAGGGTTATTTGATTCATGAAATTATAATTTTCGATGTTTAGATAAACGCCATTACTATTTGCCAATTTTGAAGCATACCATTACAATTCTTCGTTTCCCACAAAAATGCCACTGGATACGTATGGACACAGCCTGGGCCCAGTTGCAGGCGTATACGAAGACGTATACTTCATCTCCCCTGTCACTGCCACGTGGGCCCCACATGTTATCTTCTTCTTCCTCTCCTCATCTCCCTCTCCGGCTCTCTCTCTCCATCCCGGCGCGGCCACAGCGGGCGCTGCCGGCGGCGGCGGCTGCGGGCTTGCGGGCGAGCCGACGAGCCGCTGTCGTGACCCCGCGCGCCGCGGGCGAGCAGCCGGCGACGGGAGCGCCACAGCCGAGCAGCAGGACACGGCCGGTGCGGAGCTCACCGCCCGAGCGGCGCGCCGAGGACGCGGCTGGCGCGGAGCTCGCGGCCTGACCGACGTGCTGCTGCTCGCCCACTTGCTCGCCCACGGCGTGCTGCTGCTGCTCGCCGTGGCCGTGGCCGCGTCGGGATAGAGAGAGAGAGAGGAGGAGAGGAGGAAGAAGAAGATGACATGTAGGGCCCGCGTGTCAGTGACAGGGGTGATGAAGTATACATCTTCGTATACGCCTGCAGCTGGGCCCAGGCTGTGTCCATACGTATTCAGTGATATTTTTTTGAGAAGCGAAGAATTATAATGGCATGCTTTAAAATAGACGATTAGTAATGACGTTTCTTCAAACATCGAAAATTATAATGACGTGAATCCATATAACCCTAAGAAAAACGTGACCCATATATATACACACACAAAAACCGCCCTTCCGCTACGTACGGCGACGACGAACGGAATGTAAACATGAGTATCTTTTCACAGTTGTGATATAATATGATCTTCAAAGCGCAATCGCTCACACCTTTTTGCACCCAAGGATTGAGGAATCCGGCGATTTTTTAAAGGCGGAAAGATCCGCGGGCACGGTGGTGGAACACCAAAGCTACGAAAACGCCGTAGGACGTCCTGCTCCTGCACCTAGAGATTGCGAGCTGTCTCGTCCACGATGATGCCGGGGCAAAGGGGCAGGGCATCTTCCGTCCGCACGTGACCAGTCACCAGGACAGTACAATCAGCAAAATTGAGCAGCGCTACAGCAGATGAGAGCCTCCCAGAAAAAGGGTTCCGGGACCGCGCGCAGGCGTTGGACCGAACCGACGCCGGCTGCCGCCTCGCTGTTGGCTTACTTTTTGGAGGCGTGCCGGCGCGCCCCAGCAGCGTGGCCGGTGGCCCGGTCCGGCCGGCGGGACAATAATTCAGCAGTTCGATCCGGCGACCGGCAGACGCCAACCCCGCCGGCTCCCCAAGACACTTCCAAGCGCCGCACGCGGCAAGACCGAGCCGCAGTGCTGGTGCCGCTCTATACGGCTGTCAGGCACAGGCGCACAGCTGCGCGAGGTGGTGCGGGCCTTGTCGTCTCGGCTGTCAATCAGGCCTAACCGCGTGGACGGACGGACGGGCCAGGGTTCTTGTGAGTTCTGAGGAAGCTGCCCTGCTCCTGCTCCTGCAGTGCTGTAGCACGGGCGGCTATCAGCCTGTTCATTTGGTTGTGGCTTGTCGTAAACGATCGTAAATTTTTCAGCTGGAACAGTATTTTTCTCTCACACTAACCAGCCAGCCGTACTTCTTCACGAACCAGCAACGAAACGAACCCGTGGTGGCACACCGGTACCGGCAGTAAATGCGCCGTGCTCCACACTTGGGTCCGGACCGCTCAATTACTCAAAAATGATTGCACGAACAACTGCCCGTGAGATCTCGTTTCCGGGTTCAAGGAACCATCGACTTGGACTGTTCATGTTCAGTGTGGAGTGATATCAAGACGGTGGCACTGCAACCAAGTCTCCACCCGTTTCCGAAATGCAACAGCCCGTTGATTACGAGAGTTAGGCTATTCGTTATTCACTAGCATAGTTAATGATTAGGAGAGTTATTCTGTCCATGGTGATAGTACTGTATGTTTTGAGCCGTTAACAGTAGAAGATGGCCGTACGCTAGCGACAGCAAATGTATTTGCGTCGTCAAACACCAGAAAATGGAGGTTGTAGATTGTTTTAGTGGCTGGAATTTGGGCCATACTGTAGTGTGGATGGGCGGCCTCCTTTTATCATTGGACGTGAAGTGAACTGTGAATGGTTGAAATCTGGACCTGTCGTGATACGGTGCGCCCAGAGTTCTGAAGAACAGAGCAATAAGTCCTGCAGTCACTTCTTCAGACTTTCATACAGAAGCATTCGTGGTATGCGCAATAAGAACAGAAGTCACTTATTCAGACTTTCACAGAGAAGTATTTGTGGTATGCGCAATAAGAACAGAACTGGTACCACCATCCAAAGTCAAGACACTTTATCTTCTCTTCGACGCTAAATAACTTACAAGATAGGTACACAAAAGAGAACAGTCGTCTCTTCGACGCTAAATAACTTACAAGATAGGTACACAAAAAGTTCAGAAAAGACATCGCGGGTGTTCTTCAATCACGGCATTGAAGAACTGCGACCATATATATACAATAACTCTATATATAATAACTTAAGACTAGTAATGACGCAAACGAGTATACTATTCTCACTACCTAAGAGTCTCTCTATGACGTGGGCTACAAAAAGCACTAATCTTGTAACATGAAACTAATAGATACACGCGCGAACCGAAGCGCAAGCAAACTGAAAACCTGTGATGCCATATATATTTACATCTAGACCTCGGAGAGCAAGCTCTCGAACGACGCCGACAGGTTGACGGCGATGCCCTCCAGGTTCTTGCCCCGCAAGCGCGACCTTGCAACCCTGCGTTGCTTGGGCGCGCCGGGGCCGTCGTCGCCGCCGCCGGTTTCCTCGTCTCTAAAAACAGACTTCGCGGACGGCGTTGAAAACTTGAAATGCAGCTCTCTAGCAACAGTTGTCTGCAAAGACGGGATTGGATAAACAAATGTTAGATTTCGACAGGAGCCAAGATGTAGTTTGGGTCAGGAGAGGAGTGAAGTGAAGGATCAAAATGCTTACTGCTTCGTTGACTGGTTTTGACACCAGGAGGAGCTGCCTCAGGTCACTGTGGTTCACCTTACACAGGATTTTAATCTGCGAGATTTTAACCAAACTGAGATAAGCAACACAAAGAGAACCCAAAATCTGGATTGAATCGTAGTACGCTGTAGTGACAACAGACCAGTGAGTCAGTGTCAGTCATTTTTTTTTTTTGGAACGGATCGTTCGACAGGGGAAAGAATAGATGGAACTGGGCCTAAGAAACAGATCCAAGAGCAATTACCAGAACATCTTGCGGCAGCGACTCAATGAGGTTGACGGCGTCGTCCATGTGGAACCGGACGCTGCGCTGTTTGCGCAGGGTGCGCACCGGCGAGTGCGGGCTCCGGGAGCCCGGAGTCGGCGAGACGGCGACTCTCTTCCTCCCGAAGATTCTTGTGCTGCTCCTGCAGTTTGAGAAGCTCAAGCTCGTGGCAAGAGAGCCCTTCTTTGCGTCGCCCTGTCCAATTGCCATTTCCCCTTTTGCTTGTTATAAACTCTCTGTGTCTGGCGAAAGATCACTTATCCAATCCGAGATCTTGTAATGAAGATTATCTGCATGGGATTGGAGATAAGAATCAACGTCCTGAAAATAAACAACTAGATTCACAAATTTCCATAAAAAACGAAACCGAAAGGATAGGGAAAGGCAAACAGAGCCCAGCCGCCAAAGCGATGCAGGCCGATGCAGAAACCGGAATTGAGAATCAGCAGCAAGATAACGAATCAATCAGCTCTAATCCAATCCCCACCCCCCTCTCAGCACAGCCAATCAGAGTATCATCAGACTACCAAAAAACAGAACAGGAAATGGAAGGGGCGGATGCACGGGGGTTGCCCCGGCCGCACTCGGGCGAGCACTCGCGACCGAGCCCTCCACTCGCGTAGGCGCGCCCACCACAGCCTCCGCCCTCGGCCCTCCCCCTCCGGCGCCTGCGCGGGCGGCGCACGGGCAGTGCCAGGCCGCGCCAGCTGCCCAGGCCGGCCCCAGGTCATCCCCTGCTTTACGTGTATGAAAGAAACGAACGCCACATCGAAATAGGGTTTCGAGATCGGGAGGAAAATTCACCTGTTCTTCCGCTCTCAATCCCAAACTCCGCCTCCTCCTCTCGATAGTGATCACCTGGGATGTTCCCCCTAATGCTAAGCAACCAAAACCTGCGGCGAATGCTGGAGGACCAAACCTTCTTCTCGAGGTAAATTAGGAAACAGCTGCCTCCCCTTCTCCGTTTTTATAGTAGCCCCGTATTGCTCCTCTGCGGGGGAACCTGCCTAGAAAAGTCCTCCAGGCAGGGGCCCTTCTAGAAAATTACAGGAACCGCCAGAATCCAAGGCTGGTTCGTGCACGGGATATTTTTCACCTCCCGCTCCCACGCGGCGCTGACGCCGCGACGCGTCTCTGGCATGCGGGACCGTGGATGCTGGGCCCTATACGTCGGTCTCTGCGGGTCGAGGGAGGAGGCCGTGGTGCGGCGCGGGATTTACGGGAGTAGTTTTTTCGAAATCGAC
The DNA here is from genome assembly GCA_904845875.1 of Miscanthus lutarioriparius. NCBI lineage: Eukaryota > Viridiplantae > Streptophyta > Magnoliopsida > Poales > Poaceae > Miscanthus > Miscanthus lutarioriparius. Next base: position 15,378,262 of record CAJGYO010000003.1, on the reverse strand, counting down.
ACGGGTTTGCGCGCAGCTCGTGCGGGGCGAGGAACGCGTTGGATCGGACGGCAAGGGGAGCTGGCGGACCGGGTACGTGGCACGATCGCGTTGGCCTGGAAACTAGCCGTTGGGGCGCGGGTGGTGGGACGTGGCCCGGGCGCCACGCAAAAAAGAAACGACGCCCACGCGAATAAGTCGGTCTGTCGCCGCCCACCGGCCGGTTTCTCGCCGCGTGTATTTCGAGTTTTTCTTCGTAGATTCGTTTGTTTAAATTTCCGATAGACATGGGACAACTGGCCTTGAGTTGCGAGGCACTGTTATTTCGGAATGGGTTGTTTATACCGCGGCTGTAATAAAACAGGGAGAAAAGCATTTGCACGCCGCATTGGATTGGGACGCAAGTTTGCTCTGTACATATCCGCAGCTCGTTAAACTTAAGGGCTGTTTGGACGAGAGGTATTAGGTCCAATACCTCTGTAATTTACAGGTCCTAATATTTTTCCGACGTACACTAAAAAAGACTGTTTGGATGTCTGGTATCTGTAAAAAAAATTACCAGGGGTTTGGCTCATTACAACCGGCAAAAAATAATCACCTCAGGAGACGACAATTTTTTTCCGATAACTATCGGGCAAACCTCGACGGTGGGGATGCCGGGCGGCGGCATGAGATGCAGCGAGGGAAGGCGCACGGGCGAGAGCCGCGGGCTCTTGAGGGCCACCCCTTCCCTCCCGTCGGTGGGCAAGCTGGTCTCCTTCCGCGGCGACGCGTCGCCTAGCGACGGCGGCGGCTTATCGTACTCGTCGCCCGGCTGCAGCGAGGACCATGAATACCACGACATGCGGAAGCGGCAGCGCCGAGAGTTACCTGGCGACGGATAGCTACGCGGAGGGCTACCTGGCCATGGTGGCGGCGGAGCGGAGCGCTGCCTGACCAAGGGTGGCGGCGGCGTCCTAGGCAGCATCCCATGGCGTACACTCTACTATACAAAGGATGAGCTCCTGGGCTTGTTCATTGCACGACATCGGCGCGGTGAGGTGCGAATCCACGGCAGCAGCTTCGAATCCATGGCTATAGAAACCAGATCGACGGCGATGGTTGTCAAATCCATGAGGAGCGCATCTATTTCTCAGATTTCAGGTATCCTCCCCTCCTGATCGCATATGTCCTTGTGTGATAAGCTTCGGCTGCTGGATGAATCGTGAGTGATCTAGGCTAAGTTGCTAGATCACTGGCTGGCCGGTAGTGGCAATGGAGATCGATTGACACTGCAGCATAATTGCAGCGAGACCTCAGAATATTGGATTGATCGACCTCAGGATTTGCATGGCATTTTGAGCGACGAGTCACTGGACAAGCCGCTATCTACTATCTAGTACTACAAAGATTGGTTGAGATTATCATATACTGATCTGTTGTGTTTGGGTTGCTAGGATGATATGCTAATTCAGACATCCATTTGTTTGATTTGCTTTTCTGATCGTCTTGAACGATTGCAGAACATGGAGCTATCAGCTCAATTTGATTCCTATGGATGACCCAATTACCACTGTGTTACACTGTGCTTCCAAACAGCATTTTACAAGTGGATATAAAGTGTCCGGTTTTCTTGTGCACAGCAAAATACAGGTGTAAATAAGTTACAGGTGTATATATTTCAGCAACATCCAAACAGACCCTTAAGCGTATATGTACTGGATTAATGAGGAAGTTTAGTGCACGCATCGCTTCTCGTTATCCATGTGTTTACTTTGATTCACGAGAGGTTTGATGCATTTACGTCGATTACTTCTGCCTAGATAACAAAATCCAGTTATACCGATTACTTCTGGAAAGAAACTATTCGAATACTAATGTGTTCACTTCTGGAAAGGTACTATTCGAATACTAATGTGTTCACATTTCATTCTGAAGACCTTTTTTTTTTGGCTGGTGTTAGTTTGAGTCGTCGCATTTTGACCACGTCTGCTGTAGCAACACGAGTCAAAGACAGCGCGAGGACTGCTTCAAAGGAAAACTAGCAGGCGGGAGTAGTGGCCTAGTGTGGGGTTGGGCCGTTGGGGCGCCTCCGTGTTCGTAGGGCGGTTCCGTTCGGTGGAGCGGCTTCGACCAATCTTCCTTTACGGGCGGCGGCTCTAGGGCCGGCGCTGCCGTCCGAGCAGCCCAAGAAGCATCGATCTTTTCTGTCCCAACTTTTAGCAACGGAGCGAGCGTGGAAGTGCGTGCACGGAAGGCCACACGAAGCAGCCCGCGGGAGCCTGCGCGTCCGCGCTGTGCGGGCGGATCACATCGGGGACGCGGCCCAGCTCCGTGGGAGGATGTCGGGGAGCACGTCGGCTGCTATCTCTCGATGTACTCGCAGGGGCGCGGCCTAGAGCACCGGATTTGTGCGGCAGAGAGGTTCGGCCGCGTGGTTTGTTGTTGTCCCTCAAGGGGGGAAAATCCTTTTATACTTCTTCCATGATCTTTTCTAAGGCGCAGAGATTCTACGTATACCAAGAAAAAATCTAGGAGAGGTAGGTGGCGGTAAATAAAGCACAGCAGTACTTCGTTGCCAACTGCGGCTCTGCTGATACATAAGCCGGCTAAAACTGTTTCGTTGTGAGATAAAAATACTATAGATTTTAGTTGATAAGTTCAAGCGAACATGACACCGTCTGCATGTATAATGTATATTCATGCATGCGTGAAGTAATCATCCAACACTCCGATGAAAGCGCTGAAACTTTTGATTGGACATTACGAGACCATCCTATGGAGTAGTATCTCTCTGATATGTTTTTTCTTCTCAAAATTAAAACCAGATATCTTATCTTTAAAATCTGAAGACAGTTCAATGTACATGTCTTGGTTTAAAGGCGTTCTGTTTGCGATTTTGTATTTTTTTATTAATTACTTATACTAAATATTTAGCAAGATTTTTAATTCATAGAAAATGTTTCTCGTCTTCTACAAATTTTGATAAAAATCCTAGAGATAGATTAAAATACGACAAATGCAAATAAAGTATCTAGATCTCTCAAAATATCCCTAGTTTTCAAAAATTAGATTTAGCTCAAGACAAATAGAAAAATATCCAAAAAACTACAAAATTCTCAAAAAATAATCCAATTGATTCCTAAACAGGTTACCGAAAACTTTTCATAAAAAATATAAGATGTGAACATCACAAATGCATAGCGTGAATGGATTCAGCATCAATGTATGTTGCATTCATGTTGGCTGCATCTCATATTTTTGCCATGAAAAGACTGAAAAATATGTTTAGACATTGATTAGAATGTTTAAGAGTTTCTCTAATTTTTAGATATTATTATCTTATTTTTCTAGAGCTAAATCTAATTTAGTGAAGCTTCAAGAGAAATTTTCATGGGATCTTTTTCTTTGGATTTTTCATGTACCAATATATCTCAAGGATTTTTCTTAGGGTTATTTGGTTTCTTGCCATTATAAATTTCAAGTTTTGAAGAACGCCATTACTTTTCGTCTTATTGGAAATTTGCCATTGCTATTATGGTTCTCCCTCTCTCTTGCCCTTTGCTACGGCTGGAGCGTAGATGGGCCCACCTACAGGCGCCATATTTGGGTATGGGTCCACTGCTCCAGCGGTGATGGAGGACAGCGGCAGCAGGTACCCTTTCTGCATCCTTCGTCTCCATGTTTGCGCTAGAGGTGGGATGTTTGATTTGGGGGTATTATGATGATTTGTGCATTTGATTTAGGGATGAAATTACTGCTTCTTAAGGGTGGGATGTTTGCGCTAGAGGTTAAAGTCGAAGCTTTTGCTTTCAAAGACTCGATTGGTAGGAAATCATACACAAAAGGCCGAGTGTTTAAGTGGGATGTGGAGTATGGGTCACTGACACTAGACTTGCTGTTGAAACATCTGTCAACTGAAATGAATCTTTGCACTAACCAGACACCCACTATTTGGTTCTTTGACAAAAGATTGAATGAGGATGTCAGACTAGTTGATGAGATACAGATGGTTGATTTGTTTGAAATGCATAAGGAGGAGATGAGCTGCTAGGTTATAGTAGGTGTATTTGATAGTGCAATTTGTGTGGAACCTGAGTTTGATGCACTGCAGCCTATCTGTGTGGTTCCTCCTGATGATGCAACAGAATTAGGCACTCATGATGCTAACATGCCTAAACAACCTAGTAGTGGTGGTACTGAGCCAACAGCCTTGCCATGTGCTTCTCCTGAGAATCCAGAGGTGGCTGATGAGTTAGAGCTAGATAGAGAGGCAGCTAGAGAGCCAGATAGAGAGGCAGCTAGAGAGCTAGATAGAGAGGCAGCTAGAGAGCCAGATATCTTTGATAACGATGAAGAATACGTGGGAGTTGATGATGAGGACATGTATGATGAAGCGCCACCTACTGAGTTTGCACAGCCACAACCATTTGACAATGCTAACACTCATGGTACTGCTGATCCATCTGATGACTTTGTCCATGTTGAGGCAGAGGTGGATGATGCTGATCCTCTAGAGATCAAGGTATTGCATGACCCTGAGAACCCGAAGATTGTGAAGGGTGAGTTGTTTCCTGATATCATTTCATTCAGGAAAGCATTCTGACATTATGCTGTGAAGATTGGGTTTGAGCTTGCTCCTGGTTACAGAAGTGACAAGCAAAGGTTTATAGCAAAGTGTGCTGCTGAGGGATGCCCTTGGCGCATACATGCTTCCACCATTTTTTATAAGAAGACTGTATAGGTACATTTCTTTTCTGATTTGTGATGTATCATTGTCTCTGTTAACATGTATTATTGTCTGTTAACATTTTCTTTTACCCTATGCTATTGTAGATCAAAAAGCTTCCTGCTGCCCACAATTGTCCTACCACCAAGCTAAGAGAAGGAAAAATGGCCAGTCAGGGCTGGTGTGCAGATAGGATTGGAGATTGGGTTAAGAATAGCCCAACAAAGGGAGCAAAGGAGGCAAAGAAAAAATTGGTGGGTGACTTTGAAATAAAGTTGAAGTACTCAAAAGTGTGGTCTGGTTTGAAGGTAGCCTTGGATCATATACATGGTAAGTATGAGGAAAGCTTTCAACTTCTTTTCAATTGGGCTGCACAGCTAGAAATAAGTTCACCTGGAAGTAGAGTACAAATAGAGTTGGAGAAGATTGGTAAGAAGAATAAGTTCAAGAGGGTTTTTGTTGCTTTGAAGCCATGCATTGATGGATTCCTAGCTGGTTGTAGACCCTTTGTAGGAGTAGATGTATCTTTTATGAATGGAAAGTATACTAGACAATTGGCTTCAGCAACAGGTGTTGATGGGCATAACTGGCTGTACCATATTGCATTTGGTGTGTTCCACTTAGAGACTGAGGACAACTAGAAGTGGTTCTTAGAGAATTTGCACAGTGTCATAGGAGACCCCCCATGACTAGTAATATGTAGTGATGCTTGTAAAGGGTTAGAGACAGCTGTGGGGGCTGTTTTCCCACAGGCTGAAAACATGGAGTGCACAAGGCACATGTACAATAACTTCATGAAACACTTCTCAGGGGATGTTTTCACTGACCATCTGTATCCTGCTGCAAGGAACTACACAGAAGGCATGTTTAGGTGGCATATGAAGGAAATCTTTGAGTTTGCTCCAGCTGCTATTGACTACCTTCAGAAGTATCATCCTAGGATATGGTACATATGTGGCTTCTCTGAGGAGAGTAAATGTGATTATTTAACAAATAATGTCTCTGAGAGCTTCAATGCTCAGATCAAGGACTTCAAAGGATTGCATATCCATGAGTTAGTTGACAGGATAAGAGAGATGATAATGGAGAAAAGGTACATAAGGAAGAAGATTGCACAGAAATGGGGAGATGGAATCCTTCCTGATGTCATGAAGGACTTGAACCTTATAAGCAAAAATCTGAAAGTTGTGAAGGTTAAAGTCAGTGATGATGAATTTACAGAGGTAACACTGCTAGATGACTGGAATAACCATAAACGGCACACAACTGAACTTAAGAATCAGAGCTGTTCATGCAGGGAATGACATGTAACTGGCAAGCCATGCAAGCATGCCTTGGCTTGGATCTTGTCAAATAGAGGTATGCAGGTAGCTGACTTTGTGCATGATTATTACTCTATTGCTAAGTTCAGAGCTACCTATGAAGGTAGAGTAGAACCAATGCCAGACAGATCCCAATGGCCATAAGTTGATCTTGGGTACAAGGTTTTCCCACCACTACTAGGAAGAGCAGCAGGTCGGCCAAAGGTTGTGAGACAAAGAGGGTGCCTAGAGAATAGGGCCAACAAGAAGAAAGTTAGATGTAAAAGGTGTGGAGGTTTTGGTTACTTCTCCAAGACTTGCAAGCTTGAAATGGTTGGAGAGGATGGTGAGACTGCTAGCACAAATAAAAGGTTAACATGAATTTCACTTATCTTCTGCCATTTGTATTCTTTTCATCAAATAAAAGGTTAATATTAATTTTACTGATCTTCTGTCATATGTGTGTACACAGGAAGAGACCACAAGATGATACTGCTGGACCATCGAAGGTGAAGAAGAAAACCCGTAAGAAGAAAAAAACACCTCTAAAAAAGAAGCAGAAAAAGGATGCTGCTGCTCCTCCAGCAAGGGTTGTGAGAAGCCTGATGGACCTCCTCTCTGCTAGACAGTGAGACTGTGATGGCCTTTTGAAATACCTATGATGGCCTTTTGTAATGCCTGTAACGCTTGAATCGATGAACTGGATGTACTAGAACAAGCTGAATTGATGTACTATTAGCTGTAATGCCTGTGATGGCCTTTTGTGATGTTTGTAACGCTTGAGTACTTGAACAAGATTGAATGGGTCATGTTCTATGCAGTTCTCTTTTAGTAGTATCTGTTGCTTTTGCTGTCATATGTGTGATCATGTACCTATGAATGGGTCATGCTCTATGCAGTGCTTGAATGGGTCATGACCTATGAATGGGTCAGATAGAAGCACTGCATTATACAGTCTGTCACTTGGTCTCATATTTCTTAGGGGTCATGCTCTATGCAGTGCTTCTATCTGTCATGTGATGTTATACAGTCTGTCACTTGGTCATGTAATCATTAGATATTATAGCTCATCACTTGATCATGTTCTAGGAGCATATGAGCATATACATGGAAAACTACAGAATGGATGAAAGTACAAGAAGCTCATCAGCTTTCCTCACAAGAGCTGATTGCTCAGTACCTCACCAGAACTGATCATCAGCTCATATCTTTTGTCATCACGTACTCAGTTAAACCTGCCATGTTCTTTTCACCAGGATATTTGTACCGATTCGAACCTCTAGAGCACAAGTATGAGACCAATTGCCTTGGATTAAAACCAGAGCACAAGTATGAGACCAATTATTTGAAAAACTTTCAGATTCCATTCATCAAGTTCAGGCACTGGTACATTCAACAGATAATGAAGGGTGAAAGCTTACAACAGCTAAGACCAACAGAAGCTACATTGCATACAATTCACTACTTCCAAAGTTTGCTCATAACACAACCAATAGCTACACCTACACAGACTGCTGCTATAACAACATAATCCATCTTGATCTTCTGAACTTGCGCCTTCACCAGCGAAAGATCAATCACAACACTATCAAGTTTCTGCTTCATTTCATTGAGTTCTAGCTTCAGGTCGGAAATGAGCTCGACAGACCCATGTCCACCTTCTCCTGAACTCAAATGGCTCACCTTCTTCGATCGATCCTGCTGATGTTGCTCTGGGTTGCGTAAGAATGCAACGTACTGTGCCTCGGACATTATGATGCCACATGTTGTTGGGTCACCCTGCATCCCACAAAACCCTAGCCGCATGAAAAAGGGTACCCCATGAAAAACATCTAAGAAACTCCAAATTGAACATAAATTGACTTACTTTGATGTTGTTTGGGCACTTGACGAAGGTCTTGCCATAAGTGGCACGCTGGTTGCTTCTGATTCGTACCAACTGAACTCGGCAATCCGGGCACTCTACGAGTGGGGGTAGCGCAAACATCCCACCCCTAAGAAGCAGTAATTTCATCCCAAATCAAATGCACAAATCATCAGAATACCCCCAAATCAAACATCCCACCTCTAGCGCAAACATGGAGACGAAGGATGCAGAAAGGGTACCTGCTGTCGCTGTCCACCATCACCGCCGGAGCAGTGGACGCGCACGGAGGCCCTACGACTGAGGTCCCCCCCATCAAGGTGCCTCCATCACCTCCAGTGGACGCCGTTAGGGTTTGTCTCCGTCGCCACCACCTTCAATCGCCGCCGCCAACCACTCCTCGATTCGCCGTCACCGCTCACGCCTGGTTCGCCGTGGAAAGCGATGGGGTTAGGGTTTGATCGGAGGGATGAGGGGAGAAGAAGAGACGGTGGCGCGGGCGTGCGGCACAGAAGGGGGAAGAAGGCGAGAGTGGAACGGGGGCGACTGAGAAGAACCCTAACGGTGGCGCGGGCGTACCTTATCGTCTGGTACAGGGGCATTACGGCCCAATACCCAAATACGGCGCCTGCAGGTGGGCCCATCTACGCTCCAGCCGTAGCAAAGGGCAAGAGAGAGGGAGAACCAGAATTAATTCATAGCTACAGTTTCTATAGTCTAATTGTGGTAAAAATTTTATGGTGGGTTAATTATTGTATGCTTGAACTGTAGTAAAAGTTTTAAAATTTCACCATAATTGGACCATAGAACTGCAGCTATGAATTAATTATAGAAAAGTATAGATCTATAGGTACAACAAAAAATGTGTACTAAAGCATACCATATTATATATTCATTGTGTAGATCTACTCATGTGGAGTCGAACAAAATTAGATTTTCTATTTTATGATTTTTCTGTGATTTACTATGATATTTCAAAGGTTCATCCGAAATAAATAAAAAAGAAGAAGACAAAACCACTTATAACTGGTCAGGGAGGTAAAACGAATGGTTTTAAAAGTTAAGGGAGGTGGTTTATCCGATTTTAGTGTTCAGAGAGGAAAAACAGACTTGCGTAAAAATTGAGAGAGATAATGTGGACTTCTTCCTCTTCTTTTTCAGCTTGCCAGCCCAACCGCCTTCATGTTTTAGCGTAGGCCGATGTTTAGCCATTGGCGTTCATGGTCCTTGGTCCGTGGAGACGGTGAAATAAATCTTTCCGAATTTGAAACCATCTGATGATCTGAAATTCTGAACAAGAACAACCTTGTTCTTTCTAAAAAGGAAAACCTTAATATCCAGTAGCGATTCTATTTTAGCTTTTCAATGCCGTGTAGGAGGAGGCAAGAATTTGTAATCAGCTCACTCCGAGAGCCTGGGTAGGAGTGCGGGAAAAGAACGGCCACCACACCGCTTGCAGGATCTTGACGACGCAAGTAGCGTGATCCGCTCGCTAGAGTATCGTCATTGTCCTGGACATTATCGTGCCTGTTGCATTGCATTGCATGACGAGCTAAACGGCCCTGCATCTGCATGTGCCTGTGGCACGACGCCAGCTGCTGCCACGTCATTGCGATAGCACCGCGTCACTTCGATTCGTTTCCTGTCCGGGGGCGGCCGGTGTGCTCGGCTGCTCGCTCGCTCACCCTGGACTCGATCAGGGAGAGAAGCCAAGCCGCCATCCATGCGAGTCGAGCAAGCTGACAAGCATCGTCTTGGCATCTTATTGAGAAAGCGGATCGTGGCTGATCAGAAGCAGACGATTCTCCAGTTTGCTACTTCCCCAGTATAGGCCGCCGGATTGGCGTGGCGACACATGACGGGATCGGCAGGACGCATATCGGGATCAGCCACGCTTGCTGGTATGGTTTGATGGCTGACGAGGACGGGGGGTGGATACGAGTACATCTTCTTCTTATCGTAAGGCAGGAAGGTTGTTCATGAGGGAGGACGGTACTTCCCGAATGGGTACGGCCGAAACTGACGGCGCACAAGACTGCTGTTAGCAGCACGTACTGTAATTGCTTCTATGCTCGGCTTGCGGTATGCGGTGTGCGTGGTGCCCGGATGGCCGGATTGGAATCCCCGGAAGACATCTGCAGCGGCCGATGAGAGAACGGCCGATATGCGCCGCTCGAAACCGTGTTCGGCTGACTGGCTGGTCAGCCCACTCACATGGTCACTGTTTACATAAACAGTGTTTCTAAATAGAACAATATTTTTCTCTTATAATAATTAGTTGAAACAGTATTTTGATTTATTTTTTAGTCCTGTCGATCGAGACAACAACCTGGCGGCGGCGGGCCCCGCACATGGCCCGCCTATAAAGACTGACGAACCTCCGCGTCAGCGTCATCCGCCCGTGCGCTCGCGTTTTTCAAGTCGCGTATAGGCTCGGCGCGGACGGATGCATGCACGGCCGAGCTGGCCTGGCCCCGCCCCGCGCCCAGCGCCGGCGCGCCGAAACAACTGCTGTGGTCAGTGGTCTCATCTCAAACAAAACCTGTGGATCAATGACAGGCAACATCGACGTACGGAGACCTAGTGGCGGCGTGTAGCAGCCTGTTCGTACTTGATTTATAAACCATGACTTATCAGTCAATGAACAGTATTTTTTTTCACACCAAACCAATCAGTCGTACTTTTAGCCATGGCTTATCGAAAAAAAAAAACCCAAACGAACCAGGCCTAAACGACGACGGTGCTGGAGAAACAACGCGGTTGGATACTGCTCGGATGTAATTCGATTTCACCATGTCCACCGAATGTACTTGGTCAGGGTCTCAGGGACGTGCAAACCACCGCCCACCGAACCGAATGTACGTTAACGGTCTGTACGACGGAGGCAAGAGCTACGGAGGAGTCAGAGCTGGAGGAGGACCAACGACTGCCTCAGCTATCTACGGGTCGTCGTGCTAACAGCCACTGTGCACCAGTGCACGTAGCAATGTTCATCGTGGCAAGCGACACGGGTGTCGCGCGTCAGTGTGCGGCGCATGTACGCGGAGGAAGACAAACACTAGCACACAAAATGGGTTTTACTTAACATCGTCTCTTATTTTTTTCCAGAGGGTACAGAAAAGCATGCGCCAATACAGAAATAGCATTTGCTTGTTCGTCAAATTGTTGGTGCCGGAGACGTGTTGCATGCAGTGGTTACCTACACAGTCAGTTGTTTCATATCAATGTGTACTTCTCACTTGTCACTACTATACACGCACACGCAATTTTTTTATAATCATCCTTATACAGTCAGTGGTTTTTTTCCAGAGGCGGTTAATATAGTAAACCACATTTATGATGCTATGCTGCATTGTAGCTTACTAACCGTCCATACAATTCGAATGGGGACAATTTTATCAAAATTGTAGAGCATGAAGACAATTTTATCAAAATCGTAGAGCATGATAAGCTCTAGAACTTTATAGTCAAAGACTATTCTTTTTTTTATATCATTTCAGAGGGCCCAAGTTTACATTTTAAGTTCTCATATTTTGAAAATCAAAGTTTAGGATTTTTTTAAAAGCGACTTCAGACGGAGATACACCCCATACTAAAGTTGTAGTGCTAAATCCAATCTAAAACTCTGTACTTGATTTTCTTACTTGAGGTCATTCATGGACCGAAATATTCAACGAAAGATTCATAGAGCTTAATGTAAAAGGATAGCAACCTATACTTACAAGCGAAGTGATTGTGTGGTGTGGTGGTAGGGGTATCGCGCGAATGAAGAAGTCACGTGTTTCAATTTCCATGGACGCACTTGAGCAAAAAAAAAGGAAGACAGAGGCTTGTCGGTTGTGACACTACGATCGTGCAGCACTGAAAACCAGTTTTCAAGAAATGCATTGTCTCTACAAACGATTTTGATCATCTCCAAAATAGTTTGGTAGTATCTTCGACTCTTGGTTTTAAATATGGTTGAGGGCAACTTTTAAAAGTTTTGACGAACAATGAATTTTTACAGTTTCTGGCAAGACACTAAAACAACATACCTCTTGACTCCTATTTTTTTTGCGTGACCTAGTACAAACGTAGACTCTCATAGGATTGAAGAATAATTTATATTCAAGAATATTCATATCTATATTTATATTCATTTTAAAATATAGATATAAATGTTGAAATTGAAAGTGTACTATCCGATTCGGTAGCTGAGATGACATTAGGGACAATGATACCTAATAATGATTGTCCATCTTAAATTGCAGGTGGTGCTGGAGGTTATGAGGCACGACAACATAATGTTCCATGTAGGACCGTGGACGAAATTGAGCCAAAAAGAAAAGTTTAAGGACTAAAATGAATTTGATAATTCATGGATGAAATTGTGTGCAAAATACAAATTTTAAGTACTAAATCGGTCACTTTTGATAGTTCGGGGATAAAATTGAGCCAAAAAGAAAAATTTAAGGGTTGAAGTGGTCATTTTGAAAATTTAGGGACCAAATTGAGCCTTTTGCGATAGTTGAAGGACCAAAATGAGTATTCTGCCTATTATGCGTAAATAAAATGTCCTCTTGGCAAAATTCGGTCTCATCGTCTCTCTGTCTTATAAATAAGACGACAAGGATTATTGAGCAACGACAGTCATATGCGTAAATTTAGAGAGGCGAAAATTGACGTCTGTGATGATGGTCAAGAGTACATCTGGTTGAAAACGACAAGAATTATTGAGTAAAGGCACTCACAATACAGACTCTATCATAGAGTCTAAGTCATTTATTACCTCGAAGATATCATAGACTTAGAGTCTAAATAAGACTTGGAGTCTAGTTTTTTCTCCCTCTCTCTTCAATAAATAGACTGCCACATCAGCCAAGTATAATAAATAAAAAGGTAATAAATAGACTTAGACTTGATAGTAGAGTCTGTATTGTGAGTGCCCTGAGGAGAGTTATTGATCGATATACTCTCTGTACATCTTTCATTCACTTCGGACAGTGAATTGAAGCAGCAGCGCCGCTAAGGAAGCGCGTGCTGAAGCTGAACCAATCGGAGGGCAGCTTGGAAGGAGGGATGGAGGGAGGGCCCGTACGTGTCCCGTTCATGTTGGCTGAGCTGGAGCGGACGAATGCCGGTTGGTTGGTCTCGTGAGTCGTGATCGCATCGGCACAGGAAACGCAAACCACGGCACGGGCACGGGCAGAAGGCGGCAAACCACCGGCCGGTGTGGTACGTACGGAACAGCGGCAGCCGCTAGGCTCGTGCCGCGCGCATCGATCTGCCAGAGGCTTCCACGAACGTAAACCCTGCACTGCGGTACGCGTGGTCCATGTGCGTCCACGCGCGGCGCGTCGTTTTTCTTCGTGTCTGCTTGTCGGTACACAAATTATATTATACTTGAGCTGAGCACCCGGTGAGATCGAGCCGATGACACGAGCAATCGTAGAAGGGAAGGGTGTTTTCCTTTCCTCGTCATCGACCGCAAGTATTTAGCCGGTCTGTCTACTACACAACCACATATTTTATGTAGTTTTAATACATAAATTATTTTACACCATAGGATTAAGATTCAACAACCTTCACTCTTCTTCTACCTCCATTCTTCAGCCTCCACAGATCACAGATCACGGATCACAATTTTTTTTCTATGAAAGGATAAATCATAGATCCGCTGCCACCGCCACCGCCATGGCCGGCGCGGGCGCGGGAGGCGCGCCGGGAGAGGGCGCAGGCGCCGGGGCAAGCTCACCGGTCGCCGTCGCCGGCGGTCACCGGTTAGAAAGAGAGAGGAAGAGAGATAAAAAAAATTTATATGTTTTTTTTTTGCTAGAACACACATATGTTGTATAGCATTTCTGTTAACCTTATGCAGACACTCAACAACTGGTTCTGAAACTGAATTATACAAGACTGGATAGAGGCAGCCTGACAGCTTCGTGATTGACCTGCTGTACTTGTACATATCTAGCCGCGCCGCCGAAACGTCATCACCACACGAACGTTGCTACACGAGGTCGCTATCATCCTTCGTGGCGATGTCGGTTGCACTGGTGCAAGCCGCAGCGGCGGCCTCCTTGTGCTCCTCCTCCTCCATGGTGTCCGACATGCTCCGCCCCCTGGTCTCCGGGAGGCAGGCGGCGAAGAGCCCCAAGCATCCGATGCAGAGCCCGAACACGCCGAAGGACCAGAAGCTCCGCTCGCGGCCGAGCGCGACGAGCATGGGTGCGACCACGCCGCCCAGCACCAGTGCCTGCCGCACCAGCCCCACCGCCGAGTTGCGCACGGACGTCGGGAACAGCTCGATGGAGTAGATCAGGATGAGGTTGAACGCCGTGATGGTCGAGAAGAAGGAGAGCAACTCGCCCGCCATACGCGCCGCCGAGCCCTCTGGGATGACGACGCACGCGAGGCTGAAGGCACCGGCCGCCACGGTGAGCGCGACGACCGAGCTCCGCCGGTTGATCCGGCCGATGAAGATCAACGACAGGATGGCCGACGGCAGCTCAACCAAAGCGTTGTACGTGACGCTCAGGTAGAGGTTGGTCCCCAGGCTGCCGACGTTGAGTGGCATGCCGTAGTAGACCATGCCGACGCCGAAGGCGGTCGTCATGATCGCCGCCAGCCTCCGTAGCGCCCACGGCCGCTCCCACATCGCCCGCATCGTGGAGAACACGGCCCCGGCTCCGCCGGCGCCTCCGTCGTCCTCCTGCATGTTGCACGCGTGCAGCATGGAGAAGCTGGACGTGATGCTGTTGCCATTGAGCGACGCGATCTGCTGCAGCGTCTCCATGGCGTCCTGCTTCCTGCCGCGCACCAGCAGCCACCGCGGCGACTCCTGGGCGAGAAAGTAAAGTATGACGGAGTAGCAGAGCGAAGGCACGGACGTCCAGAGGTACATGTTCCGCCATGACGCCTCGCGGAACGTGTAGCCGAGCGCCGGGAGGGACAGGAACCCGACGGTGAAGAAGATGAAGCCGGCCACGCTCACCGTGTCGCGCCACCTCTTCCCGACGAGCTCCGTGGACAGGACCAGCGTGCACGTGCCCACCATGGAGCGGCCGAACCCGGACACGAACCGCAGCGCGGCGTACGCCCACACGTTCGGCACAAACGCGGTGAGCACGCCGGCGACGGACATGGACACCAGGGAAGTGAGCAGCATCTTCTTGCGCCCGAGGAGCGAGTCCGCGAGCGTGGTGAGCAGGAACCCGCCCGCCAGGCAGCCGGCGAAGAACGACGACGCCGGGAGCGAGACGAGGGCCGGGCCGGCGCACTTGAGCGCCCACTCGGAGACCACCGTCGTCTCGGCCGGCCGGTCCCACGCCCACGCGCCAGAGGGGAGCGCGCACGGCGAGGCCGGGGGTGCGGCCGGCGAGCAGGACGCCGAGGCGCCCGTGCAGTGCCACTCCGGCTCCGCGTCCGTGAACACGGAGATGAACACCTGCTGCGCGTCGAAGGCCCACGCGAATGCCAGCAGAACGGCCTTAAGCAGCTGCATGGAACCGGTCGCGCCGATGTACGTCTCGATGGTGTCGTCGATGGACGGCGCCTTGGCCAGCTTGGCCTGCTTGTGGCTCGTCAGGAGCGGGGCGTCGGCCGTCTCGGCCATTGCCGCGATAGTGTGTTTGAGTGCTTGTCTCTGCAATTGGATGCCCGTAAGTTGCAGGTCAGAGACGCCGGAAGCAGTATTTATATGGGCAGGATGCAGGACCTTCGCAGCTTGCTTCCTCAGGTGTGTTAAGCTGTAATTTGGCTACCTGGCAGAGTGGCAGGATGGATTTGCCAATTCACCTTGTTTTGCTGGTTCTACGTGCTTTTCTATTTGGGAAAATTGGTTTCATAGCATCTAAAGATGATGAGATTCGAAAAATACCACTCAAATGTCATGGCCATGTGAAATACCACAAAAATAATAATCTGTTACCTGAAACTACCATTTTGTCACGCTGAGGTAACGACGTGAATCCACCGTTGCTCCTCCCTTCTTCCCACGTGAGCACCAATAGAAATCTCATCCCTTTCGTCTTCCTCAGCTTCGGCGTAGGTCACACCGAAAAAAAAACACTTGCACGAGCGACCGCCGAGCCAATCCACACCACAAATTCCATGATGGGTACCCCACTGGGTCAACAGGCCAGCAGGACATCTGCCCAAGGCTGTTTCTTTGCCTCGTTTCCATAGCGTCTTCTTCGAGTCCATGCTGCACGGGTCCATGCTGCGCGGATTCAACTGTGGATTCAGGAGGTCTAATCTTCGCCGGTGATTTTGCTCACGCTCGACCGCCGCTGCTCGCGCCCAACTTGCTCGAGCTGTCGCGTGCCTATGCGCGAGCAGCCCGCCGGGCCACCTTGCTCGAGCCGCCGTGTGCCGGAGCACGAGTAGCCGCCAGACCGCCCTGCTCGAGTTGTCGCGCACCTGTGCGCGAACCTCCGCCGGGCCACGCTACTCGAGCCACTGCGCGCCCGCAAGCGAGACACCGCCGGCCGGCCACGCACATGAAGCGCCGCCGCAATGCACTGCTCGAGCTGCCGATATGCCCTCCTCGATGCGGACACCGCCGTCCCGCGCGCGCCAGCTGTTGCCGGTGCCGCCCTGCATCTTCCATGTCCAGCTCAAGTAGCTGGGGGCTGGATTTTTTTTTTGCCTTTATTAGATGGACGGGAATCGACGGTACTGACGCTGTTACCTTCAAACCGGACGGAATGCTACTTTCGGATAACGGTTCGATCTTTCCGTGGTATTTTACGTAACAGAGTTCTTTCAGTGGTATTTTTCGAATTTCGTGATCTTTTAATGCTATAAAACCAATTTCCACTTTATATTTCTATCTGTACGTTGCAACTTGGAGCGGTGGAGCCTGGGATACAGGAAGAACAGCCGAACGTGAGTGCCTTCGATGGATTTGCGTCCTCTACTCCTTACCGGTGTGCCGTGGTAAACCAAGAACGCGTTGGCACACGTGCGTCGTAGTACTAAACAGGTCACATTAGCCACTCCGAAAAATTGCAAGCATAACTGCGTAACAGTAAATCATGCCGGTACAACAGAACGAGAGGGTGGAGCACATCGTCTTTATAGCTCGTCCCATATTTCGGACCGTGCTGAATCAGTACGGGACGAAAATGGTACGTAAGCACATCTACAATTCTTAAATAAACTACGAAAATTACGCACCTATTAACCTTTCTGTTTAGATACACTAGAGCTAATTTTAGCTAGCTAGTGATTAGCCCATGTATTAAGTAGGCCCTTAATTACCTAGAAGCTTCACACGGTAGGGGGTGGGGATTTGGCCACCACTAGGCTCCGCCCCTGCTAAGCGTCTCCATGGCCTAGGCAGTATTTCACTGCTAGGCTGCGAGCCTGGGATCATTGCCTAGGCCAAGCATGCATCCAAACATGCTATATATAGAGATGAATGTTGAGACATACTACCTCGCTATTTGTTTTAAAATTACCTGACGTATCAAATATGTGTTCTCTCACGTATGTATTTCATCATTATTTTTTGGAGCATAATTATATGGTGATTTTATTAAATATATATGTCCTGTTCGCTCATTATTGATAAATCATGGATGAAAGTATTGTTGGCTGATTTGTTGTGAGAGAGAAAATATTGTTCGTTGGTATTGAAAAAAATACGAACATAAATAAGTGAAAGCGAACAGGGCGATAGTGGTTTAGAAGGATGAGTCAAGACAATAAATCTATAAATATTTTTCATGTTACAAATCTTTTTTTTTGTGTATGGATTTGCTATGTAACACATAGGTGTTGCGTTGGATCGAACTACCTATACCCCCCACCCCCACCCAAAAAAATTCTCACTCCAATCTTGACCCTACTCACTAGCTTTGTTAAGATTTGCCTATCTCTTCCTTCTCGAGTGAGATCAAGCCTATCTAACAAGTATTTATTATTGGACTTGGAATTTTAGGGTTAGTTTAGGAGTTGGGGATTTTGAGTTTTAGAGGGTAGGGTGAAGGAGGAAGGTTGGCCGGACTATCGATAAAAGAGGCTGGTGGATAAGATGGCGAGGCATCGAGTTCGTGGAGTATGTATGACCACTGGGAGGGTTGGTGAAGGGGCGCCAAGGTCGTGCTCCGGCGCCATGGTTATGGTCGCAGGAAAAAGAAGGTGTTTGCCAAAACTAAAACACCTTAACATGCACGGTGTAAGTTCTTAGTTCAATGCCCCCTTTGAACTCCAAATGCGATCTTGGTGTATGTTCCAATGCTCCGTGGAACTTATATATTAGCAACGTTGATCAATTTATGTTGATTTTATAATCCCACTTGTGTGATCAGCGACAATCAGCACTGACGATCGACCGCTAGCAGTAGTGTTCTATACATTTGTCATTTGTGTTATCGCCAGGTCATCTGCCTAATCCTCCGTTCTTTTCGTTTATCTTACGACGTCGGCACGTGCCAAATTGCAATTGGGTTATTCTGTCTTTGCAATTGACCCTTATTATTAGCCTTCTGAAGTTCTTATTGGTCCGGAGAGGTTCACTTTAGCTATTTTATTAGTCTGCGTGAGTTGCGATAGCTAATCAAGTAATCAACGGTTGTTTGACAGGTGCGGTGACTAATGAGTTTTAGAAAACGGAAAAGGTCGTGAGTTAAGCTTTGTTTAATTTACCTTAACTTCGACTGAAGAGCTAGTTTCATATATACGTACCAAATTGCTTGTGTACGAGAACTGCACCGTTTTTTCATCCAGTGCTTGACGCATTTCCGCTCGCCTGTCGTAGTACAGTGCGCGAAGGGAGATGGAAAGGGACTGCACCATCCATATATGCGAGATACTCCTATACCGGTCGCGTTCCACATCGTTGGCGGTGACGTGTACCGTGTACGTGACAGGACAAAAAGGCGATGCTGCATAATTGGTACCCCGGCCCAGATCTCGGAGTAGCTGTATTAATTACCTCTGGGTTCTGATTTTGGACGACGGCGAAAGAGGCAAGCTACGTAGGCACGCCTGTGCACAGCGTCTTTGATCAAATAATAACACACGGTCTTTGGATCGGATGCTCCGCTACTTGATAAGTAATTAATTGCATGCGACGGTGGTTGCGAAGAAATGCGCTACAAACAGAGCGGGAGGGTACTAGAGCGCTGTCATACCCTGTGACCACCGGTGCTGAGAATCGGTATGTGAGCAAGACAAGGTTTGCTGATCTCGATCATCCGTAGACCGTAGATTCCCTTGGCCGTGGACGTTAAAAATACAGAAATGCTAAGCAGAACTCAATGCATATCGGTGAAGCTGAAGGCTGAAGCACATGTTCAAGCCACATTGACAAAGTCAATGCAGAAATGTTGGCGGCAAAAAAAAATCGACTGCTTCTGACCGTATAAAACATGCCAAGCTAACATAAGTGTAGTCCCAACTTACAAATTTTGAGATAGTTTCTATACTTATTACTAAATCACGTAAACACTAGAGACAAAAACCATATCCCAATAGATGTTTTTGTAAAAAAAAATCATTTTTGTTTAAGACATCTATCAATGACATCTTTTCGTATCTTGGTTTCTATAGACATAGTTTCTTGTTTAATAAACTATTTCATCCTCTCTCTCTTCCGTAATTACAATGTCACATCATTTTTTTTTGCTTAGTTGACACAACATAGAAACCATCTAGTTTCTGAGTTTAGAGTGTCCTAGTCATCCTCATGTATGATGGGAGCCAAAC
The DNA here is from genome assembly GCA_904845875.1 of Miscanthus lutarioriparius. Lineage (NCBI taxonomy): Eukaryota > Viridiplantae > Streptophyta > Magnoliopsida > Poales > Poaceae > Miscanthus > Miscanthus lutarioriparius. The sequence continues at coordinate 15,358,716 of CAJGYO010000003.1, read as the reverse complement.
CTGACCTAAACCAACCTATATGCCACAATAGGTTTATTTCTCACATCTGCTCCAACTTATGCATCGTAGCATAAGAAGTGAGAGGAGCCGGGGCTTGTGAAGCAAAAAAAAAGTGTCTTCACTAGCTCCTATGTGATTTTGCGAAAGAGATAAAAATAGTATTGGACACAATATGTGAATAATGTTGCTATAGTACAAGTGGTAGTTGGAGTCGAAGTTGGTGGTAGTCGTTCCACAGGGCGTCAGAGCCTTACCAAATGGTATCCTTATGGGTCCGAGAAAAATATGTCTATGTCTTGCCACCATTATGCATCCCTCCTAGGAGTGCATATATTTATTTAGGTTTTCCTATCAAAACTTTAGTCTTCCCTAGACCTCTAGCTAAAGGCGGACCGACCCATAGGGAGAGGTCGGGTGGCTGCCCTACCTCCCCTATGGGTGGGAACCCCCCCCAACCCCCACACATACTTCCATGTGGCGGTGTCCCTTCCCACCTGGTACTGCCAACCAGCGACACCTGATGCCCAAGCGTTTGAGCTCGAGTCAAGGTTGAAGGCGATGAACGGGATTGGGCTACATGAGCCTTGTTTAGGCTTAGAGCAGATCGGCTCGCCGAGGCTATAGCACATTTTTTCTCTTGTCGCCCTAAAACCCTTCCTCACTTCTAACATCAGGGGAGAGCTAGGCACTAAGATCACTAAGTCGGTTCTACTCATCATCAATTCATCAGTTAAATCAATCATTAAGCGGTTAATTTATAAGGTTTTGGCAAATTGTATTGAGGTCAGCTGATCTAAAAGTACACGTAAGTTGTAGCTCCGTCCCTAAGTCATTCCATCCCAATGCAACACACTATACCTACGCCTTCTCCCTAAACTCATGTTAGTTTTGTCTTCGCGTCCTCACTCTCGTCCCACTCGTATTTTCTCATTATAGGTGGTTCCCGCCGGCACATCCATGTCACACAAAACCACTAAGGGCCTATTTGATCCCATGGTCTAAAGTTTAGCTACTAAACTTTGGGTCACTTTAGTTCTTGAGGCTCCAAACAAGTGATATGAAGTGTTGTCTAAAGTTTAGCCAACCTCAAAAAAGACCATTAGTTCTTTATACCATTTGAAATGAGCTAATTAATGTAATATAAAGTTTAGCCCTTAACTTTAGCCAACTAAATTGCACTACACCAAATCCAAATGGAATCTAACCCTCTCCAACGGGTTGATCCTTTGCCTCCCCGCCATCACTATACCATCTTATATTGCTCACTGCCAACTTATCGCCTATGCCCCGGTGGGTGCGATTCAAGTTTCTCCGTTGGGCCCTATACGCCTTCGTTTAGAAATTTATTAGTTTATAAGCAACAACTAACAACTATCACCTTCCACCCACATCGTCATACTCATTATGCAGTTTGAATTAAAGTAAAATCTCTGCAAACTAGCTAGAACACCAAGGGTTCTATTGAAAGGTACTCCCTCCGCCCACGAAAGAACGTAATTATAGGATCAGTGTCATCCAAAAATAAACTCAAGTTTGACCAAGTTTATAGTAAATAATATTAGCATTTATGTCTCCAAATAAATTTATTATGAAAATACATTCTATAACTAATCTCTTGGTACTTATTTTGTATCATGAATGTTAGTTTTTTTTTAAAATAATCAAAGTTCAAACTGTTTGACTTATCGAAAAACGAGAATTACATTCTTTTGTGAACAAAGTTAGTATGTACTCTCTCTATTTCAAATTATAAGACATTTAGTTTTTTCTAGATAAATTATTTTTACTACGTATCTGTCGGTGTATCGGACCGAGGGGGTCCTCAACCAACCAGTAAATTTGACCTGCGTGCCCCTAATCCCGGATGGTGATGCAAAGAGACACAAGGTTTATACTGGTTCAGGCAATTGGTGCCCTACGTCCAGTCTGAGAGATCGGTCTTGTATTCCTTGCACCGAAGTGCTTGTAGTAGGGGGTTACAAGCTGGATGAGAGAGGGAGCTAGTCCCAGGTCTCGGCGTGGAACGGTGCGAGGTGCTTGAGACGTTGCTCTCAAGCAGCTTGGGAGCGTTGATGTTACATGATGTGTCTAGGGCGTATATGGGAGCGCGGTTCTATCGTATGTTCTTCTTCTTTTTTCCTCCCCCCCACCCGAGCTATCACTGGCCGCTTCCTTTTATAACCGCAAGGAAGGAGCTAGGAGTACATGAGTGAGCTACACGTGGAGCCTACTGCAGTTTTGTCCTGTAGCAGCATGGCGTTGGGAATGGAGATCGGTACTTGTCTGGCACGTCGTGCTGGTCAGGTTTGAAGTGGTTGAGGTCGTGGGGGTCCTTGTCGATGTCTAGTCAGTATGACTTCCACGGCTGGAGACATGCCACGCTTTGGTGGACTCTTGACCTAGTGCAGTGCCGAGGCCTGGCGGGTGCTGTAGCTGATCGTGTCGAGGCCTGCTTTGCCGAGGCCTCGGAGGTGACCTGTGTACGACGCGGGGGTCTCGGTGGTCCGCGTTGTACTCGGTTTGGGTGAAAAAGTGTGGAGCGGGTGTCCGCAGGGCACGGTAGTCCCTGCACCGTCAGTAGGGGATGGTAAAAAGGAGATTTGACCGTCGTCCCATCGCCCCTGTTGTTATACCCTGCCAATCGTGGCTGACGTAGGTGTAACCAGGGGTACTTATACGGTTGGGACGGCCCGCCAGAGGGGCGGTTGAGGCGGAGATGACGAGGATGCAGGACAAGCCCGGCCTCGACCGAGGCGGAGAAGGAACAGTACGTCCGAGGCCCTGCCGGGGCGTCTCGGACGAGGCGGAGAACGAGCAGTTGGGCTCTCCTGCTGTTGCTGAGACTACGGGGACCTAGACTTGACCTTCCACGCCGCTTTGTCCTTGGCGCAGGGGTTAGGTAGCACATGGCAGTACGGGTGTCAGTAGGGAGCACAGTGATGAGCACAGTGGCAGGTAACCCCTGCTGCGCCCGGTCCCCTGTCCCGTCGGTTGTTCTGCCCGTACTGTACCCGCGTGCGGCTGACGCTTGCAGGAGTAGTTGGGCGCATTAATCCGGACGTGACGTTTTGTCAGAGGAGTTCGGTCGGGACGGAGGCTACGAGTTTGTTTTGCCGAGCCCGGCCTCGAGCGAATCGGAGAATTGGCATCCCGTCCGAGGCCTTTCGGGGCGGGGCCTCGGCGAGAGGGCCTCGGCGGGGTGGGGAGCTTTTGGTCTTTCGCCTGAGGCCTCGGCGCAAGGCCTCGGGCGAATCAGAGAATCTGCTGAGACCTCGCGGTTTGATTTTTGCAAGGTTTAAGCAATATTTTTGGTTCTTGCTTAGGGTACCCCTTCTTGTGGTATCCGACAGTAGCCCCCGAGCCTCGGGAGGAGTGTGGGCACTCTCCTGAGGTTTTGTCGAGACTTGGCTGCAGCAATGCTCCCTGTTTGGGATTGTGTTTTGTACTTGGTGGTTCCAGTGGTGTGGTGTGAAGTGGCCTGGCCGGTGTAGTTTAACCCGAGGCCCTGGAGGAGTGGGTTTACTCCTCCAGGGGCTTTTTTCTCCGTTTGAGCAAAGAGTTTTATCGTGTTCGCCGGGCTCATGAGTGCGAGTTTGGGTCGCTGGAACTTAGCCTAGTGCAGGAAGAACCCCCGAGCCTCCGCACGGAGCGAGAGGGCGATCAACGATTTCCCTGTCTTCTTTGACGGCCCTCGCGCATCCTTTTCGTTCGGAAGGAGGGGTTCGTTTGCCGAGCCCCCTCGGGTGCGAGCCTAGGTCGCTGGGTCTCGGCAAGGTTTGCAGGGAGAGCCCCCGAGTCTCCGCACGGAGGGAGAGGGCGGTCAGGAGTTCCCCTGGCTTTTTTTGCGACCCTCGCGCATCCTTTTCGCTCGGAAGGAGGGGTGGAATATGCCAGGCTACCCTCGGTGGGCGCGAGCGGTGATACTTCCGGTGAGCTGCTATCGGGTAAGTCCGAGTGGAGGCCCGTGCCCCATTTGATAGGGGTCGGCTAGTGGTCCGGAGACGCACTCCAAAAGTACCAGAGGGCTTCTCTATTGGGTCCCAGGGCCGTTCGATTGGCCCCGGGGGCTCGGCGCCTCCCTACGGTGGGATCCCATTTGGAGAACTCCCTGCTGGTCTCGGACACGACTTAGGGCATCCCGAGCGATCGCTTGCCCGGGCCTCGGCCATGTACGGGCTCGCCCATAGTTGTCCCTGACTCTGTTGCCCTGGGGCGGCTATCGAAACCCTCGAGGGTCCAGCCTTCGAACCCCTGGACCGTGATGGGCTCGGCGCCCAGTTCCTTAGTTTGGAAGGAATCGGCTGGGGGAATATTCCCCTTCCATCGGCTGACAATGGCAGGCGTGCCTTTTGAGGCGGTCTCTCGGGGCCTGCCGTTGCTACGATTGGAAGCGACGCGGTGTCAGCGGACAGGACATAACCGTCCGTGCGATTAATGGGGAAAATGTGGGCGCGTTGGCGGTGAAATCGGATCTAGATTTACTGTGCCTGGACTCGAGGGAAACTTCCCCGATTTCGTCGCCTGACCATTTCATCCTTTCCCTGCATAAATATGAAACGAGTCTCGCCCATCCCCTCCTTACCTTGTCCGTACTCGCCTTTTCCGCCTTCGAGCCATTGCCGAGAACAGAGAGTGTCAGGGAGAAGAAGGGAGAAGAGGGAGCGAGAGAGAGAGAGAGGAGCGAGAGAGACTTACCGCCGTAGCCCTCATTCTCCATCACGCAATGGCCGGCGGTCCTCCTGTCATCCTCCCGACGGATCCTTGGGAGCCGTCCGACGTGTCCGTGGAGGTGCTGCAGTCGCTCGTCGACGATGGCCTTTTTCGTCCGATCACCGACCCCGATAGGCCAGAGTGGATTGCACCGTTGGGCGAGCCGGAGCTGCGGCCACGTGAAGGGTATGTCGTGAGCTTCGTCTCTTTCCATGAGCGTGGTCTCGGTGTGCCGGCGGACCGATTCATGCGGGCGCTCCCGCATTACTACGGGGTGGAGCTACACAACTTCAACCCCAACTCCATGGCGTAGGCGGCTATTTTTGTCGTCGTCTGCGAGGGGTATCTGGGGATTGCCCCCCATTGGGAGCTGTGGCTCCACCTCTTCCGAGTAGGGCATACCACCAAGCCGGCGGGTACGGCGGGTACGAGGAAGATGGTGAGGGCCGACGGCTGCATTCTCCAGGTGCGCCAAGACCGACAGCACCTGTACATCCCGGCCCAACTCACGTCATCCAATCACTGCTGGTACACCAGCTGATTCTATCTCCGCAACGATGACGGCGGGCTTCCCCCCTACACCGGATGGATCGTGGAGGACTGTCCGGAGAAGTAGAGGTATGGCGTCCCGAGAGAAGCGCAGCCCAAGCTGCAGCCGCTCCTGGACAGGCTAGAGAAGCTGCGGAACCGCTGCCTTACGGCAGCTGTGGTCGTGGCGGCCTTCCACCACCGGAGGGTGCTGCCGTTGATGGCTCGGCAGCAGCGCCTGTTCGATATGAGACCAGATGAGCCAATCTAGGGCATCCGGATGTCTGCCGCCGCCCTCTCCGAGGAGGCAGTTCTACGTCGGGTGAGGGAGACGGTGGACGGGAAGATGAAGAGCGGTGGTCTGACCCACATTGTCATGCACCCGTCGCGGGGGTATCTCTCCCTGGTAAGTCACGCGCCGCTGCAGTCTTCAAGGTCTCCTCGTTCCTCGCCGTTTTTCTGTCTTCTTACTTGCGTTCGCCGTTCCTATAGGGGATGAGGGATGTGCGAGACTCCCCGCCACCCGTTCCCGAGGACACAAGGCGGTGGGCGGCGAACCGAGCATATGCTGATGCGCAGAAGAAGAAGAAGGACGTCAAGGAGGCAAGGCGCAACAAGAAGATACTCGAGCGCGAAGCGCGGGAGAAGCGTCGCTGGCGTCAGAGGCAGGATGGTCTCCCGGTGGAGTTGTCTCCGTCTTCGTCGCTATCAGAGGATTCTGAAGATGACGGGTTCGAGAGGGGGCAAGGTCCCCTGGACCATCTCCCCGATGTCGGGGAGACAGCGCCTAGGGCGTCGGTGAGCAGCCCGTCGTTTTCGGGGGGAGGAGGAGATGGCGCCCCGGGGTCGGCGATCGCTCACCCCACGTCCGAGGCTGACACACCCGAGCTACGGGCACTGGGGAAGCGTGTCATCGGCCCGTCGGGCTCGACGGTAGTGACGGAGCAGGCGACAGCGGGGGCGACGCAACTACCACCGCAGGGGGTCGAGGGGGCACCGGAGTCCGACGAGGGTCGGCTGGCACCAGTGGATGCCGGGTCCGTGCCTCCGCCACCGCCGTGGTCGTTGCAGAGGAGAACTACGGTGCCGAAGCGGCTGCAACCCCGCTCGAGGTGAGTGTTTTTTCAGTGACGTTCGCATTGTCTCTTGCTCGTTTCATGGTCATAGGCTGACCAAGTGGGTGTTTTGCCTTTAGTCGGAAGCGTCGGGTGGAGGTGCCAGCCCTAGCGCCGCGCAAGGCACTCAAAGTGAGCGCCAGTCCCACTGCTCAATAGGCGGTAGAGGCGCAAGCCGCCGTGCAGCCTAATGCGGCGTCGGTCGGGGCCGACCTGAAGGGGTCAGTCGTTCAGGAAGAGGCTCCCGGGGCAGCCACGAGGCAGATGGAGGAGGAAGGGCCTATGCCGTGCGTTGTCGAGGCCCATGAGTCCGATGGGGCCGGGGCGCCCCCAGTCGCCGAGGCCAGGAACAAAGCCGAGGCCCTTGGGACTTCCGAGGCCGAGACGGTTGAGGCGAGCGCGGCGGGCCCAGTGGCCCGGGATTCGGAGATGGAGGTGGGGCAACCTTTGGTGCCGCCCTTGGTCCAAGGCCTGCCGCCGTCGCAGGAGAGCGCCCGCGAGGTGGAGGTTCAGGCGACCTCTCCTGCCGATACTTCCCGGGGGAAGGAGGCGGCGGATGTCGAGGCGGACAGCACCGTCGAGCAGCCAGCTCCAGCTCCTGGCGAGGGGGACTCGGCCCTCGCGCGGGTACGACCCGAGCCCCGCGGGTGGAATCACCCGCGTATATCGTGGCTGAGCCGGGACGACCCGGAGGGGGAGCCTCTATTCGCCCTCGAGGATGCGGTCGAGGGGGGGCGCTGGAGCTCCTTCGAGCAATATCACTGGCTAGCGGTGCAGTCGCTGGGAACAGCACTGTCCGTCATGGACGACGATTTGCCCGGCATCGTCCAGGTACGCGTCTTCTTTTCTCGTGCAGTGTTGTCTTGTTCTGAGTCTTTTCGCCATGCATGACCCCTGTTCTACCTATCCAGGAGCTTGAGGCCCGGTCTCTCAGGAAGTCGTTGTTCCTTCGTCAGGAGAGGGACGTCTGGGACTAGCTTGGGCAGCAGAAGGACCTGCTCGCCAGCGCCAACGAGCTTCTATCGACGCGGAGCGCGGAGGTGGAGGACCTCCGCCTTCGCTGAGCAGATATGAAGGCCGAGGCGGCCACGGCTCGGGAGTAGGTCGCTCCTTTGGCGGCGCGAGTCAAGGAGCTGGAGGAGGAGCTGACCCGGGTGGCCGGCGAGCGGGACGCCCTCCTTTCCCGGGCTGAAGAGGCGGCGGTCTCTGCCAAGTCCGTTGCTGCGCAGTTGGTTGAGACAAAGGGCGCCCTGGACGAGGCCCTCAAGGCGGCCGAGGCTTCCCGGGTCGATGCCTTGGCTTGGAAAGGGAAGTTCGAGGGTAAGTTCTGCTCCCTTTATTTTGTTTATTTTTCTTGCGTTCGGCCCCCTAACTCTCTGGTGTGGTACAGAGCTAGAGAAGGAGGCCTCCAAGGCGACCGAGGCATCACGGGTCGAGGTCCAGCGCTGGAAAGAGAAATCCGAGGGTAAGTCCCATAGGCCTTTGCCCCTGTTCGACTTATTCCTCTTTCATGCTTAACCTCATCCTGCTCGTTTTGGCGCAGGGTTGGAGAAGGAGGTTTCCTGGGTGGCAGAGGCCTCTGTCGCAGTGCAGGCGACGCTCGAGGCCAAAATCGAGGAGCACGACACGCTGTAGGCCACCGCCGGTACCATATGCGAGGCTCTGGCTGTTGAGGGGGCTCAGTCGGGTAGCTCCCTCAGGAGCCGCCTGGCTGCGTTGAGTGGCCAAGTGCGGGAGCGACTTCGGGCGGCGTTGCATACAGGCGTCAAGCGTGCCCTGGCCGTCGTCTCTTCGCACTACGCCATCAACCTCGAGGCCGTCAACGATGGATACGTCTTGCCTGATGATGACGAGGAGGCTGATGAGGAGGTCACCAAGCTGATGGAGGCAGCTGAGGTCCCTAGTGCGGCGCTAGCCAGTCTGTTTGAAGAAGTGGTTCCCCATGCGCCCGCCGCCGACGCAGGAGATCCTGAGCCTTGACCTAGGCCAAAGGGGCCATGTAAACGAATTGAGTTATTGTCGTGTCATGACATTTGTGGCCATCGAGGCCTTTAAAGTATTCGTGCGTACGCTTTTTTAATCGGTTTATATCGTTTTTCCAAGCCTCTGCCCTCTGCATTGTTTCTAGACAAGGTCTGTGCAAACAATTTCCTTGAAACCTGAGCTGCCCCTTCGGTGAAAGGTGGCGAGGGAGTTGCCGTAGCCTAGAGGCGTAAGCAGTCTCGCGACTCGGCCGGCCTCTTGCACTCGAGGCGCGCTTTTGGTCCCTAGATTTTTACACACGGCCTGTCAGAGTACGCAAGAGAGTTTGGCGTGGAAATCTATTCGAAAAATGATTAAAAATAGTGCCTGGGACTTAGGGGGTTCCCCCCGATTCTAGCCCCCGAGGGAGGCTCGGTTCTATAGAGGCAGAGCCGAGTCTCCCTTATAACGTTATTTCTACGTCGGTTCCCCGTCGAGGGGGGAGTTTTCTCGAAAAATTAGAATAACTAAAGAATGCTTCTTTAATATATTTCGAGAAATAATATATACAATGCTTGGAGGTTTAAGGGTAGAAACGACGTAGCTGTTCTATGTTCCAAGCGTTGGTGAAGATTTCACCCTTCTCGTTGGCCAGCTTGTAGGTCCCGGGTTTTAGCACTTGGGCGATGATGTACGGTCCTTCCCATGGCGGGGTCAGCTTGTGGCGGCCCTTGTTGCTCTGCCTCAGTCTCAGCACCAGGTCGCCCACCCTCAGGTCTCGGCTTCGGATCCACCGGGCTTGATAGCGTCGTAGGGCTTGCTGGTACTTGGCTGAATGTAGCGGCGCAACGTCTCGAGCTTCCTCCAGTTGGTCGAGAGCGTCCTCGCGGGTAGTGCGGTTGCTTTGCTCGTTGTAAGCCTGCAGCCTTGGGGAGCCGTACTCCAAGTCAGTGGGGAGGATGGCCTCGGCTCCATAGACCAGGAAGAACGGCGTGAACCCTATGGCTCGGCTTGGTGTATTCCTTAGGCTCCAGATGACCGACGGGAGTTCGACCAGCCATTTCTTGCCGAATTTCTTCAACCGGTTGTATATCCTCGGCTTGAGGCCCTGAAGAATCATGCCGTTGGCACGTTCTACTTGGTCGTTCGTCCTAGGGTGTCCTACGGCCGACCAGACCACGCGGATGTGGTGGTCGTCACAGAACGTCAGAAATTTATGTCCGGTGAATTGTGTCCCATTGTCGGTGATGATGGTGTTTGGAACTCCGAACCTGTGGATGATATTAGTGAAGAACAATACTGCTTGCTCGGATTTGATTTGAGTGATCGGTCGAGCCTCGATCCACTTGGAGAACTTGTCAATAGCTACCAACAAGTGGGTATAGCCCCCGGGGGCTTTCTGCAGAGGCCCAACCATGTCCAGTCCCCACACGGCGAACGGCCATGTGATGGGGATGGTTTGGAGGGCTTGAGCCAGGAGGTGTGTCTGCCGCGCATAGTACTGACATCCCTCGCAGGAGCGTACCAACTTGGTGGCGTCGGCAACCACCGTTGGCCAGTAGAACCCTTGGCGGAAGGCGTTTCCGACGAGCGTCCGAGGTGCAGCATGGTGTCCACAGGCTCCTGCGTGCAAGTCCCAAAGCAGGGCTTGGCCTTCCTCGGTGGTGATGCATCGTTGGAGGACGCCAGATGGGTTTCGTTTGTACAACTCGCCATTACTGATGACGTAAGTTTTGGCTCGTCGCGTCAGCCGTTGGGCCTCGGTTCTGTCCGCAGGAAGCACTCCTCGAGTGAGGCGATCAAGGAGGGGGACTCGCCAGTCCGCCCCTCAGTCGGCCTCGGGAGGCCCTGCATCGACTTCCATGGACTCGGGCTCGGCCGCCGGGGTCTCGGTAACAGAGGGGGCCTTGGGCCCTATGGGTGGCTTGGCCAGTGGGCCCTCTTGTGTTGCTGAGGCGTAGTCCACCGAGGGCTTGTGCAGGTCTCTGGCGAATATGTTTAGGGGGACCGAGGCTCGTGCCGATGCCATCTTCGCCAGTTCGTCCGTGGCCTCGTTGAACTTCCGCGCAATGTGGTTGAGTTCGAGTCCGTCAAATTTATCTTCAAGGCAACATACCAGTTTGTAGTACGCCTCCATTTTAGGGTCATGACAATTCGAGTCCTTCATGACCTGGTCGATGACGAGCTGTGAATCGCCCCGTACGTCGAGACGCCGCACTCCAAGCTCGATGGCGATCTGCAAGCCGTTGACGAGGGCTTCGTACTCGGCTGCATTGTTGGAGGCGACGAAGTGGAGCCGAATTATGTAACGCACATGCACTCCGAGGGGGAGATGAAAAGCAGACCCGCGCCTACCCCGGTCTTCATCAGAGATCCGTCAAAGTACATGGTCCAGCATTCTGATTGGATTTAAGCAGGTGGCAGCTGGGTGTCGGTCCACTCATCCACAAAATCGACTAAGACCTGGGATTTAATTGCTTTCCGAGGCGCAAAAGACAGGGCCTCCCCCATGAGTTTGACAACCCACTTGGCTATTCTACCTGAGGCCTCCCGGTTCTGGATTATCTCCCCCAGAGGGAAGGATGACACCACGGTCACCGGGTGGGATTCGAAGTAGTGACGCAGCTTGCGCCGAGCCAAGACTATGGCGTAGACCAGCTTCTAGATATGAGGGTAGCGTGTCTTGGTTTCGGAGAGTACTTCGCTAATGAAGTAAACGGGTCGTTGGACAGATAGAGCATGCCCCTCTTCTTGCCTCTCGACTACTACTGCCGCGCTGACCACCTGGGTCGTTGCGGTGACGTAGAGTAAGAGGGCCTCGCCCTCGGTTGGCGGTACCAGGACGGGGGGGTTGGTGAGTAATGCCTTGAGCTTGGTGAGGGCCTCTTCGGCCTAGGGGTCCAGGAAAAGCGTTCGGATTTCCTCAAGAGACGGTACAGAGGTAAACCTTTTTCGCCAAGGCACGAGATGAAGCGACTCAGGGCCGCAAGACATCCCATAACTCTCTGTACTCCCTTGAGGTCTCGGATCGGCCCCATGTTGGTCACGGCCGAGACCTTCTCTGGGTTGGCCTCGATGCCGCGTTTTGAGACTATGAATCCCAAGAGCATGCCTCGGGGGACCCCGAAGACACACTTCTCGGGGTTAAGCTTGATGCCCTTCTCCCTGAGGCATTTGAAGGCGATCTCTAGGTCATCGACGAGGTTACTGGCCTTTCTGGACTTGACTACGATGTCGTCCACGTAGGCCTCGATAGTTTGCCCGATGTGCTTGCCGAAGACCTAGGTCATGCACCGTTGGTACGTGGCCTCTGTGTTTCTGAGACCAAATGGCATAGTTCTATAGCAGTACATGCCAAATGGGGTGATGAAAGAAGTCACGAGCTGGTCGGACTCTTTCATCTTGATTTGATGGTAACCGGAATACACATCAAGGAAGGATAAGGTCTCGCATCCTGTAGTGGAGTCAACGATTTGATCGATCCGAGGCAACGGGAATGGAACCTTTGGACATGCTTTTATTTAAACCGGTGTAGTCTACACACATCCTCCATTTTTCATTTTTCTTCCTAACCAATACAGGATTGGCTAACCACTCTGGATGGGATACTTCCTTGATGAATCCGGCCGCCAAGAGCTTCTGCACCTCCTCACCGATGGCCCTGCGCTTCTCCTCATCGAATTGGCGTAGGCGCTGCTTCACTGGTCTAGAGCCGGCCCGGATGTCCAAGGCGTGCTCGGCGACCTCCCTCGGTATGCTCGGCATGTCCGAGGGACTCCATGCGAACATATCGACATTCGCGCGGAGTAAGTTGATGAGCACGGCTTCCTATTTGCTGTCGAGGGTGGCGCTGACCCTCAATGTTCGGTCGTTGGAGCAGTCGGGGTCGATCGGGACGAGCTTGACAGTCTCTGCGGGCTCGAAAGTCCCGGCGCGGCGCTTGGAGTTGGGTACTTCGTTACCGAGTTGGTTGAGGTTGACAATGAGTGCCTCAGCCTCCACGATAGCCTCTGCGTATTCGATGCATTCGACGTCGCAGTCGTATGCATGCTCATACATGGACTCGATGGTGATGACGCCGTTGGGGCCCGGCATTTTGAGCTTGAGGTAGGTGTAGTTCGGGACCGCCATGAACTTGGCGTAGCACGGACGTCCCAGGATAGCATGGTAGGTCCCCTTGAATCCAACTACCTCGAAGGTAAGGATCTCCTTGCGGTAGTTGGAAGGGGTGCCAAAACAGACCGACAGATCAATGCGTCCGAGGGGTCGCGCGCGCTTCCCTGGCATGACACCGTGGAAGGGTGTGGCACCCCCTTGGAGCATCGACTGGTCGAGCTCTAGGAGCTCCATGGTGTTGGCATAGAGGATGTTGAGGCCGCTACCTCCGTCCATCAGCACTTTGGTGAGCCGGGTGTTGCCGATAATCGGGTCGACGACGAGCGGGTATTGCCCGGGGTTTGGGACATAGTCGGGGTGGTCTTCCCAATCGAAGGTGATCGCCTCCCGAGACCAGTTAAGGTACTGGAGAGTAGCTACTTCAACCGAGAAGACCTCCCGGCGTTCCTTCTTTCGTTGACGCGCCGTGAGGCACGCTGAAGGTCCGCCGAAGATCATGAAGGCATTGTGCACCTCAGGGAACCCGTCGTCCTTGTCATTGTCTCTGTCGCCGGCGCCCTTCTTCCTGGCGTCGTCATCGGGAAGTCCGAGCTTGGCGTAGTAGCATCGGAGCATGGTGCATTCTTTGAGGGTGTGCTTTACCGGGCCTTGGTGGTAAGGGCACGGCTTCTTGAGCATATCGTCGAATAGTCCGGGGCCTCTGGCGGGGCCTCGGGGATTTCTGCGATCTGCGGCTGCGACAAAATCGGCCTCGAGGGCCTCTTGCTTCTCCTGGCGCCCCTTTTTCTTTTTCTTGGAGAAACGGGAGGCCGAGGCCCCGGAGGCCTCGTCCCTTTGCTTCGCTGTCGGGGAAGATGGCCCCGGCAGCTTCTTCACCCGAGGCGAAGTTGGTGGCGATGTCGAGGAGCGCGGCCGCCGAGGTTGGTACGTTCCGGCCTAACTCTCGGACCAGGTCTCGGCAGGAGGTGCCAGAGAGGAAAGCCTAGACAACTTCTGAGTCGCCGACGCTGGGCAACTCGGTGCGTTGCTTGGAAAAGCGCCGGATGAAGTCTTGGAGAGACTCGTCCGGTGTTTGGCGACAACTCTTGAGGTCCCAGGAGTTCCCGGGGCGCACGTATGTGCCCTAGAAATTCCCGACGAAGACCTTGACCAAGTCGCGCCAGTTGTGAATCTGTGAGGGAGGCAGGTGTTCAAGCCAGGCTCGCGCCGAGTCTGACAGGAACAAGGGGAGGTTATAGATGATGAGCAGGTCATCATTCGCGCCACCTAGCTGACAAGCCAGGCGGTAATCGGCCAGCCACAGCTCGGGGTTGGTCTCGCCACTGTACTTCGCGAGATTGGCCGGTTGTCGGAACCGGTCAGGGAATGGAGCGCCGTGGATGGCCTTGCTGAAGACTCTAGGGCCAGGCGGCCCTGGAGAAGGACTGCGGTCCTCGCCGCTGTCGTAGCGGCCACCTCGGTGTGGGTGGTAGCCTCGGGCGAGCCCGTCGTTGTCGTGGCGCCATCGCCTCCTGACCACATCGTGGTCCTCTTGCGCCTCGCGTCGGTCACTGAGGCGGTCGTGGACTGAGGGGGCCTTGAGGCGATCGTGCACCGAGGGCCGCTTTGAGATGTTCTCACGTCGCCGAGACGCGGAGCTTTCGGCCTACTGTACTATGGCGGTTTCGAGAAGGTCTCGGAGCTCGCCACGGACCCGTCACCCCTCCGTGGTAGAGGGCTCGGGCATTACTCGGACTAGCATCGCCGCCGCCGCGACGTTCTGGCTAGCACGATTGAAGATTGGGGGTTGCTCACTTCCTTCGTCATCGTTGATGCGGCGGTGCATGTCGTGGGCCCTCTACCGGGCCCCTCCGCCATCACCGCGGCCTCGCTGCTCTTGCTCGAGAGTGTCTCGGAGCTGCTGCAGCAGGAGTCGATCTTGGTCGACTTTTTCCTGGAGCTCACGGAGCTGCTCCAGGTCCAGGCGTCGGAGATCCTCGGGGGCGACGTTCACGTTCTGCGCCGCCCGGAGCTCAACGAGCGGGGGTGTGGCGTCGCCCGCCCCTTGGCGGAGCGGGGAGCGATTGCCTACCCTCTCACCATCATTACTTGCCCCTGGCATTCCGAGCCCGACGTGGAAACACTCTCGAGTGGGATCGTAAGTGCTTTTGTCATCGGAGTCGGAGTAGCCAAAGCAGTAGTCGCTTGCGGCCAAGAAGCGGTGCATAGCCTCGTCCTCCTTCGAGGAGTCGATGTGGGTGTGGGTCGAGATTGTGGTGGAGAATCGTTGGTGGTGTCCCGAGGGCTCCGCGTGCGCGGAGGCGTAAGCGAAAGCGTAGGCGGCGGCGATGTTTTTTAGCCCGAAGGGGTATGGGGATGGTGCCACCGCTGGGCTCCGCTCCGCCTGAGTTGATTCCTCAGGATGTGGCGGGGCAGAGCTTGATGATGGGACGTCGCCGCATGCCGCCGGCGCTTCGCCCGCGTCCAGGCTCAGGCAAGTCAAGTCCCCAATCAGGGATCTTGTGCCAACAGCTGGACATGGGGCGCCGGCAGAACGCGGTGCGTCACCATGAGCTCACGTGGTGTCGGCGTGGCCTCGCTCGTGTCGTGTCTGGCGAGCGTGATGAGAGTGACGGCCCGGGCGCCTCCTGCGCCCGGGCTGCCGATGCGTGACGTCGTCGCCGGCCGGTGGGGCTCTGGGTGTGAGGAGTACCATATCGTACTCACATCCTAGAGACATGAACTCTAGGCTCCCAAACCAGACCACCGTGCCGAGACGTAGTGGGCGTATGGGGTCAGCCATCCGGAACTTGTTGGGACGATCACGCTAACACGCAGAGGCCCCTACCTGGCGTGCCAACTGTCGGTGTATCGGACCGAGGGGGTCCTCAACCAACCAGCAAATTTGACCTGTGTGCCCCTAATCCCGGATGGTGATGCAAAGAGACACAATGTTTATACTGGTTCAGGTAATTGGTGCCCTACGTCCAGTCTGAGAGATCGGTCTTGTATTCCTTGCACCGAAGTGCTTGTAGTAGGGGGTTACAAGCTGGGTGAGAGAGGGAGCTAGTCCCAGGTCTCGGCATGGAATGGTGCGAGGTGCTTGAGACGTTGCTCTCAAGCAGCTTAGGAGCGTTGATGTTACAGGATGTGTCTAGGGCGCATATGGGAGCGCGGTTCTATCGTATGTTCTTCTTCTTTTTCCTCCCCCCCCCGAGCTATCCCTGGACGCTTCCTTTTATAACCGCAAGGAAGGAGCCAGGAGTACATGAGTGAGCTACACGTGGAGCCTACTGTAGTTTTGTCCTATAGCAGCATGGCGTTGGGAATGGAGATCGGTACTTGTCTGGCGCGCCGTGCTAGTCAGGTTTGAAGTGGTTGAGGTCGTGGGGGTCCTTGTCGATGTCTAGTCAAGATGACTTCCACTACGGAGACATGCCATGCTTTGGTGGACTCTTGACCTGGTGGAGTGCCGAGGCTGGCGGGTGTCAGAGTGATCGTGTCGAGGCTGCGCTTGCCGAGGCCACGGAGGCGACACCTGTACGACGCGGGGTCTCGGTGGTCCGTGTTGTACTCGGTTTGGGTGAAAAAAGTGCGGAGCGGTGTCCGCAGGCACGGTAGTCCCCGCACTGCCGTCGGTGAGGGGATGGTAAAAAGGAGATTTGACCGCCGTCCCATTGCCCCTGTTGCTATACCCTGCCAATCGTGGCTGATGTAGGTGTAACCAGGGGTACTTATACGGTTGGGACGGCCCGCCAGAGGGGCGGTTGAGGCGGAGATGACGAGGATGCGGGACGAGCCCGGCCTCGGCCGAAAGAGAGAGGAACGAGACGTCGAGACCCCTGCCGGGGGTCTTGACGAGGCGGAGAACGAGCAGTTGGGCTCTCCTGCTGTTGCTGAGACTCTGAGGACTGGACTTGACCTTCCACGCCGCTTTGTCCTTGGCGCAGGGGTTAGGTAGCACATGGCAGTACGGGTGTCAGTAGGGAGCACAGTGATGAGCACAGTGGCAGGTAACCCCTGCTGCGCCCGGTCTCCTGTCCCGTCGGTTGTTCTGCCCGTACTGTATCCGCGTGCGGCTGACGTTTGCGGGAGTAGTTGGACGCATTAATCCGGACGTGACGTTTTGTCAGAGGAGTTCGGTCGGGACGGAGGTTACGAGTTTGTTTTGCCGAGCCCGGCCTCGAGCGAATCGGAGAATTGACATCCCGTCCGAGGCCTTTCGGGGCGGGGCCTCGGCGAGAGGGCCTCGGCGGGGTGGGGAGCTTTTGGTCTTTCGCCTGAGGCCTCGGGCGAATCGGAGAATCTGCTGAGACATCGCAGTTTGATTTTTGCAAGGTTTAAGCAATATTTTTTGTTCTTGCTTAGGGTACCCCTTCTTGTGGTATCCGACAGTATCTAAATATAGCAGATATCTAAATGCATCGAAAAACTATGTATGTAGAAAAACTAAAATATTTTATAATGTAGAATGCAAGGAGTACTATACATTTAGAAATGCACGACGACTTATGGTTAGGCGGTTAGGCCTCGACATATCAATCCCAGACTCGATCGATTTTGTATTCAAATACGTCCCCAGCAGTGTTTTTTTTGTGGTTCATTCACTTTTGGACTATCAACATGAACTTTTACTATATATTCCTATCAAGACTTGATTTGCACTTTTCCCTTTTTCTATATATATGTTTCCTCCTCCGAATGAGCCAGGGCTCAAGTTTGGACTATCCAGAATTCCAGATTGACCGCATCAGTGACAGTGAGACAGACAGGAAGTACATACTTTAGTATGGAGTGTCGTTGTTTTATGGTCTGTAGCTGTCCCCGCCCCGTGTTATTTTTTTTATGCCGGCTGAGTCAGTGGTGACCGGTGATGCCAAATTGCCAGTGAACTTGGGGTCGAGAGATCCTAATGTGAAGCACATTGTTTCAGTTTGTTCTGGTTCACAACTTGCGTGACGTCGCTGGCTCATCAATAGTACTAAAGCAATATAGGTGATTAGCAATTTAGTGCTAAAGTAGGCTATCATGATCTGGCAGGGGGCCAGGAACCTGGTGCCCGTACATGATGCTTGTGTTGTGTGGAGGCATTTTGTCAAAAATCAGAATCACATCCTCTGCTCCTGCATGTTGCCATGGAACATGTGTGAGTGAGTGTGCATGCATGAATGCATGATGCTTGCAATTGTGCCGTGGGGTATCCCTTCATTTTCATGAGCTATGTTCAACAGATATCTTCAGGCTTCCTTGCAAAACGAAATATCTCTTGACCATGTCACGTAACAGTAGGTGCATATAGACACAAGGTAGGCAGGAACTTTGGACTGGTACAATAACATAACAAATACGCATGCGGCATGCAGAGCATCAAGGCAACACAGAAGATCCTGGAGCATAATTATGCTTGCATAATCTCTCGATGACGTGTGAATGACCCGGGAACTGACAAAAGCTGCTAGCTAGACGTTTGTTTCGGGTCTGGGGATGAGCCTTCAGATCGATTCGGATCCCTCCCTCTCCCCGCTTCGTCTATTATGTTTCTGTCCCATTGTCACAGTGTGTGGACGGGCCTTGGTGCCTTGCGAGTTGCGAGCCGCGCCACCATCCGGCGCACTCTGCTGTACAGTACTACGATATGACCAGTCCGAGTCAGCAGATCACGCTTTCACCAATCCGCGAAGATCCACCAATTATGAGACTGAAAAAGGCGTGTTCTTGGTTGAGACGTCCTGAATCTCAACTTTTTGTTAAAACAAACGACGTCTATCTAGAGATGCAAGCCAATCCCAAAGCACCCGTAGCAGTATCAATGCACGCCGTCTTTCTCGTGAAGCCCCTTGGAGCAAACCGGTGGTGAAAGTTTCGTTGGTGATGATAGTAGTGTCATTTATTTATGGTTAAACTAGTTCATTGCTTTCTGGCATGCCATGTCAATTTTAGTATATCTGAAGTAGAAGTCTCATTGCCTCTTTATCTCCTTCGTCTTCTGTTTCTGCTCCTGTTTCTGTTTGTGCATGAGTAAAGGAATTCCATTCATTTTGTGCATTTTTTAGTTAACATATCACCAAAAAAAAAACAAATAATCATTGTTAACTTGTGGCACCAAACAATTTCTTATTATCTCTAGCAACTAGCAACTAGTAACTCTGTTTGATTTGGTCTCTTTAGGATTTAAGGTCTCTTATTGCCTTTCAACTCTTATTTAGTTATTGGATTGGATACTCCCTCTCTCAAATAAGTTCGTTCTAGCATCTCTGACAATTTTTAGAAAGAAGTTCGTTTGAGGTGTACCACCGTGATATGAGACGAGTTTACCCCTGCATGCGGCCTCTTCGTTTCTGGCGCATGCAGCCATGCATTAACGCGGCCGCGACCTCGGTCTCTTCGTTTCAAATTACCAACACGCCAACACACCGCGCGAGCACAAAAAACGCTCCAAGAGCCAAAAGACAGGGGCATAGGACAAAGACGGATACTTGTCAAATAGATGCCCAAGAGGATACAAACAAGGGAAAACAGGCTCTAATTAAATCACTCCTTGTATCTTAACTCATGTCCAAAATGAATTTATTTCTGGGATGGAGGGAGTATACTAGTTTATTTCATTCGGGCATACAGTGCAGTTGCTCGAAGCTGTGAAGTTCTAAGTCAGTAGCATTAAGGTAGCTAATTTATAGACTTCCATTTTTGATCTCTAGGCTTTTGTGTTGTTTACTTGTATGCAGCACTAGTCAACGCCCTGATCTAAGCGTGATCAGTAGTCTAAGCAAGTAGCAGTAGTACCATGTGGCGGATGGGTGCCCACCCCCAAAAAATAACAGGTGTCTCCCGTGTGATATATTTGTCTAGTCACATTGGGTTTCTGTTTTTCAACTATTGACTCATGATAATGCCGATTCTGCCTGTCTGAGTTAGTTATATGCAATCCTGGAACCAAGGTGATCTTCCCTGGTCTGAAGAAGCCGCAGGAGCATGCTGATCTGTTGCTTACCTGCAGGAAGCCACTGCATTGTAAAATGGCATGTTGTCATAGTCTTTGCCATGAGGAGACAATTTGGGGTCACTCTGGTTGAACAGGGTGCAATCCACGACAATTATCCCTAGACAATTTGGGTCAATCTAAGGGTCCCTTTGGTAGGACTCCCAACCTACTCCTGCTCCAGCTCCCTGCTGCTCCTACTCCCTCTCGCTCCTAGCTCGAAGTAGCATCATTTGGTAGATCTCTTACAACAACTTCAGTTCCCAATCTGGCAAAGGAGGAGGATGACGAGCTAGACTTTGGCGACGGCGACACCGTGCGTGGGCTCGGAGGCGACAGCGACGCCGAGCGCAGACTTAGAGGCGATAGCAACCACGGCCTCGGAGGTCACGGCGAGGGGAAGAGGGCATATCGGCAATGGCGGAGGAGGAGATCGAGCTCGATCTTGGCAACGACAACTGGATCTCGGCGATGTCAAGCTTGGAGGCGATGGCCAGGGACGGACCCAGTTCACAAGGAGGGGGTGGGGCGCACGTGCCCCCACTCAAATTCTAGGTTTCCAAAAAAAATATCTTCTTTCATGTAGTTATAGAGGACCATCAGTAATAATCTGCCACTCAAATTTTGTTCTAGTTCTGGCGACGGCGATAGCAGGCGTGGGCTCGGAAGCGACGATGAAGGCGAGCGTAGGGTCAGAGGTGATGGCGGGTGCAGGCGGAGAGACGAGGGGAGCAAAGTGAATCCGCCGCTCCCCACCCACAGTGCAAAAATTGTGGAGAAGTGAGAGCGATTTTTGGATGGAGCAGCGCGCGCTAGGGGCGTTTCCGCCGATTCTCACGTGGGGTTTCGAATGCCTAGGTGGTGTGGTGGTTAACCAGCTAGCATGGGCGGAGCTATGTTGGCACTCGTGGGTGCAGCGCACCTAGAGAAAAAAATGGAAATCAGTCATTAGCACTAATTCTGCACCGTGTTTGCACCCCCAGAGCTAAAAGTCACGCACCCAGAGGTCCAACTGATGAACCCACCACACACTACACCAGTAGAATCCAAACTGCACCAGGGAAAGGAAATCATCGCTTCCTACGCGCGGCGCTAATCCACTCGCCTACTGCCCATGCACCGATGCTTCGAGCCTTTGACCTTTTCCTATTCTCGTCCTGGCATCCTCCAATCGTTTCGCTAAAATTTGGCTATGTCGCTGCTTATGCTGATTTGTTGTGAGAGAAAAGCACTATTCGTTCACTAAAATGTACTGCTGAAGTAGCACCGAAGAACAGGACGCATTTCTCCTCTGTCCCAACTCCCAAGATGCCTAGTGCACTAGCCAAACAGGATTGAACCCATCACAAAGCGAGGCATGTAACCTCAATGAATCTCCCAATTGTTTTCAATTGTCTCATCAAGTTGAGCACTCTAATTAGATTTTAATTATGCCATTCTTGATTATATGTTTAGATAAGTTTTATAGGATTCTGGACCCACTTGAACTTTAAATTGTTTTTTTTTTGTTGCATTTATGATAATAAGCAATTAAAATTTTATTCGCTTGCGAAAGATAGCAAACAACTTGGGATTTAATCTTGTCAAAGTAGAACCTAGAAAAACTTGTTTGAATCACCATTATAAAACTCTTAAAAATATATCTGAGTTTGATTTTGTCCATGTTTAGGTGAATGTAGTGTGAGTGGATAAAATAAATATGTGTGATGTGTCCAAGGATCCAACGGTACGATCATTATAGTTAAGAAAAATATAATGGCTATTATTATGATATATCTCATATTAGTGTCCGTATGTTCTTTTTATAATTTGTATCCTATAATCCTCTTAATGAAACACATGTTGTAAAGCATGTTTATGAAAAAAGAAATACATCCACGTATTTCATTAACACGAGGGACTACGCATCCTAATTTTCGTATTCATATAGCATATTAATGTAAAGTTGCGCTGAAGTGGCGCATCCCCCTCATTTCTGCTCTAGCTCCGCCCCAGCACACATTTTAACCAGAAGAATGACAACCGTTGCGCAGATAATTTAGGGATACTAATGTCTAGTAACAAAATGCAATGAGTGAGGAAAGACACGCTACCTCCATCATACGATATACATAGCCTCTTGTTCTTCGCGGTACTGCTTGGCGTTGATCTTGCGGCGTGTCATCGCCCTCCACTCTTCTTCAGTCCTGTCGGCGAAAAGGTTTGGGAGGTGTGGACTTGGACTGGACTTTCCTGCTCCTGCATACACGGACTCTACACGCTTCAGAGTTTCCTTGAAGATCTCAAGTCTCTTGGCGTTCTCCTCCTCGCTCGGGTATGTCCTGTCAAGTGTCAACCACTTCATCCACGCATGGAACATCGCTTCCATTGCCTGTTAGTTATCTCCTGCCTGGGATTGTCGTCGGTCACCTCGGGCTTCTTGCCAGGAACATTCGTCTCGGTGTCCTCGTCGGCCACATCGCCGTTTACATACAGGTGCCAATCCATGCGTAGGTTAGTGTTGACACTCAAAAATGTAATTAGGCGTGAGCAGTTAGGTTCATGTATGGCTAGGTCACACATCCAACAAAGCAAATGACCACAAATCCAAAATCAATTTCAACTCATACCTGCGTGGTGGTCATCTGCATGTTTCTTGCCTAGAGTTTTCTAGTACAAACTTCTCTTTCAATTTTTTTGGTGGTTGGGCTCTGAGACAGAACGCTGTTCAATGTAGTAGGATAGCAGTACTCTTAACTGTCTCTTCTTGTGCTGTCCTTTGTGCTGTCCTAAAACTCCAGTATTTCTGTTTGATGAATGAATGAAAATGGGACTTGACCTCGTGAGGAAGAAGGGAAAGAAAAAAAAAACGCGGCCGCGGCACCATAGGCGCGACCAGACGAGGTATCTCTCTATTTCCATACGCTGAGAAACGAGAGCCGCCAGTGACGACGAAATTTTCGGGTAGGAACGGGAGCGGGACTCGCGACAATGTGGGGATCTGAGATTTGGTAGGAACGGGAGCGGGACTCACGACAGTGTGGAGAGAGCGTAGTGGCCAGCCGGCCGCCGCCGACACTGAGGCCGCCTGGGAGGCGATCCTTGGAGAGGTCTCCGCCTGCGCGTGGCAGATCTCGCGTGGTAAGAACCTTCGGGTGAGGAGGGAACCGAGGGACCGGAGGGACATGAGCTCGATCACTGCGCCGCCGCCGGCTCGACTTCCTCTTCGCTCTCGTCTCGCCGACGGATTTCGCTGTTGATGACTTGATGTGCACGGCTGCACGCGTGGGCCTTTGGCTTTTGGCCTTTGGGCTTTGGGTCACCACATGTCATCGAATGGCTTGAAGAGGTCGACCCATCCAACGGCCCTGAAATCGAGCAGCCCAGTCTGCGATTGAAAGAAAGGAGGAATTCCAGAACGGTCTCTGTTTGGCGCCGAGGGCCTAACTACCTCAACGAACTCGTTCCTCCCACCTAGCTCCGCCCCCCGCAGTGCAGGCATCTGACGCCGTCATTCGATGGATCACTGGCGAGCTCTAAAGGATTATATGTTTGCTTTGATTTGGTCTACTACATTCCGTGGTACGTAGTAGTAGACCAAAAGAGCTGCTTATGCATACATACACAAGAATGGCAAAATATTCAGTGCAAACCACATCTTCAGTGGTAAAAGAGCTACTTATAAATCCTGAGCTTGTTATTTTCATATGAATTTTTGCAAAAAGAGTTTGAATCTCAAATTTTGTGATAGTGCACATCTATAGATGCACTATTGGTCTGCAAAGTTTCAAGTTTTTTAGAAACTCCTAAGTATGGTTTTGCAAAGGGTTTTCACGATTGCACCGAAGATGTGGTTTGTACTGAATATTTTGCCAGTAAGATCGATGGTTTGAGGTGGAAAGAGAAAGAACACCGGGGAAAATTTTGTGAGGAGACAGGGTCTCTAGGAAGTTTAATAGATATATTTCTCCACCCAAAACCAAACCAATTACATTTTGCACCACAGGGTCCCCTTGAGACCTGCAAAACCCTGAAAAGCTCCATCTAGTTTATGAGAACAAAACTAATCCTCCATTGACCAGAACTTCTCCAAAAGGGGATCATCTATAAACTGTAAACCCTGAAACTCTGTATCTAATTGCTGAGGATCAAACCAATCGTCCATGGATACAACTCCCACAGGAAGGGGTTCATCATCTCAACATCCACGGGACTGCAGTGGTCGGGTTCATAAACTTTTTTATATGACTCTGATCAAAGACAAAATTTATACAAAAAAATGGAGATCTGATTGCATCTACAATCATGTAATCAATATTTTTTTACGATTAAAGCCATTCTGGTGCTGAAATAACGATACAGGGTTTCTATAATCAAATACAGATCTAAATAATGTACCAATATATTTGTATTAAGAAAGTTTCAATTGAAAAGGAGTGATTGATATAGTTATATAACTCGTGTCGAGATCTGTAATTTCCATATAAGTCTTGTATCTATCTGAACTCATGAGAAAAAGTTTATTTTTCAAGATGCGCTGTGTAGAAAAGGGCATTTGAAATGCGTAGATTTGAATCTCGCCAATTCAGTTGGTGAAAATAGTACATTTCTAAAAAAACATTCGGACAATGATTTTTTCAAAACACAGATCAATTTATTTAAAAAAAACATCATCCGTCTTGGTCACCAGTGCAATCTTGTCGTCAGACCAGCACAGACGGTTCCTAAACCTCCATTGCGATCTAACGGTTTCTAGACTTCTCTCTATGGATGGTAAATTGGTCGGATATAGTGCAGGTGCAGCAAACACACTCCCGAGATAAAGCAGGGACACATCTAGCAATGGGGCGAGGGGGGCTCAAGCCCCCCTACCGCCGCTGATCCCATGACGCCCTCCTAGAGCCCCTATAGGAATTTTTGTCATAGCTGCTTTGAGGAGGAGAGGCTAGAGGTTCAAGATAATGACTTCAGTCTCCCCTGAACTTTCATCCTAGATCCGTCACTCAGGTAAGACTTGCAACATTTTGTCACGGTGGCCCTCACATCACCCTGCGGATGAAAGTTTGCATAGACGCCGAAGCCCACAGGTGAGGACCCAGGTGTGTAAAAAGTATAGGTAATATATCATCATGGTTACATTAATAAGTATAGAAATATGACAAGAAATAATTATTTCTCATCTCTGCGTCACACGTAGTCATGTAACACATAGGTAGCAAGTAATTATACAAGTTCTTAATAAAATGAATTGAAAATCTAAGGCCTAGTTACCAAGCATATTGTTGGTAATTGGACATGTGATACTTGGTTACCTAGGGTGACACTTATATTTCAGTCCCCTGTAGGCATCCACGGTGCGATTTAACACCTGCATTGACCCCTCATTCATCTCGGACCCCAACCTGATGAGATCCATTGGTGTGATTTAGCATCCGTGCTCTCACCCTAGCGGGTGTGACGTCCACGAGTCCAACGGCCATCTCTACTACATGTCCTAGAGTGTTATGTTGCCTCCGTTCTAAATTGTAAGTTGCTTAGTTTTTCTAGATACATAATTTTTACTACGCATCTAGATATCCGTTATGTCTAAATACATAATAAAACTATATCTCTAGAAAAGCTAGAACGATTTAAAGTTCAGAATGAAGAGAGTATGTCTAAACTCTTGAAATACAATGTCAAATCCTGAGCTTGCTATGTGATGCCATCTAAATTCTAAATTCTCAAAATGAGATTGTTCAAGGCCTCGTTCACTTTGTAAAAAAAGTGAACCCGATAAATAGTACAATTTTCGTCTTATTTGGTAAATATTGTCCGATCGTGGACCAACTAGACTTAAAAGATTCATCTCGTGATTTCCAACTAAACTATGTAATTAGTTATTTTTTTTACCTACATTAATACTCCATACAAACAGCTAAAAATTAATGTGATGGAGAGAGAGTGAAAAAACTTAGAATTTAGATAGCATCTAAACAAGGCGCAAGTCCCGTACATCTAGCCTTCCAAACTTAGGCCCGTCTCTACACCCGCATTCAATTGAACCTCTAGGTCTACCTAGAGCTATTGAGGGCTTTTCCAACGCACCACCATGGACTACTGCCCCAGCCTCTATGGCCTTGTTCTCTTTGCAAATTTTTGCAATCCGATGAATAGTACCACTTTTGTCTTATTTGGCAAATATTGTCCAATCGTAGACCAACTAGGCTCAAAAGATTCATCTCGTGATTTCCAACTAAACTGTGTAATTAGTTATTTTTTTTACCTACATTTAATACTCCATGCAAGCGGTTAAAAATTGATGTGATGGAGAGAGAGTGAAAAAACTTGGAATTTGGTGTGCATCTAAACAAGGCCTATGTCTGCTTCTCAAGTCCACGTCACGGTGAGTAGTAGTCTCGCAGCATGGCAGAGCTTTTTGCAGAAGAGTCTATGGCTAATCTTTTTGAAACATTTTTTGGAGCACACGTTGCAGCGAGAAGGACGCTGCCTTTGTCCCTAAGAAAATAAAGTCGTTCACTTCTGTTAGACCGGAGGTCCCCTCGGAGTTTTGAGAGCTCTTTTTTTTTCTACGATTAGTACTGCTGCTTTTGGCTGAGGCTAACACGTTGGTGAAGCCCCGAGCAGCCCGGCCCAAAACCAGTGTGCCACGCAACGCTGTGGGACCCGGTGATGGAGGATGATGGAGTCAGCCAGTGCAGTCGTCCGAGGTGGCAGCGGCGCACCTCCAGAATCCAGTGCCGCGCCCCGATTGGGCGGAGCCAAATCCAGAAATCTCCACCTCACATCCGCCGCTCCAATCGCCGCTCGCTTCTTCCCCGGCAACAAGAACACTTTGTGCTACAAATACGTCCACGTAACCCCTCTCCGAGCCTTAGCACCCCACGGTTTCAAAAAAGAAAAAGCTAGCTTAGCTTTGCTCGCCAGACAAACCGGAGCAGAGCTGCAGCAGATGGCGTCGACGATCATGGCCGCCACCTCCCGCGTCGTCGCGGCCAAGACGCCGTTCCTCGGCCAGGGCCGCGCCGCCGCCAATGCCAGCCCCCTCCGCGACGTCGCCGCCGCCGCCAGCGGCCGGATCACCATGGTACGTAACGTACGCCGAGGTGGTCCATGGCATGTTGTGTTTCAATCAATCCGGTAATCAACTAACGAGAGTGATTGCTCGCTTGGATTGCAGGGCAACAACCTGTGGTACGGCCCGGACCGCGTCAAGTACCTGGGCCCCTTCTCCGCGCAGACGCCGTCGTACCTCACCGGCGAGTTCCCCGGCGACTACGGGTGGGACACCGCCGGGCTGTCGGCGGACCCGGAGGCGTTCGCGCGGAACAGGGCGCTGGAGGTGATCCATGGGCGGTGGGCGATGCTCGGTGCGCTGGGCTGCATCACCCCGGAGGTCCTCGAGAAGTGGGTGCGCGTGGACTTCAAGGAGCCCGTGTGGTTCAAGGCCGGCGCGCAGATCTTCTCCGAGGGCGGGCTGGACTACCTCGGCAACCCCCAACCTGGTGCACGCGCAGAGCATCCTCGCCGTGCTGGGGTTCCAGGTCATCCTCATGGGCCTGGTCGAGGGCTTCCGCATCAACGGCCTCGACGGCGTCGGCGAGGGCAACAACCTCTACCCCGGCGGCCAGTACTTCGACCCGCTGGGCCTCGCCGACGACCCCGTCACCTTCGCCGAGCTCAAGGTCAAGGAGATCAAGAACGGCCGCCTCGCCATGTTCTCTATGTTCGGCTTCTTCGTCCAGGCCATCGTCACCGGCAAGGGGCCCCTCGAGAACCTGCTCGACCACCTCGACGACCCTGTCGCCAACAACGCCTGGGTCTACGCCACCAAGTTCGCGCCAGGGTCTTAAGCTAGCCGGACACGGCGGCGTGCCGGGACATTGTAGACTACTCGTTTGTGTTGTAACATTACATTTGTACCATGAACGAATGCAAATATTCTTGTGCTCTCTCAGAACTCAGGAACGTACTGGACTAGTTTGGTCTTCCATTCCAATTCCATCCATGTTAACTGATTCGGTGTGTCCATATGTAGCTGTCTCTATTTTTTTTTTTTACAAACACAACTACACAAGCTGTCCAGAAGTAGTGCAGAATTTAGAGGCTGCTAATTACAATAGGCATATTTCCAAACTGTGTACTTAGGTATCCCTGTGTCATTTTCGCAAAAAAAGGTATCCCTGTGTCAGATGCACATTTGGAGATTAAGGCTTTGAAAGCGGTCCCAAAGAAGCTGAGGAAAAGATTTCAACCTTGGAAGGGAAGAAAGATGACATCTGGTGGGAGATTGATATTAACAAAAACTTCCTTGAGTAGTTTGCCAATTTATACAATGGGGATATATCAGCTTCAGGAATGTGTTCACCAACAGATGGATTCTGTAAGGGCAAATTTCTTCTGGCAAGGGGCCAATGACAAATTTAAATATCATATGGTAAAATGGAGAAATCTGTGTTTACCTCATGAGGCACTTATTGGAAAATGGGGATGGAGAATGTTGCAGGCTGACAAAGGGTGTCAATGTTCTAGTCTGTTACAGGGCATACATCCTTTTCTACAATGTGGGAGGGAGACAGGTTCACAATTTTGGAAGGGTGTTTTGAAATCTAGAAATATCTTGAAATGGGGCTGTCATACTAAGGTGAATAACGACCGAAGCACTAGATTTTGGGAAGAGATATGGGTTGGAAATGTAAGGAAAATGGACCCTTGGCCCATTTAGTTTGGATTTTGGTGTTTGGTGATCAACACAACCAAGTTGGACTAATGTATTTGCAAGTGTATGTTTTGTAGTCCAATAGGTTGCATAGCGAACTTGGACCGAGAGTGGAACATGAAGAATTGATCAACACTTTGAGGAAGACACAAAGAGGATGTGTGATCAATCTAGAAGTGAAGCTAGGAGTCCAAGACGCAAAGATTAAGAAGCACGGACCAAGACACGAACAAAGTTGAAGTCACCGAAACCGTGACAAAGATGTGATTGAATTAGAACTGTCTCGTGATTTTAGATCAGCTCAAATTGATATAGCACCAGTTCGGAGTTGTAGAGCTCTTCATTAGCTTTCCAAAAAGTCCAAGATCATCAAAATTGGAGTTTGGAACCAAAAGTTATGTCTAAAATATCAAGATCTTAACCGAACTTTTAGCAAACAGACTCCAAAGCAAAGCATTGCAAGTGATCCATGAAAATCAGTTTGGTTTTATAAAAGGAAGGACAATACAGGACTGTTTAGGATGGGCCTTTGAGTTCTTAGATCAATGCCACCACTCCAAAAGAGAAATCATTATTCTCAGGTTAGATTTTGAAAAGTCCTTTAATATGGTGGAGCACTCAGTTATTCTTGATATGCTTAGAGCTAAAGGTTTTCCTCCCAAATGGCTAAAATGGATCAGTGATATCCTCTCCCCGGTCATTTCCTCGGTGCTACTGAATAGGGTTGCTGGTAAAGAGTTCAAATGCAAAAGAGAGGTCAGACAAGGGGATCCCTTGTCCCCTCTTCTTTTTGCAGTAGCAGCAGATCTTATGCAGAGTGTGATCAATCATGAGTATGGACAAGGAACTCTTCTGCCTCGTTTCCCTCAAAATCAAGACACCCCTTTTCCAATAGTGCAATATGCAGATGACACCATCTTGATCATGCAAGGGTGTGAAGATCAATTGATGTATCTTAAGGAGATTCTGCATAAGCTTACCATGTCCAGTGGGTTGAGAGTTAATTACCACAAATCCTGTATAGTCCCCATCAACATTGATCAGGAAAAGGCCTCCTCCCTTGCTAATGTTTTTGGCTGCCAACTGGGAACATTTCCTTTCACATACCTTGGACTCCCTATGGTCCTCACTAAACCTCAAGTCAAAGATTATGCCCCCTTAATCTGTAGGATTGAAAGAAGGTTGTCTGCTAGTTCCCAATTTCTATCCTATGCTCGAAGGCTGCAGTTGGTGAACTCTGTTCTATCCTCACTTCCAACTTATTTCATGTGCTCATTAAAACTACCTGTCACAGTCATTGACATCATTGATAAGCATAGGAAGAATTGTCTCTGGAGAGGAAGTGATTTTAGAAAGAAAGGATATAATTTGGCAGCATGGAATTTGGTTATGAAGCCTAAAGACATAGGTGGTCTTGGGATCATTAATTTAAGTCTTCAAAATGATGCCCTGCTGCTCAAGCAGTTAGATAAATTCTATAGGAAAGAAAATACTCAATGGGTGAAACTCATATGGCAGAAGTATTACTATGAAGGTGTCCCTCATCTTAAAAAAAGAAAAGGTTCATTTTGGTGGAAAGATATTTTAAGGCTTCATATTCAATATAGAGGAGTGGCTTTCTGGATTCCAAAAAGAGGAGATACTGACAGCTTCTGGTTTGATCTCCTTTTTGGAGTAATTCATTCTCAGAAATATCCTCATTTGTTTGCGTTTGCCAAAGAACCTGATATATCGTTATGGAAGCTTAGAAATGTTAGAATATCTAGTTACTCATGTGAACACTCTACCGGTTAGGCTCTTTCATGTGTGAATGCGGCACTGGTCCGGCCCTTTGGGCCCCTATATACTTGTAATCCCTTTGGTACCTCAAATCAAGTATGCTAAGCCTGTTGGCTTAACCTTCTATCATGGTATCAGACGACTAATTGGTCCTGTGCCTGTTTCTCTCCCACCCAATCCCCTCCTTCCGCTCCTTTCCCGGCGCCCGCGTCCGCCTCTTCGGCCGCCGCGCCCGCCTCTTCGCGCCGCGCCCACCTTGACGGCCGCCGCGCGCCTCCCGACGCCGCCGTGCGCGTCTCGTCGGCTGCCGCGCCCATGGCTGCCCCTCCATCCGGCGACTCCAGCTCCGGCACCTCGATCGATCGCCGCATGCAAACTTCGTGATTTAAGCCATCGCCACCGCTAAGACCCTAGAAGACGAGGCCGCTTCACAAGACCTCCAACGCCGAAGCGCTTGATCAAGCAACTCCAGGAGGAGGCGGACCTTCTCAAGTCCGCCGCCGCCGCCCAGGAACGCGTCCGCGCCGCCGCCGCCGCCCTCGATTCAGAGCGCGCGCAGGCCGACGCTCTGGAGCAGCAGGCCTCTGCCCTCCGGGATCGGCTCCACGCTAATCCCCTCCGCGACAACGACTCGCTCGACGACGACGATACGTGCTCCATCTCCTCTGAGGCCGCAGCCATCGCCACACCGTGATAGCCAAAGCCGCGCCAGATGTAACATCAAGAACTTGATCCCCATCGTTCTTGATCTGCAGTCCTCCAACTACTCCAAATGGCGTGGCTACGTCCTCCTCACCCTCGGCCGCTTCGCCCTGAAGGACCACGTCCTCAAAGAACGTCACCCGCCCCACGATGCGGCGTGGTCCCGCATGGATCGCATCGTCGTCTCGTGGATCTTCAACACCATCTCCCCGACCTCCTCGACGCCGTTTCACGAAGCGCCGACGCAGCATCACCGCCGGGCGGCGTGGGCTCGGCATCGAACAGCAATTCTTCAACAACCGCGAGTCCCGCGCCATGCTCCTCGACACCGAAGTTCGCACTCTCCGCCAGGCGCCCTCTCCATCGACGAATCACTGCCGCAAGATGAAGAGCATGGCGGATGCGCTTTGCCGATCTTAGCGAGCCCATCCTAGACCGTACTCACGGTGCTAAACGCCCCTGCGCGGACTCAATGAACGTTTCGATTCATGTCGCAGTCACTCACCGACAGAGACCCTTCCTCCTTCATCGACGTCGCGCCGACCTCCGCTTTGGCCGAGCTCAACATGGCGCCACCCTCAAGACCACCTCGGCCCTCGTCGCCTCGTGCGTCAAAGAGGCCGCCCACTCCTCCACCGCCTCTCGCACCCCGCTCCCTCATCAGTGCCGGGCAGCCATCCGCAACAAAGAACGGTCGCGGTCGGCGTCGCCGCGGCGGACGCGGCCAAGGCGGCACACAAGGCGGCTCACCAAGTGGCCAGCAGCCCCCTGGCGGTCAGCAGTGGCCCTCCATCCTCAACCCATGGACCGGGTCCATCCATATGTGGCCGGGTCCCACCTCGAGGTCTCGCGGTCCACCGCCTCGCCGTCTCCGCCTCCATCATCGCAGAAGAAGCCCTAGTGGCTGGTGTGACCCCGGGGTACTTCACTCCATCGCCGGTCCTCGGGGCATACTACCAGGCGCCCCAGCAGGCGCCCTCTCCTACTTGGTCGCCATGGACTATCGAGTCCCTCGCCAACGCCTTTAGTACAGTCGCCCTCACTCCGCCACCAAGCTCCTCGGACTGGGTCATCGACTCTGGTGCTTCCTCTCACATTGCCTCCAACCCCGGGTATGGTCACACCGCCATCATCCTCTTTTCCTTCCTCCATTGTTGTTGGCAATGGTGCCACCCTTCCAAATGGTTGGCACTGGCTTCTCCATCCTTCCGGCCTTTTTTCGCCTCAACAATGTCCTTATAGCTCCCGACATTATTAAAAATCTTCTTTTCAGACGCATAAGTTCACCACCGACAATTCTTTTGCATTGAATTTGACCCTCTTGGCGTTTCGTGAAGGATCTCCACTCCAAGGACACCCTCCTTTGATGTAACAGCTGGGACCTCTCTACACCTTGTACCGCTTACATCTTCCTCCAGCCTCAAGCGCTTTTGTGGCTACTCCTCCACGACTACACCGGCATCGTCGCCTCGGACACCTCGGCAAGGGCGCCCTTCGAGTCTTGCCCAATCCTCTTTGATCATCTGCAAAGAAGTTCGACGACGACTCCCTCCGCCATGCGTGTCAACTTGGACGCCATGTTCGCTTACCTTTTACTAGTTCCTTGTCTAGAGCAGCTAAGATTTTTGATTTGGTACATTGTGATCTATGGACATCACCTGTTACCAGTATATCCGATTTCAAATATTACTTAGTTATCCTCGATGACTGCTCTCATTTTCTTTGGACTTTTCCCCTTCGTCTAAAGTCTAATACTTTCCCTACTATTTCCAATTTTTCGCTCATGTGAACACTCAGTTCAGCTGCACCATCAAAACGGTACAGTGTGACAACGGCCGTGAGTTTGACAACTCCGCCTCTCGTGCATTCTTCCTTGCCAACGGCGTTTCCCTCCGCATGTCCTGTCCTTATACTTCACAACAAAATGGGAAAGCCGAGCGCATGATTCGCACCACTAACAATGTCACCCGAACCCTCCTTTTTCAGGCTTCCATGCCACCCTCCTATTGGGCTGACGCCCTTGCTACTGCTACCCTCCTCCTCAATCGGCTCCCTACCAAGACGCTGCACATGAGCACTCCTTTCTTCGCGCTCTACGGCGCCCACCCCTCTTATCATGACCTACGAGCTTTCGGATGCACCTGTTACCCCAACCTCACCGCTACCACTCCTCACAAACTTGCTCCTCGCTCCGCTCTATGTGTGTTCATCGGCTACTCGCCTTATCACAAGGGCTACAGGTGCTTCAACCTCGCCACCAACCGTGTCATCATCTCTCGGCATGTTGTTTTCGATGAAACAACATTTCCTTTCTCCTTCACGACCCTCACCTCCTCCACAAGAGCTTGATTTTCTAACTAATGATGACCCCGCCGCAGTCTTCCCTTTACCAGTAGGGTACATTCAGCTTGCTTGGCTCCTTGCCAAGACCCACGCCTCCACATGCCCGGCCCCCACCATCGCCCACCAACCACCCCGATGGTTGGTCAGGCACCGACGCCAGATCGCCTCCACCAGTTTCCGTCTCCTCGGGCATTGATCGCCCTGCGACCGGATCACAGACGCCAATCCCCTGTGAAGTCTCTGGTACCCCCGGGCGCGCCCACGGCACCTCCGGCACGTCATGTGCCATGTGGCGCCTCGTCCCCGGAGCCCTAAGCACCCAGCAGACTTCTCGGCCCCCGATCAGAGCCTCGCCTCTGCGGTGCCCCAGCGCCCGCTTTACCTCGAGAGCCTTCGGTTCCCTCCTTCAGCAAGCCTCCTGTCATCCACGTCTACTCCAGGCGCCCTCCTGCACCCGGCTCACCTTCTGAGCCCGCTGCGGGGGGCCCTCCTCGACGCTCCAGCATTGTTCCCTCTCTCGCCACGCTATGTCAAGTACGGCCCTCCGGTTCCGACAACGGCCGTCTCCATCCCTCCGGTCGCCAACTCCCATGGCATGGTGACCCGCGGGAAGTCCGGGTACCGGCAGCCTCGTCTCGCCTTGCATACTGAGGCCCTGTCACCGGTACCGCGGTCGTGTCGCGATGCTCTTGCCAATCCGCATTGGCGTCGGGCCATGGAAGAAGAACATGCTGCTCTTCTGGACAACCACACTTGGGATCTTGTCCCTCGCCCGGCCAAGGCCAATGTGGTCACTGGAAAATGGATTTTCAAACACAAGTTTCATGCTGATGGTTCCTTGGAAAGATACAAGGCTCGTTGGGTCCTTCGCGGATTTACACAGCATCCCGGTGTTGATTACGACGAGACCTTCAGCCCTGTCGTCAAACCAGCCACCGTTCGCACTGTCCTCACCTTGGCACACTCTCGGGACTGGCCGATCCATCAACTCAACGTGAAGAATGCTTTCCTCCACGGGACTTTGTCAGAAACTGTGTACTGCTCTCAGCCCACCGGGTTCGCTGATCCTGCTCTCCCGGACCATGTTTGCAAGCTCAACAAGTCTCTCTACGGGCTGAAGCAGGCACCCCGTGCGTGGTACAGCCGGTTTGCCGCTTACCTGCTCACCTTGGGCTTCACTGAAGCCAAGTCAGACACCTCCCTGTTCATATACCGACGCGGCACCGAGATAGTATATTTGCTCCTCTATGTGGATGACATCGTCCTCACTGCCTCCTCTCAGCAACTCCTCCTCCGTATGATTGCTGCCCTGAAGAAGGAATTTGCTATGAAAGACCTTGGTCCCTTGCATCACTTCCTGGGCGTGGCGGTTCAGCGACACAGGGACACTCTCATCCTCTCACAGCGCCAATATACCCTGGACATCCTTGATCGACATGGCCTGAGCGGCTGCAATCCCTGCTCTACCCCCGTCGACACTTGTGCCAAGGTATCTGCAGATGCTAGCCCTCCTGTGGATGATCCCATAGCCTACCGCAGTCTTGCAGGTGCTCTCCAGTACCTGACGTTCACCCGCCCCGACATTGCATATGCCGTCCAGCAAATTTGACTTCACATGCATGATCCCCGAGAGACTCACCTGATCGCTGCCAAGCGGATCCTTCGCTACCTTCAGGGCACCATCAGCTATGGCCTGGTCATCCCCCGGTCTGCCCCGACTCAGCTCGTAGTTTACACTGATGCTGACTGGGCAGGCTGCCCGGACACTCGCCGCTCCACCTCTGGATACGCTGTCTTCCTCGGTGGCAGCCTCGTCTCCTGGTCATCCAAAAGGCAACCCACTGTCTCTCGGTCGAGTGCCAAAGCCGAGTACCGTGTTGTTGCCAACGGCGTCACCGAAGCTTCATGGCTGCAGCAACTTCTACAGGAACTGCACCACCCCCTGAAGACTACCTCCCTCATCTACTGCGACAATGTCAGCGCCGTCTACCTCTCCACCAACCCCGTTCAGCATCAACGCACCAAGCACGTGGAAATCGACCTTCACTTCGTCCGTGAACGGGTCGCCATTGGCACTGTCCGCGTCCTACATGTTCCCACAACGTCGCAGTACGCAGATGTCTTCACCAATGGGCTTCCTTCTTCTGTCTTCATGGAATTTCGCTCCAGTCTGAACGTTCGTCCCAGCAATGTTCCAACTGCAGGGGGGGGGTGTTAGAATATCTAGTTACTCACTCTACCGGTTAGGCCCTTTCCTGTGTGAATGCGGCACTGGTCAAGCCCTTTGGGCCCCTATATACTTGTAATCCCTTTGGTACCTCAAATCAAGTATGCTAAGCCTGTTGGCTTAACCTTCTATCAAGAAACTCTGAATCACTTCTAAGTTGTTTCAGGATCCCTATGTCCAGGTAAGCATATAATGAGCTCTTAGACCTACAGAATAATCACTCCATACTGCTGCATGTTTCTCCCGAGGAGAATGATTGCTGGAACTTCATCTGGGGGCGCCAGTCTTATTCTTCCAGCAAGTTCTATCAGTACCACTTTGCCTCCTTGCATCCACCCAGAGCTATCACTTGGATTTGGAAGGCCAAATGTATTCAAAAAATCAAGTTCTTTGCTTGGCTTCTGCTGAATGATAAATTGAATACTAGAAATATGCTGAGAAGAAGGAATAAGTTTCTTGAAGAGGGTTATTGACATCGAAGAAACTAGTGAGCATTTATTCTTCAGCTGTCCCAAGCAGCAACTAGGTGTCCTGTGAGGTTTGCACATCTCTTGCCACTCGGTGCCTGCGCGCACCATTGTTGTACTCAGCGGGGCTTGTAGTCTTGCGAGACCACACCAACCGTGTTTGTGTTGTGGCCGCCACCGTGTACCGAAGGGAACAAGGCCCGCGGCGGTTCGGCCGGAAGCTTGATAGTGAAGACGGCGGGAACGGTCCGGGAGAGGCTTGCCGGAAGGCACACCAGAGACCCACTTGCGCGTGGGGAAGGCTCGGGGCTATCCACGGAGTTACCCGACCGGGAGCTTGACCCTTACGAGGTATTCCTTGCGAGGGGCTCCAACGAGGACTAGGGAGAAGCTTGAGCGTTTCTCGATACCTCGCTAAAAATACCGGAGTCGTCGACAGGAGTTTGCATCTCTACCCCATCTTTAGCTTCCGCATTTATATTGCTTACCTTTCCTAGCTTAGTGATAGGCTAGTTGATAGGATTAGAACCTAGGTTGTATAACTCTTTTGCGGTAGAGATAGCAACACATCTAGCAAAATCATAATTGCACATTTAGATAGATTACTTTCTTGCATAGATTTTGACTAGGTGGAATTAGAGGCTATAGTTAGAAGTAGAATTTTAAGTTGCCTAATCCCCCCCCCCCCTAGGCGTCACGGTCCCTTACAGGAAATACACCTTTAAGGCTGGATAGAGATTGTTTAATATGTGACTGCTGGGAGGGAGATGATTGGAACATAAACTTTAGAAGGGCTTTTAGGGAGGCTGACATGAGAGAATGGGAAATATTAATGAATATCTTAGAGGAATATAGATTAAATGGGAGGATGATCAGATGATCAGTTTGTTTGGATACTGGATAAGTCAGGAAACTATACTACAAGATCCATGTACAGAGGACTAATTTTCAAGGGGGTCTTGTATAAAAAGAATGATAAAGCTGTGGAAGAGAAGATTACCAAATAAGATCAAGGTTTTTATATGGTTGGCTGTCCAAGATAGACTTCAAACAGGGGTGAATCTCAAGAAAAGAGAATGGAAATGAAAAAAAAATGCTGTCTTTGTGGGGTGAATGAGACAACAGATTACATTTTCTTCCATTGTCTAGTTCTGTTTTAAGGAGGCTTTAGGCTGGGATAGGATGCCTTCTAGTTTGCAAGTTGTTTTTGACAAATGGATTCCTTTGCGAGGGAATAACTATCATATAAAACTTTTCATGTTGGCTATTGTCCTTTGGAGTTTGTGGAATGTTAGAAATAAGATGGGGATAGAGAAAAAGTTCCCAAAGTCATCATCTAACAAAGTTTTTTTACAAAAATTTTGGTTTTGCTCAGAAGTGGCGGGTTCTTTTGAAGGAGCACGATGCCAAGCACTTGAACGACAAGGTAAAGCAGATGAGAAGTTGGATGATGAACTTCTAGAAGCGAATTTAAGGCTTGGAAGTGGAAGGGGTGATTGAGTTTCTTTTGTGACTAGTGTGTGGATGGTTTGCTTGCATTGTGAAGCCTGATTTTTTGTGCTCTATGAAGGTTGGTAGTAGCTTTGGGTTGAACTCTGGTCGGTTTCAAGTTTGTTTCTCTTCTTTTGTGCGTTTGCTTCTAAGCTGTTATCTCCACTCTCCAGCATGTGTTGGTGTGTGTTTGTACTGCAGTACTGGTGACATTATGTGCTCTCTATAAAAGCTGGATTTATCTCTGTAAAAAAACTGCTGTGTAAGTGTAAAGACCTCAAATGATAGTGGAGAATATGGCGCGATGCAATCACAGTTTTCAGAGTAAAATGGCTTGCACATTTCAACAATTTTCTTACTGTACACATCTTACAATACTCTGCTTTCGCATCTCTATTCGCTCATGGTGGATAATCTGTATTTAGTTACCCTTCCACACCTCAGATTTATCAGTCTACATACACGATCTGTCAAGTGACAACTCGGAACTAATAATTAATATACATGTACAGAACTCTAGCTTCACCTATTGGCTAATTTGATCTTTCTGACACTCGCAACATCAGACGAGTAACAGCACCGCCACCAACAATGGAGTTCATCATCATCTCACCAGGCTTTTGCGATGAAAAAAGAACCTGAGGCAGATTCTTCTCGCCTGCCCTGGCATTCTTGGTCACTTTCCTTGACCCAGTGGTGGAAAAATGTTGTGGGGACTCTTGCACGTTTCACTTCGAGCTCTTCTTTCCCCACCATCTTTTCCGCGATTTCTCATCATGGGTGCCAACCTTATTAAGGTTTACCTTCGTCTCCTTCAACCGAGATTTATAATCTTTTTTCCATGTCGCAAAGCGGTCCTTGAGCTTCCGGAGTTCCTCGTCTGGGTTCATATTTGAACCAACCTGACCGGACTTGACTGCAACAAGGAAGCCTGCATCATCTTCGAACACCTGCCGTCTGTCTTGAAACTCCTTTGCTAGGTGGTTCACAGCATTTACTCGCCTATCCGAGTTTCCTGCTGAAACTTTAGCTTCAGGGTTGTGGTTGTGGTGTCTCGACTCTATCACTTCAGGTGTATGGGTCCCAGTGGACAATGTGTCTTCAGAGTCATACTGGGCATGTGTTGGAGTAAAATCGGTCCGAGCGGCTCTAGTGGTTGCATCATCAGCAGCTAGGCTCTTCTTAGCAGCAACAAGGCTCAGCTGACACGAATAAATAGGAACAAATCCAAATGAATACGTCTTCTGAAGGATAATTAAAAAGAAAACTCAAGCCACATAATTATATACCACTATTTTCTAAGAATATTTGATTGGTCTCTCTTTCCTTTCCCTTTTTGTTGGAGGCTCATGTTGGTTTTCGACTATAGTCTACCCCAACTAGCTTGGGACTAAAAGGCTTTGTTGTTGCTGTGTATTTTCTAACAGATCAGCCATCTGGCTTCTATGCTAGACAGGTACCATAAAATTCAATATCAGAGCAATTGCTCATTATTTTGTTTAACACACCATTAGAAAATTTCTTGAATATTTTCGTATGTCATCGCATGAGGAGGTTATGTTGCAGTCTGTCATTCTTAAACAGATGAATTCATGTTGCAAGAATATATTGATCCATTCTTTGAACATACAAGCAAGCATACGAATAATCAACTAGATAATTACCTGCAGAGAAGAGAGCTGTCTCTTCCATGCCTCTTCCATAGATTTCATTTTGGCCTCATATTCCGACCATTTCCTCTCATACTGTTCCAATTGCCGTTTTAGCATTACATTTTCTTCCTCCTTGTCCCGCAATGCAGCCTCAGCTTTGAATGCACCCTGAAGCTCAGTGATGACTGGTTCGTGAGGATAATGCCCATTCATTTCCTGCCATTGGATGCCAATGTTAGGAACTACTATACCTTTTACACCTATGTATTAGACAGCTGAACAGATTCTATATCTTGTACAGGGAGAACTTCTCAAGTTCTTTAGAATACAGTTGGATATCACAATAACAGAAATTTCAGTAAACTTAGTAAGTAACCATGCTTATGCAAATTCCAGATGAAGATTGTCTATTAGCGTTAGCGGTAGCAGATCTTTCAGATTATATGTACTTCTCATTCAGTACTGGATGAAACCAATATGCAGCTAGCGCATTAGAAGATTGGAACAGATAAAAGTATAGATATCCTTTGGTATAAAACTCACATGGCAAATTCTTGACTCGGAATTATTCTTCCTTGTGTCCCCTTGAACTATGTTGTGACTGGCCTTTGACTCCTTTTCATTCTGCAGGCACTTGTATTTCCTTCTGGCCAGGCACCCACGCATCACTGCAGTAACATATGACAGCACATGATTAGATAGATGCACTACTCTAGGGTAATGTTAATATGACCTCTTTTATTTTATCATATAAATTACCGGACTGAAGAAGAATGATATGACTCAGTTGATCATTAAACATGTTAGCTGCAAGTCGACGCCTAGTGTACTTCTGTATAAGAACAGCTGCCCTCCATCTCTTGACAAGATTATCAAAGTGTATTCTTGCTCTTTCACTGCGTATAACTGCAGTTTGGAAAACAGGAAGAGTATGATAGACGTTCATATTATTAGAATTCAGGAATGTTTTGAACAAAAAGAAATAAAGTGTATTACATGATTGCAAATTCATTGCCCCTTTCTTTAGTCGTTGATATCCCTGTCGAGAATGCAAACCCCGGAAGTGCTTCTGAATACAGAGGCTTCCATGAAGCATCTGTCTTTTAGCATTTTCCAGTGCAGCAACCTACAGAATAATCAAGATTAGAAACCACACTCACAAAAAAGAGCAGTTGTGATCGCAAGCTAAACCAAACTATAAGGGCAAGGGCAATGTTGGAAGTTCAAAATAGCATTAAAGTAGGGCCCACAGAAAACAAGCATTTGTTGTTTCCATCTGCAGAAGATGAGCACTAAGGTGGGACCACGCTCCAAAAAAGATCCTTAACTTCCTGTGAGCGATAAACATAGGGCAGAGAGAGAGAGACTAATTGTTTTTTGCTATGGTCTACTGCACAATGTATCTGATGCATCATAGGAGTGTATTTATGGCTTAAGGTCACCTTTTTACTCACATTGTGGCTGCCCTAAAACTTTTGTATGCTAGTGCAGCTGGTTGAGGGTCTACTCTAGGATTTAAAAGATTAGAACTTGGAATAGTCGATTTATTGTACCTGTCCTGTATGGAAAAACAATTTCGTGTAGCCAACTTGATACATTTCAGGGGGAATGTTAAACTGTTGCAAAACAGCAATTGAAACACTAAGTGGATCTTGAGATGCAATGGAACGCAAGAGAAGAAATCCGTATCTGCATATTATGGAACAAATCGTCAGTCAAGTGGCACACAGTATCAAACAAATAAACAACAACAACAACAACATAGCCTTTCAGCCCCAAGCAAGTTGGGGTAGGCTAGAGTATCAAACAAATAAACAAGTACATTTTTTAAGTCAGATTATATGAAATAGCAACCTTTCAGCAAACTGTTGGTGAGTGATCCTAGTTGGATAGCATGTTCTTGATATCCGAACAACTTCAAGCACCCCACAGCATTTAAGCTGGTGCAAGACAAGATCATGCTCGAATAACCTGGGATGTTGTTTGCTATTTGGTTGAATGCATCGAATAAAATGTGGGGTTGTACTCTCCAACTGCTGCATCAGCTTGAACAGTTGAGCCTGAATACAAAACAGAGCATTGGGATGGCTAAATACAACTTTATATAAGAATGACAGGGAAAGGCATTAAGGTATTATGAAACAAAGAACTAAAAGAACTACCAAGAAACTGAATACAACTTATACAACACAAAGCATAGATATCTAGAGAACCATTTTCGACAATATTATCTGTAAAGATAAAAGAATGAAAGATTTGAACCAGTACCTTAAATTTCGTTACAACACTTTGTTTCTGTGTATCCATTACTGAATGCCATGACAGACTTGATTTATTCTGAGAATCAGCAACCATGACAGAGGCAAAATGTTTTGGAAGTTCACATTTACATGATGATAGTAGTTGGATTGACTCAGAGTGCAATGGATCTCTGTTCTTCTCCAGGAACCCAGCTGTATCATATGTCACCTGGAATCAAAATCAGGACTGTGATCATGTTGCATATAGAAGAGCTTCAACAGCAAATTATCATAACTGACAACTGAATGGGCAAGCTTGCACATCTGGAGGATGTTCGAGATTAGAAATAGCTTAAAGATAAAACAAGACGAGGATTGACCAACCTCCCCTGCATAATGGCAAATCTTAAATGTGCCTTCTTTTTCACCCTTGAAGCAAGAGTTACCACTTAATTGCTGCTTAAGCTTGTTAGCAAAGGAAAAGTCTGTTGCCTTTGGGAAAGTAGACTCTTCATCCAATAATGACAATAGCCCTAGAGGTTTCTGCAATGTAACAAAAAGGTGAGTACAGTAGTACATATACGGATCTTATCTTACAAATTTACATAGTAAAGCTTATAATATTAATATGACATGATACCATGATAATGGCACATTTTTCTTCAGTGATTCCACTTAAACATTAATAATTACACTCGCTTTCTGATATATATAGTTCTCTTATAGTCTTATCTATAGAACAAAATATGGAGTAACTCCACTTAAGGATATTTCCATCTGTTCCAACTTTTGTTTCTCATTTTATATAGGAGGTGCTCATTTCTGCTGTAATAAGCTCAAAAACTAAGGCATTCTAGTAACTTCGGCATAACTGAAAAGGCAAAGCACAACGGATTTGCATATCAAGATAATTAGAAGGGCAATAACCTGTATATACTAAAAGAAAAGGATTGGAACCAGAAAGCATATGAGAATGGGGCCAAACAGCCATAGAAGCCTAAAATTCAGTCATTGTTTCTTCAGCACATGCCAGGTAAGCAATTACAATACATATGTTTATCGATATCAGGCTTAAAAACTATTTAAACTACACATAGAAACAGTGAATATATGATCCATATGTAACAGGGTTGCATGAAAAAAATGTTGCATACCTTCTCAAAGAGGGATAAGCAATTAGTGTTATCCACAAATTCCACGGGGGTCCAATCAATTCCGTCTTCCAAGTATTCCTGGAAGTGGAACAAAGCCAGCATGAGCATATTGATACACTGACACAGAAGGTCCAAGGAAAATATTGCAGGAGCAGAAACATGGAAACAAGGGAAGCCGCTCTACAATTTTATGAAAAGAAAGATAATGCTGGCTAATGGATCCAAAAGCAAACGAGCAGGTCATGTGCACAGTGGACCAGAACAAATAATCATAACCAGAGTTCAAACAGAATTGGAACTAGTATCAGGGCCTTGCCGGCACATCAGAAACCAGTTGCTTCTTGCGGTTTTCTAGGTTTTTGTGTTTTCTAGAATAACTTTTTTCTGACTTCTCCTTTGATAATCACTAAATGTCAACATTTTCACAAAGGTTGACTGGTTTCCATAACAATAAGTTGGGTAGCTGATCATAACTAACAACCACTTGGATTTGGAATCCTGGTGCCAGCTACAAGACATCCAAGTGGTTTCTGTCCCCAGAAGCACAGAATCACTCGAAAGGCAAACCACAAAATAAATAATATTCAGATCACATTGGCCCATTCATATCTAACTCAGGTTAGACAGAGCAACTTCAGCATGTGACCACATCTCCTAGTTATGACAAGTGGCAAAGTTTGCAGGGTCGTTTACATCTTTAGTACACAACAACGTAACCTGATACTGTTTTGCAGGAAGAAATCATGCATAATACAATTCACATTCATTCATATCTTTGATGCTAACATAAATAATGCAAGGAACTGTTAGAATCTTACGTCCTGTTGTAGTTTGAAAAGATGTCGGTTGAAGTGCTGCTGCAGCCTCTCATTGGCATAATTTATACAAAATTGCTCAAAACCATTCTTCTGTAATGGTTTAACCAAATGTTACAACTCAGGAAATGCCAAGTAAATCAGTACTAAACAAAATGCAAATATTCCATACATTGAAACACTCGAACCCATAAATATCCAAAATACTTATGGATCTCCATGTAAATTGCCTCCCCGTTCCAAGTGAGTGGTTAATTTGCTCAACAATCCAGTCAAATAAATTGGCGTAGATTGACTTTGCTAGTGCATCTCTTGCGTCAATGGCCTACAGAAATTAGAAATCTTGAATAAAATTCTAAAAGATCAAATCAATAGATCCATGCAGATAATTTTTCAGGATACTACATACCTGAGTTAATGTCAGCTTTTTAACGATACTGTCATTTCCAGCTCGGATTTTACGAGTGGACATAGCAGTCACTAGTTGATTTGCAGTGCAGCCTAATAGCTTTGCAGCAGTAGCCAACCCTGTGAATACATTACACAATCAAATGTCTGCATTTTGGGGACATTTTCTACTGGATAAGGCAAAGAGATAAATGGAAATTATATACACCGGGAATTATACCTTCGTTTGAAACAACTTCCACATGGTTTTCATTATCAATCACAGAGAATGATATGTTTCCCAGCCACAAGACAGCTGCAAGCATAGAAAATAATTTCATTTGGTCTTCCTTAGATATTTGAATAGTATCCAATGCATCCTGCACATGAAACAAAGGATAAATAGCAAATAAGATAAAATACTAGCACAGCTTTGGTTGGAGAAGTTATTTGGATTTTCCAGTAACATTACCACTAGCACTGTGAACTTTTTTGAATCATCAACACCATCGATTTTCAAGCAATTACTCTGCTTCAAGTAATTGTAGTCACTGGCGCTTTTCAGAAACAATTTTTCTGCAGTAGCATGTGCATGTAACGGAATTAGGAAGTGAGAAAAAGAGAGGGAAGATGAAGATAGTTTCACAGATCACACTAAAACGTATAAGATGTAATACAGGCAGAATGTGGCACACAATTTTCTTGACAGAAGCACCATTTGAAACACTTAAATTGTAATATAAGCACATCAAACATGAAGGTATGGTTACTTTTGAGAAGTGGAGGAGCTCC
This sequence comes from Miscanthus lutarioriparius, assembly GCA_904845875.1. Lineage (NCBI taxonomy): Eukaryota > Viridiplantae > Streptophyta > Magnoliopsida > Poales > Poaceae > Miscanthus > Miscanthus lutarioriparius. The sequence continues at coordinate 15,314,580 of CAJGYO010000003.1, read as the reverse complement.
AGAGCACAGTTGATAGAAAATATGGTAAGATCTCTCTCCTTGTGCCCTTTGAACCACCCTCGACTACAGGGGAAGACAGAGCATATTAGACCTTGCAGAAATAATAAAATATGGATCTGTTAGCAATGCATGAATTTCCTTACCTTCTCAAGCAGGACTGGCCCATGAGATTCAGTAAGAGGTACATGCACAGCCAAGGAAATAAGTTAACAGGGAGTTCAAAGATATCGTGACTAGCCATTTAAACAATAAATGGTAGAGAAGGCTTACAGGTCTGGATTTTAGCACCACACATTTTCCCAGTTTCAGAAAAGTGTATTTCAATAAACTTGCCCTACATCAAAATCATCACAGCACCATAAGAATAACTCCAGAAAGTTAGCGGAGGACAGTGTGGCAACGATACAGGAAGATAAACTCACAAATCGGCTCGAAAGTTATGGTTTCGTGATGTTTTGCATTCCCCAATGCTTCCAGAATAACATTGGTCTGAAGAACCTCAGACTCCGTACCACTAGCACCCCCAAGATCAGACAAATATTGCATTGCAATTTTAGCCGTCTCAGTTTTTCCTGCTCCACTTTCACCACTGAAATGTGACAAGGAGCACAGATAGCATATTTAAATTTTGTAATCCAGACCCCCAGGGTTTAAGAGAAGAAGATAAGGCATACTAACCTTATTATTATAGATTGGTTTACGCCATCTGCAGAGTATCAGGAGTTGCATTAAAAGACAGTTCTTGAAAAATATTATAAATCATAACTGTTCTCTTTACTCTTTAGCACCTACCTCGCAGCATCTCATTAAATGCCAAATCAGCAACTGCATACACATGTGGGTCATCGTTGGTCTTTTGCTTGTATTGCATGATTGAAGACTTCCCATAGAGTGCAACTTCTTTTAATGGATTGAAAGCAATCAGAACAGGTCCTGCCTTTGTCTACAAAGTAAAGTACACACAAGTGAGGATACCTAGAGTAAGCCATATATATACTCTTATATAGCACGATGAAACTATTGCATAGTGCTTACATAGATAAGATCGTGAGAATGTCGCAATTGCAGATTGTAAAGAACTGAAGGTTCATTCAAGTAACTCATCTGGATTAAATCATCCACTCCATCGAGGATATCAGGGTTGGCAGGCAAGAGTTGTTCTGGTGACACCGTCAAAACCTAAGCAAATAAACATTGAGTAAGAATTGTACAGGAGTTTCCCCAAATGACTATATCGCCATGGCAATATAAGACACTCACTTTTCCATTAGCCAGGAGTATTTCAGCATCATCTCCAGATATTGATTGGATCTGTCCAAGTTCCCACTTTGCATTTGGTGAAGAACACCAAACTCGTAGCTTCTGAAAAAAGTCCAAAAATTATTATCTCGTATGGTTCTTCCAATCACAATATAAATTCAGAAATATCAAACTCGAACCATCAAGGGATAAGAGAACTAGTTCCTTGAGACCTATACTGCTGTAAGAAACAACACTTTCTGATTGTCCAGTATCCATACATCCTAAGGTTAAAAACAACAGGTTCTTTCACCCAATATCCATACTTATAAGGTTTAAAGTAACATGACATGCCAAACTATTTGTGGATGTAATAAACAAACATGCCAAACTATTTGTGGATGTAATAAACAACAGTATGAGACCTGGAAAATTCATTAAGCGACCACTACTGTATCTTCTGGTAAATGTGAAACAACAGTAAGTTCAGCATAACCCAAACATAACTGCTATTTCACATGAAAGTCTTATTCACACATATCATAAAGAAACGATCTTTAAGAAAAAGGGGTCTATAAATTCAGCATATAACAAACACATGTAAGCTTACACTTTGATGAACATTTCCTGTTTTGACTCATGAATGATATTTTGCCATCATGTTAGACAAAGTATTCAGGTTACTTCCATTTGTTCACATTGCAATAATAGAAATAATTCTTACAAAATCCACAATGAACAAGCCTCTTACCTTCTGGAGAACATAGTCCATGATATTTGTACATGCTGGCTTCCCATTCGTCTTTATTGTTGCCGAGGAAACAGAGGGGGGATCCTTACAAACTGCAGTACCCTTCCTCTCCTCATGAAATTCATCAACATATGGCGACTCCTCCAGCGCTTCTGTGTTAGGGAACTTCCTCTTAGTCCCAAAGATGCAGCCTTTCACCGGCTTTTCCTCCTTGGCCTCCAGCCCAGCAATCTCCATCTTAGCATCTGCCTTCTTGTCAACCACTGCAACTTCTGTGGCAGCAACTGTTGCCATGCCATTCTCGAGCTTAAAGCCAGCAGGCAGTGATGGCCGTCTGGTGGTGGGCAGCCGGCCACGGCACGTCGGGCGGGCTGGCAATGTTGAGGCGCATCCTTGGGCTGCTCATCGCGCTTCTTTAGAGTCTCAAGCAAGACCTCAAGGGAGCTCTTCTGTGTAGCTGCTGCCGGCGCCATCACGGCGGCTGCAGAGAGCATCACCACCGGGAAATCAAAAGGCCACCAGCACAGACCGGTGATTTATACCAGGGCTCAAACACCAACTCGCCAAATCCAATAGCCGGACAGCACAGGGACCAGAAATTTCCCCATTTCGCATCAAAACAGGCGATAACTTCAGAGGCAATAGCCTCTAACTCTCCAAGGGCTGAAAACTGGCAACCCCCAAACCCCCAAATTCCACACCAGGCTCAAAATTCCTCAGAAATCTCTCAAAAATCCAGGTTCTGGAGCTCAACTAAGCGGCAATCGCACGCCCAAGGAGCGCTGCCCGCACAACGGGGCCGGGTAAAACCCCGACCCTATGCGCGATTTTTGAAGGGGAAATAGCCGGGCCAAGGTTGGAATCGGCCGGAGAAGAAAAGGCTGCGGCTGCGAAAGCTGCAATCTTTGGCCAAAGGAAAGGCGAAAGAACCCGAAACCAAAGCAAAGCCTCTGCCGAATCAAAGCGCTGGCGTACTAGCAGCAGCAGCAGCGCACGCAGGTGGCCACGAAATCATCACCAGAGTAACAGCACCGCACGGCCGCACCGCACACCCCCTCTGCCTCGCCGCTGCAAGAACCAACAGCGAGCCTGCCCACTCCGAACCGCCGCTCCTCCAAATCGAAAACGGAAGACGCAAAAATGAAACCGAGATTATTTTTTCTTTTCTGGAGGCTTTTGCTTCTCCCTCACATTTCAAACCTCTCCGCTCCCCTCGTCCCCATATCTCCGTGTCTTTTTCTCCCTGCCCCCCTTGATCCGTTACTAGGCAGTGGGAAAAAAATGTTTAGGACAAAGCAAGCCAAATGACGCCTGTACCCTCGCGCCCCCTCGCTAATTAGGCCAGTGGCGTTTTCGTGAATCCCGCGGCGGATGGAGGGCTTGGTTCATGGATGAGCGTCGCGGGTGGGGGAGACGCGGTTGGGACCGTTGGATGCGAGCGGCTGCGGCTGCCGCTGCCCCTTGAAGGTTTCAGTTGGGGGTGGGAAGTTACGCAACTACCCCCGGAGTTTAGTGCGCTGCCACGTCGTCATTTGGGCTCTTTGAAAACGAATCTTATTTGGATGTTGTTAATCTTGTTTGGATGTTGTGAAAAAAGGAAGAGGTGATGGAGATTTTATATCCGGAAGGAGAAAAATCTTGTGGGAGAGAAGCTTCTGTTAGGCAGGTCTCCGTTTTCTTTGTCCATGTGTGGTATGGTCAACGGGGAGTCCAGAAAGACCCACTTGCTTTTAAACCTGGCTTGATCCACTTATTTTTTTCATCCGGAACAGTATTTTTCTCTCACAGATTTCTCCAAATTCATCCAGAATCCTCCAAGCGAACGGGGCCGTATGATGGAGTATAATGTTCATTTGGAATACATAAATAAATTTTATAAAATTTGTATACAATACAACTTTAGTGGAATCAGATTAATTTTACAGGAAAATATAGAAATGAAAAAAAATACTCACATTCTAAGCAGGACTTATAAATTTATTTCTGTAATTGAATTCTCCTGTTGATGTATAAATGTTTTTTTCCCTAAAAAGTAGCGTTTTGTTTTTGGTCGATACGATGGTGTAAGTGTTTGTTAATGTTTGTTGACAGGCTTTTGTTTAGTGGGAGAGTTTGCAAAGCTCTATGAGCTAGGATAGTGTGCGTATGGATTGACTAAACGAAAATTTTCCGCCATTCCATCTCCTTGGGTGATGAAACCATCAATGCGTGGAACCCTCAATCCGTCAAGCCAACGCTAGAGTTTGGATGGGGTAGTAGTAGTAGTAGCTGCTCCCTCCGGTTACAAAGTATTTCATATTTAGCCATTATTTTTGTTTTACTCCATCCATCCGCAAATGTATGGACTTTTAAGATTTTGATGAGGCCAAATTAATCAAGAGCGAATAGTCTTTATGCTACTCATTAAAGCTGTCCGGTCACCTCCTGACTGGCGCAACTAATAGTGCTCAGGACAGTTCCTAAATCCTACTGTAATTAACTAGTCTAAATATGAAAAGTTCTTATATTTGTGGACGGTGGGGTAGAATACAGTTATAATATCTAGTAATAAATAATGAAAGCATTTACCAAGAGTTCAAGAAAAATTGATACATATAATTCTTATGTTCTTCAAACTAAATATCTTAGAAACTTCCTATGATTAAAGTTTGAAAAGTTTTCAAATTAAATATTTATAAACAGAGAGAATACTTTCAAACCTTCAAATCTGGTCTGGCTGGGAAATAGATGTCGCTAGACTTACACGAACTCTACGACGACGCAATGGAATTTACCAACTTAGGCCCTCTTTAGTTTGACTTTTTAACATGTTTTAGCTTTTTAAAAACAAATGCCAACCAAAGGGGTGGCTTCCACCCAAAGATTTTGGCTAGTACAAATTTCACAACAGCCTCACCCCTACTTTCACCTATTGTGGCTTCCAAGTCTTCACGAAAATTATCCACCTACCATTGGTTTTGTTCTGTATCGGTACGTTTTTCCCCTTTCCCGTCCACGGCGTCTCTTTCCCACCCAACCCTGCAGCTGCCTCAATGCGACGTCTTCCCAAACGCGGCCAGCTCCCACGAGCGCGGTTAGCCCCTAGAGGGGTTTCCCCTTTCCCGTCCACGGCGTCTCTTTCCCACCCAACCCTGCAGCTGCCTCAACGCGACGTCTTCCCAAACGCAGCCAGCTCCCACGAGCGCGGTTAGCCCCTAGAGGAGAGGAAGCCTTTTTCCCCTTTCCCGTCCACGGCGTCTCTTTCCCACCCAACCCTGCAGCTGCCTCAATGCGACGTCTTCCCAAACGCGGCCAGCTCCCACGAGCGCGGTTAGCCCCTAGAGGAGAGGAAGCCTAGGTCCAGATCAAGATGGCTCCCACCGGCGGGCGACGAGGATGCCGCCACAGCCAGCATCAAACAAACAGAGAGATAAAAGGAGAGAAAAGCATGTGGAGGTGGCGAGTGGGAACGCGACGCCTCCTGCAATCGACGGCTGCCAAAAGAGGCCTTTAGGAGCGCGGCGCTTCTTTGGGCGTGGACCATGCCTTCGTCGCCATGCGTGGGCTCCATCGGGCGAGTGCGGGCAAGGCCCCCACCAGCGTCCCTCGTCAAAGCACCACCCCTCGCGCGGCCTCCTGGTCTCCGTGTGGATCGACGAACCAAGGAGGAAGAAGAAAATACACAGAAAACAAGAAGAAATATACAATTCAGTGATTGACAGGAGGGGTCACATATGACATGTGAGGCCACCGACAGCATTTTTTAGAAGCCATCGTTGTGCAACCAAACGGCTTTTAACTTTCTCATAGCCCACGACTCACATCAGTTTTTTAATAGACCACAACTCATATAAACTTTTTTCAGAAATCACGGCTCAACCAAACAGGTCCATAGGTTTTTCATATTTTTCTAGATTTATACTAAGATTTAGCAAATTTATCATTTTTATTTATGGTAGATACGAGATGATGATTTCGTCAACTATTCGGTAGCTCAGGTTTTTTTAGGATTGTTTAATTAAGAAAAGAAAGAGAAGCAGACAGGTCACACGAAATGAACGGAAAGAGGTCCTCTAATTAAAAATTAAAACTCCCTCTAAGCCTAATCGTAGAGCGCTGCATGCCGCGGGTGTCAAAAGCCTACTACTATTACACGACGCCGCGGCGGTACCAGCCTGCGTGCTGGTGCGGCAAAATTTTCCATGGCCGCCACCGCCCACCCGGGTCCGGGGGCCGGGCGACGTACCACGGCTTTTACAGGACGTCGTGACGAGGAGCAAGGAGCACGGCCTACCTCCAACGCGAGAGGGGAGGCGGAGCACGCGACGGCTAGAAGCGGAACGGATAAGGGATAACGCCACGACGCTGCGAGCGAGACCCCTGGCGACCTTTTTTTTTTTTTATAAGACTGTCTCCAACAGAAACAACACAAACACGATACCCATTCAATAGTATAGGACACCTACAGTGAAAGGGTCACGGACCCAAATCTCGCCTTCTCCAACAACAACTGACCCTGAGCAGCCAAATCCCACCTCCTGCGCCGCCTGCCTCCCTCCCGTCCCCCCCTTCTTCCACCCCGGGCCTCTCCATCGGTGCGCCACGCCTGCCATGGCGCCACCACTGCATGGGCGGCCATAATGCGACGCCGCTTAAATAAATCTTGCGTGGCTTGAGTCGCGTCCCCACCTCCTCCTCCGCCGTGCTCCTCCTTCCTCATTAGAACGCTTGGCGCGATCGCCGCCAGTCTTGTGCGCGGCCTGGGCCTTGTAATCGCCCGGTGGCGGCGGGTCGTCCGGGGTGCGACGTGCCACCGGGTCGTCGCTCGTGGGATCCTGCGGTGCTCCGCCGCAACCGGAGGTGGCCCCTCTCTCCCCTGATGCCGCCCCATTCTTCCCCTCTGCCTGTAGGTCCAAATCCATGCGATGGGATGAGATCTCCCTCACTGACGACGAGGATGAGTGCTCCCCCTCCCCCTACCTCGAGGGCTTTCACGGGCGTTAGTACGTACCTGCGCTCGGCGGGGGAGCACCTCCCGATCGCGCCGACGCCGCCCCTCGCATGCGACGCTTGGATTGGCGAGATCTGTGGCAACCCGGCGCGGCGTGGACCGACGAAGCGGGGCGAAAAGCGGACCGGTGGCGAGGGCAACCTCCCCCGACGGTGCGGATGCAACCTCCCCTGCGCGGAGCTTCCAGGTGCCGGTGCGCCTCGCCGTCGTCGTTCGCTCCAGTGTTTTGCGTCGTGGAGAGAGACGACGCTTTTTTTGCCTTCCGTCGTGTGCTGGTACGTAAAATGGGTGTTTGGTTGCATTTTCTGTTGGAGCGTGTGTTTTTGATACAAAATACTATGCACGACCTATTTTAGGTTTAAATCGCTCTTTACCTACGCTGTTGAAGACGGTCTAATTGCCCCCTGGCAACTTTAGCACGTACCGCCACCAAACGAAGGAAAAAGAGCCGAAACATACCTGCCGGCTGCAGTAACGCTGAAATTCCTGCCGGTTGCAGTACATTTTTTTTCTCCTTTGGTTTATATACTACACTAGTAGTACGTTGTACTCCGTACCTACTAGTGGAATGTGAAAGCTACCCTCGTGGCCAACTCTCGTTCCCGGTGCAGAGCAAACTCGTAGCAGCTGGGAGATCCAAGCGGACAACGTGGCGTCGCCCAGGGACCAGGCCACAGGCCAGGGTACACCGTACACGAGGAGTATGAGGGCAAGTGGCAACTCTTCTACTCGCTTCGTCCCAAAAAGAAGCGGCCTGTTTCGTTCGGACTGGTTTGACTTATAAGCTATAATTAAAAATATTATTAACTGATTTTATGTGAAAAAAAAATATATTCATTAGTTAATAAGTAATGATTTATAAACCAGATACGAGGAAGCGAACAGACATGTGAACGTTGTCCCAATAAAAATACCGTTGTGGCTCAGCTATTGTACCGAAGTTAAAAACAGCGGGCCTACTACCTGCACTCTCTACGAAGGTGGACAACCACTTTTGACGTTGTGAAATACAAGTGCATGAGAGAGAACAGTGGGGGACTTTTCTCATTGATCTTGGTACATGTGCTGGGTCCTAGAACGTTTTTTTATTTGAAACAGAGGGAGTGTCCGTACGCATCCCCCATCTCGTAATGGCCACCGTATGCCAGCCAGACCGATACACTACGCACGTACGTACGGTGGTCGCTGGACCCGCAAGCAGCGGCTGGCTGCAACCGCGGCGAGACGCGTATGCGGCAAGAATCGCGCTGCACACCAGACAAGGCAAAGGCACGTGGGTGTGGCAGAGCTGGTGCCACTCTCCTTTGCAACACGAAGAATGACCCTCAATTGGATTGGAAGTTGGAACGGGAACGGGAACGTGGTTGGAGACCGTGGTTAGGTCTTTACCTTTGCATCTTTGCAGCTTTGGTTTTGTTGACGATGAAATCTAAACCAAGATCATGGAGCTAAAGCACGTACTAACCGCCCTGGTAATTGCACGGGACAGGACAGCTCCTTTTCCTTTCGACGAGAACCACTCTCGGATCGTATGATGCCGGGCAGGGGGCCTGCAATCCTCCTATGCTGTACTCCGTGTTCAGTTCACTGCTTCAGGTAACAGTCCCCCCTGCTGAATAGCAGCGTGCGTCGTGGGTCACTCGCGGTCGCGGTGGCAGGCGGCTTTCGATTGGCTGCTCGGCGACGGGGAAACACACGAGCGCGGATCTCCTGGCCGCGGTCCCATGCCACCAAAGCCAGTGGCATGCATGATGCGTGACCCACTGACCCGCGGTCTTCGGTTGCGGATCTCGAGGCAGGGGTCGGCGGTCAGTGCCTGTTTACTCCCCCAAATTTTACGAAATTTTTTAAGATTTCCCGTCACATAAAATTTTTGACGCATGCATAAAGCATTAAATATAAATAAAAAATAAAACTAATTACACAGTTTAGACGAAATTCACGAGACGAATCTTTTAAGCCTAATTAGACTATGATTGAACACTAATTGTCAAATAACAACAAAAATGCTACAGTACTATTTTTTAAAAAATTTCACAAACTAAACGAGGACCAAAAGAAAAGGGCCGGCCAGGTGAGGCCTGTTGGAGTGTTGGAAGGCGCAGTGCAGTGTGCAGCAGCTGCTGGATACTACAGGAGTCCGGAGGCCTGGCCTGGAGGCTGGAGCACATAGGAGTAGTAGTACGCAAAAGATGGCGCATGAGTGATGTACCGACTCCTGTCCCTGTCGGGAGCGACTGCGTGAGTGACTCCTGTCCCTGTCGGGAGCGACTACAGGAGTCCGCGTGAGTCCCTGTCGGGAGCCTGCTCGTCAAAGAATAGGGATACTGGATACAGGGAATAGGGTGGTCCAGGCCAGGCCTCCGAAATCCACACGAGCAAGTCAAAGATCAGCCTGCTCGTCGAGTGCTGCCTCCAACGCCTTTTGCAAACTTTGCGAGAGCTCTAAAATTTCGGTCACATCGAATATTTGGACATATGTATAAAGTATTAAATATAGACTAATTACGAAATTAATTGCACAACTTGCGACTAATTTACGAGACAAATCTTTTAAGCCTAATTAGTCCATAATTTGATAAATCGGTGCTACAGTAAACATGTGCTAATGACGAATTAATTAGGCTTAAAAATTCGTCTCGCAAATTAGCCTCCATCGATGTAATTGGTTTGGTAATTAATCTATATTTAATACTCCTTATTAATATCTAAATATTCGATATGACATAAATTCTAGGAACGATTAAAGAACCAAACACCCTCTTAATTAACAGTGGAGAGGATCTGCTGCGCCGCCACTAGCCTGCTTAATGATCCAGAGATCATGTATAATGGCCACCCCCATGAGCATGAGCCATGATGAGGAATCTGCCGCCGCGCACCTCGTGTGGGCAATGCCGCAATGGTTGGCGAAACTCTATTGCCGGCCGTCTCCATGGGATGATTAGGTGTGGCAAAGCTGGGTCAGGATCATGAGGGACGCGGCATCATTTCCAGGGCCTTGCTTGCAAGCGAGGGCGCACCGGGACTACGGCGAGGGCAGGGCAGGGGAACAGCCAACCAGCCAACCAACCAGTGCATCCAATGCACTCCATAATCCTCCTCTGCTTCTAACATTCCACTCAGGGGCACCTTATTTTCGATCGGGACCACGCGTATCTGTTACGTGCACTCGCAAAACCACTTCTACAGTTTGCTGCTATCATACTCTAGTCTAGTCTAGAAAGGTATACGAGCAATGGAGGTTAACACTTTTCGTACAAATAAAGTGATCTACATAAACTACTATTTACACTATATAAACTATCACTACTTGTGGTTTGTATCGAAACTTTTTTCTTTCACCGTGCCTCACTTTTATTTCCTCTCCCTCTTCTTTTTTAGCACGATCACATACTCTCTCTAAGCATATGTAGCTTCTGCAAGCCAAAACACATATTTTTTCTATCCGGTCCTTATGCCTACTACTAGTAAAGTATCAGCTTTGGGGAAGGCCTCCTAGCATACTAGCAATGTGTACCTAGGAATCCTAGGCGTTACATCCTTTGTTAAGCACCATGTTCGATTGATCGTATCAGTCATGCTTATTAGCTATGATATAGTGTTTTTCTCTCACAACAAAACAGCATTAGTCGACTTATAAACCACAGAAACGATCAAGCAAACAGGACGAAGAGCATGGCTAATGGCAGTCACAGCCGAGCTCTTTATGACATATTTTTTGTACTTGCTAAATCACATAGAAATCATAATTTTAATTTTTTAATAGTTAGTTTCTTTAGAATAATTTTTTTCCAATCACAATCTCCTCTCTCCTTTATTTACATATGCATCTCGTGTAGACATAGTTTCTTATCTAACATACCATTTTCTCATCTCTCTTCTTTAATTTCAATATCACCTCCATTACTATTTTGCTTAGTTGGCATCTAATTAACTACTCCATCCGTTTCAAATTATAAGACATTTTGGCTTTTGTAGATGCGTAGATTTTGCTATGCATTTAGATATACAATATGTCTACATATATTGTAGACCAATGTATCTAGAAAAGTTAAAATATCTTATAATTTTGAACGGATGGAGTAATATATTCCCTCTAGGTTTCTAAAAGAAGTCGTTTTGGACAGCGACACAGTCTCCAAAGCATAACTTTAACTTCTTATTTTTATAAAAATATTCACGGAAAAAGTGATATATGTATATTTTTATGAAAGCATTTTTCAAGACAGATCTATTCATATAGTTTTCACATTTTCAAACTTAACGACTTAAAAGTTATTCATGATTTATATTCTCAATATTTGATCCAAGCCTTGTCCAAAACAACTTCTTTTAAGAACACGGAGGGAATAGAAGCCGTCTAGTCTAGTTTCTGATTTAGGAGTGCTCTAATAATACAAACCCCTTGTTGGTTGTATGTGCGTTTAGAGCTCTAGTTGGCTATCAGGACATATTTCTCATTAATATATGACCTACTTTATTCTCTCGTAAAGTTGGAGCTCGTGCTCAACTGGCTGTAAATTTACAGCACTTTTTTTTTTGTCTCCTGTACCTCAGCTAACATCTGCTTGTGATCTTATTATACTTGCTCTAAATAGCTCACTAGGAGCTTTAACAATAAGATTTTGAACCTATGGAATTCCTCCATTACCTTTTTCTTTGTTTCAAAGGAGACATGGAGCGAAGGATCTATTTATTGTATAATGGAATGAAGGATCTACCTGTCGCTCAGAAACCATAAACCCTCCATGTTTCCGCAAGCAAGCTACTACCTGAATGGTTACTTTTGCACTTCCATGTGTAGCAAATATATACATTCACACCCCCATATGATCCAAATTAATTGTCGCTTTTAGTTTGATGCACTAGTAGCAATGTCTTGGGAGTAGGAGTAGCTATTTAACAAGGAGCAGTACTATTTGACAGCCACAGAACCAACTCACCGGATGACATCCGTGTTGAACTGGACCTGGTTTGGCAGCTTAATTAACTTGATTTTTTATAGAAGACAATTAAACACCGCTGCAATTAAATCCAGCCATGCATTTCTCTGTGCTATCGCAGAATCGGATGTGCCGGCTTAAGATGTGATATTGCATAGCGTCAGCCACATTTTCTGAACAACTAACTACTCAAACTTAAGTAGTTAGTTGTCACGAGTCTTGGGCTCAAGAATCGACCAAACACATCGCTCTCTAGTCCACATAATCTCAGCCTAAAATACAACTATTACGAACATTTATCTACATCTATAGTGGCTCGCAATAATAAAAGTGTGAGGGACACACCTATTCAAGAGAAACGCCATTGCCTCTCTCCTGACTGACACTTGTTGACCTGATAAAAAAAATCATCTGTCCATAAAATAGTGTGATTCTCGTTTTTTAAAGAGTCAAAATACCATTAGATTAGTTATATAATATATTTTTATAATAAATTTATTTGAAGACCTAAATAGTAATACTATTTAAGTTAGGTTGACCGGCACAGATCCTATAGTTGCGTTCTTTTATGGACGAAGGGAGTACATGTTTTGACACATTGCATAGCACTATGATGTGTTTGATTTGCTGATGAAGTGTGCCATCTCAAATTTCTAGGATGGGATGTCATCTTTATTCAGTTGGAGAGATTGGGGTTATACATGTTTAGTTTATGTTTGTTACAAGAGACGGAAACGAGAGGACAAGTGGTCATTTGGATCGTTAGACAACCGTCAGCTAGCTAGGGCCCGGATGGTAGTCTCTTTCACCTTCTTAGTTCATCCCCATTAAGAGCATCACATGGGAATTGTCCGTAGGGGAATGGCTCCCCAATCCCCGTCCCCATTCCCATATGAGGGAAAATCACCGTCGTCGCTCGCCAAAGCTCACGGGGGAGATTTGGTCCTCATCCTTGTCTCCATGCGGGGAATAATCTCTAGAAGGATCCCCGTCCCATACATCTTGGAATATAAACGATAACCTAATAAGGGAATTCCCTATGAGGAATCGAGGAACGAGGATCCATCAAAATCCCTAGGAGCCTAGCCGTGCCGCAGGCACCCCCGTCTCGCCTTGTCGTGTCCACCTCGCATGTCCCCATTGTACCTGGCGTCTTCGTAGCTTGTGCTCTAGCCTAGCTGTTTCTCACCCCACCTGGCCACATAGCTTGACAGCACACAGGGGGCAGCGTGGGGGCCTAGACACGAAGCCAAGGAACAAATAAAAGTGCATGCACAAACGAACTAGGGGTGGGACCGCGGCCTCCCGCTCATGGCACGAAAAACACGAGTCATAGATAATTCTTGCGGTGGCCATGTGTCGGTGTTTCGAGTAAACACCAACGAGTAAATTTGTATTATTGCGTGTCTGACCCGGATGGTGTGCTAAGAGGACACAAGGTTTATACTGGTTCGGGCAGAATGTCCCTACGTCCAGTTCGTTGCAGCTGCTCGTGTTGCTAGCACTAAAAGTTCATAGTAGGGGTTACAAACAGGCGAGAGAGAGAGATATATCCCAAGTCTCTGGTGGAAAGAACGAATGTGTATCGAGAGCTCGATCGCTGCTCGGCTATGTGTTCGAGGTTCAATGCTAGTGGTCTTGATCTGATGCGGTGCAATGCCCCTTAATGGGACGCCCTGCTTTCCCTTTTATAGGCCAAGGAAAAGCACAAGTTACAATGGGAGAAAAAAGGAGAACGAGAGGCAGAGGTAGTCCTTCAGGGTTGTCGGGCCTTTCTTTTCCTCTGTGTGGGCCCCGCTGACATGACAGGTGGTGACAGGGACAGCCCCACGTGGGTGCCTGTCCGCTGACAATGCCATGCCCTGGTATTACTAGCGGGTCGTCACGTCCCACTCCGCCCCGGCGGGCGGTGCGGCGAACCATCGTGCTAATTAGCGGCCGTACAGGGAGTAGGCAACATAGTGACCACACGTCCGTCACTATGGGCGATGTGAGTTCCCTGGAATGACAAGTCGTAGGGATGGGTCGTGTTGAGATGTGACCGCTCCCTGCACGATGCCAGAAGTTTGACCTGGGGTTGTACTTTCTGGCCCATAGTGGTTGGCGGCGGCGTGAGCTTCTGTTAGGAACCGTGTCCGAGGGATCGGGCGAAGTGGAGCCAGCCCTTAGACGTTGGGCGAGGCAGAGCCAACCCTCAGACATCAGTCGAAGCAGAGCCTTCCTTCAGGGATCGGCCAAGGGGGAGCCAGCCTTCAGACGTCGGCCGAGGTGGAGCCAACCTTTGGGGGTCGACCGAGGCGGAGCCTTCCCTCGGGGATTGGCCAAGGCGGAGCCAGCTTTCAAATGTTGGTTGAGGCGGAGCCAACCCTCGGGGGTCGGTCGAGGCAGAGCCTACCCTCGGGGGTTAGCCGAAGCGGAGCTAGCCCTTGGACGTCGGGCGAGACGGAGCCAACCCTCGGGGGTCAGACGAGGCCGAGCCAACCCTTGGGGGTTGAGCGAGACAGAGCCCGCGGCCTCAGTGTCCACCAAAGCGGAGCCAACCCACGGGGGTCGGACGAGGCAGAGCCCTCGGGCTCAGTGGTTGGACGAGGCGGAGCCCAGCAAGAGGTGTAGTCACGCTCTTGACCGCTTGGATGAATCAACGTTGATGGTTATTAGCTCTTCCTCTTTGGGTACCCTAGTATTGGTCCCCGACAGTAGCCCCCGAGCCCTCGGGCGATTTGGGTAGAATCACCTGGAGGATTTTTTGACTTGCCAGTGGGTGCGTGCGAGCGCACCCGGTGGGTGTAGCCCCCAAGCCTGCGGAGGAGTACAATACTCCTTCAGAGGTTTTTTCCGAAAGGGAGGACTCAGGGCCCTAGCCTTCTTTTATTGCCCATGGCGCGTCCTGGGGATGGTGATTCCCTCTTGTCAAGGTCAGACCCTTCGTGGGTATGGCCGTGAGATTTAGTGGTTCATTAGATGGATAGTTCGATTGGGGTCCCGACATCCCGTTCGCGAAGATCCGGCTAGGGTCAGCTTGGTGATCGACTCTAGATTCTTGGCGGTTGATCCGTATAGTTCTCGGGGCCGCTCGACCGGTCTCGGGGCTCTCTACCTTTCTTCAGGAGAAAACCATGGATCGTACCTGGTTGAGACTCGATTGTGGGCCGGGATGTCCTTGGCGCTCGTGCGCCTGGGTACTGGCCGCTTGCGGGCCCATCCCTTTCCATCCCTCATCCTAAGGGTGCCTAGAGCGATTATCGAACCCGTTGATGGGCCAACCTTCGAACTCCTAGGCCTAGATGGGCCGTAGAGGTGTTTTTTTATCTGTATTCTTCTTACTTGTGACGAGTCGTGGCCCGCTGAAAGCTCTAGTTTAGTTTTGGTGAATTGATGAAACCCTAAGTGCTAACCTAGTTCATCAAGTGATCATGAGATAGGTAGCACACTTCAAGTAGAGAAGCAAATGAAGATCATAACATGACAATGGTGATAGCATGGAGATGATCAAGGGCTTACACTTGAAGAGAAGAAAGAGAAAAACAAAAAGCTCAAGGCAAAGGTATAAACCATAGGAGCTATTTTGTTTTGGTGATCAAGACACTTAGAGAGTGTGATCACATTTAGGTTTGATAGCCGTACTATTAAGAGGGGTGAAACTCGTATCGGAATGCGGTTATCAAAGTGCCACTAGATGCTCTAACTCATTGCATATGCATTTAGGATCTAGTGGAGTGCTAACACCCTTGATAATATTTTGTGAAAATATGCTAACACATGTGCACAAGGTGTTTGCAGGGTTGAGATGGATTTGGGTCCCTCTCTCCCGCCGAGCTTATAGAAATGGATTCAACGCTTTCGGGAAAATGAAATGTCTATTTTCTATTGCGCCGGATGCAAAATTCTTGGTGGTTGGCACACTTGAGCAAGGGTGAAGAAGTAAGAGTTGAAATGGAGTTGATCGAATGATGATCTTTGGCGTCGGTCTCTGTGACCGGACGCCTGAATCCAAGCTGCCGGACGATGCGTGCTGCGTCGGTCGCTGACTTCAGCGATACTGATGGCTAGGGTTAGTTGAGCACCGGACGTTGTCTGCGTCGTCGGTCAAGAGTGGACGGACGCGTCGGTCAAAAAAAACATGCCTCGGGAGCTTATCGAAAGCGAAACGCATTTGGGGGCTTCAGCGTCCGGTCGTTTTTTATCGAGCGTCCGGTCAACCGCGACCGTTGAAATCGACGAACAACATTTGAAGCGGGGGACACGTGGCGTGAATCACGTGACCGGACGCTGAGGGCCAGCGTCCGGTCGATCGGACCGGAGCGTTCGGTCACCCCGCGTTGTGCATAGTGAAGGGGTACAACGGCTCTATTTCATTGGGGCTCTATTTATAGCCCCATGGCCGGCTCAAGGGAGCTCTCTTGCACATTTTCATTGACATAGCAACCTTGTGAGCCTAGCCAAAGGCCTCCCACTCATCTACATCATTGATTCATCATCATAGTGAGATTGGGAGTGAATCCAAGTGCATTGCTTGAGTGATTGCATCTAGAGGCACTTGGTGATTGTGTTTCGCTGCGGATTTCGCTTGTTACTTTTGGTGGTTGCCGCCACCTAGACGGCTTGGAGCAGCAAGGATCGTTGAGTGGAGGAGGTGATTGTCTCCGACTCCGATCGTGGTGATTGTGAGGGGTTCTTGACCTTTCCCCGGTGGAGCGCCAAAAGGTACTCTAGTAAATTGCTTGTGGCTTGTGTGATCCTCATCTTGTGTTGGTTAATGCGGCACCCTATTGAGGGTTTGGCGAGTGATGCCAATCGGTAGCGTGAACCTCCAAGTGAGTGAATCGCCACAACGAGGACTAGCTTGTCGGCAAGCAAGTGAACCTCGGTAAAAATCATTGTGTTCATCATTGATTCCGAGGTGATTGGTCATCATTGTTATTCATCTTCGTGATTGATTGGTTCATTCATCTACACGGCGGTATAACCCTCTTGATCACTCTCTTTACTTTACCGCAAACTAGTTGACAAGCTCTTTAGTGTAGCTAGTTGTGAGAGCTTGCATGCTTGGTTGGTGTGGCTCTTTAGTTAGTCTTTGAGAGCACACTAACATAAGGTAGTGTCATTGCTCTTGTGTGAATTGACACTATCTAAACTAGAATTGTGGTAGGTGGCTTGCATTTTTAAGTAGGCTAGCGCAACACTAGTTTCGCCTCATAATTGTCTAACCATTTGGTTAAGTGTTGTTGTAGAAATTTTTATTAGGCTATTCACCCCCCCTCTAGCCATTAGGACCTTTCACCCGCCCAGGGAGGCGAAACGTCCGATGAGTCTTCCGAGGGACAGGATAGGGATTGCGTGCGCATATCCCATGGCATGACATTGTGGCAGATCATGGCAGGCGGAGAGATCTAGGTGGGCGGTTAGTTTCCTCGCGCCCATCGCCCCTATAAAACCAAAGGGTTCGCCCCCCGGGTTTCATACCTTGTCTTTTTACCTTCGCATCTGCAACCGCCGCTACCAATCGCCTAGGTTTCCTACATCTGTGTCCCAGCCGCCATCGAGCTCGCACCCAACCTCCCCCATCTTCTAATAGATCCATGGTGCTGCTCTGACATCACCTTCCAGCGTATGGAGGGCCTCGTCCGTCGTGACCTTCTCTGCGTGCGGACCTCGACCGAGGAGTGACTGCTGCCCGGCTAGGAGGAATTGTCATCGCTGCCCAACGGCTGCGTGCTGTCATTCACGCACTTCCATGAGCGTGGGTTCGCCACCCCAGCCCACAGATTTCTTCGGGGGCTGTTGCACTACTACAAAATCGAGTTGCAGCACCTCAATCCCAATGAGATCCAGCACATGGCACCGTTCGTCGCCCTGTGCGAGGGATTCCTGGGAATCAGTCCCCACTTCAATTTGTGGTGGCACTTCTTCACCGTCACCCTCTAGAAGAAGAGGGAGAAGAGCGCCAGGCAGGAGCTGCATACGCCGATGGGATGTGCTGGCATCCACCTCCAGAACAATCAGGTCGGCAAGTACCCATCGATGCGGCTATCGACCTCCAACAAGGGGTGGCATTCATAGTGGTTCTATCTCAAGAACGACGCCGCCGCCCCCCTGCCTGAGTTCATCGGGTGCCTGATCGAACAGGGCCCGGAATCATGGAGGAAGTGGGGTGTCCCGGAGAAGGATAAGAAGAAGATCTGGGACCACCTCGCCCCCATCCGCATCCTAAAGGAGAGCGTCCTAAAGGGGTCAAGCATCATTGGGGCCTACCATGCGAGGAGGGTGGCGCCGTTGATGGGGTGCGCGCTTCCGTTGTATGCGATGGTGCCTGAGGCGTCATTCGATGGGACGGCGCTTAAGGAGGTGATGGAGCCTTTGACGATGAGGGTGCCCTCCTTGATTTCATGTACCCGGTGTCGGGGCATCCTCTGATGTGGCCAGAACCAGGCTACGTCGTCTTTGTAAGTTTCCCCTCCTCATGCCTCCTCTTCAATTGAACTCCCGACCTCTTGATACTAACATTGAGAGGGGGGAACCAACCGAGGGACCTCATCCTCATGGATCACCCGGCTCCGTTGCCAAGGGACTCATTCATGAGGTCAACGAATCGCACCGAGGGTGAGCAGCTGAGGAAGGCAAAGGAGGACAAAAGGAAGAAGAGGCAGCAGAAGTTGTAGGCGTGGGAGCGAGGGGAGGACACCGACAACAACAACGATGATGATGAGGTAGACGACGACGAGGTAGTCAACGACATCGAGTGGGATGACCTAGAGAGTGAGGATGTGCTGATAGGTATCCGCTCGTCCTTGCAGGAGCCAACAAGGGCAGGCGGATCGATCGCTGCGCCCGAGGTGCCAGTGGAGGCGGGTGGCTCCGCCGTCGTGCCCCAAGGTCCAAGGGGATCGAGCCCCTCTGCCCAGGAGTAGGGGGTGGGCTTGAAATGGCGTTGCCCCAATGAGGTGGAGTAGAGGTCTGGGGTTTCACCCCCCAAACATATCTACCGCCCAACGGCGCCAATGTGAGTCACCGGCTCCTCTATTTTCCCTATTTTGGTTGGATTTCTTCTTGACTTATGCTTTTTGTTTCTTGCAGCATTGTGAGGCGATGCAATCCTTTGGCGCTGGCACCAAAAAAGAGCATCGCCCTTCAAGCGAGGCGGCAGCCGTCGGTCGGCGTCGCACCCATTTCGGGCGGGAGCGGCGCCGGTGTGACTACGTCGCCGGCTGGTCAGGCACCTCCCACAATGGGGCTCATGCCCTCGGCAGGATAGGAGGGCACGAGGTCTCAAGGGACGCCTTCGGAGGTCATAGAGCAACCAGCGATGGAGGCGATACCGCTACCGACGACGGGGTGGACGGGGCTACCGACCGTGCTCGTGGCGCCAACCATGCCAGGCGTGATGCAGCCGGTTGAGGTCCTGCCAATGCAGGTGAGAGTGGCAGCGGCTGTGATTGGTGAGGCATAGCCAGGCGCAATCGTGGCAGCGTCGGAGGCACCGGCGCGACCCGCGCAATCGACGACCCAAGCGACGGCGCCTGACGTGAGCCGGACGGAGGTGGATGTGGCCAAGGGGTCCCCGGACATCGTGGTGGTGGCAGGGAGGACCGGCGGGGAATCGTCCCTGTCCCTGACGTTGGTAGGCAGTGACTCACCCGCACGGGGGGAGCCCTTGCTCCGGTGGACAAATCCGCAGGAGCCGACGTCGACGCTCTTCACCCTCGATGATGCCACCGAGAGCATGGAGCGGGAAAGCCTCGACATGGGGATCACGTTCGTGCCAGAAGCCTTGGACCACACCAGGGGTGCCTTGCGCGACATCGTCATTCCCTCTGGCCCGGTATTCACCTGATCCTACCTCTCATCCTTTTCTTTCTTTATGTATTTTTTATGTTCTGACCATCATCTCCTTTCAGTCCCTTATCGCTCGCAACTAGGGGAAATCTTGGTTCCTTCGTGAGCAGAAGGAAAACTGGGACCGCCTTGGTGAGGAGGCGTGGCTATGTGAGGAGGTGGGCACCCAGCTTGTTGCCGCACAGCAGAGGGTGGCCGAGCTGACTTCCCTCGTCGAGGTGGCGGATAGTTTCCAATTATAGGCAGCCGAGGCCCGCCGGCATGCGGACGAGGTCGAGTGGGCGTTCACGGCCCTCTCGGCGAGATCATGGAAGGACGATGAGGAGGCCGCCAAGGTTAGGAGGGAGCGGGATGAGCTGCTCTAGAATGACGCCGAGACCCACCGGTGGATCCTCGATCTTCTGGCCGAGGTTGAGAAGGAGCGGGAGCTGAAGCTAGGAGCCGAGGAGAAGCTCGTGGCCCTAGAAAATAGGGCGAGTCTGGATGCCATGGTGGTCGCCCGGCTATGCAAGGAGTGGGATGACCTGCTCCAAACCACGAAGAGGCTCCACATGGAGCATGGCGTGGCTCGCGAGGAGCGCGACCAGGCCCTCCGAGAGCGCGATGACGCGCAGCAGAAGGTCGGGTTCCTCCAGACCGAGCTTGTAACCATGATGACCTAGAGGCTGGAGGCGGAGGGCGTCTCTGTTGGGCTGGTCGTAGACCTCGTCGAGGTGAGGAGGAACCTTCAGGTAGAGAGTGACGAGCTCGGTATCCTGAGCGCCACCCTCAGAGTGGTCTGCGATGACCTAGAGATGGTGCGGTCAGAGGGGACCAGTTCACTCATGGCCCATGCCGTCGAGATCATGGCGTGGGTGCGCCAGCTCAAGAGGAACGCCCTTCGCACTGGGGGTCAACCAATCCTTCACGATTGCTCATTCTTATTACGGGGATAGCATCGACCTGGAGACGATGAGCCTCAGCTTCGCGCCTGGCTACGAAGCCCATGAGCTGGAGGAGATAGAGACGGTGGTGGCTCCCCTTTCGCGGGACCTAGCGAACTTGATAGAAGACATAGTTCTCCCCTGGAGGGATTAGTTAGTCAGATAGGTCGGATGATCATTATTGTAATCAAAGGACAAGTGCCGACCCTTGTGTTTCGTAAAAACAAACTGTTTATTTCATTTCGTTTGATTGAATTTGTTTTTCCTCCTTTTTTGGTGTGAAAAAGGGGCTCACGTGTTCCGACCCTTCCGTTCGTTAAGACCGTAGGGCCCGAGGTGTAGGAGGGAAACTCTGTTTACGTTGGTGAGCAAAGACATCGTAGCCGCCGAGGCGTAGGTTTCTTGCAGTCCGACCAGGCATGCTCAGTTATTCGTTTCCACAGACCTTGTCACTAGGCTTAACGTGAGGAAGAGGTCGGGCAAGGCGACTATTTTAGAAAGGGTGTATTTATACCCTTATCAGCCCCCGAGTGAGATCCGACCCCTTGTCGTTGCTGGGGTCGGGTGTTACTGAAGATCGAGGAGAGGATAGCGAAACCAATAGGAGAAAATGTCTCTTGTTTTCGCACGTACCCCCTCCCTAGGATCTGAGCTATCGTTCTACGACCACGCGCTCGGTCTCCTTGCGAGTCCAACTTTCCTCGAGCCCCCGCGCGTAGCAAGGGTTCGATCGAGGGTTGGCTCATCTTTGTGATTGTCGCCCCGTCCGTGGTTTCCGCAACCGGAGGGGTTGAGCTAATGTCACTTGCCTCGATGGCTTGAGTGACGTGCTCAGTGAGCTCGCTAACGGGCATGTTTGAGTGGGATCTGGGTCAGTCGTTCATGATGGGGTCAGCAAAGCTCTCATGTGGCATTCCACTGCTCCTTAACTCGCCTTCCAGCAGATGCCCCCTCAATGGAGATTCTGTGGGCTCGGCTAGAGGTTAGGATCGAACAAGAAGGTTGAGATGACCCTATCTGCTTCTAGGCGACTCGGGCAAAGGCCGCTGGGGCTCATCTCTTTTTTCTCCCTGGGCTCTTGTTCGACGCGAGGCAGCCTCAGGCCCTCCGTGGGTCAGCCTTCGAACCCCGGTCTCTTGATTTTAGGATGGGGCGGCTCGAGCCCTTGAGCCCCATGGGGCTCGGTAGGGGTCGGCCATGTTTCATGCGTCACCCCGTCCTTGGTTTCCGTAACCGAAGGGACTAAGCTAATGACACTTGCCTCGATAGCTCGAGTGTCGCGCTCGGTGAGCTCGCTAACGGGCATGTTCGAGTGGAATCTGGGTCTGTCATCCGCTGACAGGGTCGGCATAGCCCTCATATGGCATCCCACTGCTCCTTAACCTGCCTCCCGGTAGATGCCCGTGTCACTCCAGAGAGCGACTCAGGTGGCCCGCTGGCCTCTCCTCGATGGAGATTCTGTGGGCTTGGCTCGAGGTTAGAATCAAACGAGAAAGGTCGAGATGTCACTATCCGCATCTAAGCGGGGTCGGGCAAGGCCGTTGGGGCTCATCTCGATTTTTCTCCCCTGGCTCTATTTGACACGAGGCGGCCTCGAGCCCTTCACGGGCCGGCCTTCGAACCTCGGTCGGTCGCCGCTCATATCGAATAAGACAACAACCGCTTCGTGACGCGACATGAACCGTTGTGATGTAGGAATTGCATATGCAATGCTTGGATGTATGGGATGAATGTATGGATGAATGGATGAATGAATGATTATGCAATGGAAAAGAAAAGTGGGGTCAGTAAAGTTACCTCAATGGCTCGAGTGATGGATTCGGGGAGCTCTTACCGGATATGTCCGCGTGGGGTCCGGGTTCAACGTCCGTGATGAAGCCGGTGTAACCTGCATGAGGCATCCCAATACTCCCTATCCGTCTCTCGGTAGCGGCCCGAGCCATTTGATAGACCTCGCGGCGCGCGAGCTTCCGGTGGAGCTTGGAGTCATAGGCCACTGATCCTTCGAAGATCATGAGGCAGCCATCCTTCGTCGGAAAGCCACCATCCTTCCCCTCGTCCTCATCCGTGGTTGGGTTGGACTCTTTCCCGTGCTCCCCTTGTTGGAGCTTCTGGACAAGAACCGCTTCATGAGGTCATAGTCCTTGTACAGATGCTTGACAGGGAAGGCATGGTTCAGGCATGGCCCCTCGAGTAGCTTCTCAAAGTGGTTCCGAGTGCCTTCCATGGGCTTCTGACCCCCCTACGGTCGGCAGCGGCCACGAGCAAGCCCTCGCACCGCTGCTTGTTCTTCTTCTTGATGGGACGGTTGGAGGTGCCTTCATCGGTGTCATCGTCCCGCTTTGCCTTGCCCTTGAGGCGGTCGAAGATCGCTCCGACCGCCTCCTCGCTCGAGGCATGGCTGGTGGTGATGTCGAGGAGCTCCTTGGTGGTTCATGGGCCCTTGAGTCCCAGCTTGTGAACCAGGGACTCGCAGGTGGTACCAGACAGGAAAGCTCCTATAACGTCGGTGTCGGGTTCATAAACTCGGGGTCCCTCATGGACCGGCTTCCCAGCAAAAGCTCGGCCCAACAGACAATGTTGTGAACGACGCGCAAACTCCTAGGCCGGCCCAAACACCTAAACGACAGGCCAGAAGGGCGATCCAATCTCCGACCGGAAGGCCTCGCTAAGGAGGAACAACGCTCGCTTCCGACTCCGGCCCGCCTCTCCGATCGAGAGGCCTGGCCATGGAGGAACAACGCTCACTTCCAACTCTGGCCTGCCTCTACGACCGGAAGGCCTGGCCAAACATCGTTTCTAAACTCCGACCTGCGTCTTCGACCAAGGGACGCACCGAACCCCTGCTTACAGCTCTTCACCGACTAGCACAGTTGGAGCCAACTGGGACCAACCGACCGGGGACGCCAGCTCGGTGAGGACTAGGAAACGGACAGAGCAAGTAAGGCAGGGCACTCAAGTCAACCGCAATACCGAGGACCGTACCCTATACACCTACAGGACAGTATCGACAGGATATGTCAGAAGAGTGCCCTACAACCTTCCAGGCATGCAGAACTCAAGCAGTGTTGTGGGCGCTGACATTTGCCCTACCGTGTTGTGGGCGCCCGCAACTCCCATACCAGACGAGCATGGTAAAACCCCTTACATGTCTCTAGGCATCCACAATATGGCAGGCATCGACGTCTGCCATACCAGAAGAATGACGACACAACCTCCCATTTGCATCTGACATTAACAGTGTTATGGACGCCTACAATCATCTTGTACCCGAGGGCATGGGTAACGAGACTTAGCATACGTACACTCTCTCTCTCACTTGTAAGACCATCCCCTTCATCTATAAAAGGGGGTGCGCTCTCTCCCAAAGGAGGAGAGATTAGTCCCCAACAACTCGAACAACAAACATGATCCGAACGACCAAGGATCCCAACAAACAACAAACGTTCAAACACTTAGCACATAGCGGAGCTCCCGTCACTCTCGGCCCTTTAGACTAGAGTCCAACCGGACCTCTTGTACCTCCCATCTTTCTCCCTTCCGTTTGTAACCCCACAGCAAACTTCGAGCACCTGGGCTCAGGAATAAAGTCACCGACCGACTTAAACTGGATGTAGGGCACGTTGCCTGAACTAGTATAAACCCTATGCCATTGAGTGCTAGGCCACATCCGATCATAATGTATGGCAAAACTACAAGTATTTACGTGTTGGTCATTTTATGCACCGACAGTTGGCGCCGTCCGTGGGGAAGACGTTATACGTTCACACTTTTGGTCATTGGATGACCCACTTTTACGCCACCTTCGCCATGGCGGGCTCAAGCGATATGACTCACTTCGGCTCACTAGGGTTCCCCGCACTCCCACTTTGTCGCCGACCAGCTTGGCGTACTACACATCCGCGAGGAGGCACTTGTTCCGGCGCCGTCGGAGGGGCGCCCTCCATTGGCTCCAGGACACCCGTTGACTTCAACGATGAGGCGCCTGCGCTTCATTCTGAGCAAACGCTCTGCTAAAACCCCGTTGTGAGTAATGTACATGCTGTTATTTACTCGCTATTTACTATCTTCTATCAATTCTCCGGAGGGACCCCGTTTTCCCTACCGCAACCACCATTCGACCGGTCCCCCTACGGCCTCGCGTCCCCCCGTGGACGCGCATGCCCGGGGGCTCCGAAAGATGCTGACGCCGCCTCCTCTCACATCCGAATTCATGGGGATGGCATGCTATGCTCCCACCTATTCCTACAAACTCATAGATAATGAGGTTGAGAGTGACGGCTCCAGCATCGGCGACGTGGCACCTAGCCACCGTCCGTCCCAGGAGTGCGCTACGGCGGACGCTCTGAGATAGCCGCCGGTGGTAGCAGAGTCCTTACAGACTCACACCCCTTCGGACCCTTGTGTGGGGGCCCTTGCGCTCGCACAAAAGCATAGCGAGGAGTTATGACAACGGCGGCAGAACCAGCCGCCACCTGTGCGGGCGACTCGACACACCATGCTACGCCCCGTGCGCGTAACACGGCGAGTGATGCCCGGGGTCACGCCCGCTAGGTCCAGCGCAACATCATGGATGGGGGGGACGATCCCCCATAGTTCGCTCGGGCTGGCCAGAATATCGCTGCCGCAACAATGCTTCTGCGCGACCTTCTCGAGCCGAACGACCTCTAGGAACAGGCGATCCACCAGAACCTCCGGGCACTAGTAGAAACCGCCGCCGTTCAATAGCCAGAGAGCTCCGCATCACGACACCGACTCGTGGCCTCTCTCCCCACCAGGGGAGTGGGGATGCACCAGATGAATCGCTCCATCCGCTCATCGCTACAGCCGCCGAGCGCGGTGCAGGAGGCCACACCACGGTCTGACCTGGCGCCCACTCCATACCGGCCCCCTGTGCACGAGCAGCTCAGGCCAAACCAAGACACTCACAACGTCATCAGCAATCGGCGTCAGGCTCAGCATGATGATGACGTCCATCGAGCGGCAGTGAGGGCAGGCGACACAGACCTCGGCCGGACCATCGTGGTGAGTGGTGAAACGCACCCCTGGCACGGTCACCGACCGGACGATCGGAGTCCCAGCCCAGATGGCTTGGGACCACAGGCCTTTGGCTGACGCATCCAGAGAGCGCCATTCCCACAGCGCTTCCGACCGCCTACCAACATCGCCAAATATACCAGGGAGGCGAACCCCAGTATATGGCTTGAAGACTTCCGGCTCGCCTGCCAAGCCATTGGAGTGGATGATGACCACTTCATCATTCAGTATCTCCCTATCTACGTAGGGGAACATGTTCAAGCTTGGCTCAAATTCCTCCCACGCGACAGCATCCGTGACTAGGTGGACCTCAAGAGGGTCTTCGTCGGGAACTTCTAGGGGACGTATGTCCGCCCTGGGAACTCCTGGGACCACAAGAGCTGCCAGCAGGAGCCTAACGAGTCCCTATGGGATTACATTTGCAGGTTCTTGAAGCGGTGTAACTCCCTTCCTGATGTCGTCGATGCGGACGTCATTAGCGTGTTCCTCTCTGGGACAACCTACGAGTCCCTGATCCACAAGCTTGGCTACCTAAAGCCCCGTATCACCCATGACTCGCTCGATGTTGCCACGAACCACGCCTCCGACGAGGAGGCGGTCGGAGCAGACTTCAACGGAGGCCGGGACAAGGGCAAGGCCAAGCGCCAGGATTAGGACGAGGGCCCCTCCACGCAGAGGGGCAAAAAGAATAGGAACGATCGGCGCCGACCGGCCAACCCCGTGTTGGTTGCCGCGGCTGATTGCACGGGCAAGCAGCCCCAGCAGGGCTTGCCTGACCACTTCAACGAGCTCATGGAGAGCCCATGCACCAACCACGCCTACCCCGTCAAGCACCTCTACAAGGACTGTGAGCTCCTCAAGTGCTTTCTGCGACAGGCCGACGGGCCGAAGGAAGGAAAAGGCAAGGAGGTAGCAGCCAAGAAAGGGGGCATGACGGGCAAGGATATAGATGACTAAAAGTCTCTATACGGCGACCGAGGTGATCTAACCAGACGCCTACCAACTGAAGGATGACAACAGCAACGTTCTCACCAACACTTGGAACAGCGAACAACTGCGTCGTTTCTTCCCCTAAAATTCGGTCTTACCATTTTTTACTGAACGTTTGCTCCTATAAAGCGCCCCGACCCGAACACTTTCGGCCCAGATCGCTCAGGGGGCTCCACGGGGGTGCAATACCACCTCTCTTTTTTACTATCATATGGTAAATACCTTTTTTACCCAAACGAAAGGGTAGTCCATTCCTTTAATTACCTTACGTAACTTTGCTTTAAATATTCCGACCGAACGCACCCCGCCTCTAGCTACGGTTATGAGCAGCTGAGCCTTGTGGGCCATGCCTGGGCTCTTAAGGTTGTAGCCTATGGGACGAATGGGCAGGTGCAAAAAAGAAAGAAAAAAAAATAAAGTTATGCTAAGGTAAAAATAAGGAATGAACGGGACAAGCTTCCCCGAGCGAAGTAGTTCCATCACAAAAACAAAGTTCTTGTATTCATGAATACACAAAAACACTTTACACAGGGGGCTCCCCCATGACATTATCTTTTACATCTGCCCGACGGCATCGGCTACCGGCTCGACCGGCGAGGGTAGGGGCTGCTCCTCCTCCGACTGGGCAACGTTCGGCTCAGTCGGAGGCGGGGCGACATCCGCTTCTGACCCAAGCTCCACACCATTTATAGGTTGGGCGACATCCTCCTAACGCGTGCCTTTGGCCATGTCCGCATGGTGAGCATCCATCACCCACTGCGCGAAGACTTGCTCGGCCACCAAGTTTGTGTGTGGCAGCAAGCTCTCCTCGAGCGAGTGGATGTCCTCCATGCTCCAGCCATCGGCACACCCGCTGTAGATGACGGTGAAGTCTAGATCCGGGTGGTACGTCACCACCGAAGTCAACACCCCCGACGTCCCATAGAATAGCCCATCGGTGATGAGGGCCCGAACCTCATTCGGAACCTCCGGCAGCCGGATGGCGGGCGCGCTAGTACTTGGCGCCAACCCAAAGACCTCTGGGACGATGAGCTGGGCAACATTGCGTATTTGGTCAAGTTCCCCCTCGAGAGCACGTCGCTCTTCAATGGACTTGGCCAGCGCCTCCGCATTTTGGCCAATCATAGCCTTGGCCATCTCCGGGTCCCGCTCCAATGACTCCACCTTTTTGCCCATCTCTGGAAGAAGGACGACAAGCTCAGAAGTAAGCTAAAAAAACAAGACACCAAAAGCAGAAAGGGTATGTACCGAGGCGGGTGTTCTCAAGGATGAAGAGTCCCTCCTCCTATCGAGTCACCGACTCGCGCAACCGGGAGTTCAACTCCTTAGTCCCAAGCACCTTGCCCCAGAGCGCAAGCACTTCCTGGTCGGCCTCCGACCGGGCCTTCTGCTCTGACTCC
The DNA here is from genome assembly GCA_904845875.1 of Miscanthus lutarioriparius. Lineage (NCBI taxonomy): Eukaryota > Viridiplantae > Streptophyta > Magnoliopsida > Poales > Poaceae > Miscanthus > Miscanthus lutarioriparius. The sequence goes on along the minus strand of CAJGYO010000003.1, from coordinate 15,286,471 downwards.
AGGGCCTTCCACTCTGCCTCCAGGGTCTCTAGGGTACTCTGGAGCGCCACCTCGGTCTCCGCTAGGGACTTCTGCAGCGCCGCCTCACTCTTCGCCTGGTAGACCTTCGCCGCCTCAAGCCCCCGCTCGGCGGCGGTCGCCCACCCACCGTGCGCAGCTCTGTCGCCCGCGCCTCGGTCACCTCCGTCGCCCGGTCTTAGGACTCGTGGCGGGTGGACTCCAGCTCATGCTCGAGCTCAGTGACTCGGGCATGCTCCATCTAGAGGAAACAGGACTTGCGGCTCGACATCTCCTCCAGACCCTATAAAAATGAGAAGCAAGCATGCTGAGGCAACCGACGAAAGACCAAGGGGTCAAGGACGAACACAGAAAACTCACCTCTATGACGTGGGGCAAGTCGACCGTGACCGCATGCTGGACAGACTTAACCCGCTCCTTGGCCTTCTCAAGCTTCACCAACAGTTGGGCGAGATCGGACTCCATGGCGAATCCTCTCCCTCCAAGCACGTCCCAAAGCTGATCCTCCTGCTCATCTCGAAGGATGAACCGAACCTTCCTCGGGTCCTTGGGGCAGGGCCACACTAGGTCGGTGGCCCCAAGCCCACTAGAAGGCCCAACTAATGATCCGACCACCGCCAGCTCCTGCGACAGCGCCGGTGGCTCCACCTCGTCACCTGCTTCACCATTAGAAGGGATCTCCACCACCTCGATTTCACGGGCCACCGGCAGGTGTTCTGGCTCCAGCCCTGCCACATCTCCCCCCGGCACCTCTAGCTCCGACCGGGAGGGTGAGCCGTGCGGCCCTCCGCTCGGTGAGGTAGGGAGCCCGGTCTCCCTCTCCTCTTCCGCCGTAGCCGGTGGAGGATGGGCCGCAAGGGTTACCTCTGACGTGGCCTCTGCCGTCACCACCGGGATCACCGCCAACACTGTCGTCGTCGCTGCCACCGTAATGGCGACCGATCCGAGGGGCGCCGCCCCAGAAGGGAAGGACCCACCGCCACCTCCCTACTCTCCCTGCCGCTCACCATGGCACGCTGCAGGGTGGGCCTCCAATCCTGCCACATGGGAGTTAGGGCGATGCTCAGCCCCGTCAGCATCTGGCCACTGTCAAAAAAAATACAGGTCAGTCGTACTCTAGGAAACTCAAACAACAATATCGAGAAGAAACAAAGAAAGGCATACCAGGATGTAAGAGGTAGGGCTCTGAAGCCCCGACCCGACATCAATGGGCCTGCCGGGCAAGGACCGCTCTCGGGCCGTGACCCACGCCCCCTCACTTCAACCGGGGGGGAGTCGACCCAACCGGCTCCTGCTCAGCCCGCGAATCACCCCGACCTTTGGCTTGGGGCACGCCGACCAGAGCAGCTAGCGGGGCATCCTCCCGTTGTGGGTCGCATGCTAGCGCCAGCCTCAATGACGCACGGGTGCAAGCCCACTCCTTCGACCGCCTAACCTATCCCGCCGCGCCCACAGCAGGCGGGGACGTGGCCGGCGACGCCTTCGAAGGGCGCGGTGACCGCGTCCTCTTTGCCTCCCATTCACCAACGATGTCCGAGCTCGTGGCGTGCTTCCTCGGCACGGGAACATCGCCGCGCCTCTCCACCTCCCGCTCACCGCCAGCGGATGCGGCCGCAGGATCGCGACGCTTCACCGAGGTCGCAATGACCTCCCGTCCTTCCTCCTCCTCGGAGAAGATCACGTCATCGCCCACATTTGTGGGGTCCTCTGACTCGAGCTCTGACTCCACGTCGCTCCTATTTTCCCCAGCCCACACACACCTAGCGATCTCCATCTCCTTCTCATGCTTTCGTAGAGCCTCCTCGGCTTTCTTCTTCTTTCTCTCAACCGCCGCCTCCTTCAGGGTGGCTTGCTGAGCCGCGCCCTTCGGCCCCTTCGGAAGGTGCGGCCAGGACTTGAAAACTCCAAGTCCCTATGGAACAGACGACTCAAAGTCAGGATATGGGAGAGCAAAAGGGGGAAGAACACGGAAATAAAGAGAGGGGAGAATACCAGATTGGACTGCTTCGCAGCGTTGAGAGCTCTGGGCTTTCCATCAAGGGCCTCTCTAGGCCTCAGTTGCAGCACCCGGTCAAGATGACTCTAGACCTCATCATTCGCAAGCTCCTCCGGCGATGCACGGTCGGGGTCCATCGGGCCACCGTACATCCACATTGGTCGCGTCCTCTCCGCTAGTGGAGCGACCCAATGGCGGAAGAAGGTGTGGAACACCCGCACCCCGTCAAGGCCGCGCCGCACGAGCTTCTAGAGCTCCACCTTGATAATCTCCACCTTCTTCTTCTGCTGGCTAGCGGGGCCCCACGACCAACTCTCCTGCCTCTCCGGCCTCCTACCGATAAAAGGCAGGAATGGCGCCTCCGCCGGGTCCCTGATGTAGAACCATTCCCCGTGCCACCCCCTATTGGAATCACAGGGGATGTACGCGGGGTACAAGCCCAACGCGCTCGGTTTCTTTTGTAGCTCAAAGCCCCCCATCGGCGCGATCATGAGCGGCTTCCCCTCCGACAAAGCTCGCCCAGAGAACATCCACCGAAAGAAGTCCACGTGCGGTTCCATCCCAAAGAAGGCTTCGCATACGGTAATAAAGCCGGCGATATGCAGCACCCTAGTGCGGCCCCACTTATTGAGGAGCCTGTGCAGGAACCAGTGCGTGGGGTATCCTAACCCACGCTCATGAAAGGTGAGGAAGGAAACAACCTCACCGCCCCAAGGTTGCGGGAAATCCTCCCCCGCAGGAGCCCTCCAGTGTGCCACCTCCTTCGGCGGCAGAAACCCCTTCTCGGCGTAGGCAGCCAGCACTGACTCCCTCACGACGGATGACCTCCAGCTCGACATTGCGCTCTGGGTTCGTGAATGGATCTGTGAGTTTTCTCCTCTCCCTCTCTCTCCCCTTTTCTCTCCTAGGAACCGCCACGGTACTCAAACGCTCTTGGCGAGAAGGAAGAAGGAGAAGAGGCGGTAGATAAGGAATAGGTGAAGGAACAGAATGGAAGCCCTCTCCCTTCTCCTAGTTAAAGAAAGAGGCACATCAGTTGGGAAAGGCACAGCGATTGGGGAAAGGCGAAACGATGGGGGCGAAAAACCCTCTCCCTTCCCCCATTCAATGCGGATGGGATACGATGGGACGTGCCCTGACCGACGAGACGCACCCTGCCCGATGGAACGTCGCCTGGTCAGACGCGATGTGGCCTAGGTATGGCCCACCACTACCGCACATCGGGCGCAAGAAACAAGGCACCACTGCATGCAAGCGGCCCTCCGCCTTCCCAAGCGGGACTTGGAAAGTCCCAACGATGGGATCTCCACTAGGAGAGACCAACGGGCTTCCTGAGTCAATCGGATGGCTCAGGCCAACACCAAGAGATAGGTAAGGAGCAGAGGGGCACCCCAGGTGGGCCATGCCAACTCCATCATGAACGACAAGCATGGATCTCGGTCGAACATATCCGATAGGAGCTCCTCAAACCCCGTCACTTGAGTCATCAAGGTAACATTACCAAACCCCACTATTTCTTTATATGAACATTCATTCATCCATGCACGCATTCATTCATTCCATACATCCAAAAGCATCACATATGCAGTTAAATGCATCACAACGCTCCGTGTTGTGTCACGAAGCGGCAGTTGCCTCATTCAACATGATCAACGACTGGCCGGGGTTCGAAGGCCAGCCCACGAAGGGCTCGAGGCCGCCTCGCGTCAAACAGAGCCAGGGGAGAAAACGCAGATGAGCCTCGAGCAGCCCTCGCCCAGTCTGACCCGATGCAGTCAGGGTCATCTCAACCTTCTCGTTCGATCTTAACCTCGAGCCAAACTCACAGAATCTCCATCGAGAGGAGGCCAGCGGGCCACTCGGGTCGGTCTCCGGAACGACCTAGGCATCTATCGGGTTGCAGGTTAAGTAGCAGTTGAGTGCCACATGAGGGCTATGCCGACCCCATCATGAACGACGGACCCGAACTTCACTCGAACATGCCCATTAGCGAGCTCACCGAGCGCGTCACTCGAGCCATCGAGGCAAGTGACATTAGCTCAGCCCCTCCGACTGCGAGAAACCATGGATGGGGTAACGCACAAAACTCAACCGACCCCTACCAAGCCCAATGAGGCTCAGGGGCTCAAGACACCCAAACGGCTCGGCTGCGCCTAGGTCTGCGTCTCTAACTCGCCCGATCCCATGGCGCGCCCGACGCCTGGATTCGCGACTCCGACTCGCCCGATCCCCCGGCGCGCCCGACGCCTAGATCCATGAGTCTGTCTCGTCCGATCCCTTGGCACGCCCGACGCCTTGGTTAGCGACTCCGACTCACCTGATCCCCGAATCCACGACTCTGATTCGCCCGAACCATCGGCACGCCCGACGCCCCGGTAGACGAAACTCCGTCTTGCCCAGTCCCTCGGCCGCGACCAAACGCCTAGGACCGTGCTCCTAGAAACGATGGGCTAGAAACTGGAAAAGGGAGGCTACGCCCACCAAAGTGCACACACTCACGCTCGCTAACAAAACCCCCTAGACGATTCTACTCGAATCGCCCGGGGGCTCGGGGGCTACACCCGCGGGTGCGCTCGCACGCACCCGCTGATGAAACAAAACTTCCCCCGCTGGCAACATGAAAAAACCCCTAGACGATTCTACCCAAATCACCCGGGGGCTCGGGGGCTACACCCGCGGGTGTGCTAGCGTGCACCCGCCGTCAAGACAAAAATCCCCCAGACGATTCTACCCGAATCGCCCGGGGGCTCGGGGGCTCCTGTCAGGTTCATAAACCCGCGGTCCCTCATGAACCGGCTTCCCAGCAAAAGCTCAGCCCAGCAGACAACGTTGCGAACGACGCGCAAACTTTTGGGCTGGCCCAAACACCTAAACGACAGGCCAGAAGGGCGATCCAATCTTCGACCGGAAGGCCTCGCTAAGGAGGAACAACGCTCGCTTCCGGCTCCAGCCCGCCTCTCCGACCGAAAGGCCTGGCCAAGGAGGAACAACCCTCGCTTCCAACTCCAGCCCACCTCTCTGACCGAAAGGCCTGGCCAAACACCGCTTCCAAACTCCGACCCGCGTCTCCGACCGGGGGACGCACCAAACCCCTGCTTATAGCTCTTCACCGACTGGCGTAGTCGGAGCCAACTGGGACCAACCGATCGGGGACGCCCGCTCGGTTAGGACTAGGAAACAGCGAAGCAAGTAAGGCAGGGCACTCAAGTCAACCGCAATACCAAGGACCGTACCCTGTACACCTATAGGACAGTACTGACAGGACATGTCAGAAGAGTGCCCTGTAACCTTCCAGGCATGTCAGAATCCAAGCAGTGTTGTGGGCGCCCACAACTCCCATACCAGACGAGCACGGTAAAACCCCTTGCATACCTCTAGGCATCAACAGTATGGCAGGCACCGACGTCTGCCATACCAGAAGAAGACGATGCAACCTCCCACATGCATCTGACATTAACAGTGTTATGGGCGCCAATAATCATCTTGTACCCGATGGCGTGGGCAACGAGACTTAGCATATGTACACTCTCTCTCTCTCTCTATCACTTGTAAGGCCATCCCCTTCATCTATAAAAGGGGTGCGCTCTCTCCCAAAGGAGGAGAGATCAGTCCCCAACAACTCGAACAACACACGACCAAGGATCCCAACGAACAACAGATGTTCGAACACTTAGCACATAGCGGAGCTCTCATCACTCTCGGCCCTTTAGACCAGAGTTCGACCGGACCTCTTGTACCCGCCATCTTTCTCCCTTCCATTTGTAACCCCACAGCAAACTTCGAGCACCTGGGCTCAGGAATAAAGTGACCGACCATCTCAAACTGGACGTAGGGCACGTTGCCTGAACTAGTATAAACCCTGTGTCATTGAGTGCTATGCCACATCCGATCACAACATATGGCAAAACTATAAGTATTTACGTGTCGGTCATTTTCTACACCGACAGTCAGCGTCGGCGACGTTAGGCGGCTCGTTGCACTGCCGGGAGAAGCACCGGATGTACCCATGAAGGGTTTCTTTGGGCTTCTGTCAGCAGTTCTTGAGATCCCATGGGTTCCTATGGCGCTTGTACGTGCCCTGGAAGTTCCCCACGAAGATCTCCTTCAGGTCCACCCAACTTTGGATTCTGTTGGGCGGAAGGTGTTCTAACCATGTTCACGCCGAATCGGTCAGGAACAATGGAAGGTTGCGAATAATGAAATCATCATTATCCGCTCCACCGGTTTGGTAGGCAAGCCGATAATCCTCGAGCCATAGTCCGGGGTTCGTTTCCCCGGAGTATTTTGAGATGTTGGTTGGTGGTCGGTACCTTGGCGGGAAGGCGGCGTTGAGGATGTGTCGGCCGAAGGCCTGAGGCCCCGATAGGACGGGGCTCGGGCTTCGGTCCACGCCGCTGTCATAGCGTCGGCCATGACGAGGGTGATAGCCGTGGCTAGCACCCTCTCTTGGGTCGTGGTAGGTATGTCTGTGGGCGTCGAGGGTGTATCGTGCGTCACGGTTGCGGCCGAGATATTGATGCACCAGGACTAACGCGTCCTTGCCGGGGCGCTCTGAGGGCGTGCGCTGGCTGGCGTCGAGCTCGTGTCGCCGAGACAACGAGCTCTCGGCCTGCTGCGCCGCCATAGGCTCGAGTAGCGTGTGAATCTCGTGGTGGGCCCGACGATCCTCTGGCATCGCGGGCCCTGGAAGCCCACGGAGCAAAGCCGCACTGCAGCGATGTTCTGGCTCGCCCGAGCGAGGTGTGGGAGGGCTTCATCATCTGCGACGATCCTCCGGTTCACGTCGTGGGCCATGGCACATGCGTGCCCACCGTCTCCGTGGCGCTCGATCTCCCGATCGAGCTCTGTGCACTCCTACTCGAGCTGGAGTCACGCTTCCTCGAGCTCTTGGTGTCGAGCCTTCAGCTGCTCCACCCGCATGCGAGACGAGGCCACCGTCTCCCCTTTGACCTCGTCATCGAGGTCGTTCGTTGGGGTAGCATCCTCTTCGTGGATGCTTTTGACATGTCCCTCGGGGGTACCTGCCATAAAACATTCACGAGAGGGGTGATGACTCCCCCTGCTGGAGTCAGAGCTGGAGGGCGACTCCGATGCTCCCGTGAGAAGGTCATGGAAAGATTTCACGACATATTCGGTCATCCCCACGAACCCATCGTTCGTGGGGGATGAAGGCGCGCGTTGCGCCACAGGGTGGCCGTCGGTCTCTACGGCATTGTGGAGACCGAATGGGAGCGTTGTCAGGGCGCTCCGGATGAGGTATTCCGGAGAGAGTGGCTCCCCTCCAGCGAGCTGCGCCATGATGTTGGCGAACGAGAAGGTGAGGTGGTGCAGGTCCTCCCGGGACGGCCGAGGTCCCAGGAAGGCGCCGAGCTGGAGCTCGAACCTCCCGTAGTCGAAGTCGAGGAGCTGGTTGCTTCCGGAGGCGCGGGCCCCCGGCGCGTGCAGCCATAGCTCCTCAAGCGCCTTGGTGATTGCGTCGAGGCCGGCGGAGTGGAGTGGTCGGGTGGTGGCGAGAGCCATTGCCAACTCTCCCTCCGCCGTGACGATGAAGTCCAGGTTCCTGAAGCGCACGTGCGCTCCCGGGACCCGGCTGAGGTTGTGACTAGCCATCCGAGGCCTGGTGTTGATGTCGAGACGCGCAAAAGGCCCCTACCTGGCGCGCCAACTGTCGGTGTTTCGAGTAAACACCAACGAGTAAATTTGTATTATTGCGCGTCTGACCCGGATGGTGTGCTAAGAGGACACAATGTTTATACTGGTTCATGCAGAATGTCTCTACGTCCAGTTCGTTGCTGCTGCTCGTGTTACTAGCACTGAAAGTTCATAGTAGGGGTTACAAACAGGCGAGAGAGACATATCCCAAATCTCTGGTGGAAAGAATGAATGGGTACCGAGAGCTCGGTCGCTGCTCGGCTATGTGTTCGAGGTTCGATGCTAGTAGTCTTGATCTGATGCGGTGCGATGCCCCTTAATGGGATGTCCTGCTTTCCCTTTTATAGGCCAAGGGAAAGCACGCGTTACAATGGAAGAAAAAAGGAGAACGAGAGGCAGAGGTAGTCCTTCAGGGTCGTCGGGCGAGGCGGAGCCAACCCTCCGGGGTCGAACGAGACGGAGCCAACCCTCGGGAGTCAGCCGAGGCGGAGCCTGCGGCCTCAGTGTCCACCGAGGCGGAGCCAACCCTCGGGGGTCGGATGAGGCGGAGCCCAGCAAGAGGTGTAGTCGCGCTCTTGACCGCTCGGATGAATCAACGTTGATGGTTATTAGCTCTTCCTATTCGGGTACTTTAGTATTGGTCCCCGACACCATGTCTCACGCGGTGAAAAAAATCGACGATTCTCGCAAGTTGCTTAGTGGGATTATTTCGATTTTGCGGTGGGGCGGCCATCGGAAACAAACACGACCTAGAACGATATTAGGAGGGAACGAGATGATATGTTTTCAGAGGACGACGAAAAACATCATATTAGAGGAATATTATCTCATGAAAGCAAACCCCCCGTCTCTGCTCCTACTCACTCGTTTTTATGTGAATTGATTCATGTGCGAATTGTACGTGTAATAATAATAATACTCTCATGCAAGCAAAATATCTCATCCCATTCCCATGACCGAAAGAAAGGCCGAGCGGCCGTAGTACGCCAAACGGAAACGAACGGGAGCATGCACCATCCAGACTTTCAGAGTGCAGTGACAGGGAAACGACATGAGGCGACCTCCCCATCACGCGCCCTGCCGCCGCGGTTTTTTCTGCGTGGCCGCTCGGACGACACGACGGCCGGCCTGGGCCGGGTGCATCGTGCATGCTTGCTTCGCTTTGCTTTGCCGTTTACGCTGGTCGTGGCCGGCCGGCCCGTGGCACCGCCCCGGAAAAGCGCACCAGTTACCACGTTGCGTGCTATCTGTCCATCCTCCTCGCCCCGCCGGCGCCTCCTGCTTGCTGCTGCAGCCTGCAGGTTTGGTGAGCCCGGCCAATCACGACGCGCCAGTCCAGTCCCGGCGAAAGCGACGCCGCGTGCGTGCTCTGTTTGGTGGGAGCGGAGGTGGGACTGGGAGGAAAGCGACGGCAGGCGATCGTTCACGGGCGGTGGCCTGATCCCTGATGCTCTCTGCTCTGAATGGCGCACTGGCCTGGATCGCACCAAGCGGACGCACGGCGGCTACACGCACCGGATGGGAGCTCCCCGCTGACGGAGGCACGCCCGCCTGACGCCGGCGTACGTGCTGTGCATCAGTGCGTGGTTGCGGTTTCCGCCGGGGCAGGCGGTCGTGGCCGACGTGGCGGCGAGGGGTGATTGGGATGCATGGCCTGGGTTTGTCAATCGCTAGATGATCCATAGGACTTCGTCGTCGTCGACGGATACCTTTATTTGGCTATTCCGCATTTCTTTTTCTTTTCTTTTTCTGGTGGTGACGCTTTGACGACCGATCTGCGCCGCGACGTCTGGAGCGCTGGAAATTCAGCAGGAGCGATTTTTCAATTGCTGTGACGTGGGTTGGAGCTCGGACGTGGCGGCCGTGCAGTCAGGACGTTTGACTTCAGAATGGCAGGCCGACCGGCTTACGCTTTACCTGAGGTGCATGCATGATTGGTCCATGCAGACATAGCATGCAGTAGAGTAGAAGATAAAGTTCCACCAGCAACTGTCAATTCTTTTTATATGTTCCCGTCAAATCGTCTAGTGAGGCATTTACGTGCCAGTGGGGTTCTTGACTTCATGTGCCTATAACTACATCCTGTTCGGTTGGCTGGTTCGTTTCATTGCTGGTTCGTGAAGAAGTACTGCTGACTGATTTGTGTGAGAGAAAAATACTGTTCTAGCTGGAAATTTACGATCGTTTACGACAAGCCACAGCCAAACGAACAGGCTGTATAAGCTTCGGCTCCACCAACTTGCTACATGAGAAATTGAGAATAGTAAGGGTGGTTTCATTCTCGAGGACGAATCCAAGTTCAGCACTTCTGCATATGCGAGCCTTTTTCTCGTTGCAATAAAACAAAGAAGCCCATGCACTGTACATTGTCAATACATTTGATTTGAAAGCAGTTTCTTTTAGGAAAAGAACAGTAAACACAAAGAGAGGAAAAAAATAAAGTCAAATAGTTGGGTTCATAATTGTATTTGGCCCAGATATGGAATGTAACAACGGCCCATCAAAATGCACCTGATTCCTCACAACTCCCAGCCCAAACTGTCGTGTGTATTTCCCGGCTTCCAACACTTCCGACCTCCGTGATCACCACCAAACCAAAGCCCCGAGAAACCCTAGCCCCTAGGGCCTAGACCAGCAGGGGGCGCCGCGCAGCCATGGCGAAGAACCGGAACAAGAAGAACAAGGCCAAGAAGAGCGGCGGCGTCGCCGCCATGGACACCTCTGAGGGCGGCCCTGCCACATCCACTGCCGCGGACGCCCCACAACGTAATTCCCCCCTTTCATTTTCTTTTAATTTTTGGGGTGTTTTTGTGTTCGCCTATTTTAGCTTCTATAAGATGGCTCGGTTCATGATTTTTTTTCTTTGCCTGGCAGCAATGGACACGTCCAAGGGAAAGCAGCCATCGTCGGCCACCGCGGCGCTCGGTTCGATCAACAAGTAAGCTAATTGCAGTGCAGCAATTACTATTACTTTTATATTTATAATTATATATGTGTGCACAGAGGCTCGTTCTGTCAATTATTTTGCCGGGCCTTTAATAACCTGCCATATTATTGTGACACTGTTATTGGTGGAACACTGGAACTCAATCCAACAATAATAATATGTCAATGTGGGTTGATATGCTCGCCGTTTTTGCTAGCTAGGTTGCTTTGGTAGGTAGGGAAACCTTTTAGTTTGGACTTTGGTGTGTATCAGCGCTAATTTTTTTGAGACTGCTCTTGTAATTATCTCTCTGTGTGATTGTGTTAACTGTCACTGACACAATCGAGTGCCACAAAGGGGCACATGGGCAAGGAGTGTTTGAAATTTGAGGTGTTTTCACATAAACTTTGATTTTAAATTTAGAAGTCAAATTTGAATTAGAAGGGAGTTTACAGAAGAGGAAAAAAAAATGAAAAAAAGGAATAAGGGGAGCAGTTGCTGCTAGGCCACTTCAAGGTCCAAGGCCGAGCGGACCAGCTACCTGCCTGCTCTGACGGTGCCTTAGCCCTTCCTCGTGAAGGAACGCAGTGGCTGCAGCTCGTGGCTCTGTTCTAACTGGGTTGCTGGTGCGGCACTTCTCTACAATGGGCGTGGAGTGGCATGCCATCAGACTGTGAAATCTTGGCAATCAAAGCGCCGAAACCTCCCCATTGCTCCTCCACCTGCTCTCCATCTTCCTGTCCAGTGATGCTTTAGTGCTAGGCTGCTAGCCCTGTGCGTATTCGTCTCCTCGTTCTGCGCATGGCGCCTAGTTACTGTACGGTTGTGACTAAGCAAAAGCACGAAAAGGCTGTGGCGTGCTTGTGTCCTGGTTAGGTCAGTATGGTTTGTGCCGGTCTCATGTGATCCCTGTGGCTTGGTGGTGGTGCTCAGTCATGGTGTTATCTTGGTGAGCTTGCAGCCCTAAGCAGTGGTTGTTTGTGTGACTGCGCGTAGCTGAGGCATGGTGACAGAGCTCGATCAACTCACTGGCATGGGTGGTGTTGTGCATGCATTGTGCTTTGCTTGTGTCGCGCAGGGATAGGCGACCTCTGGTTGGTGCACAGCCACCTTGCACCGGAAACACAATGTCCATAGTGTGGTTGTGATAACTGCTGGCACAAAAGCACCAGGGCCGCACCCACATGCACAGCACAGCACGAGCTTGCCAGCACAATACTAGTGAGCCGCTGAGCTTCTGCCACACAGCCCAAAGGAGCACAGGGACAGCAGTGGAACTGGACGACAGGGAGATGTGGAGATCTGGTGGAGAGTTGTGTGTTCTGATGGAGAAGGGAGACTCTGCTCTGTGTTTGAAGCCTCTCTGGTAGGGTTTCACAGCCAGCTGATCTGTGCCCATTGTGGAGATATGCCGCAGAATGTGGAGGCAGAAGCTGCTGCCTTCCTTCACGAGGTAAGGCATGGGTGGAGCAGGCAGCCAGCTGGCTAACTTGACCCAAACATTGAAGTGGCCCAGCGACAGCCTCCCTCTATTACCCTTTTTTTCTGGAAGTTTCCTTGTAACCCAAATTTGATTTAACATTTATAAATTCGAAACCCCTCAGGTTTTCCAACATGAGATACCTCCTCAATTTTATGTTGAAAATACACTTTAGCCATGAATAGTTTCTCAATGTGTCAATACCTTGATTTATATACCAAATTGTATGTGCGCTCCATGCATGCTGTTCCAAACGACTAGGAAATTGTTTCTGCAATGCACCTTTGGATGTGAGGATTGTGGATTTTTCAAGCATATTGCTCTGACTTGGCTTGTGAAATGTGTTAGTATAATATGCTCCGTTAATTGACATAAAGCAGCAACATCTGGTTTGGATATCATTCTTATGTGTTATGTGGATTATTAAACAAAAAAAATCAACTGATTGGAAGTTGTTGAGAAAAGTCAAAGTTTTCAGAAATCAACAAATGGAAAATAATTGGCATCCGTGGTAGCTGTGGAGGACTTGTTAAGTAGTTATGACTGAAAGATATTAACTACAAGCAGACTGTACACATGTGGGTACACCTCTTTTCAGTTCATAGATCTTCAATGTAGAAACAAAACTGGCTGTATCTTCCCCCCAATGTTTATTTGCCCAAATAGCCCAAACCTGCTGCGTCTACCAAATACTTATCAGTGTCTCATGAGCCTTCACAGCTCAGTTTGTAGTATGGAAGTTTGCACTCAAGTTGGGTTAACTTGACTTTCTGTTTTGACCTAATTAGCATTTATAGTTCACTACTAGTAGACTCCTGAGGATCAACGTTGTTTTCTTCTATGGTCATGTAAGGTTGAGCTGTAGTCAACTGTGTCTGGTCTTAGTGAGGTATCTCTTCATACATTAGATATTATAGGCTACTAAGAGTGAATTATTGAAGTTACTGCTCTCCTATCCCCTTCAGTAACTACATTTGAAAGTTTTCTGATATATGCTTAGCTCTGTTACCTGAAATTTGCAATGTTGTGATACATGTCCTCAGTCTGTTCTTTGTCTCTTTAACTAGGAAAATAAAAAAGGGAGTGCATATGAAAAGGTCACAGAATGCTAGGAAAATGAAAGCAATTGCTAGGGCTGTATCAAAGAATGAAAAGTCTGAGGAGAAGATCCAGAAAGCAAAAAGCAAGAAGACAAGAACTCAGTCTGCCAAGTCTTTGTATGACTGAATATTTTGCACTAAGCAGAATTTTGTGTACCCGTATATTTCTAGCTTGTAGAGCAACCGAATCTGTGCTTGACAAAGAAATGAAAACATGTTTTGCTTACAGATCTTCTTGTCAGCTTCTTTACAAGATCTCAGGAATTGCCTTCCGCACTACCTGGTGATAGTAGCAGATTAAGGTTTGATTCTTTGATATTGACCTCAGGATATAGTGACCAAGTGCTAGGTCTATTCTTAAATTCTGGTGCCGTTTGCTGAATCGGCGACATATTGTCACTGAGTCCTGTTAGATTTATTTTCAGTGTTCAAGGTTCTTTCTTATGTGTTTCCATGGAAGGCTCCTCTGTAACCGTAGGCAGTCTTGTGGAGTTTCACCATTTTGCTATTTCTTTGAGCCTGGACGGTCATCTGGTGCTTACTGGACCGAAGTCGTAGGGAAGGATGTGTAAGCATGCTGTTGATGAGAGGGTATATACCATGTTCTATCTGTTGAAGAATCAATATGGTCCTAGGTACATACGGCTTTGTGGCAAGATATGTTTCCTGGAATGGCTTTTTGCGATAATGAAAAGGTAAAGCAAATCTCCTATTGTTCCCTTTTCTTCCTGGAATGGCTTTTTTGCGATGAAAAGGTAAATCAAATCTCCTTTTGTTCCCTTCTCCTTTTGGCCAAGAACCCAAACAAACTCCAAAGGCCTTTTTCTTGAAGCCTTTGAAGATTTATATCTGCATCTGGGATGTTCATAGGGCGTGGTATACTGGAATGTTCCTTGCTGTGTTGTGCCACTAATTTGGTAGTAGTAATCATCTGTTATGCCGGTAGTATTCATTTGTGTTATGCCACGTCCAACGTGCTATTGGCTACGTCATTTGTATGTATTGGATTTACTGTTGTCCTGTTCTGATTGGCTATCCAACTTGTTGGAGAAAATGGAGTTCAGGTCCGGTTCTAATGCAAGACAGAAACTTTCTGTATAGGGCTATAGGCTCCACTCCTGAGTTCGGAGCTCGAAGTCATCTGTTTTAACAGCTTTATGCCCTGTGTATCTTAAGGACAAAAAAAAAAAGTCGTCCGTTTTGACAAGAGCTCAGGTCCCATTTTAGGGGCTAAAATATTTTATACAATATATATAACTCAATTGATTGAAAGGTCTCTTCTTGCCCACTCCCTCTGATCTAAGATATATACAAAATAAACGTCAGCCCATATGCGATAATCTGGTCAATAATCGATGTCCTACAAATTATATAAAATACCTTCTCTGATGTCATTTTGACGGTTTAACTCAGTCTCCTCTTACTTCTCTCCAATCTGTGTCCTCTTCAGTGTGGCAATCATAGTCATAGGCTGTAGTCATAGCGTCGCAAGGAACGGTAAGGCTAGAGGATTCGTGGAGCAAAAGGTCTTCCAACGTTTGCTCAGCCATGCGTTATCACACCCGGGATCGCGTATCGATCGGCCGGCGTATTCGAAACGCACCGTCTCCTTGCTCCCTTGCGGTTCCGGACCGCACCTCTGCCGTCGTGTTCACCCGGCGCCGTTTTCGTTTGGCGTCAGGGAAAGCTGTGGGGACATCGCCACGTTCCCAGTGAGGAAAACGACCTCCTGAGGATTGGTTCTTTCAGTCACCAGTGACACTGACACTGACATTTTTTTTACTTGACAACCACCGCTTTCACGTCCTAGTTCTCCACTTTTTGTGTATCTGTGGTTGTGCCAGCTCTTGTGCTGGGTCGTGTCGTTGTTATTTTCTCATTAGTAGATGTGCCACAATTTACTCCTTGTACTAGTGATGTTGCATTGGTTTCAGTCCGGTTTTTTAAAATTAACCGGACGACAGTTACCTCGTTCTCTAAAAATTAGGTTATCGATGATAAATCAATACTATTTGGGTGGAGATTTCCTCTCTCGTGACGGTTAAAAAAAAAGAACAATTCCCTCGCTATACAACGGTCATTAATCAGTGCAGCTATTTTAGGACACTAAGAGGTATTCTCTCCGTCCCACAATAGAAGTCGTATGGGATACGCGCATGTCAAACTTTCTCAACTTTGACGAGGTTTGTAGAAAATGCTTGCAACATTTATATCTGCAAATAAGTTTATTATAAAAGTATATTCAACGGTCTATCTAATAATACTAATTATGTATTATAAATATTAATATTATATATATATATATATATATAATTGGTCAAAGTTAAAAAACTAACTTATCAGGAAGCGAGAACGACTTCTATTTTGGGACAGAGGGAGTATGCATTTTGGTTTGTTACGTCAGTTTTTTTTCTCTCAATTGAAAAAACACATTTCTACTAGGATCTTACCTCCTCTGGTCACAACTTAAGTCAAGCTTTCGGTTACACTCAGTCAATTTGGTTGAAAAGTACCTTTTGTGTTGATTTTAGGTAGTAGAAAATGGTGCCACTAGGTTTGCATCAAGAGCCAAGTATAACTTGTTATGCTTCGTAAATATATGGTACAACAAAAAAGCACTAGTAGTAAAATTTTGTTTTGGAGACCGGTTGACACCCAAAAGATCGAGAACTTTTATCCTGCAAACAGAATACATGGTTCCTCCTCCTGATGCAAGTAACATATTCTGCAGTCCAGGTTGTAAGTGTATTTCAGTGCTCATTTAAGTGGGGGTAAATATGAAAGATTGAAGCAAAAATGTGCATTTGAGTTCTCATAGGCTTAAATCTAGGATCAAAGGAAGTAGTGTCGACTACACTTAAAAGAGACATTCTTATTTGAAGAGTCGTTAGAATAAAAATCGTTTTCTATATTTTTTTCACTTTTCAACCGTCCGGAAAAAAATCGAGGCGCATCTAAGAACTATTTGAATACTAGTGAGTTGTTACCCTTAATGAGGGCCGCCATTTATCTGCACTCCATATGGGGTGTGGTGGAGGTGTCTTGTGTGAGGTACAAGTTAACTACTCCCTCCATCCCTAAAAGATGGTCGTTCTAGGATCTTGGGAGAGTACTAAGAAAGAGCAAAAATGACCTGCATACCGCTACTTTTACAATCACTGCTCCACTTTCATGCCGTTCAAGCTATCTGGCTCTGGTGTTGCCTCCAACAATGAGTGGTGAGACAGAGTAGTTGAGCTATGACACGGTAGGTGTAGGATCCACAAAGACAACATCCAACGATACTCTCTAAGGGACAATTTTTGAAAGCTACAATAACTTTCTTTTTGGTACAAAGAGAGTACAATTTAAATATTCAATCACATATGAAATTCTTCCGGTACATGTATATAAGCTAAAATCGGATGACCTAGTTTGACAGAGGGACCGTGTATCAATTTTTGTTATCATTCCTCACTTGTTAGGCCGTGTATCAATTTTTGTCGTCATTCCTCACTTGTTAGGGTTCCACCTAGTAGTTCTAAGGGTCTCCCAACACCCAACAATCTATCTCTCAACAGAACTATTAGCGTGTGTTGTGTGGTCACTAATTGAAACCACATGCAGTCGACCTCCACTGTAAACACACAATGACTTCGTGCGATCATGGCTCCGTTCGGCTTGCTGAAACTTGGCTGAAAGTGGCTGAAAACGATATTCTAGCTGAAATGTTGTGAGAGAAAAATATTATTTCGACTGAAAAAGAAGCCGAACAAGCTGGATATAAGGTAAGTCGAACGAGGCCAAACTGCTAACTGTTGGTCATGTGCCCAATTAATATGCTGGTCATGCGTGATTACGGAGTTTCACTGTAGCTGTAGGCTTGCCATCTAGTACGTTTGATGCAGCGGCGGATCTACGAAATATTTTAGGGAGACTGAACAACACATACTGCTAGATCTTAAGTCTCAGCCCCCCTACACTATAGAACTTTGCCTAAAAATTTATGGGGCTCTACAGGGTTTTCCACAGCTCCGGTATGTCTCGAGCCGCCTAGGCTTGCCATCTAGTAGTACCTTTGATGCTTCCTATGGCGACAATTGGAGCATGCCAGCGAGCCCCACTGCTCTGGTGCCTCTCTCTCTACGCCTCTATACGCAAATAGATTCAACTATCCAACAACGTGCTCATGCCAGCCAGCCCCACTGCTCTGGTGCCTTTCTCTCTACGCCTCTATGCGCAAATAGATTCAACTATCCAACAACGTGCTTTGGGCCTACCTTTGTCGAATTTCATGGGCTCATGTTCATGGCCTGTGCCTGCTGGGTGCTGCCATCCTGCCCACTAGTTGAGACTTATTAAAAGAGAAATCCAGTTTGTTTAGACACAATAGTCCGTATAACGAAGATGAACTCTGGATAATGGCTATACGTATTTTGTTGTTGGTAGCTCACGCGTTGTCCAGTTTAAACATCTGATTAGCGTAATGGGACAAGGATATCAAGGCTGTGTTGGGATCTAAAAAGATAATAGTTAGCCGCTAATAATTAGTCAATCGGCCTCTTTACTGGTTGATTTTTGGGTTAGCTGGTGCTGGTTTGTTGTGAGAGAAAAATACTGTTGGCTGGTTGGTTTGGGCTGTCTAAAACCTACAAGCAAACATTTTGAATGTCTAGCTAAAAGTTTAGCTAATTATTAGCTGAATACTCAACTAACGACTATTTCGCTAGTTAGACCAAACTAGCTAATAATAGCAAATATTAGTTCTGACCTATTAGCTAGCTAACCATCGACAAATAATTGATCCAAACATGTCCCAACTGTCACGTGCCACCTAAAAAATGGTCTAGTGGGCCATCTGTAACACCCTAATTTTGCATTTTCCAAAAAAATAGCCAGATTGATTTATTTAAGCAATTTATGTGAGCATTCAAACATAGGAAAGTAATATTTTTTATAAAACTAAAATCAAATATAAGATTAGCTACAAGTGATGCATACATGCTGCTGCATATTTATTTTCGTGATGAATGGTTTTGATTCAAAATCCAAATGAATTCAAAATCTAATTGAAAATGGATTTGGAAAATTGTTGGAAAAAGGAAAAGAATTATTTTTTCCCTCTCCCTCCCTTCCTTAATTCTCGGCCCGCTCCTCCGCCAAACATTGACTCCCTCTCCCTCCCCTTCTCCTCATTTACGGCCAAGGCCCGGCCCTGAAAGAGCAGCAGGCCCCAGCTCGGCCTCCCCAGGCGCCTACTGCCCAAGAATCACACACTTGATTGACTCACTTTTGACCAGTGACTGAAGAATCATTGCCGCCGCTCCCTTCCCCACGTTTCTGCCTGACACCGGCCCGCCCGTCGGTAGCGTTCCCCACCTCCGTCCGCGCCCGAAGTCAGACGGAACCAACGCCAGAATCAAGCGCCCGCTCCCCACGTCGTGGGAGCGCCCCCTCCCCACGCCCCGACCTCTTTTTAAGCGAAGCCGAGCCCCCGCGCGTCCCTCTCTCGCTCCCCGCTCCATTTTTCGCTCTCGCTCACGCCTCGGAAGCCGCAACCGCCGAAGAACGCTGGGATCCACCGTGCGCGAGCCGCCGTCCCCGAGCCATCTCCGACCTTGTTTTCCCCGTGGTAAGAATCCCCTTGCTCCCCTCTCTCTCCCCTACCTTTTACCTTGGCATTTGGTGGCTTGTATGGCCGTTTCGCGTGCGCCCGGGAAGCTCTTGCTCGCCGGCCATGGCGACCGCTGCCTCGGACCTCTCCTCCGGCCGTCTTCTCGGCATGGCCGAGGTCGCATGAACCCGCGCCACCTCCTGGTGCCCTCGGTTGGGAAAACCGTGGCCCCTTGCCCCTGTACCACGCGCTCCGGCGACCTCCACGCCGCCGGCGATGGCGCCTTGCCGCCAGCCACACTGTTCCGGCCGGCCACCCCTTGTTCTCTCTCCCCCGGATCTATTTCTGGCCGTTCATTTCAAATCCAACGGCCACCGTTGGCCGATACCCCTCCGTAGGTGAATATGCTAAAGAGCCCCTCTGTTTTCATGTAATAAAACCCGCCGTCCTTAGCGTATTCCCCCGTGTACGCTTTCTCATTTTGAACGCGTAAAGTTGACTGTGTTAATTCAAAGTACGTTTTTAGTATTTACAGAAATGCCATTTGAACTGTTTTGCTTATAAAATCGTCGTTTTAGCTTCGAATTGATCCGTTCAAATTGCGTTAGCTTCGTAATTTCATAATCTACATGTTAGAACCACTGTTAGTCAAGTTTGAGACTTTTAAATTTCATGGTTAGAATTAATTAAATATATTGCTATAGGAAATCCTGTTTAAATCATAACTTTCGCATTTTAGCTCCGTTTTTCGTGAACTTCGCGTTGACGTGATCGTAGCGAGACGTATAATATGTTTACAAATATTTTATCTTGTTTTCAATACTGTTGGTGTACTGTTCTAATGATAGGAATGTTTGCTTTGTATGAATGCTTTTGGAATGTTGTATGTTGCCGTGTTGGTCGCGTTCAGACGGTGAGGAAAACGTTGGAGACCAAGAATACTTCAACGACCAGCAGGACCAGCAAGAGTTTGTGAACCAAGGCAAGTATAGCATGGGATCTACCTTGATGCCTATTCACCTTTATTAATTACTCATTTGCATGTGTCTAATTTTGATACCCGTAAGGACATCCTAGTGATTGATTATCATGTTCCTTGTCTCCTATGGGTTATATGCATATGGGTAGTTTGCTAGCGCTCAATGTAACTATACCTGATCTACATAACGAACAATGGTTCTGTGGAAGAAAAGGTAAAAGTTGCTTTTAAACAACCGGATTATAGGGCGATGGAGCAAATGACTTTTGATCATGATGCTCTCGGCCCTCTATAAGGACTTATCTGTCGGCAAAAGCTGTGACTGACAGTGCAACCGTGAGGGTCATATGGCTCTGACTTTAGCTCAGTAATAGGACCTTTTCTAGCTTGTTAGAGGTTACCTTTATGGCGCAAAAGGGGCTTACCATGTTGGGTATAGGACTGCCTCTGTTCCTATGTGTATAGCCGCGATGGATATGTGCCATAGGAAAGGGGGGTTCCTACATCTGCCTGCCAAGGAAACCTAGCGGCCCTAACTTGTTAGAAAAAACCTATGAAATGGCTTCATAGTGTACCCTGCCCGCTCACCTTAGCAGTGACATGGGAGTAATTAACCCGGGCATATGGGGATCACGACTCGCGGTGAATGTGCACCACCTCTGTAGAGGGTAACAAACTGTTATAATAGCCGTGCTCACGGTCATGAGCGGCCCGGAAAACTCACAGAATAAATGGCTACTTATAATGATGTTTATACGAGATGATTGTGATGATATTATGATGATGTTACATGACTCAATTGGATCGGATATATGATCATGTGGGTTTAAATGGGAGCTTAAGCATAACTTGATAATAGTTGAGGATAAAATCTTGACTTACTAAAAGTGCTAACTGCAGTAAACCAGTGTCAATCTTTTTTAGCTTCATAACCCCATGTTATCTTGTTGAGTACGGGACGTACTTACGCTTGTTTACTTTCTATATTTGGATAAAAATTCCGGATGGGTAACAGATGACAACGGATATGAGGAGTTTCCTGAGGATTATTAGGCTTGTGGTCAACCAGTCGACCGTCCCTGTGATGGAGTTCCACGAGAGAGTTATCTTTTTATCTTCCGCTGTGTTATGTAAGACAATGTGATGCTATTATTCGTTATGTAAGATACACCGTGATGATACTTTTTATAATTTGTCAACTTATGTGTGTGACTGATCCCTGGGCACACATGAGTTTAATGCATTCAATTTTATCCTTAAAATTGGGTGTGACACCATCAATGGCAGTGATTGTAATTGTAATATATAATAAACTGAGATGATGCTAAGCATAGCTTCTCTGCTAGTACAAACAATATATTGAATACTTTACTTCATAAAATAAAATAAAAATTTTGGCAATCTAAATTTGATTACTGGAATTTATTTTTTTGCTCGAAAGGACAAGGAATTATAAGAAGACACCCACCACTTTTACCTACCAAGATCCATCCGAAGAACTATTTGAATACTAGTGAGTTGTTACCCTTAACGAGGGCCGCCATTTATCTGTACTCCATATAGGGTGTGGTGGAGGTGTCTTGTGTGAGGTACAAGTTAATTACTCTCTCTATCCCTAAAAGAGGGTCGTTCTAGGATCTTGGGAGAGTACTGAGAAAGAGCAAAAATGACCTGCATACCGCTACTTTTACGATCATTGCTCCACTTTCATGCCGTTCAAGCTATCTGGCTCTGGTGTTGCCTCCAACAATGAGTGGTGAGACAGAGCAGTTGAGCTATGACACGGTAGGTGTAGGATCCACAAAGACAACATCCAACGATACTCTTTAAGGGACAATTTTTGAAAGCTAAAATAACTTTCTTTTCGGTACAGAGAGAGTACAATTTAAATATTCAATCACATATGAAATTCTTCCGGTACATGTATATAAGCTAAAATCGGATGACCTAGTTTGACAGAGGGACCGTGTATCAATTTTTGTCATCATTCCTCACTTGTTAGGCCGTGTATCAATTTTTATCGTCATTCCTCACTTGTTAGGGTTCCACCTAGTAGTTCTAAGGGTCTCCCAACGCCCAACAGTCTATCTCTCAGCAGAACTATTAGCGTGTGTTGTGTGGTCGCTAATTGAAACCACCTGCAGTCGATCTCCACTGTAAACACACAATGACTTCGTGCGATTATAACTGCTAACTGCTGGTCATGTGCCCAATTAATATGCTGGTCATGCGTGATTACGGAGTTTCACTGTAGCTGTAGGCTTGCCATCTAGTAGTACCTTTGATGCTTCCTATGGCGACATTTGGAGCATGCCAGCGAGCCCCACTGCTCTGGTGCCTTTCTCTCTACGCCTCTATACGCAAATAGATTCAACTATCCAACAACGTGCTTTGGGCCCACCTTTGTCGAATTTCATGGGCTCATGTTCATGGCCTGTGCCTGCTGGGTGCTGCCATCCTGCCCACTAGTTGAGACTTATTAAAAGAGAAATCCGGTTTGTTTAGACACAATAGTCCGTATAACGAAGATGAACTCTGGATAATGGCTATACGTATTTTGTTGTTGGTAGCTCACGCGTTGTCCAGTTTAAACATCTGATTAGCGTAATGGGACAAGGATATCAAGGCTGTGTTGGGATCTTAAAAGATAATAGTTAACTGATAATAATGAGCTCAACTAAAAGTTTAGCTAATTATTAGTTGAATACTTAACTAACTACTATTTCACTAGTTAGATTAAACTAGCTAATAACAGCTAATATTAGTTCTGACCTCTTAGCTAGCTAACCATCGACAAATAATTGATCCAAACAGGTCCCAACTGTCACGTGCCACCTAAAAATTGGTCTAGTGGGCCATCAATGGCAGTGATTGTAATTGTAATATATAATAAACTGAGATGATGCTAAGCATAGCTTCTCTGCTAGTACAAACAAGATATTGAATACTTTACTTCATAAAATAAAATAAAATTTTTGGCAATCTAAATTTGATTACTGGAATTTATTTATTTTCCTCGAAAGGACAAGGAATTATAAGAAGACACCCACCACTTTTACCTACCAAGATCCATCCGAAGAATTCCACGCAGCATCCTACCTGTACTTCTAGAGGCTTAGCGGTGATCTCTGATCTGGATGGAGAATAGCCGTCAATAAAAGTATAAAACTTGGGATCAGCCTCCCACAAATTCCCAATATTACCAGGATTTCTTTACCAAAACACCATTAAAATTCCTACACACTGAACCATTCGTACAAATACAACACACCATACACCACACGTACACACATATACATACTCAACACGACCACACGTTATACTCCTACATACATACGGAGTCCCCCACCCGAAAGGCGCCAACGAGGATATATATTTAACCGCCCCAACCACGCACCTTCTCCTCGCCTCGTCCCCAAACCTCTGCTACCTTCGCTTGGCTTCGCTTCCAACCCCACCGATACGTCCGAGCAAGCTACACTACAAGCTTGACCCGCCACGTGCTTCCATGGCCCGTCCCCAGCCCCAGGCCGAGGTCCTGACCGAGTCAGTGCGGGTCAACAGCACCGAGGTGGAGGCCACGCTCAGGGGCGGGGAGCTGGCGTGGCGCCCCGCCGGCGGCGGCAACGGAGAGGGGCAGGAGCGGCGGCTGGAGCTGGAGTCGGAGGTGCTCGGGTGCCGGGTGGACGGGAGGAAGCTCAAATTCGCGACCTTTGCCGCGAGCGGCGGCGATAATGGGAAAGGGGGAGGAGGGGCCGCGAATCGGAGGAGAGGGGAGGTCGTGGTGGAGATGGAGGACGAGGATGCCGCGGTGCGGTGGGGGAACGCCATCAGGGATCGCCTCGCCTCGCTCGGTAATCAGTATCAGCTGTTACTCTGCTAGCTGCAATTCGATTATTTTAATTCAATTCTACTGCATCCTACTATGTTTTTTTTAAAGAAAAAATTGTCCTGCATCTTGGGAATTGTGCTTGGCCCATGATGTGATCGATCTGGTCACACTACGATTGTTTTTTAGTTCAATCGCGTGGTTGGAGTTTTGGCATTCCCTGGACGCCTGGTTCTTGATCGGGTAGGCGGCGGTAGTTGCGTCATGCGTGGTGGACTTGAGGAGTTCGTTGACTCGATTGGATAGCTGGGAGAGGGGGGAAAAATCTGCTCCTGATAGTAAGGGGAAAACATCAAAACAAAACCAGAAGAGAGTGTCCAGCCGCTTTGGTTCGCTTCAACGAAAATAATTTGAAGCAATTGGTTCTAGATTGTAATGGTCGTATGCGTGCACAGATCTTTCTTATGCGTGAAACTGTGCGGTTGAATAGCTGTTCTTCTGGGCATGATCTGGTCAAAGCGTCAAATGTACAAATGTAGCAGTATGCAAGGTGCCAACTAGTCGAGTCCTACAGAGTTTGAAAATTCTCCATGGATTCTTCTTCAGTATCTGGTCTACTCAATTGCCACGGTTGGCTTCAAATGGGCATGTTGCTGATGGTGCACATCGCACAAAGCTTGCATTTCAATTATTATCACCCCGAGCAAGTCAGAGCCGTGTATGTGTGTCTAAATAATGCCTGTTCATTTTGTGCAATGCAGCAGTGATACTTTGCAGTAGTAATGTTATGCCTGTTCATGTTATGCATATTTTGTGCAATTTTTTTGTTCTTTTGTGAGATTTTGTTGAATGTTCCTCTCAGTGTCACCCATTGCCATTTAACATCACCCTTGAATGTTGCATTAGCTATCATACTCGTAGGATGCAAGTGGGTACTCAAAGGTATTTTATGTGTCAAATAACTTAGTCCATTTCTCCCCTTAAATTAATTACGTGGCATGCCATTCTAGTTCATTTTATCAAGTTCTGGGTCGATCCAATGACTCAGAACATGGGATACTTGCATCCCTAGCTATCAATACAAAATATCGGAGCTGACCTTTTTTGCTCAGTTATTCATCATTGATAGTGCTGATCTAGTGCTCTTTTCTCCTCTGCATATTTCTGTTCCATTTCTAGTTGGTACTAGCTCATGCTTCTCTAACTCCTTTGGAAAAGCATAGTAGATTAGCAACTGAATTAGAACACCGGTTTTACCTACTCATGGTCCCTTAGGTATTCCTCCTGCAATATTGCCACAGGCCGGCCAAAGAGATTGTTAATTATAGTGAACCCTTACGGTGGAAAGAGAAGCGGACGGAGTATTTTCCAGAATGACGTCCTCCCTCTCATTGAAGCTGCTGGTGTGCTTTATACGATGCAAGGTTTGGTGGTCTATGTTTATTCATCATATTTTTGGGATTATAATTGTGGTGCCTGCTATTTTGTATCTAATTTCAAATTGTGAAACATGTTTAGAAACCAAGCATCGCCTTCATGCTCAAGAGATTGCACATTCACTTGATCTTAGGAAGTATGATGGCATCATTTGTGTCAGTGGAGATGGTGTGATGGTAGAGGTTAGCAAAGAACCACATTTTCCATATGCGAATGCAATTCTGTGCAATTTGTTATGCTCTGAAAATTCGCATGTTTTCAGATATTTGAGCACTGTTGATTCTATTTGCTTGCTTGCTATGTTTTGTTTCTTTCTCTTATTGTTATTTTATTTTGTTTTTAGGTTGTCAATGGCCTCCTGCAAAGGGAGGACTGGGAGACAGCAATAAAAGTGCCCCTTGGGATCATTCCGGCAGGTACATTATCATAGCAGGTCCTTTATCATATGGATGTAATGATGTACATTAGTGAGTAGTACTGTGTCTTAGGTTCATTTTCATATGCAATCATTACAAAAGCCGTTTAACCAAGATTAGTTGTAGCCTGTAGCTTTTTCACTTTTTTGTTCAGATTTTAGCATTTATGCACTTTATTGTCATGCTCTGGGCAGACTTTTCACACAATACAATGTGCAACAGGTACTGGAAATGGAATGGCACGATCTCTATTGCATGCTTCTGGTGAACCATTCTCTATATCCAATGCTGTGTTTGCAATCATCAGAGGTCAGTATTTTCTCCTTGTTTTTTGCCACCTTTCATCTAGCAGCCACATTATCTCACCCATTTATGTGTTTGAACAATTGCTGATGCAGCTTCTTTCTGTTACACAGGTCATAAACGTGCACTTGATGTTACTTCTGTTGTGCAGGGAAATACAAGGTTCTTTAGTGTCCTCATGCTTACATGGGGTATGCAGCATATAATCTCTATGCTAACTCTTTCAAAACAACAGCTGAGACATAGGCCACCTTCCTCAGAGATTGCTCTGTCACTTTCTCTTTTGCTGCATTAAAATTTAATTGACAAGCCTGAAAATGATCTACGAACTGCAGGTCTGGTGGCTGATGTTGATATTGAATCAGAGAAGTATAGGTGGATGGGAAGTGCTCGCCTTGAATTTTATGTATACTTTCTACCCTAAAAGCTTATATCAAGTAGTTGATTTTCTTTTTTTATATCTGTAAGTTTCTGTCTCTTTTTTTTATACAATGGACTTAACAGAGAGGTGCTGCAGAAATTAGATGTTCTTTCTTGCTGATCTTGCACCAGCTTGGCAGCATCGAGACAGATGCATCTCTTGCTTTAATACTTAGTTCCAAGCTCTAACTGTGGGAAATGGCTTATAGCTTTTCTTTACTTAGATGTGTGTGCATGCATTGTAGCCATAAAAGAAAAGATCATGGTTTGCACTTAGTGTACCTGAAAAAAATGAATCTTCTGCAACATGCTGATTGAGCTCTAGTGCTCATAATAGATGCAGAGGATAATGATATTGAATTGCATAAGTCGCTGTAGCACCTTTTTGTTTTTTTATGTTACTCTGTCTCAGGGTACTTTTGGATCTGTAGAAGCTCACACTGTGCTCTGCCATTTTCAGCTCCTACTCCGCATGCTGAACCTGCGACGGTACAATGGGCGCATCCTTTTTATTCCAGCACCAGGATATGAAGACGTTGGTGATCCTGTGGAGCAAACTACAAACGGGGTTAGCACGGGCATTCAAGAAGACGGAGCAACTGACAGTAATGGTGAAACGTGTGGCTATGTTGGCCCATCGATCAAAGAAGCCGATCGTAGATGGAGATCGCTGAATGGTCCATTCGTTTCAGTCTGGTTCGGCAATGTTCCTTTCGCTAGCGAAGATGCCATGGCAGCACCAAAAGCAGAGGTCAGTCTCTCGCCATTTCGTGCCTTAGGGTTCCACTGTGCTCCATAGCCTGATTCTTTCTTGTTTGTTGCCATGCAGTTTGCGGATGGCTACTTGGATGCTGCCATAATCAAGGATTGCCCGCGGTGGGATGTTGTCGGGCTTATGTTCCAGATGAAGGACGGCACCTACGTGAACTCGCCATGCGTGGAGTACTTCAAGGTGCGTTGCTTAGCCCATGCGTTCTACCCACCCTGTCCATGAACTCTGTCATCAAAAGATAACGAGGTGTGCTGGGGAACTCTGACGAACTGACAGGTGAAGGCGATCCGGATCGAACCGGGCCTGCGCGTGGGCAGCAGCACCAAGGGCGGTATCATCGACTCGGACGGGGAGGTGATTGCGAGGGGCGATGATGGGTCCCACTCCCGCGCCGGCGATGAGCCGGGGCACCTGATGGCGTACGGCCCGCCCATCCAGCTGACGGTGGACCAGGGGCTGGCCACCATCTTCTCCCCGAGATGACGATTCTTCTCTCTGTTCTCCACCGTCTGCGTGTAATTTGCTTCGTTAGCCCTGCCATTTTCCCGTGTAGAATCATGTGCTTCTACTGTACTCACACTCACACCCCACCCCAGTGGAGAGCGATGAGCCAAGAGGGACGGATACTGATCTCCGTCGAGCGTCGAGAGGTTGTTTTCTTTTCATGGCCACAGTCCACATAGCTGCCGCTGCCTTGAGTGCTAGCGTGACAAATGAGAAGTGGTCAGTTCATAATTTTTTTTTCGGGTGTTGTTGAATATCACTTGTACAAGCAATTGGGCTGATCTCCTGCAAACTTGGTGTTAAATCCACCTTAAAAACTTGTACATCCATATTAAAAAAACTTACATTCTAGTTTTATCATAAGTCGAACTATCTTAATTTTGATCAAGCCTATATAAAACCAATGTTTATATCGCGAAATAATAAGTATCACTAAATTTATCATTAACATATTCTCAGAAAATACCTATTTGATATCATAAATGTTGATAATCTATACTCCTTCCGTTTCAAATTATAAGTCGCTTTTGATTTTTTTTTATATAGATTTTGCTATGTATGTAGACATACATTGTATCGAGGTACATACTAAATTTAATGTACTAAAAAATCAAAACGACTTATAATTTAGAACGGAGATAGTATAAAATTGGTCAAAGTGTAAATAACTTTGATGACCTAAAATGACTTTTTTTAAACGGGGATACTACTACCTCCACCCTAAAAAAAGAGCTTTTTTGGACTGAGTCAGTAAATATTATTAATAATTGTATCTCTAATGATACATATTACAAGTCATAAATAGTAGTAGGTTTTTATATATGTTTGATCAAATTTGACATCAATTAATTACTCAAAAAATAAGATAGGATAGATGAGTCTGATTCCAATAGATATTGGAATATATGGCGTGGCCATCATATATATTTCCGAGCCACAAGTCATTTTGTAACCGTACAACAAGATGTAACATGTATGTTTCATTGCAACATACAGCTATATTTACTAGCTAGGAAGTCTCTCGTCACTCTTATGTTGTCCGGGACAAAGTTGATGAGATGGAAACAGTAGCAAAGTAGGACTACAGGAGCAAGGAGGAAGGCAACCGTGGTGCCTCACTAGTCGCTATCAGCCCTATGCTATGGCTATCACACCAAATTGATCTACAACAATTGTTGGCTCTATTGTTGGATGTGCTTTTTAGCCTCAGATTGGGCTGGAGCTTAGACAGGCCCAGTGGCCTGTTGCCTCCTCTCCCTGTCTTCGCTCTTGCCTCGTCATCTTTGACTCGTAGTCGTAGCGCCTCCATTTCTCTCTCTGTCTCGTGTCCCGACGCCAGGTTCATGTGTTCCAGTAGCGAACATTCATGGCAGGGCAGTCTGACCCACACCTCTTCTATCTTGTCGCCTTCCGAGGTAATTGGCCCTTTCCCTTTCACACTCTATAGGGATTATCTTCAAAGGGAAGTAAAGTGGGATTTTTTTGACATGTCTCTCTGATTATCTGTGTTGTGGTGTGCTGCAGGCGGAGCTCATGGCGGAGGATGAGACCATCATCATCGTTTCCAAACTCCACACATGGACGCCTTCAACATGGCCTGTTCGGCTGGTATTAAAGCCGGCTGATAAGCCGGCTGAAACTGTTTTATTGTGAGAGAAAAATACTGTAGATTCTAGCTGATAAGCCGGCTAATAAGTTCAAGCGAACAGGCCTGCGGCATGCATGTCATCCACACCCATTTCCATCTCTTTCAACTCTCAATGTCCCACCTATTCTTATACCTAATACTGTTACCACAATCTCCGTATAGGCTTTGATTGAATGCACTTGTATACACCTCAACCAATGTATGTTTTGGTGGAACTAAACTAAGGGTCCATTTGGTTCATCTATGAGCTATGAAAAAACTGTTATGAGCTATGTGACATTAAAAGGTTGTAAATTGTTTCGTTGAAACAACTATGAAACCTACACACTATCTTTATTTTTCTCAAAATAGTTGTAAAACATCCCTGTATTTTCACTCATTTGGAAAAGTAGAAAATTGAAAGCCAAAAACAGGATCCAAGAGGTTAAGAAAATTGTACTATGAAAGGTGAGTGGTTTTTTGTAGAAAATCAGCTTCAGATTCCACCTTTTTTTATTGGTGTTCTGTTTTTAGAAGTAGAAATATTTTTTAAAAGTTGAACTAAACATAGTCTAAATTCTACTCTAGTCTCTTCGAAAATATATGAATTGATATAAATACGAGTTTCAAACGAGCCCGTATGGAGATTTTGGACCCTTCTTCCCACAACAGATTCCCCATCAAGGTGCCGTCTAGCTCGCCGTCACGATCAAGAAGCATAGCAAGTGCACCATCCTTCACATGTCTTTTCCTTTTGATTTGAAAAAAGGAAGCGCCGTTTTCCGAACGAAGAAAAGAAAAGATAAGGTATTGGGAACGAGTGACCGCGTGAGGCAGCATGGGTGGAGTGGGCCCCAGGGCAGGGTAGCCGCCAAGGCAGGGCGTTCGTGGGCCCTACGAAAGCTGGAGGAGTTCGCACGATGACAATCGCATGGCCACGGTAAACCCTAGCCGCCGGGGCCAGTCAGTCCCCGCGCGGGGGGCCGCGCCGCGAGGCGCGCGCTATGCCTATATATAAACAGAGCCAACCATCCGATGCCTCCAACCCACCTGGCCACCTCGACCCAATTTTTTGCAATTTGGTCCTTTTTTTGAAGAAAATTTATGTTTGGCCTCCTAGGAGACGTAAACTCATCTTTAGACCCTGGGGGTTGGCACCAGGACTCATGGCTCCAAGGTAACACGTCTCAGTGCCACAGATCTTGGCTTCGAGGTGCCTGGCCGTGCACAACAGGGCATTCTAGGTGGCGATGACGTGGCCAGTACCTCAGAGCCACAGATCTTGGCTCCGAGCTCGGCGCCATAGATCTTGGCTCCGAGCTCGACGCCAAGATATGTGGCTCCGACCTCGAAGCCATGGATCTCGGCTCCAAGCTCGGAGCCATGGATCATGGCGCCGAGCATGGATTCAAAACCCACGACCAAGTTTCCCTTGCCGAGGCTGCTTTCATTTCTTCCTCCTCCCTCTCGGGTTCTTCCTCTCCTTAACCCGTCCAATCTCTTGAATCGACAAATTTGACCTTGGATACTTGGATTTGATCCATACATCTTCGCGAGCAAGGTATCCTCTCTCCACTTATCATTTTTACACATTGATTTGGTATATATTACGTCTATTTTGCAACCCTAGATACGTTATTACGTAATGTTGGCGCAGAAAGTGACCAACACGTAAATATTTGTAGTTTTGTCGTACGTTATGATAGGATGTGGCTTAGCACTCAATGACACAGGGTTTATACTGGTTCAGGCAACGTGCCCTACGTCCAGTTTGAGTCGGTCGGTGACTTTATTCCTGAGCCCAGGTGCTCGAAGTTTGCTGTGGGGTTACAAACGGAAGGGAGTAAGTTGGGGGTGCAAGAGGTCCGGTCGGACTCTGGTCTGAAGGGCCAATAGTGACAGGAGCTCCGCTATGCGCTAAGTGTTCGAGCGTGCACTCTGTGTAGCTTTAGAGTGTCTAAAGCTAGCAGAGGGTGAATCGATGTAAATGAACTGATGGATCGGTTGTTATGTGTTGAATCAATCTTTGTTGGGAGAGATCGCATCCCCTTTTATAGATGAAGGGGATGGCCTTACAAGTGAGAGAGGAAGAGTGTATGTATGCTAAGTCTTGTTGCCCACGCCGTTGGGTACAAGATGATTGTAGGCGGCCATAACACTGTTAATGTCAGATGCATGTGGGAGGTTGTGTCGTCTTCTTCTGGGATGGCAGACGTCGGTGCCTGCCATACCATTGATGCCCAGAGGCATGTGGGGGGAGCCATACCGTGTTTGTCTAGTATGGGAGTTGATGGCGCCCACAACACTGTAGGGAAAATGTCGGCGCCCACAACACTGCTTGGGTTCTGACATGCCAGGAAGGTTGTAGGGTACCCTTCTGACATGCCCTGTTGGTACTATCCTGTTGGTGTACAGGGTATGGTCCTCGGTTTTGCGGTTGACTTGAGTGCCCTGCCTTAGTTTCTCCGTCCATTTCCTGGTCCTCACCGAGCAGGCGTCCCCGGTCGGTTGGTCCCAGTCGCCTCCGACTACGTCAGTCGGAGAATAGCTATAAGCAGGGGTTCGGTGCATCCCCGGTCAGAGACGTGGGTCGAAGTCAGAAGTGGTGTTTGGCCAGGCCTTTTGGTCGGAGAGGTGGGCCGGAGTCGAAAGCGAGCGCTGTTGGCTAGGCCTTCCAGTCGGAGAGGCTGGCCGGAGGCGGTTCGTAGTCGGAAGCGAGCACTGTTCCTCCTTAGCGAGGCCTTCCGGTTGGAGAGGCGGGCCGGAGTCGGAAGTGGGCGCCGTTCCTCCTCGGCCAGGCCTTCCGGTCGGAGATTGGATCGCCCTTCTGGCCTATCGTTTAGGTATTTGGGCCAGCCTAGGAGTTTGTGCAATGTCGTGTGCTGGGCCGAGCCTTTGCTGGGAAGCCGGTCCATGAGGGACCCCGGGTTTATGAACCCGACAGGAGCCCCCGAGCCCCTGGGCGATTCGGGTAGAATCGTCTGGGGGATTTTTGTCTTGACGGTTGGTGCGCGCGAGCGCACCCGCGGGTGTAGCCCCCGGGCGATTCGGGTAGAATTGTCTAGGGGTATTTTCTCTTGTCAGCAGGGGAACTTTTTGTTTGTTTTGACAGCGGGTGCGCGTGGGCGCACCCACGGGTGTAGCCCTTGAGCCCCTGGGTGATTTAGGTAGAATCGCCTGGGGGGTTGTCAGCGGGTGTGTGTGCGTGCACCTTGGTTGAGACAGAGTCATCAACAAGGCATCAGGTGTAGCCGAGGTGGTTTTAGGGATCAGGCGAGACGGGCTCATGGACCCAGGCGTTGGGCGCAGCCGAGGGATCGGGCAAGACAGACTCGTGGACCCGTCGTGCACAGCCAAGGCAGCTTTAGGGATCGGACGAGACGGGCTCGCAGACCCAGGCGTCGGGCATAGCCGAGGGATTGGGCGAGATGGACTCGCGGACCTGTCGTGCGTAGCCGAGGCAGTTTTAGGGATTAGGCGAGACAGACTCGTGGATCCTAGCGTCGGGCACAGCCGAGGCAGTTTAGGGATCGGGCGAGACGGAGTCACGGATCCAGGCATCGGGCACAGCCGAGGGATCGAGCGAGATGGACTCATGGACCCGTCGTGCGCAATTGAAGCAGTTTTAAGGATCGGGCGAGACGGACTCGTGGATCCTGGCGTTGGACGCAGCCGAGGCAGTTTAGGGATCAGGCGAGATGGAGTCACGGATCCTGGCGTCGGGCGCAGCCAAGGCAGTTTAGGGATCGGGCGAGATGGAGTCATGGATCCTGGCGTCGGGCACAGGCGAGGCAATTTAGGGATCAGGCGAGATGGAGTCACGTATCCTGGCGTCGGGCGTAGCTGAGGTAGTTTAGGGATCGGGCAAGATGGAGTCATGGATCCTAGCATCGAGCGCAGCCGAGGCAGTTTAGGGATCGGGCGAGACGGAGTCGCAGATCCTGGCATCGGGCGTAGCCAAGGTAGTTTAGGGACCGGGCGAGACAGAGTCACGGATCCAGGCATCGGGCGTAGCCGAGGCAGTTTAGGGATCGGGCGAGACAGAGTCGCGAATCCTGGCATCGGGCGTAGTCGATGCAGTTTAGGGATCGGGCGAGACGGAGTCACGGATCCTAGTGTTGGGCGTAGCCGAGGCAGTTTAGGGATCGGGCGAGATGGAGTCGTGGATCCTAGCGTCGGGCGCAGCCGAGGCAGTTTTAGGCATCTTGAGTGCCTGAGCCCCATTGGGCTTGGTAGGGGTCAGGTTGAGTTTTCGTGCGTTACCCTATCCGTGGTTTCTCACAACCGGAGGGGATGAGCTAACGTCGCTTGCCTCGATGGCTCAAGTGACGCGTTCGGTGAGCTCACTAACAGGCATGTTCGAGTGAAATCCGGGTCCATCGTTCATGACGAGGTCGGCATTGCCCTCATGTGGCATTCTACTGCTCCTTAACCCACAACCCGATAGATGCCTGGGTCATTCCGGAGACTGACCTAGGTGGCCCGCTGGCCTCCCCTCGTTGGAGATTCTGTGGGCATGGCTCGAGGTTAGGATTGAACGAGAAGGTTGAGATGACCCTGTCTGCTTCAGAGCGGACTAGGCGAGGGCCGCTCAGGGCTCATCTGCATTTTCTCCCCTGGCTCCGTTTGACATGGGGCGGCCTCGAGCCCTCCGTGGGCCGGCCTTCGAACCCCGGTCGATCGTTGCTCATGTTGAATGAGGCAACTGCCTCTTCGTGACGCAACACGGAGCGTTGTGATGCATTTAACTGCATATGCGATGCTTTGAATGTATGGAATGAATGAATGTTTATATAAAGAAATAGTGGGGGTTGGTAATGTTACCTTGATGACTCGAGTGACGAGGTTTGAGGAGCTCCTATCGGATATGTCCGATCAGGATTCGTGCTCATCATTCCTGACGGAGTCAGCATGGCCCACATGGGGTGTCCCTCTGCTCCGTACCTGTCTCTCGGCGTTTGCCTGAGCTGTTCGATTGACTCAAGAAGCCTGTTGGTTTCTCCTAGGCGGAGATCCCATAGTTGGGCCTTTCCAAGTCTCGCCTGGGAAGGCGGAGAGCCGCCTGCGCGCAGTTGCGCCATGTTTCTCGCGCTCGGAGTGTGGTAGTGGTGGGCCATACCCAGGCCACGTTCTATCTGACCCGGCACCGTCTTGTCGGGCAAGGTGCGTCCCATCGGTCAGGGCACGTCCCTTCATATCCCATCCGCATTGAATGGGGGAAGGGAGAGGGTTTCTCGCCCCAACCTTTCGCCTTTCCTCAACCGTTGCGCCTCTTCCTTAAATACGAGAAGGGAGAGGGCTTTCGTCCCATTCCTTCACCTATTCTCCACCTGTCGCCTCTCCTCCTTCTTCCTTCTTGCCAAGAGCATTTGTGTGTCGCCGTAGTTCCTTAGTGAGAGAGAGAGTAGGTGAGGGGGAGAACTCACAGATCTATTCATGAATCCGGAGCGCAATGTTGAGCTAGAGGCCATTTGAGGCGGTGCTGGCCGCCTTCGTCGAGAAGGGGCGGCTTCCACCGAAGGAAGTGGCATGCTGGATCCTGCGTTGACTCCTTGATGAGTGGGGTCTAGAGCTGCAACACCTGAATCCGATTGGGGTGCCGCACGTCACCGGTTTCGTCACCGTCTGTGAGGCCTTCTTCAGGATGGAGCCATACGCGGACTCTTTTCAGTGGATCTTCACCGGGCGAGCCTTGTCGGAGGGGAAGTGGCTCAGGACCACGCTAGTGGAGGGTTTCACGCCTGCAGCTGCTCAGGTCGGTCAGTTCATAGAGTTTGTTGAGACATCCTCCAGCCATGGCGGCCATACTTCGGTGGGCAGCGTCCCTACCCAGGAGCTGCCTCGACTACATGAGAAGGTCTGGAGCTCCATGCTCCTCTGCTGAGCATCTATGGGTGCGATGCCCTTGAGGTACCCGTTGCGCTCACCAAAGTCGAGGGAGAGGAACCAGGTGGGGCCCTTGCGGTGGTGGTTATTTCTGGCGGCATGTGCCGTGGCCTCACCTTTGGCATCAGATGATGCCGCTGAGCGGCCATAGTAGCATTTGAAGTAGAAGTAGTCAGCAAATGTAATCGTTAAGTTCATAGGGGAGCCCTCGTGTGAATAGTTTTTGTATCAATGAATACATCAGTTTTGCTTTGTGATAAAATCACTATCCGTTCCTTGTTTTTTATCCTAGCATAGCTTTGTTTTTATCCTTTCTTTTTTGCACATGCCCGTTCATTCCGTAGGCTACAACTTTAAGAACACGGGCGTGGCCTGCGAGGTTCAACTGCTCGTAACCGTAGGTAGAGGCGGGGTGCGCTCTGTCAAGAGTAGAAACAAAGTCACATTGGAATGGAATGCCCTTTCATTCGGACAACGCCCTTTCACTCGGGCAAAAAGTTTTTACCATGTGATAGTAAAAAAGAGAGGTGGTATTGTACCCTCATGGAGCCCCTGAGCGTATCGGGCCGAAAATGTTCAGGCTGGGGCGCTTTATAGGAGCAAGCATTGAATAAAAGCGGTAAGACCGAATTTAGGTGAAAAATGACGTAGTTGTTCAATGTTCCAAGTGTTGGTGAGAACGTTGCTGTTGTTGTCCTTCAGTCGGTAGGTGCCCAGTCGGATCACCTCGGTCACCGTATAGGGACCTTCCCATGGTGGAGAGAGTTTGTGTTTCTCCTTCGTTGATTGGGTCCTCCGAAGTATGAGATCACCGACTTCGAGGATCCTCCCCCTGATCTTCCTTTCATGGTACTTATGGAGAGTTTACTGGTAGCGAGCGGAGCGGATGACGGTCGTCTCATGGGCCTCCTCGAGCAGGTCGACAGCGTCTTGCTGAGCCTCCATGGCCCGGTCATGGTCGAAAGCCTTTACTCTTGGGGCACTGTGGTTGAGGTCGGAGGGCAGCACTGCTTCGGCTCCATAGGCCAGGAAGAAGGGTGTGAGCCCTATGGATCGGTTGGGGGTCGTTCTCAGGCTCCAGAGGATCGCTGGGACCTCTGCAACCATCGTCCAGCGTACTTGTTGAGTCGGTCGAAGATGCATGGCTTAAGTCCTTGGAGGACCATGCCATTGGCACGCTCGACCTGACCATTAGTAAGTGGATGTTCGACCGAGGCCCAGTCGATCCTGATGCCGTATCCATCACTGAAGTCTAGGAACTTCTTCCCGGTGAAGTTAGTTCTATGGTCAGTGATGATACAATTAGGAACGTCGAACCGGTAGATGATGCCGAGGAAGAATTTGACCGCCTCTTCTGAGCGGATGTTGGTGATGGGCTTGGCCTCTAATCACTTGGTGAACTTGTTGACCGCTACGAGCAGGTGAGTGAAGCCGCCCGGGCCCTTTTTGAGGGATCCTACCATGTCGAGGCCCCAGACCACAAACGGCCAGGTGATGGGGATGGTTGGAGCTCCCGTGCTGGCAGATGAGTTTGCCGAGCGTAGAACTGGCATCCCTCACACATGTGGACGACCTCCTCTGCATCTCGTAGCACGGTGAGCCAGTAAAAACCTTAGTGAAAGGCTTTTCCGACCAGCGATCTCGGGGTCGCGTGATGTCCGCAAATTCCAGCATGGACCTCGAGGAGGAGCTATTTCCCTTGGTTGGTAGGGATGCACTTCATGAGTACCCCCGATGGACTTCGCTTGTAGAGTTCATCATCGATGGCGATGAACGTCTTGGCGTGTCGAGTGATCCATTGAGCTTCAGTCCTGTCGGGTGGGAGAACTGTGGCAGAACCTCCTAAATTATAGGGCCCACATACACCTGTCACTGTCCAACGACCTTTGACATCTATGCATATGTTCCCGGTAACTTAAGAAGACTATCGGGTGTCCTCGGAGAACCCCGAATCATCCACGATTTCTGAGCAGGATCACATTACAGAGTCATTGCAGTATTACAACAGTTTATTCAAATAGATACATCAGAGTAAAAATAGCGGAAGTCTTACAATAACATAGTTTACAAACCATTTGTTTCAAACCATACAACTAAGTTTGATATTAATACAAACCAAAGTAGTGGAGTGGCATTATAATATATTACAAAACACACAACTTAAGATGGCCTGCCCAAGGGCCACACATTTAATTATCGTCATCGCACTGAACAACAGTCATGCAGCACGATCCAAAACAGATCTGCTCATGAGCCTCACCTACAACAAGGGTCAACGAACCCTGAGTACAAAAGTACTCAACAAGACTTAACCGAAATAAGAATTTAAAGGAACGTAGGAATGCAGGCTCATGGGATTCAAGGTATGGCTTTAGCAATAATCAAGGTTATTTTGCGTAAAAGCATTTTAACAAAATTCTTTATATCAACGTTTAAAACTTCATAAAGATCATATATAAAGCTGACATGATCCGCATTGAGATCATGAAACTTTATATCCAACACTTTCTCAAACCATCCTCAAGTTTCAGTTATTAATTACTACAATGATGAACAGTGAGTTGAGTCTCCATAACCGAGGAGCAACGACGATTCGAACTGATTAAAAACCCAGCTGGGAATTCCAGACCACACAACATATGCAGGTCCCTGACTTACATATATCAACGTACCCTCGGATCCTCTAAACAAGAACGGGTCTGCGCCACCCGAGAATACAGTACTCCACCAATCCAGCCCATTGCCACGTGGGTACACGCTATTCCCGCCATCTCTCCACTCCCAGTGCGCGAGTAGCCATTCTCATAATAGAATAGCCAAGTTAAGGCTTACCGGAGTATGTGGTTAGTACTACAAAGTCTTACCTCATGCAATTCAACAACGGACGGACCTTAATCGACACAGGCGGAAAGAACCTGCTCACAAGACCTCCATGTCTTGTGGCTTACACACACCGAGTTCGCCCAGTTTAGATTTATTACTCCACATCCCCATATCACATGTTAACATAATTAACCAAAGTTCCATTTAAAACTTACAGATGACAGGTAATCACCCGACTTTCACCGTTCTAAGCATAGCTAAGCAAAACTGGGCATATACGAATTTAAAACTGGTAATATGGTAAATATGGAATAACAAGGTTGGTAACGTACCAATTTGGTTTTCACTTGACTCCTAATCACTTAATGCAGTAAAAAGAAGCAAAAGCGAAATCAATTTGTAAAATAAAGGTAGGGTTGTATGCATCCGGGGCTTGTCTTCGTTGACAGAAAAATCTGGGTCCGGAGTCGTTCCACCGATATCAACACCAACCACCACTGACGGATCAACTTCCTCAACTACTTGATTAACTACCACGTGTTCACCTTCGTTCACTACACGTAGTAACAATGACATGTTTAACATGATGCGGAATACGAAACATGATACTCGACGATGGATGCAAAATTAACAACTAGAATACAACTTTCCTTCGCGGTACAGTTACAAGGTAAACTAACTAAACCATTTTCGCAACACTCACATCAATTGCCAAGGATCATCACCAACTAATGACCCAAGGACATCACTCAATCAAAAACTCAAACAAAACCTAAATCACTAAAGGTTACTATTTGCTTTCATGAATTAATTAATTAATTAAGAATTATGAAATAAATCAACTTGTTCCAATTGACCTTAAAATTTTTGTAAATGTTCATCACATGAAAACTAAGTGACAAAATAATTTTCATAATTTTTGGATACATAAATAAGCCTAGAAAAATCCTAGAAACTCATTTATTAATTAATTGAACAATTTTTATCACATTCAAAAAATACTAAAAATCAACATTTCATATTTTTCCTAAATAATACACATCACAAAGAAGTTACACAAAAATTTTCAGAATTTTTGGAGCTCTAAATAAATCTACACAAAAATAACAAAAACAGACACTATTCATTTAAATCTGAAAAACAGAAAAATCATTTTGAACGCTGAGTCACTGACACCATGACCCCAGCTGTCATCATCAACCTCCGATGTTGACCATGGCAGCGACGGCTCTGACCGGCGATTCCTCGCTGACAGTGAGGTCACCGGCAACAGACAAAGCTCTAATACATTCACGACAACAGGCCGCATCGATTGATGGCAAAATCAAGACCCAACATCCACTGGACCGAGCACAACGCCGGTCTTGGCGGACGCGAATGCACGGCGGCGCTACGCCGGCGACAACAGGTCGGTAGCAGTTAAACAAAAGGTCTAGGAAACATCAGTAGCTTACCCCGAACGGTTTGGAGTCAATTACCGAGCCTAAGGAGCAACAACAAGGTGGTTCGACGATCAGCGCAAGCACGGCGGAGCAAAACGTCGTCGGCGATGGTGTACCGGCGACTGAAGTGTTCAAAATGAGCAACCAACTATGGATTAAGTACCACAGCATCAAGACGAAACGGAATCCATCAAAACCAAGGACGGAGATGCACAGTGGAGCTCTGGCCACGGCGAATCGTGCTCGGCGGAGGTGTTGCCGGCCGCGAGGAAGAAGACGATGTAACTTGAGTTCCCGGCTAAGACAAGCCAAATTGGTGAGTCGGCTAGACGCGCAAGGAGTAAGCGAAGCTAAAACCAGCTTAGCAGCGATGGGGAAGCACAACAACGACGGCGCTGGCTCGCCGGAGATGAGCAAGGCGTCGATAAAAATAGAGCAAGGAGAAAGGGCAAAGACGACGGCGGCTCAGGCTATAAAAGGGAGGCCAAGAAGCTCGAGGAAGCTGCGCTGGGGCCTTCACCGCGCCAGCACGACACCAAAATGGCCACGACAGCGCCTAGAACACCGAAGAAGGAAACACCGGCAATGTAGCTTCGGCGGTGGACACTGTTCACAAAAATTACAGAAATGCCATTTGCCAAAATTCCCAAATTACTCCCAAATTTTCATAACAACTAAAAAATCTCCAAAAACAAAAGTTGTTCAAAATTTGAAGTTCTACAACTTTGCTATTGAAACCCTACCCAAAATCGGCCTACATTTTGAAATGAACTTTTGAATTCAAAGCGGGGATATTTAAGGAATTTCGCCTTTTTAAATAACTTCAAATTTTACTAAACAACTTGAAAAACTCCAAAAACAAACTTTGTACAACTCGACAAGCTCTACAACTTTGCTTTAAGACTCAAACCCAAAATGTGCTTTGATTTTGAAATGAGTTTTCAGGGTCGGATTTAAATATTAAAAATCAGGGTTTTCGGAATTTCAAATCAATACAAAGATTTCAAACTTGATTCAAACAATAGCAAGCAATGCTTATAACATAAATGTAAACTTGTTTTAGTGAATGCATAACAAAATTTGCAATATGACCAATGCCTTGCAAAGCATTTGATGATATGTCCGGTTTTTAATATTTAAACACCCGGGGTGTTACAAGAACCTCCTCGAAAAGGTAGGCGAGTAGTGGCGCTCGCCAGTCAGGTTGATCGAGCGCCAACACAGCGACATCATCTTGGAGGCACCGGGATCGGAGCCCCCGGGCGCCGGTTTGGCGTCGGGGTCGGAGCCCCTGAGCACCGGGTTGGTGTCGGGGTGTGTCTAGATCGGACCTTCTAGGATGTGGGCGGACAGCTCATGGACATCGTTGATGAAGACCCCGCTTGGAGATGGAGCCCACCTG
Source organism: Miscanthus lutarioriparius (assembly GCA_904845875.1). Lineage (NCBI taxonomy): Eukaryota > Viridiplantae > Streptophyta > Magnoliopsida > Poales > Poaceae > Miscanthus > Miscanthus lutarioriparius. Next base: position 15,245,866 of record CAJGYO010000003.1, on the reverse strand, counting down.
GCGGCAATTTTGCAAGAAAATCAGCGGCATCGTTGTCCTTTTGGGGGACGTGATGTAGCTTGATCCCTTGGAATTTGTCCTTGAGCTTGCGCACCTCTTGGCAGTATGCTGCCATGAGGGGGCTTTTGTAGGAGGACTCCTTTATGACCTGATCAACGACCAGCTCGATGGTGATGCGCAGCCCGTTGATGAGGGCCTCGTATTCCGTGGCGTTGTTTGAGGCCGAGAAATGGAGGCGGATGGCGTAGCGGAGCCTACTCCTGTTCGGAGAGATCAGAACCACTCCAGCCCCCGAGCCGGACGCCATTATGAACCCGTCGAAGTACATTGTCCAGTACTCGTGGGTGACGTCCGGGGTCGGTAGCTGGACCTCCGTCCATTCGGCGACAAAATCCGTGAGAGCCTAAGATTTAATAGCGATATGGGGGATATACCAGATGTTGTGGCCCATGAGTTTGAGTGCCCACTTAGAGATCCGTCCCGCGGCGTCGCGGTTGCGGACGATGTCTCCTTGTGGGTATGAAGTGATGGCCGTGACTTTGTGGTCGGTGAAGTAGTGCAGGAGCTTCCGGATCACCATCAACACGGCGTATAGGAGTTTCTACACCTAGGGGTACCAGACCTTAGGGTCGGTGAGTACCTCCCCGATGAAGTATATGGGTCACTGGACCTTAAGGTGGTGTCCCAGCTCCTCCCTTTCGACGACCAGGGCGGCGCTCACCACATGGTCGCTCGCTGCAACGTAGAGGAGGAGGGTTTCTCCCTGTTCAGGAGCAATGAGGATTGAGGCCAATGTTAGCGACGCTTTGAGGCCCTCTAGAGCCTGCTGAGCTTCCTCAGTCCAGACAAAGGCGTTTGTCTTTTTGAGGAGCTTGTAGAGTGACATCCCCCGTTTGCTGAGCCGAGAGATGAATCAGCTCAGGGCAACTAGACAGATGGTGAGCCTTTGTATGCCCTTGACGCTGCGTATAGGGCCCATGTTGGAGATGGTCGTGATCTTTCTGGGGTTGGCCTCGATGCCACGCTCGGACACAATGTATCCAAGCATCTTCCCCTTTGGAACCCCGAAAACACATTTTTCGGGATTTAGCTTGATGTTGAACCTTCGGAGGTTCACGAATGTTGCGGCCAAGTTTGCGATCAGGTCACAAGCTTGAGCCATTTTGACCACTATGTCATCCACATAGACGGCGATGGTTGGTTTTGGCTAGTCGACCTAATCAGGTTGGTCGAGCGGGTCGATTTGATTGGTAAAGCATTGCTGCATGCAACGCTGATAAGTGGCGCCAGCGTTCTTCAGGCCGAAAGGCATGGTTACGTAGTAGTATGAACCATACGGGGTGATGAACGATGTTGCAAGCTGATCGGACTCTTTCATCATGATCTGGTGATAGCCCGAGTAGGCATCCAGAAAGGAGAGGATCTCGCATCCTGAGGTGGAGTCGACTATCTAGTCTATGCGTGGCAAAGGAAAGTGATCCTTCGGACATGCTTTGTTGAGGCCAGTATAATCAACACACATTGTCCATTTTTTGGTCTTCTTTTTAACAAGAACAGGATTGGTAAGCCAGTCGGAGTGGTATACCTCTCTGATGAATCCAGCTACCAAGAGTTTGGCGATCACTTCGCCTATGGCCCTACGCCTCTCGTCGTCGAAGCGACGTAGGTGCTGCTTGGTGGGCTTCGACCCCTGGATTAGGCGTAGCGTGTGCTTGGCGACCTCCCGTGGTATGCCCGGCATGTCAGAAGGTTTCCATGTGAAGACATCACAAGTGGCGTGCAGGAAGTCGATGAGCTTGCATTCCTATTTGGTCGGGAGCTGGGTTTCGACCCGCACCGTCTTGGTTGGGTCAGTGGGGTCGATCCCTACCACCTTAGTTTCCTCAAGTGGGCAGAAGGCCATCGAGGAGGTTGGTTTGTTGCAGTCCGGGACTGCTGGGATCGATGACTCCCCAAGCCACGGGAGCTTGGATGAGTTGATGACGGCGGTGGCGAGCTCAAATGCTCGTGGTCGCACGTGAAGGCATGCGAGAAGGTGTTGCCCACAGTGATGACGTCGTTTGGTCCCGACATCTTCAGCTTGAGGTAGGTGTAGTTGGGGATTGCCATGAATTTAGTGTAGCATGGCCGCCCCAAGATGGCATGGTAGGACCCTAGGAAGTCCACCACTTTGAAGGTGAGGACCTCCGAGCGAAAGTTGGCTCGGTTGCCAAACGTGATGGGTAGGTCGATCTGCCCGAGCGGGTATGCCTACGCTCTCAGGATCACGCCGTGAAAGGGAGAGCCCGCTGGTCGGAGTTTCGACTAGGGATGCGCATGGCATCGAGGATGTCGACGTAGAGGAAGTTGAGGCCGCTGCCTCCGTCCATCAGCACCTTGGTGAGGTGCTTCTTGCGGATGATGGGGTTGGCAATGAGTGGGTAGCATCCCGGTCTAGCGACGTGGGAGGGATGGTCCCTCTGATCGAAGGTGATCGGAGATTCCGACCCGCTAAGGAAGGAGGAGACGGCCGTCTCAGCGGCGCATGCCTCTCTATAGCGTACCTTGTGCTGGCTTTAGAGTAGATGGCGTTGGATTCTCCAAAGATCATGATGTATTCCTTGAGGTCAGGGAAGCTATCCCCGTCCTTGCCCGCCACGCCTCCCTTCTTGGCTGCTGCCTCATTGTTGTTTCCTTCTTTCGGCCCGCCGACCTGTCGGAGGAAATATTTGAGGAGCTCACAGTCCTTGTAAAGGTGTTTGACTGGGACGGCGTGGTTGGTGCATGGACTATCCATGAGCTTGTTGAAGTGGCTAGGCAGGCCCTGCTAGAGCTGTTTGCCCACGTGATCAGCTACGGCGACCAACGCGGTGTTGGTCGGTCGGCGTCGATCTTTTTTGTTCTTCTTGCCCCTCTACGTGGAGTGGCCCTTGTCTTGGTCCTTGCGCTTGGCCTTGCCTTTGTCTTGGCCTCCGTTGAAGACCGCTTTGATCGCCTCCTCGCTAGAGGCGTGGTTCATGGTGACGTCGAGCAAGTCGCGGGTGGTATGGGGCTTCAGGCAGCCAAGCTTGTGATCAGGGACTCGCAGGTTGTCCTAGAGAGGAATGCGCTGATGACGCCCGTGTCGACGACATCAGGGAGGGAGTTGCATCATTGGGATAACCTACGGATGTAATCCCGTAGGGACTTATTGGGCTCCTACTGGTAGCTCTTGAGGTCCCAGGTGTTCCCATGGTGGACATACGTCCCCTAGAAGTTCACGGCGAAGACGCTCTTGAGGTCTGCCCAGTCGCGGATGCTATCATGCAGGAGGAATTCGAGCCACGCTCGAACATGTTCTCCCACATAGATGTGGAGATATTGAATGCTTAAATGGTCATCATCCACCCCTCCAGCTCGGTAGGCGAGCTGGAAATCTTCGAGCCATATACCGGGGTTCGTCTCCCCGGTGTACTTGGCGACGTTGGTGGGTGGTCGGAAGCACTGTGGGAATGACGCTCTTTGGATGCGTCGGGCAAAGGCCCGTCGTCCCAGGCCATCTGGGCTAGGACTCTAGTCGTCTGGCCGGTGACCATGCCTAGGGCGTGTTTCATCGCTCCCCTCGATGGTCTGGCCGAGGCCCATGTCGCCTGCCCTCACCGCCGCCCGATGGACGTCATCATCATGCTGGGTCTGATGCCGGTTGCTGATGATGCTACGAGCGTCTTGGTTTGGACCGAGCCATTCGTGCACCAGTGGTCGGTATGGAGCTGGCAACGGGTCAGACCGCAGCGTAGCTGTGGCCTCCTGTGTCACGCTTGGCGGCTGTAGCGGTGAGCGGATGGAGCAATCCATTTGGTACGTCCCCACCCCCTGGTGGGGAGAGAGGCCATGAGTCGAAGTCATGATGCGGAGCTTTCTGCCTATTGAACGGCGGCGGCTTTTAGCAGCGCCCGAAGGTTCCGGTGGACCGCCCGCTCTTGGGGGTCGATGGGCTCGGGAACACCGTGCAGAAGAATTGCCACAGCGGCGATGTTCTGGCTAGCTCGAGCAAACTATGGGGGATCATTCCCCTCGTTCAGCGCAGGTGGCGGCTGGTTCTGCCGCCGTTGTCGTAGCTCCTCGCCGTGCTCTCATGCATGTGCGAGGGCCCCCGCATGAGGATCCAGAGGGGTGTGAGTCTGCAAGGACTCCGCCACCACCGGCGGCTATCCCAGAACATCCGCCATAGCGCACTCCCGAGACGGGTGATGGCTAGGTGCCACGTCACTGATGCTATAGCCGTCGCTCTCAACCTCGTCATCCAGGAGTTTGTGGAAAGTGGCCGAAGCATAGCTCGCCATTCCCATGAATTTTGATGTGAGTGGGGGCGGTGCCAACATCCTTTGGAGTCCACGAGCGCACACATCCATGGGGGATGCGAGGCCGTAGGGGAACCGGTTGTACGGTGGTTGCGGTGCGGACAACATGGTCCTTCCGAATAATCGGTGAAAGATAGTAAATAGCGAGTAAATAACAGTATGTACATTACTCAGAGCGGGGTTTGAGCAGAGCATTTGCTCAAAATGAAGCACATGCGCCTCGTCGTTGAAGTCGTCGAGTGTCCCAGAGCCAATGGAGGGCGCCCCCCGATGGGCACCGGAATAAGTGCCTCCTCACAGAGGTGTAGTACGCCGAGTCGGTCGGCGACGAAGTCTAGGCTTTCGAAGAGAAAGGCCTAGGATGGCTCGAAGACTAGAGGAACCCACATCCCAACGGGTGGGAGTGCGGGAAACTCCAGCGAACCAAAGCGAGTCGTATCGCTTGAGCCCGCCATGGCGAGGATGGCGGGAAAGTGGGCCATCCGATGACAAAAAAGTAAGAACGTACAACGTCTTCCCCACAGACGGCGTCAACTGTCGGTGCAGAAAGTGACCAACACGTAAATATTTGTAGTTTTGCCATATGCTATGATCGGATGTGGCCTAACACTCAATGACACAGGGTTTATACTGGTTCAAGCAACGTGCCCTACATCCGGTTTGAGTCGGTTGGTGACTTTATTCCTGAGCCTAGGTGCTCGAAGTTTACTGTGGGGTTTCAAACAGAAGGGAGTAAGATGGGGGGTGCAAAAGGTCTGGTTGGACTCTGGTCTAAAGGGCCAAAAGTGACAGGAGCTCCGCTATGCGCTAAGTGTTCAAGCGGATGCCCTGTGTAGCTTTAGAGTGTCTAAAGCTAGCAGAGGGTGAATCGATGTAAGTGAACTGATAGATCGGTTGTTGTGTGTTGAATCGATCTTTGTTGGGAGAGAGCGCATGTGGCAGAACCGCCTAATCTAATGCCTCACAGGAGTGCTTGTCTTTCATTAGACACTAAGCACCCAAGGAAGAACACTAAATTACTCGGTTCCGTCGGGCACACCCTAAGGGAGAACCCAGAAATCCATATTTTTCCATCAGGATCACAAATAAGAGAATAAAGCTTACATCATTCTTAACCATTTCTTACATCTCTTTACATGTAACATCAGAGTATAACATTTATTATTTAACAACAGAATGTATTTATATTATCAGAGTTATGAACAATTTAATTGAACAGCGGAATATAAACCTGTGATCAGAATTACAGCGGAAATAAATATCTAATCATGACATGAGGAGCATTGATATGTAAACTATGACAACAGATTATAAAACTTTCATTTATAAAAACATTTAGTGAGAGTTACAAATAAAAACTACGATCGCAGCATAAAGGAAATCCACTCTGAGCCCACCAGGAGGAATCCACACACAAAGGTCAGCTCTAGCATCCACCTGTCACCTGCAACAGGGGTGTATATATATATATATATATGCAAGCGGGTTTCATTCAACTCTTTAAAACTTAATGCACAAATATAATTTAAACTGTAGAAAAGTAGAGGTTATGCACCGGAGCTTGCCTGGGTAAGATATATACTAAAAGTTAGTATCCGCATCTCCAGATCATCCATCACCAACTGAATAGAAAGCCCATTGCATCATCTCCTAGAGAGAATACCATTACACCATATTCAGATTCCCAATTATCCTTCAATTGATTCGTTGATCCATTATCATACCTATATGATATGTATTGATGCAAATGCATAGATGTAAATAATCAATGACAGCCGAAGTGCTTAGAAATCCGATCATGCCTCACAAGCTAAGGAGATAGCTCGAACACTGGTCAACGTATCCATGTTGTCGAATAAGGCGTTACTTCACAACCAATGTTTAGTTATACAAACCAAGGTTGTTTCTTTATTTCATTCTATCGATTTAATCATTATTCAAAGTAGAGCATCATTATCTACCTAGCAACTAATTATTTAGGAGCCACAAAAATTACAATAAGTACCTAATATTGCTAGGAGCCTACTATAAAAATTTCAGATTCAACACTATTACTAATTTATCACAATAATTCCTACAAGTTTACATTTTTACAATATTAAGTACCTTAAATTAATTAAATAGCTTCCAAGAATATCATCAAACTATGTGAACAAAATATACTAACAGATAGATCATGATTTTAGGAACTCAACAAACTTAGTTTCACTATTTTTGGACACATACATAATTTTATATTGATATTACAAGTTTGCTTCAACATTCAATTAGAAAATACCTCAAAATAAAAAAGGGGCGTGACAACTAATCGCCCCCAGACCAACCACATGACGGATGGTAGAGCTGCCTAGAACACAAGACGCTTTACACGCGCCCTTGCGTAGGCTGCATCGCCGAGCCCAGCGGTAGCGTGCTGGCCGATGGCCTGTGCCGTGGCCCAAAAGCACGGCAATTCTTTGCCTGACCAGTGAGGCCCATCTGTGGTGCGCAGCCGTGCCTAGTGCACGGCGAATGGCCCAGGCGGGGCAAGCCGGCCCAACGCGGACGAGCCCAAACCGACTAGGTGGTTTAGCAAAAAGGACCCTGCGTTTACCTCTATTCAACTCGAGATCCACAAGCGCTATTTATATGAGTCGTCCAATTTGTACCCAGCACCCTGGAAACCTTTGACTTCTCCATCCCCCAGTCCTCGTAAGCACTAGAGCAGAGCACGCCGGCATGCAGTGGCTGCTCGTCAGCCAAGCTAGGCTAGGAAAAGCACTGCAGCGGCATGGTGGTGCGGGGGCTATGTGGGGTCGCGCCGCACCGGTGGGCGCAAACGGCGCAACCAAAGAAAACGCATGGTGGCTCGGCCATGCGCGGCAGTGATGTGCAGGGGCGATGGAGAACAACACGTGCGACGGCGAGGACATCGAGCCTGGTTCTACCCCAACAGCGTACGCGCAGGGCATGGGAGGTCGAGGCGAAGCCGCTACAGGTCATGCTAGGCATGGGGGTGCTCTGAGCCGAGCTGGACATGGACACACCCATGGCGGCGTCCATGGAAGGACTGCGAGCGGCGGCCAACGACGAAAACGACACGCACGTGCACACCATTGAACTAACGGTTTCTGATCCACTTCAAAGCTTTCTATAGCTTCCTCACGGTGCTAGGGATTCAAGGAATTACAGGGATATACCTTGTGCACGATGAATTTTGGACCGGAAGGGAGGGCGGTCGTGGCGTCCATGGCGTGCGTGCACTGGCGGCGGCACTGCGGCTATGGCGATGTGGGGCGCAGCAAGGCTTGGGGTGTCTTCGCGTGTGGTGGCCAGCGACGGAAATGGCGGCCGGTGCTAGTAGGAGGTCGCCCAGAGCAGCGGCTGTGGACGCGACCTTGATTCGATTCTTCGGCGTGGTCATCCACGGGAGGCGCGGCAATGCAGGAGCGAGATGCTATAATGGAGGTGCAACCTTGGTGTGATTGGAGATGGTGCTGCGGTGTAGCGAGCAGGGAGCCGGGAGCGAGGAGCACCGATGGCGTGTGGCAGCAGTGCGGGCTCGGGCGCACGGAAGGCAGCGCGTCGGCCAAAAGGGTGGTCTGCCGGTGGGTTTGGAGATAGCAGAGTGCCTGTGTAGGGAGGGGCCGTTGCCGACAGCATGAGAGGAGAAACGAGGAGGGCAGCCGGTGCTCACGCGGGGGCGACGCGAAATGGCAGTGGCAGCTTTGATTTTGGCTTAAGGCGCATGAGGGCAACAGCAGCAGCGAGTGCGGCCAAGGTCGGAAGGACGATAGCGGGACCGACAAGGAAGCAAGCGCACGTGGGCGGCCAGCCAAGGCATGCGCAGGGCAGTGCTAGCGAGGGAAGCACGACAAGGTCATTAGCTCGATGGGACAACGCAGGTAGAGCGGTAAGGCGTAGCGTGGCCGTCAGCCGCACGCCTGCGCGCGCATAGAACGTGAAAAGACATGGTGCGGGCAGGGGCAGAACCACGTGCACCTATTTCAGATGCCCGGCGTAGTGGATCAGTTCAGATGCGGTTGGATGGGAGGCTTTGCAATGTAGAGAAATGCAGAGCCACGACGAGAACGAGACGGTGAATAATTGCCATGTAACGAGTACGCTGTACGCCAGGAAAAATAAACTAAGCTGTTGCGCTCTCTCCCTCGTCAGTTCGTGTTTATTAAAATAAACTCGTGAGTATATATATTGTTCTATTTATTAATAGATTTTATTTTATTTATAAAAGTTGCTTTTCAGGCTTAATCTAACAGAACAAACCATTCGCCATTTACTAGCTAGAATCGTTATTGGATATTCCTAAATATTTCTACGCACTGCGTAATTTAACTTGAGCGTTTATTTAAGTCCATAAAACTAAGCCATACAGGATTCGCTTATCGCCTCAAGTACGTTTTAAATTAAAAATCCGAGAAACTCATTTCAAAAAAATTTCTTAGGCCTAAATCGTGGTGCTAAACGAGCACGTAACACCAGAGGTGTTACAGCGCATCCCCTTTTATAGATGAAGGGGATGGTCTTACAAGTGAGAGGGGAAGAGTGTACGTATGCTAAGTCTTGTTGCCCACACCGTCGGGTACAAGATGATTGTAGGCGCTCACAACACTGTTAATGTCAGATGCACGTGGGAGGTTACGTCGTCTTCTTCTGGTATGTCAGACGTCGGTGTCTAACATACTGTTGATGCCTAGAGACATGTAGGGGGTTTTATCATGTTCGTCTGGTATGGTAATTGCTGATGCCCACAACGCTGTTGATGTCCAGAGGCATATGGGGGAGATTTACCGTGTTTGTATTTTTACAATATTTAGTACCTTAAATTAATTATATAGCTTCCAAGAATATCATCAAACTATGTGAACAAAATATACTAACAGATAGATTATGATTTTAGAAACTCAACAAACTTAGTTTCACCATTTTTGGACACCTACACAATTTTATATGCAAGTGGGTTTCATTTAACTCCTTAAAACTTAATGCACAAATATAATTTAAACTACAGAAAATTAGGGGTTATGCACCGGGGCTTGCCTGGGTAAGATATATGCTAAAAGTTAGTATCTACATCTCCAGATCATCCACCATCAACTGAATAGAAAGCCCATTGTATCATCTCCTAAAGAGAATAACATTACACCATCTTAGGATTCCCAATCATCCTTCAATTGATTCGTTGATCTATCATCGTACCTATATGATATGCATTGATGCAAATGCATATATGTAAATAATCAACGATAGCCGAAGTGCTTAGAAATCCGATCATGCCTCACAAGCTAACGAGATAGCTCTAACGTTGGTCTACGTATCCATGTTGTCGAATAAGGCGTTACTTTCCAACCAATGTTTTAGTTATACAAACCAATGTTGTTTCTTTATTTCATTCTATCGATTTAATCATTATTCAAAAAAGAGTATCATTATCTACCTAGCAGATATTATTCAGGAGCCACAAAAATTACAATGAGTACCTAATATTGCTAGGAGCCTACTGTAAAAATTTCAGATTCAACACTGTTACCAATTTATCACAATAATTCCGACAAGTTTATATTTTTACAATATTAAGTACCTTAAATTAATTATATAGCTTCCAAGAATATCATCAAACTATGTGAATAAAATATACTAACAGGTAGATCATGATTTTAGGAACTCAACAAACTTAGTTTCACCATTTTTGGACAGCTACACAATTTTATATTGATATTACAAGTTTGCTTCAACATTCAATTAGAAAATACCACAAAATGAAAAAGGGGCTGGCGGCAACTAACTGGCCCAGCAGCCCAGCACGGACGGGCGCGCGGCGGCCTAGATCATAGCATGCACACACGGCCCAACGTAGGCTTCCCAGACCGGCCCAAGCGGGCGCGCTGCCGACGGCCCAGGCCGTGGCCCAAAAGGGCGGCGATTGCTGCCCAGCCAACAAGCCCATGGGTGGCGCAGGCGCGGCGGTAGGCCGGCCCAGCGCACGGTGAACGGCCCAGGTGGGGCAAGCCGGCCCAACGCGGATGAGCCCAAACCGACTAAGAGGTTTAGCAAAAAGGACCCTGCCTTTACCTCTATTCAACTCGAGATCCACAAGCCCTATTTATTTGAGTCATCCAATTTGTACTCAGCACCCTGGAAACCTTTGACTTCTCCATCCCCCAGTCCTCGCAAGCACTAGAGCAGGGCACGCCAGCGTGCAGTGGCTGCTCGGCGACCAAGCTCGACCGGGAAAAGCACTGCAGCGGGATGGTGGTGCGGGGGCTATGTGGGGTCACGCCGCACCGGTGGGCGCAAACGGCGCCACCAGAGAAACCCTGTGGCGGCTCCAAGCGTGGTAGTGAAGTGCATGGGCGATGGCGAACGACGCGTGCGACGACGAGGACATTAGGCCTGGTTCTACCCCAATAGCATACGCGCAGGGCACCGGAGGTCGAGGTGGAGCCGCTACAGGTCGTGCTAGGCATGGGGGTGCTCTGAGCCGAGCTGGACATGGACACACCCATGGCGGCGTCCATGGAAGGACTGCGAGTGGCGGCCAATGATGAAAACGGCACGCACGTGCACACCGTTGAACTAAAAGTTTCCGATCCACTTCAAAGCATTCTATAGCTTCCTCACGGTGCTAGGGATTCAAGGAATTAGAGGGATATACCTTGTGCACGATGAATTTTGGACCGGAAGGGAGGGCGGTCGTGGCGTCCATGGCATGCGTGCATTGGCGGCGGCACTGCGACTGTGGCGATGAGGGGCGCAGCAGGGCTCGGGCGCCTCTTTGAATGTGGTGGCCAGCGACAGAAATGGCCGCCGATGCTCACAGGAGGTCGCCCGGAGCAGCGGCTGTGGACGCGACCTTGATTCGATTCTCCGACGTGGTCGTCTGCGGGAGGCGTGGCAACAGGGGCGTGAGACGCTGCAATGGTGGCGCAGCCATGGCGTGATTGGAGACATGCTGAGGTAGCGAAAGCGAGGAGCTAGGAGCGAGGGAGCACCGGTGGTGCTGCGGCGAAAGAACTGGGCTCCACAGAAAGCGTAGCAGCCGGCCGCAAGGGTGGTCTGCCGGGGCACTTGGAGACAGCAGAGCGCCAATGCAGGGAGGGGCTAGTGTCGGCAGCATGAGAGGAGGGGCGCCGGTGCTCGCGCGTTGGCAACGCGAAACGGGAGTGGTAGCTCTGCTTTTGGCTTAAGGCGCACAAGGGCAGCAGCAGCGGCGAGTGCGGCCAAGGTCGAAAGGATGATAGCGGGGCCAATGAGGAAGCAAGCGCACGTGGGCGGCCGGCCAAGGCGTGCGCAGGGTAGTGCCAGTGAGGGCAGCACGACAAGGTCATTAGCTCAATGGGACAACGGAGGCAGAGCGGTAAGGCATAGCGTGGCCGTCAGTCGCGTGCCTGCGCGCGCATAGAACGTGAAAAGACATGGCGAGGGCAGGGGCAGAACCACGTGCACCTATTTCAGATGCCCAACGCAGTGGATCAGTTCAGATGAGGTTGGATGGGAGGCTTTGCAATGCAAAGAAATGCAGAGCCACGATGAGAACGAGTCGGTGAATAATTGTCATGCAACGAGTACGTTGTACGCCAGGAAAAATAAATGAAACTGCTATGCTCTCTCTCTCTCGTCAATTCGTGCTTATCAACATAAACCCGTGAGTATATATATATATCGTTCTATTTATTAATGGATTTTATTTCATTTATAAAAGTTGTTTTTCATGCTTAATCTAACAGAACAAACCATTCGCCATTTACTTGCTAGAATCATTATCGGACATTCCTAAATATTTCTATGCACTGTATAATTTAACTTGATTGTTTATTTGAGTCCACGAAACTAAGACACACAGGATTTGCTTATCGCCTCAAGTACGTTTTAAATTAAAAATCCGAGAAACTCGTTTCGGAAAATTTCCTTAGGCCCAAATCGCGGTGCTAAACGAGCTCGTAACACCAGAGGTGTTACAACCAACCCCCTTAAAAAGAATCTCATCCCGAGATTCCAAGCAAGGATCAGAAAAGGGGAAAACACGATTACATTTCGTAGATCAGGGATTACATGAAAGATTACACGACTTCGAATGCTAAACCACACGGGGATCTAGAGATACATGGTTAAGAGCAACCTAATACAACCTAGACTTAATCCAGAAGTCGAGATAGACGAGGATAATGGAGAAACAACAAGATAATGAGTATCCAAAACATGGTGTAGGTCCAACAGATCTAGAAATAGTCGACTGAGAAGTCAAACATCGGGAACCCTAAGATCAAACCAACCAAAGGGAACTTGAACTTCTTTGACGAAACCAGATCCTTCTTCTCAGATTACACCATCACCTCGTACTGACAAACCTAATTCCACGAACAATGGCTAGATCTCGTAGCTCTACTCCGAATGCGAGGGGAATGGGAATAAAGAAGAATAGCAAGGACCAAGGGTATTTTATAGCAGCGAACGAAGGTGGAATGCAACACACCAGAAGTGGAGACGCATGGATGGAATACACAAACGAGTCATGCCGTGGGGATCAACACGGCCATGGTACGCTCCCTGCATAAGCGAGCGGATGGGAAATAAAGGAGAGGAGATAAGAGGGTGCGCTTGATGAGGGAGGTGTGCAGGCGGTCGTGTCACTAAAAGAGGAAAGAAAGGAGAGGGAAGGGGGGTCCGGTACGAGGGATGAGGCGTGAGAGTCGAGAGCCGATCGGATGCTGGGAGAAGAAGAAACGCACAGTGCACAAAGACGGCAAGTGTGGCATGATGCCGTGGCCACGCGAGAACAAGGAGCTAAGGGCCCGATACAGACAGCGTCCATAGGGCACGCAGCGAAATGACCTAGCATGCGTAGCGTGGTCAACTAAACACAGGGCTTGGGACATGACATCCACTTTTACAATCACTCCCGACTACACGAGGCCAACTTTCCTTACTACTTGACCACATTCGTCTTTCATGTAGACTGAGACCATGTCATACTTTCTTCAAAACCACCTCCTCTTGCTTACTAGAGAGAACACTTCTGCATCAACCCATTGTGGATTTCTCATTTGAACACCTGAATGTTTCCAAGGAGAATATTTTGTAGCAAAAGTGGTATGGCGGTGTAACATGGCAAAGGTACTTGGTTAACAACCTCGATACTAGTGCGTGACGAGCAGCGTCACCATGTGGCAGCTGTTCCACAGGGAGCCCTTGGTTTCATCGTGGCACCATAAGCTATTAACCATGCAACTACTACCAACTTACACGCCATGAAGGCGGTGAGGTCATAGACCACAGAGTAAGAGGAGTATTGCAAGGAAAGATTCAAACAACAAGGGTTCCCTTCACAACAAAGGGACAAGGAATTCAAATCCAACAACGAATTTGATTTAAAGAGATTCAAGTGTTCTGCTGGGACATCCACAATTAGTCGATACAGTGTCTAATGTTCTCCAATCTCGACTGGTTTGCTGATATCTGAATGGTAACTTCTCTTGTAACTCACTTAATATCGTTCTTGAAAACTTTAAGCATGCCTAACAAAACTTAAGGTAGATGAACGTAATAAATAAAGCAAAATAAATAAAATGCATATTCCAACGGTCTTATACGGGTACATCATACAGGCATCTAGTCTCCTATTCACGACACAGCATTCACCTTCTATCAGACGATCTCAATAACTATGGACGACAACAACGACAAGAGTACAATACCGGAGAACAGCGACAACAAGCACTACTACTACGGGTACAGCATCCTAAAGCGACTAATCTACTCGGCACCACGCATCTTCATTCCTGGGCTCGTTGGATTCTTCCACCGCCCAGGCTATGGATCTACCTCTTCTCTTGGCAATGGCTGAGTGAGAGGAACCAAGGGCTCGACTTCTAACACTTCCGAGGGTGGAGGTGCTGGTGGCACTGCAACACCGGCTCTCCTTCTTTCTGGTGGGTGGACAGGGATCCCTTCCAAGATCGGGGCATCCTACCTTTCAGCAGCTAGCGTCCTCCGCTTGGCCCTGGTGATAATATAGGCCTCCCGCAGCTGATGGACATGCCGATCTTTAGCCTCCTTCAGAGCTTCCGATATGGCAGTCTCTCGACTCTCAACAGCTACAGCACTGGCATGTGGTTTGGCAAGTTGCACCTGGAGCATCCGGGTGAAGATCTTGGATTTCTCGGCTCGACAGAGGCAGATCCTCAGTTCCAAGGCTTGTTGGTCATACTGCTCATCCAGAGCAAGCAGGTATGTGGTCAAGTGCACCATGGTTGGACTGCCCTCTTGTGCATCCCGCACTTGCAAAGCCTCCATGCGAGCCCTCCATGCCCAACGATTCTTGTCCAAAGGTGGAAAGAACCTCATGGGGGTATGGCTGATGGGCTCTTCATAGATCTAGCAAAGGTACCACAAGGCTTTGCGGGCCACAACCTGGTAGGTGTCGATGAAGCTAAACCCGGTTGCGGTCACACTCTAGGCTTTAGTGAGGTCTGGGAACTCCTTACTCTTCCTGATGTAGATGGTAACCTCACACCGCGCAGTGCCATGCTCCTGATACTCACGACCCTCATACTCGGGACGATCTCTGACTCCGAGCATTTGCAGGATGGCATGCAGGATTCTATGAAAACCCTCAATGTTCAGGCTGTAACTACTAACCCAAGCTCCTGCCATTTCTAGCGGTGGTGAGGAAGGCGGAGCGAAAAGCTTGCTCAAAGGAAAAGTTGGGCTAGCTAAAGTGCGCCGAGTGGTGGTACCAATGGCTAAGCCAGGCTCTACTTATAAAGGTGGAGCGTTTAGTGGTCCTAACGCGGTTCACCGGGGTTCCTGCGTGGGATCACTACGACTGAATCGACCAAATTCCGCGTGTTCAAGGCGAGCAACGTGTGATGCCATTACTGACTAGTACGACTACAGGGCAGGTGTCCGACAAGAGCGTAGAAAGGGGTATGGGGAGATGTGGGTCACAACAGGCATGAACCATGGGCGAACGTGGAGCACGAAGCCACAGTGCAGACCTAACTCTGGAACAGGAGCGAGCCAGTCGTGCACAATACGACACGTGTGACACCTATGGATGGCGTATCTTCAAGCAATATGCCACTACAATGCACAAACAGGATATGCATGGATGCACGTCATATACATCCTTCCACTGTTGCCAGCATATAGGGCAACCGTTCTTAGATTTTTTGGCACATCGTTCTCTCCTTGTAACTAGTCGATACTATCAGACTATGCTCGGGGTTAGTGTACCTATAGAAAACTTGATTAGGCCTACCTAAGTCAGTAGAGTACCATCTATCCTGGATACATAACCATAGTAATAGGGCTACTTATATAACTTCGCAGTTGAATGACCTAACTTTTTGAAATGAATTTGTTGCCAAATTTTATTTTAGAAAAGGTTTTTTGAAGCCTTATTTCCTCATTTGCGCTCTGATACCACCTGTGGCAGAACCGCTTAATTTAATGCCTTCTAGGAGTGCTTGTCTTCCATTAGACACTAAGCACCCAAGGCAGAACACTAAATTACTCGGTTCCGTCGGGCACACCCTAAGGGAGACCCGAAAATCCACATTTTTCCATTAGGATCACAAATGAGAGAATAAAGCTTACATCATTCTTAACCATTTCTTACATCTCTTTACATGTAACATCAGAGTATAACATTTATTATTTAATAGCGGAATGTATTCATATTATCAGAGTTATGAACAATTTAATTGAACAGCGGAATATAAACCTGTGATCAGAATTACAACGGAAATAAATATCTAATCAGGACATGAGGAAACATTGATATGTAAACTATGACAACAAATTTTAAAACTTTCATTTATAAAAATATTTAGTGAGAGTTACAAATAAAAACTACGATCGTAGCATAAAGGAAATCATCTCTGAGCCCACCAAGAGGAATCCACACACAAGGGTCAGCTCTAGCATCCACCTGTCACCTGCAACAGGGGGAAATAAAACCCTGAGTACTCAATTATACTTAGCAAGACTTACCCAACAGGAGGAAAGAAAAGACTCCAAGGGTATGCAAGGCTATCTGGCTTGTGGGTTTATTGTATTTGCAGGAAGCATTACTAAGCGTGCGTCCTTATATTCGATTTTTATTAATAGCCGCATTGGTTCATTAACTAACCATTCTATGTGAGCACCTGTGCTACTTTCAAGCAGGTGGTAAGCAATTAGATTTCCTTTTTTCATCTTCCATCTTTCATCTTTCAGTTCTTACTATGATGCTAAACTGTAGACAAGCCATATCGGAACACCGGCGATTCGCGAATCAATGCCCCTAGCTGGGTACCCCAAAAACACACACCGCGCTTGTACCCAAGGCATAAGAAGGACCAACCCATCACCCTCCTGTCCTGGGTGTCCAGGTCCTGTCCAAACTGGGACTCCAAGCCCCCGCCCCTGAGTCCTGAACTCAGTGCGGTGCAAGGGCCTCCTAACCCAAAAACCACCTTGACAGTCGGTCCGGAAAGAGCTGGATGCACGACAAGAGAGCAACAAGTCTTCCAAGAGCCCATACCCAAGTATGTGCTTGGGATAATAAGTCTGTGACTTGCCTAGGGCCTTATGCAACGGCCGGTCCTTAACCGACATAGATAGGGAAAGCAGTGTAACCAAGCCATGCCCCGTGTCCACGGTGACACAACCTCTTACACCCACCAATACCCAAACCATATCCCTACCCGGTCACCATTTTTCCTTTTCACCATTTATATTTTTCAAGTGATAATAATACAGTAATATATTTTCTATCTCTCGCGAGTGATAGGCAATCACTTGACTTCTACCGGAGTCATGTAGCATAGCAATCTACACGATCCTGTCATACTAGTAAGACTCATAGGATAAAGATATATATATATATAGTAATATATATACTAAAAGTTAGTATCTGCATCTCCAGATCATCCACCAGCAACTAAATAGAAAGCCCATTGCATCATCTCCTAGAGAGAATACCATTACACCATCTTTGGATTCCCAATCATCCTTCAATTGATTCGTTGATCCATCATCGTACCTATATGATATGCATTGATGCAAATGCATAGATGTAAATAATCAACGACAGCCGAAGTGCTTAGAAATCCGATCACGCCTCACAAGCTAACGAGATAGCTCTAACATTGGTCTACATATCCATATTGTCGAATAAGGCCTTACTTCCCAACCAATGTTTTAGTTATACAAACCAAGGTTGTTTCTTTATTTCATTCTATCGATTTAATTATTATTCGAAATAGAGCATCATTATCTACCTAGCAACTAATTATTCAGGAGCCACAAAAATTACAATGAGTACCTAATATTGCTAGGAGCCTACTGTAAAAATTTTAGATTCAACACTATTACCAATTTATCACAATAATTCCTACAAGTTTATATTTTTATAATATTAAGTACCTTAAATTGATTAAAAAGCTTCCAATAATATCATCAAACTATGTGGCCCAAAAGCGCGGCAATTGCTGCCCAGCCAGCAGGCCCATGCACGGCGTAGGCCGGCCCAGTGCACGGCGAACGGCCCAGGCGGGGCAAGCCGGCCCAACGCTGACAAGCCCAAACCGACTAGGTGGTTTAGCAAAAAGGACCCTACGTTTACCTCTATTCAACTCGAGACCCACAAGCGCTATTTATATGAGTCGTCCAATTTGTACCCAGCACCTTGGAAACCTTTGACTTCTCCATCCCCCAGTCCTCGTAACCACTAGAGCAGAGCTATGTGCGGGGGCTATGTGGGGTCGCGCCGCACCGGTGGGCGCAAACGGTGCCACCAAAGAAACCCCGTGGCGGCTCGGCCACGCGCGGCAGTGATGTGCAGGGGCGATGGAGAACGACGCGCGTGACGGTGATGACATCGAGCCTGGTTCTACCCCAACAGCATACGCGCAGGGCATGGGAGGTCGAGGCGGAGCTGCTACAGGTCGTGCTAGGCATGGGGGTGCTCTGAGCCGAGCTGGACATGGACACACCCACGACGGCGTCCATGGAAGGACTGCGAGCGGCGGCCAATGACGAAAATAGCACGCACGTGCACACCATTGAACTAACGGTTTCCGATCCACTTCAAAGCTTTCTATAGCTTCCTCACGGTGCTAGGGATTCAAGGAATTGGAGGGATATACCTTGTGCACGATGAATTTTGGACCAGAAGGGAGGGCGGTCGTGGCGTCCATGGCGTACGTGCACTAGCGGCGGCACTACGGCTGTGGTGATGTGGGGCGCAGCAAGGCTCGGGCGCGTCTTCGCGTGTGGTGGCTAGCGAAGGAAATGGCGGCCGGTGCTAGCAGGAGGTCGCCCGGAGCAGCGGCTGTCGACGTGACCTTGATGCGATTCTCCGGCGTGGTCGTCCGCGGGAGGCGCGGCAATGCAGGCGCAAGATGCTGTAACGGGGGTGCAACCATGGTGTGATTGGAGACGGCGCTGCGGTGTAGCGAGCAGGGAGCCAGGAGCGGGGAGCACCGGTGGCATGTGGCAGCAGTGCGGGCTCGGGCGCACGGAAGGCAGCGCGTCGGCCGAAAGGGCGGTCTGCCGGCGGGTTTGGAGATAGCAGAGTGCCTGTGTAGGGAGGGGCCGGTGCCGGCAGCACGAGAGGAGAAACGAGGAGGGGTGCCGGTGCTCGCGTGGGGGCGACGCGAAATGGTAGTGGCAGCTCTGCTTTTGGCTTAAGGCGCACGAGGGCAACAACAACAGTGAGTGCGTCCAGGGTCAGAAGGACGATAGCGGGGCCGACGAGGAAGCAAGCGCACGTGGGCGGCCGGCCAATGCATGCGCAGGGCAGTGCCAGCGAGGGCAGCATGATAAGGTCATTAGCTCGATGGGACAATTGAGGCAGAGCGGTAAGGCGTAGCGTGGCCGTCAGTCGCGCGCCTACGCGCGCACAGAACGTGAAAAGACATGGTGAGGGCAGGGGCAGAACCACGTGCACCTATTTTAGACGCCCGGCGCAGTGGATCAGTTCAGATGCGGTTGGATGGGAGGCTTTGTAATACAGAGAAATGCAGAGCCACGATAAGAACGAGACGGTGAATAATTGCCATGCAACGAGTACGTTGTACGCTAGGAAAAATAAACTAAGCTGCTGCGCTCTCTCTCTCGTCAGTTCGTGTTTATCAAAATAAACTCGTGAGTATATATATCGTTCTATTTATTAATGTATTTTATTTTATTTATAAAAGTTGCTTTTCATGCTTAATCTAACAGAACAAACTATTCGCCATTTACTAGCTAGAATCGTTATCGGACATTCCTAAATATTTCTACGCACTGCGTAATTTAACTTGAGCGTTTATTTGAGTCCATGAAACTAAGCCACACAGGATTAGCTTATCACCTCAAGTACGTTTTAAATTAAAAATCTGAGTGTGGGGGATATACCCCCGGGTACCACAAGATGGTACATGGGCCGCACCATCCGAGGTGGCCCCGCCCATGAGATCAAGGCGTACATGGCAAGATTACAAGTTGTACTAGATATTGTAAATAGTACCAAATAGGATACTTTACTTGTAACCCTCCTCCTCCAGAGTATATAAGGAGAGGCAGGGGTCCCCTAGCGAGGGAGGTGAATCTGTATACATCTCAATACAATACACCAAAGACACAGGACGTAGGGTATTACGTCGATCAGACGGCCCGAACCTGTCTAAATCGCTGTCTCTGCGCCTTATGTCACTATCTGGTTCCTGATTACGCGCATCCTACCGATAATCTACCACCATGGACACCCCCCTCGGTGGACTGCCGACCATATTTCGTCGACAGTGGCGCGCCAGGTAGGGGACCCCTTTAGGGGTTGTGCGTGCTAATCTTCCGGTAAATTAGATGGCGATTTTCTTCATCAACATCATGCACGGCAACTCGGCTTAACATGGCGAGATCTTGCGGCGACGACGACAACAACCTATGGGGTTCCCGCAATTCTACTCGGTGCAAAGAACAACAGCCCCAGTGTTCGGTGGCCTCGCTTTGCATCTCTAGCATCCATCGCTCCAGCTGAAGAATTCATCTCGTTCCGTTCGACTCGAGGTGTCGCCTTCCCGGTTTCAACGACGGCAACAATGTCAACATCAAACGTTTGGAGATCTCAATCACGATCCCCCAGTTTCACATACGCTGGGCGTATGCACGATGGAGTCAGAAGAACCGTATAGATCCGATACGGTGTTACCTCGATCCAAAGGCGGGGCGGACACGGTTCTCGGCGCTCGACGTGCGATCGAGAGCGAGGCCTTGGCAGCGTTTGCTCACTTGGGCCTGCCTTTCCTACCTCTCGCACACATACGCACATGCACCAATCGGGCAGGCAATGAGTCCATGTACATGCAAGCCAATGGCAAGCAAGGAAGATGAACATGTGATTACGTGTCTTTGAAGCAATCAATAGCGCATACATACGCATCTACATGATCTAACTGTCCAAGGTGTACACGATTTTCTCGGCCATGCAAATAAGCAACAATCTTGAAGGACTCCGCGTGCTTCTCCTATTCCAAATACGAGGGCCTTTGGACGATCTACAAAGCATACACGTGCTAATTAATTAGCCTTCATGCATGTGCATATATACAGCAGCCGATCGGCGACATCCGAAGCTCAGTCAATACTCATTTATTTTCTAATCTAATATCCTATGACATAGTATGTCTTCAGATGTCTCCCACATACGCGTGATATATTTTTTGCAGGAGCTGCGCAACCATCATGGGCATACACCAAAAGAAGCGTCCGAGCTGTTTAAATTAGCCACGCCGAGCCGCGAAGCGAGCCGCTGAGCGAGCCACGCCAAGCTCCGACCACGTCGACTACGGACCACGTCCTGAGCGGCTTCGCCGAGCTCTGACCACGTCGACCGCGACCACGTCGACCACGTCCCGAGCAGCTCCGCTGAGCTCCGACCATGTCGACCATGACCACGTCGACCACGTCCCGAGCAGCTCCGCCGAGCTTCGACCACCTCGACCACAAGACTACGTCGCAATGATGATCGCCGCGAAGAACGGCGCTACGACAATCGCGATCACAGTCATGACGACAGGTCGAAAAGCTCGAGGACCGGACAACTTCATCACCAACGACACATCAAGCCATCTCTCAAACATCGCAACACGCCGACTACACCCACCGGTCGTCAATAAAGCTAAGTATTATTTTTAATTGAAAATTTATTCGATCATCATACACCTCCGCCGACCACCCTTAGGGTGCGCTCCGCGTCGAATTTTCTCCATACATACAATCCAAAACATGTATAAGTTTTTACAACGGTTCGCCGATACGTTTTCCTTCCTGCTTGAGAATCCCAGAGCCGACACTGTCTCCGGCTCCACCCCACGCGTGCATGAGAGTCCACCCTCTGCGCTACGGGTAGTCGGCAGTCACTCCCTGGTAACACTGGCACTCTACGCACGCCAGCGTTCCGTACCTCGCGTTATGAGATGTTGGTTAGCCCAGGGCTGGCGCATTCTTTAGGACAGGTTAATACATCGCGCTACGCCACTACATAACAAAAGGGCTAAAAACAGCTAATGTTATTTTTTGAATATTACACCAAGTATAATTCATCGCCAACCGAACACCAAGTGTTTACTTCACCTCCTACAGAGAGATCAATATATTTCGTACATCATCATGTACTACCGCTCTTCGTGTTTATTTTTCAGGAACATAGTTCGGTCAACGAGCTCATGCTTCGGGGCTCGCCAAGACCACTACGGTGCTCGAGGACTCCGGCCAGACCACCCTTGTGCTTGGGGACTCGCCAGACCACTCTGTGCTCTGGGACCCTCGAGGACTCGCCAGACCACTCCGTGCTCTGGGACTTCTGGCCAGACCACTCCCCACGGCTCGAGGACTTCGTCGCTCGCTCCTCGACCTCTGCTCGGGGACTGCCTCGATCACTCTCCGACCATGGCTCAGGGACTTCGTCGCTCGCTCCTCGACCTGTGCTCGGGGACTGCCTCGACCACTCTCCGACCATGGCTCGGGGACTTTGCGTCTTGGCTACATGCGACTGGCAACTCGCATACAGTTGGGATATTTTTTCGCACTTAGACCTTGCTACAAGGCTCATACCTCGCCTTCCAGCAAGCTCGGGGACTACATCGGTATGATACACCTGCCGGTGCATCTCGTATCGCCTATACGACGATTGGATTCTCAACTTAACTGGGAATTCTTTTTAGACCCTGGCACCACGTGCCTACGTCACCTACTACCAGGTTCGGGGACTAAGTGGGCACACTTGACCTTGCGGTGAATGTGCTTGTTTTTCGACCACTACGCCTCTGACGATCAAAGACGCTATGCTTCAAGACACACTTACATTTCTTTTCAGAAATACAAGTGGGCACACTTCCCAGGACGGAAATCTTTTTCTTTCTTTTTAAGAGCACCATACATTCTTCGGACAACCTATTTCTCCGGCGACAATGGTGGTCGGAGATGTCAAGAACTCAAGGCTCACTGTTCGGAGAAGATTAAAATGGCATGTCGCATCAGAATATATGGCACTCGGGGACTAGCTGTGGGGGATATACCCCCGGGTACAACAAGATGGTACATGGGCCGCACCATCCGAGGTGGCCCGGCCCGTGAGATCAAGGCGTACATGGCAAGATTACAAGTTGTACTAGATATTGTAAATAGTACCAAATAGGATACTTTACTTGTAACCCTCCTCCTCCAGAGTATATAAGGAGAGGCAGGGGTCCCCTAGCGAGGGAGGTGAATCTGTATACATCTCAATACAATACACCAAAGACACAGGACGTAGGGTATTACGTCGATCAGACGGCCCGAACCTGTCTAAATCGCTGTCTCTGCGCCTTGTGTCACCATCTGGTTCCTGATTACGCGCATCCTACCGATAATCTACCACCACGGACACCCCCCTCGGTGGACTGCCGACCATATTTCGTCGACACCGAGAAACTCGTTTCAGAAATTTTTCTTAGGCCTAAATCGCGGTGCTAAACGAGCACGTAACACTAAAGGTGTTACAGCGTATCCCTTTTTATAGATGAAGGGGATGGCCTTACAAGTGAGAGAGGAAGAGTGTATGTATGCTAAGTCTTGTTGCCCACACCGTCGGGTACAAGATGATTATAGGCGCCCATAACACTGTTAATGTCAGATGCATGTGGGAGGTTGCGTCGTCTTCTTCTGGTATGGCAGACGTCGGTGCCTGCCATACTGTTGATACCTAGAGGCATGTAGGGGGTTTTACCATGTTCATTTGGTATGGTAAATGTCGGCGCCTACAACACTGTTGGTGTCTAGAGGCATGTGGGGGAGCCTTACCGTGTTTGTCTGGTATGAGAGTTGATGGCGCCCACAACACTGTAGGGGAAATGTCGTTGCCCACAACACTGCTTGAGTTCTGACATGCTAGGAAGGTTGCAGGGTACCCTTTTGACATGCCTTATTGGTACTGTCCTACAGGTGTACAGGGTACGGTCCTCGGTATTGCGGTTGACTTGAGTGGCCTGCCTTACTTTCTCTGTCCGTTTCCTGGTCCTCATCGAGCGGGCGTCCCCAATCGGTTGGTCCTAGTCGGCTCCGACTGCGTCAGTCGAAGAAGAGCTGTAAGCAGGGGTTTGGTGCATCCCCGGTTGGAGTCGGAAGTGGTGTTTGGCCAGGCCTTTCGGTCGGAGAGGCGGGCCGGAGTCAGAAGCGAGCGTTGTTCCTCCTTAGCGAGGCCTTCCGATCGGAGAGAAGGGCCAGAGTCGGAAGAGGGCGCCGTTCCTTCTCGGCCAGGCCTTCCGGTCGGAGATTGGATCGTCCTTCTGGCCTGTCGTTTAGGTATTTGGGCCGGCCCAGGAGTTTGCGCAACATCGTGTGCTGGGCCGAGCCTTTGCTGGAAAGCCGGTCCATGAGGGACCCCAGGTTTATGAACCCGACACCTAATGTTTGAAGTGATTTTTTATTTTTTGTATTATGTAATGGTAGGATGCCAAATCGTGGTAAAGCTAGTAAGCTAAGGTAATCTCTTATCATCGTGTTATATTATGTTTTCATTTATGTGCAATAAATGGAAAAACCCTAGGTTTAGGGTTTAATGTTCATTGTTTTTTGTTCTTAGAACAAATTTGGTTCAATTGTAGTTATGGCCGGATGACCGAAAATGCCTTCGACCCATTGCCTCTGCCTAGTGGTGTTCCAGTGCCCATGTGCTGGTGCGGTGATCCTTGCAAGGTAGCCAAGTCCGATGAAGAGGACACATATCGACAGAGGTATTGGATGTGTGCCAATTTTGCGTTGGAGCCTACACTTCGTCAGCGTCGCATTAACAAGATGGTGAGAAATTGATGTTGTGTAATAATTATTTTGTGTCAAATGAAGTCTTGCATGATTTATTTGTTTTGTAACAATTACATTTGTTGCAGACCCTTCCACCGCTCTATGATTTTGAGCAGTGGATCGACACTGAGATCAAGCCGGAAGACTAGGAGTGGATGCAGAAACTGTTATGGTGGGAGGCAGAGGACAAGGAGATAATGGAGAAGAGACGCAGAGAGGAGGCTCTTGAAAAGGAGCACAAGAAAGAGGAGGAAATGAGGCGTGTTGCTGCGACAGGGAGGAGAGGGAGATGAAGCTTGAGCGTGCGCTCCGAGCGAAGGCAGCGATGGAGGAGAATCCCGATGCCTAGAGGAAGAAAAAGTGGCATCGTTGCACTTAGTAGTCTTCATGACTTGCTAGTTCTATGGTTTAATCATAAACAATGTCGTCTAATCTTGGACTTTGCATTGTGTTGTCTTGTAATGCACTTTAAGTATGGACGTACCTAGGGCATGTTCTGCGTTATTTAGTTTGTCGTCGTGTACTTCAAATGTTGTTATGTTGATTAATGTGCTCTATTATTAGGCCTTTCATAGTGTTGTTGGTTTCATTATTTGTTGTCATAATATTGAGTTTAATATTGCATAGGTAGTGAAACGAGTTCACTTAGTGCAAATAAAATATAACGAAGTAGTGGATTACCTAATTCAACACACACAACATATGAAATGGCATGTGATAACATGTACAAAACTAGGATACAGAGATCCTGGACTAAACCTAGCATGCCTTAAGTAATTGAAGCAAACAACAAGCACATAAAATAGCATGTGAGAACATGTGCCAAACAAGGGTACATAGTTCCTTCGACTAACCCTAATATGCCTTAGGTGATTAAACAAAAAACAAGCACATGTATGTGGCCCGTTAAAAAGAAATGAAAGCAGCCTTAGCAAGGGAAACTTTTGCCGTGGGTTTTGAATCCATGCTCGACGCCAGGATCCATGGCTCCGAGATCCACGGCTCCGAGCTCGGACCCACAGATCTTGTGCACGGCCAGGCATTTCGGAGCCAAGATCTGTGGCGTCGAGACGTGTTACATCGGAGCTATGAGTCCTGGCGTCGACCCCTACGATCCAAAAATGAGTTTACGCCTTTCAGAGGGCCAAACATAAATTTTTTTTGGAAAAAAAATCAAATTGCAAAAAAATTGGGCCACGTCGATCCCCTCCCCTGTCGGCTCTGTCTGTTGACTTCCCCCATCGAGGTAAGGTACTAGCTCGATTCCTCTTCCGTCCTCCGATACGGGCGGGGTGCTTGATTTGTTACTGTATCATTCATGGCTCTGATTCAATTGTTACTATTCAAGTTTTGTCTGAATTCTTTGATGCTAGTCTTCAAATGCTTGATTCATTATTAGTCTTCAAATTTCTCTGAATTGTTCCCTAGCTTTTGTCCTCCACGCATATACTAGGACTACATATAGGAGTAGTACTTCCCAAAATCAGTAGTACTTCCCAAAATCGTGTGCTGGTCGATCGCTCTTTATGTCCCGCACCTAGCTACGCTATCAATCGTTTTTCTTTCTTTTACTTTTCTAATAAGGCAGATAGATCAAATTGTTATAATATATATCATCGTATCGTCCGCTTGATTAAATCCAAACTCAAACTGGTACTGGAGATGCGACTAGTGTGCCCATTGTCTAATGGAAAAGACAAGAGGGTCTCGTCTTCTTTCTCCTCCGAAGGGGCCGGGCCTTCTGTTATAGGCCCCGTTCGCGTGCTCTTAAATTCGGTTTGATCTGCTTCATTTTTTATTCGGAATAGTATTTTTCTCTCATAAATTACTCTAGATTCATTCAGATTCCTCCAAATTCCTCTAAGCGAACGATGCCATAGGTTCGAATCCTTTTGGGTGCTTCAATTCTAGTTTCTGCATCTCCAGTTTAATCTGCTCCACTGCCAGATCAGATTGCCACGCCAAGCACTCACTCACATAGCCTGCTAGTTAATAATCCGTTTGTGTATTCTTGGATTAGATACATCATGCTTGCCTGCTTATATTTATTAACATGTTGTAGTATATAATTTGTTCTTGCTGCATGTATCTTTATATATTCATTTGGCAGTTGTGTTAATAATCTTATTTATCTTGCTTGGTTGCTCTTCATTCTGTATGAATTACTAATTACAGATGGATGAATACAGACTGCATGGTCTCTGTTTTCTTGGTTGCTCTTCATTCTGTATGAATTACATTACAGATGGATGAATACTGACTGCATGGTCTCTGTTTTCTTAGGACTAACTATGTTGTCTTTGCTTTTCTAAACAAAAGAACAATTAATCTAGCAGTCTGCTTATATATATGTCCTTTAATTTGCTGCTAATCAATGAATGGCCACAACTGTTCTTTAAAAAAAATCAATCTCTCAACTACTAATTGTACTGTTAAAAAAACTCAATCTCTCAACTACTAATTGTAGTATATCTTAACTTTTGCGTAATTGCGTGCTATATGTATCCTTCTGCTAATTCAATCTCTCAACTGCTAATTATACTGTTAAAAAAATCAATCTCTCAACTACTAATTGTAGTATATCTTGACTTTTGTGTAACTGCTTGCTATATATATCCTTCTACTGATGTTTGTGAATACAGCTAACTAGTCAGCTGCTCCCTTTGCCATGGGGAAGGAGAAGGTTCACATCAACATTGTGGTCATTGGCCATGTCGACTCCGGCAAGTCCACCACCACCGGCCACCTCATCTACAAGCTTGGAGGCATTGACAAGCGTGTCATCGGGAGGTTTGAGAAGGAGACTGCTGAGATGAACAAGAGGTCCTTCAAGTACGCCTGGGTGCTTGACAAGCTCAAGGCCGAGCGCGAGAGGGGCATCACCATTGACATTGCCCTGTGAAGTTTGAGACCACCAAGTACTACTGCACTGTGATTGACGCTCCTGGGCACCGTGACTTCATCAAGAACATGATCACCGGCACCTCCCAGGCTGATTGTGCGGTGCTTATCATTGACTCCACCACTGGTGGCTTTGAGGCTGACATCTCCAAGGACGGCCAGACCCGTGAGCACGCACTCCTTGCTTTCACTCTTGGTGTGAGGCAGATGATCTGCTGCTGCAACAAGGTACTCTTGGTGTGAGGCAGATCGTCAAGGAAGTGGGTTCCTACCTGAAGAAGGTGGGGTACAACCCGGACAAGATCCCCGTCGTGCCCATCTCTGGGTTCGAGGGTGACAACATGATCGAGAGGTCGACGAACCTGGACTGGTACAAGGGCCCCACCCTCCTTGAGGCGCTGGACCAGATCAACGTATAGCCCGTAATGAAAGCGGCCCTCAGACAATGGACCCCTGCGCCTTCCTCTGCAGGACGTGGGTACAAGATCGGCGGCATCGGCACCGTCCCGATGCTTGGTTATTGGCCACACCCCTCGTATGGATACTATTTATATAAACCAGCTAGTGATATTTTTTTTCACATAAACAAATCGGCCGCGTGGAGACCGGCCTCATTAAGCCCGGCATGGTGGTCACCTTTGGGCCCACGGGCCTGACGACAGAGGTCAAGTCGGTGGAGATGCACCACGAGTCGATGCAGGAGGCGCTGCCCGGCGACAACGTCGGCTTCAACGTCAAGAACGTGGCGGTCAAGGACCTGAAGCGCGGCTACGTGGCCTCCAACTCCAAGGACGACCCCGCCAAGGAGGCTGCCAGCTTCACCGCGCAGGTGATCATCATGAACCACCCTGGGCAGATCGGCAACGGCTACGCCCCGGTGCTGGACTGCCACACGTCCCACATCGCCGTCAAGTTCTCGGAGCTGCTCACCAAGATCGACCGGCGGTCGGGCAAGGAGCTGGAGAGCGCCCCCAAGTTCCTCAAGAACGGAGATGCCGGCTTCGTCAAGATGATCCCCATGGTGGTGGAGACCTTCTCCGAGTATCCTCCACTGGGGCGCTTCGCGGTTCGCGACATGAGGCAGACGGTTGCGGTCGGTGTGATAAAGAGCGTGGAGAAGAAGGTCCCGACGGGAGCCAAGGTGACCAAGGCGGCTGCAAAGAAGAAATGATGATGATCCTGCATGTATCCATGGTTCTGCTTGGAGTATCATTTATATATATGTCAAATAAGTACTATTTTGTTGGGTGGTGCTAGTAGTAGTTACAAAAGAACAATTTTGATGGTTCAGTGTGTTTACAGTATGTGTCGACGGTTGTGTTCGTGATTGCGTATACCATAATAATATGCCTATTATTGGATTTTGCTTCTATAGTACTAGTATTATCAATGACATGTTTCTATGAGGTGTCTGCCCTATCTGCAGATGCCGATTGCTTGCCTTTTGGCTAATGGGTCATGGCTACACATGAACAGCCAGCAGTCAACCTGGTGTGTGTGGTGACCTTGGCCATTCTGCAGATATCTGCAGATGCCGATTGCTTGCCTTTTGGGCTTTTGGCTAATGGTAATGGCTACACATGAACAGCTAGCAGTCAACCTGTTGTGGTGACCTTGGTTGGTACTCTGCCATTCTGCAGTTGATTGTCTCGGATATGATATGGTCTGGTAACCAGTGTTTACCTTACAATTGTATTTTTGGTACTCTGTCGTTGATGGTCTCAAATCTGATGCCTGACTGTATTTAAATCATCGTTTCGTTTCTGGTCTGCCATTCTGTCGTTGATGGTCTCAAATCATCGTTTCATTTCTGGTCTGCCATTCTGTCGTTGATGGTCTCAAATCTGATGCGTGACTGTATTTCATCGTTTCATTTCTGGTGTGCTTGCTAATTCTTCGTCGCTTTTAACTGTAATTTAGTATAACAATCTTGAAGTTCCAAGGATTAGTATATCTACTCACTCATCTCATCTCGTGTATCTTGTGATCTATCATTCTATGTGCTGCTGCCCTCAGCGGCTTTGCTTTACTGATGGATTCATTCATTATCAAAAAGGCTGCAGCAGCCTCACTACTAGTGGTTAGCTGCTATATCAATTTCTTTCTTTTTCTTTTTTCCTAGATTAATTTCTTTCTTTTTTCATTTTTATTAGCTGAATATCATGCTGCAGTCAGGTCATGTACTCATCTCAGGAATGAGCCAGCTTCAGTTAAGGCATGTTCAATAATAAAGTCAAGTGCTTAGCTATAAGTTAATAGCTAGGTTATACAGTAGTTATTGTTTATTTATCTATAATTTTTAAATTATCTGTCAACTACTCCGTATTTTTTATGGGATACCAATCTCTGCTGCCAGCCTGCCACTGCAACTAAAGGCCGCCACTTCACCGCAACCCCACCTCCTGACCCTACTGCTCGTCCTCCTCGGCTCCGCGCCGCCCACCATCTCCCACGCGCATCCAGCAGCACCACGGAGGGCGCGCGGCGGCGACGCGTCTCTGCCTCCCGCGCGTCGAAGAAGGTGACGGTCTTCACGTTCACCCAGCAGCGCGTCTCCGCCGAAGATGGCGCCGGCGTGGTATGCCTGTCTAAATCTGATGCCTGTTCATTTTGTGCAATGCAGAAGTGATAGCAGTAGTAATGTTATGCTTACCTGCTCTGTAGCTTTAGGCCCATTTTTTTTTCTTTTGTGAAATTAGGTTGAATATTCCTTTCAGTGTCACCATTGCCATTTAACAGTAGTCAGTACCCTTGAGTGTTGCATTAGCTATCAATTAGGATGCAAATGGGTACCCAATGGTGTCTTATGTGTCAGCTAAGTTCATTTTTCTCCTAAATTAATTACGTGGCATGCCATTCTAGTTCATTTTATCAAGTTTTGGGTCGATCCAGTGACTAAAAACATGGGAGACTTGCATCCCTAGCTATCAATGTAAAATATCTGAGGACCTTTTCTGCTCATTTATTTATCATCAATAGTGCCTCCTTTGTCCTGCATATTTCTGTTTCATTTCTAGTTGGTTGGTACTAGTTCAAGCTTCTCTAACTCCTTCAGAAAAGCATAGTAAATTAACAACTGAGTTAGAACACTAGTCTTGCCTACTCATGGTCCTTTAGGTATTCCTCCTGCAACATTGTCACATGCCGGCCAAAGAGATTGTTTATTATAGTGAACCCTTATGGCGGAAAGGGGAGTGGACAGAGTATTTTCCAGAATGAAGTCCTCCCTCTCACTGAAGCTGCTGGTGTGCTTTATACGATGCAAGGTTTGGTGGTCTATGTTTATTCATCGTGTTTTTGGAATTATAATTGTGATGCCTGTTGCTCTGTATCTAATTTCAAATTGTGAAACATGTTTAGAAACCAAGCATCGCCTTCATGCTCAAGAGATTGCACATTCACTTGATCTTAGGAAGTATGATGGCATCATTTGTGTCAGTGGAGATGGTGTGTTGGTAGAGTTTAACCAAGGTTAGTTGTAGCTTGTAGCTTTTTCAGTTTTTGTTCACATTCTAACATTTGTGCACTTTGTTGTTGTTAGTGCTCTAGGCAGACATTTCACGCACTACAATGTGCAACGGGTACTGGAAATGGAATGGCACGATCTCTATTGCATGCTGCTGGTGAACCATTCTGTATATCTAATGCCGGGTTTGCAATCATCGGAGGTCAGTATTTTTTTCCTCGTTTTTTGTCACCTTTCACTAGCAGCCCTGTCATCTCTCTTCATTATCTCGCCCATTTATGTGTTTGAACAATTGCTGATGCAGCTTCTTTCTGTTACACAGGTCATAAACGTGCACTTGATGTTACTTCTGTTATGCAGGGAAGCCGGGAAAGACAAGGTTCTTTAGTGTCCTGATGCTTACACGGGGTATGCAGCATATAATATCTATGCTAACTCTTTGCAAACAACAGGTGAGAACTTAGGCCACCTTTCTCAGAGATTGCTCTGTCACTTTCGATTTTGCTACAGTAAAATGTAATTGACAAGCCTGAAAATGATCTATGAACTGCAGGTCTGGTGGCTGATATTGATATTGGATCAGAGAAGTATAGGTGGATGGGAAGTGCTTGCCTTGAATATTATGTATACTTTCTACCCTAAAATTGTATATCAAGCACTTGATTTTATTTTTCATATCTGTATGTTTCTGTCTTTTTTTTATATAATGGACTTAACAAAGAGGTGCTGCAGGAATTAGATGCTCATCATCGAGACAGATGCATCTCTTTCTTTACTACTTAATTCCAAGTTCAAACTGTTGGAAATGTCTTTTTTATTATTGTAAATGTTGTACAGCTTTATTTAGATGTGTGTGCATGCAGTGTAGCCATAAAAGAAAAGGAAAAAGTCTACATCACCCCCTGAGGTTTGGTACTCTGGTTGATCCACCCCCTGAGGTTTAAAACAGTCTAAGCAGCACCTTAAACTTTCCTAAACCGTTTAACTAACCCCCTGGGTGGTTTTGGGGGGCTGTTTTGCTCAGCTGGCGGTCCACCATGGCAGAGGATGACATGGTGGCACTGGACCATTCGTTTTGGCGGGAGGGGATGGGTATTTCCCTCCAGGAGCTGTGCTGTCCGCTCATTTTGGCGGCAAATAGACAGAGAAGACACAATAGCATTCATTGGAGGCAATTTTTTTACAGTATATCCAGAGAGAATTTTTTGATAGCATATACAGAGGCATTTGTACATGATTTCAGCTAGATTACTAAAGACTTGCATGCCTGAGCAGCTATACACAAAAGAAGGCATGTCCGACTTAGCATATCCAGAGGCATTTGTACATGATTCCAGCTAGATTACTAAAGACATACATGCCTGAGCGATACACAAAAGGAGGCATGTCTGAGCAGCTGTACACAAAAACTTGCATTTGTAACCACTACGGTCATTCCTATGCACAAAAGTTGGCATTTGTATGCCCAAAAGCTTGGCATTTGTATGCACAAAAGCTTGGCCTACATATTCACAACCTAACATGAGTCAAGGCTTTCAGTAGTTGTCCCCAAACAACAGGTGTTGCAGGCGCCCTCCTGTTTGGCTTGTAACGGCCTGGGTTCCTCCCCTTGATGCAGCCTGGGTTTTGCCCCTTCTTCCCCTTGTTGGAGCCTGGCTTCCTCCCCTTGTTCCCCTTGTTCGAGCCTGGCTTGATGTTGCTTGACTTAGTCCAGCTTGGCTGGTTGATGTATTTTCTGCAGGCTGTTGTAACACTCAGGTAACACAAAGGTTGACAAATGAGAATGTGATCAGGAATGTAATTGCAAGTAATTAAATGAGCACTTACCATCCGAGGAGTACTCTTCTGCCTCTTAGTAGTAGCAGCAGCAGGTGTAGTGCTTTGCTTTCTTTTCTTCTGCCTCTTGATGTGTGCATTTTGTTTGTTGCCAGCTTCAGGGTTCTTTGGACATCTCCTAGAATTGTTGTCAGACTTGTGGCAAAGTCTACACCTCATCTTGATGCCAACCCTGCTTAGCTTGCTCCCTTTAGGTTCTTCACCTGCCTCTCTTTTTCTCTGTGTCTTTGGCCTCCCTGGCATCTTCACAAAAGCTGGTGGTTCTGGTTTTGGCATGTCTGATATAGGCCAATTGCCAGGGCCTTCAACTGGTTGCAGCACATGAGCATAAGTTCTGTTGAACATTAATATTGAGAAACATGGTGCTATGAACTCATCCAACTTCCTAGAGGACTTGTACATGCAGCTGATTGCATGGCAGCAAGGTAATCCAGATAGCTGCCAGTACCTACAAGTGCATGATCTTTGATTCAGGTTGACAATGTATCTCCTATCCTCCCTTTCCTGTACTTCAAATCCATCTTGTCCATTCCATAATACATCACATTTTCCTGATCTTTCAATGTTGACCTTCAGTTTCTTGAAAATGTTAGGACAGATTGTTCCAGTCCATCTCTCTGCCTTGGTCCTATTCTCCTGAATTTGTACCATTACCTTCTTCCT
The DNA here is from genome assembly GCA_904845875.1 of Miscanthus lutarioriparius. NCBI lineage: Eukaryota > Viridiplantae > Streptophyta > Magnoliopsida > Poales > Poaceae > Miscanthus > Miscanthus lutarioriparius. The sequence continues at coordinate 15,212,377 of CAJGYO010000003.1, read as the reverse complement.
AATTGCCTCATTCATGGATATCACAGGATAAAATCTTGCATCCATAATGGAATTGTTGAAGCTCTCACACATGTTGTTGTCCACTGAATCACAGTTGGAACCAAGCCTAAAGAATGCCCTACTCCAATGTTCAGGTGAAGTATTCATCATATCCTTTGCTCCCTCTGGGGTGTCTTGTGCAAGCAGAGCCCTGTCCAAGTTGAACAGTACTCTACAAGGGGACTTGGCACACCTCCACCACTTCTTCTGCAACTTCTTGTCAGTATATTTTTTCCTCCAGTTTGCGTATATATGCCTTGCACACATTCTGTGCTCAGCATTAGGAATGAGCTCCTGCACTGCCTTTAACAGTCCCTGCAGATGTGCCAAATTATTAGTACATGTGCCAAATTATTAGTAGCTGTACCAAATTATTAGTACATGTATGAAATTATTAGTAGATGCACGAGATTATTAGTAGTTGTACCTTTTGCTAGTCAGATATGATAACCCAAGCTTCACCTCCATTACTGATGTTCAGATCCTTCTGTAGCAACCCAAGGAACCAGTACCAGCTCTCATAAGTTTCTGTGGCAACTGCAGCCCATGCAATAGGGTACATCTGATTGTTGGCATCTCTACCAACAGCACGCAACAGCTGACCATTGTTAGCACCCTTGAACCAACAGCCATCCAAACCAATGACTCTCCTGCAATCAGCTAGGAAGCCCTTCTTACAAGCATCGAAACAACAATAAAATTTCTCAAATATTTTCCTGTCTTCAAATTCTGCATTAAGGCATACAACAATTGTTGAACCTGGGTTGCTCCTTAGTAGCTCAACTTGGTAGTCATACACCCTTGTGTACTCACCCTTCATACCATCCAATGCAGCATTGAGCACTAAAGACTTGGCCCTCTTGCACTTGGATATGGACACATCAGCTAGAAAGTCTTTGAGCACAGCTTGCTTGATAAGACCCACCTTCCAAGTTGGGTTATCCTTTATCTAGTTGTAGTAGTGTTTGGCAATCCTTGTGGAAGTCACCAATTTGTTGTCCCTCCTGGGTGGGCAGGTGTGCTCATCATGAAATGTGACAACCTTGAACCATTCTGACCTGCTAGTCTTTGATCCATATATAAGCCAGTTACAACCTTCCCAGCTACAGGTAGCCCTTACCTTTGATTTCTCATCCTTGATGAAATTCAGATGCCTATGTGTCTTCAACCCATACTTTATCAATGCTTTCTTGAACTGTCTACTGCACCTACAAGCCATCCCAAGAGCAAGCACGGGCACTGGTGCTTTGCTATCATACCTGTTCTCCTGACTCTTCCACCTATCTGTTTCTCCTTCACTGTTTTCCTCATATGAGTACTCGTCACTTGAATCACAATATGGACTGCCTAGGTCTTCCAAGTTTATTGGTTCTTCTTCTTCAACCACCATCAAAGCTTTCTCTGTGATTTCTACAAGCTGACTACCATTCAGACCAACTTTCTTAGCCTTGATGTTCCTCCTGATTTCCTTAGCAAACTTCCTCAATTGTACTACTTCTTCATCATCTGCAGAACTGTCCTCATCTGTAGGTTGCTTGTACTCTTCATCTGTGGAGTCATCTGATTCAACTACTTTGTATTCTTCTCCAGTACTGTAATATTCTTCTTCTCCTGCTTCTTCTTGTTCCTGATCATTGCCATCTTCTTCTGCTGCTGCTATCTTGTGTTCATGAAGTGGCTTCTCAGGAGAATTATACAACCATTCTTCATCACCAGGACCACATTGCTCTTCTTCATCAGCACCCGGCTTGGAAGCGGAGCCCGTCGCTGCTGGGAGGCGAGGCGGCGACCGGCTTGGAAGCGGAGGCCGGCGCGGCGTGGAGGGGGAACCCGGCGCGGCCTGGAGGCGACGCGGCGCCCGGCTTCGAAGCAGAGCCCGACGCGGCGTGAAGTCCGCGGGCCTGTTTGCGAGCGGGCAGAGAGGGCGAGAGAGGGGATTGGATTTTTGTTCCACGGGTCCTCTCCTCTGCCACGGTGGACTGCCAGCTGAGCAAAACAGCCCCAAAAACCACCCAGGGGGTTAGTTAAACGGTTTAGGAAAGTTTAAGGTGCTGCTTAGACGGTTTTAAACCTCAGGGGGTGGATCAACCAGAGTGCCAAACCTCAGGGGGTGATGTAGACTTTTTCCTAAAAGATCATGGTTAACATACTACATACATGAAAGAATGAAACTTCCACAACATGTTGGTTGAGCTCTAGTGCACATAATAGATTGCAGACGATATTGATATCGTATTGCATAAGTCGATGTAGCACCTTTATGGCTTTATGTTACTCTTTCTGAGGGTATTTTTTGGATCTTTAAAAGCTCACACTGTGCTCTGCCATGTACAATGCAACTTCTTTTCAGCTCCTACTCTGCATGCTGAACCTGCGATGGCACAATGGGCTTGCCCTTTTTGTTATAGGACCAGAATCTAAAGAAGTTGGTGATCCTGTGGAGCAAACTACCAGTTATGAAACAAACGGAGTTAGCAAAGTATTTCGAGAAGACAGAGCAACTGACAGCAATTGTGAAAGGTGTGACTGTAGGCCCATCGATCAAAGAAGCTGATCTTGCATGGAGATCACTGAATGGTCCATTCGTTTCAGTTTGTCTTGGCTATATTCATTTCGCTAACGAAGATGCCATGGCAGCACCAAAGGCAAAGGTCAGTCTCTTGCCATTTAGTGCATTGAGGTTCCGCTGTGCTCCGTAGCTTGATTCATTCATGTTTGTTGCCATGCAGTTTGTGGATGGCTACTTGGATGCTGCTATAATCAAAGATTGCCCACTGTGGGATGTTCTCGGGCTTGTGTTCCAGATGAAGGACGCCGCCTACATGAACTCACCATGCGTGGAGTACTTCAAGGTGCGTTCAGTACTACCCACCGTGTCCCTGAACTCTGTCAAAACATAACGAGGTGTGCTGAGCAATTCTGATGAACAACAGGTGAAGGCGATCCGGTATCATCGAGACATCGACTCAGACGGGGAGGTACTCGTTAGAGGCCATGGGACCCACTCCCATGCCAGTGACGAGCTGCCCATCCAGCTGATGGTGGACCAAGGGCTGAGGAAGTACAGTTGGATTACATGCTATTATTCCTTAAACTATTGCGTTGGCATGTGAATTGAGGGTCAACTACATGGTAATTGAATCAGACGAGCATGTACTAGTTCGTATGAGTTCCAACGAATCTCTTGAAAGTGTAACATGTGAAATGCCTATAGTATAGGTAATCATTTTTAGGAGATAATATGTGGTAACTGTCATCTAGATCAATGGTCCACGGTTACTTCGGAGTAACATTTTAGCAAAGCCTCTATGTGATAGGTCTGGAAAAATGGGCGTAATATGACGGTATGTTTTGGTTGGTGCCCAGGCAGCTCGTCCTCTATATAATAGCTCAATCCCAGTTGCCAGGCGACTGAAATCGACGGCCTGGGCTGCAGTGATTAACAGATGGCATTGGACAGCAGTGATGGGCTTTTGTGTTGAACTAGATGTAACAAATGAGACAAAATTCTAGAAATGAAACAATTCTTGGATTCACAACATTGCCAAATGAGACAGCAAGCTTTCTATTTGCCTTTGAGCTCACTGCACATATCAAATTCTGGCATCATCATGCTTGTATTAAGGTACTTCTGTTTGACATATTGTAGACAACATATAAATGCAATTGTCGTCAGATAGTAAAGGCAGAGTCTCTGTTCCAGACCGGAAAATTGAATTATAAAATACTCTCTCCACTCCAAATTATAAAATGTTTTCACTTTTCAAATACATTATTTTTACTATATATCTAGACATAGTATATATTTAAGTGTATATGTATCTAGAAAAGCTAAAATGTAAGCCTTTCAAACAAACTCTAATGTGAGGTTACAGACTCTTCAAGCAAAAATAACCAAGGACTCGAGTAGAGGCAGACATCAAATCAGTGATCACCGCTGCCTAAAATGCACAACCATTTTCTCTTTACTCTGTTTTGTAAAGTGGTTTACTTTCTAGGTATGTGAGTACTACCTCCTTTTCAAATTATTATAAATTTTTTTTGGTTTTTTCTAGATACATAGTATCGTATCTAAAAATGCCAAAACAATCTATAATTTGGAACAACGGAAATACTCCCTCCATTTCAAATTATAAGACATTCTGAGTTTTCTAGATACACTGATTTATTATGTATTTAGACATAACAAAAGCTATGTATTTAGAAAACCCAAAACGTCTTATAATCTGGAACGAAGGGAGTACTCCAGTACATTGTAGCATCTCATGCTAAAAAAAGAGTGTGAGCTAGGAGTAATCCTCTATCTTTAGATAAAACAACGACTTAAAAATTAAGATTAACGGTTGATGTATGATATCTACTTGTGCTTTTAGGTTGTATACCAAATAAACAGACCCTGAATGCGCGTTTGCGAGGCTTGTGAAAGAAGACAGACGACTTTCGGCCGACTAGGAAGCGAGGCGACTCCTTTTTACCTTGCTGCAGGGGACACGTGAGCGGTCATTGGGGAAGACCGGAAGCAAGCGGAATTTGCCGTGCCAGGACGCAGCGCATCGGCTGCCCAGTCCTGCCTGACTGCCTGCGGGCAGCGTGCTCTGCTGCCGAGCGTGACTGCCTTTGGCTTCTCGCACACGCGGGCTGATCCGGTGACCGGCGTGCCTCTGGTGCTGGCCTGCTGGGGACTAAAACTGTACTCGGGAGGCCTCTGGCCCTGGCCTCGTGGCGCGGAGGATTCGGCTTGCCTTGGCATCAGGCGCGGGGCGGATGCGGATGCGGATGCGGTATGCATGCGGCCGCGGGGTGCTTTTCGTAAAGAAAGAAAAGTCCCGCCTTGATTGGCGTATACTACTCCGTACTGGCCAGGGGCGGTGGCCTCCGCAACGTGCGAGTACGTGCATGCGGGGGCGCCAACGCCATTATTTTCTGGGGGATGCTCGCCCGCCCGCAACCGCAAGCGACTGATGAGTGCGGCTGCGGCACGGGCCTTTAATTTCCTTCGGTTTGGGCGTACGTGTCGGCAGATAATTGTCAGTACTGGATCCGACTTCTCATGCTAATCCTAAGTATTTTTCTTTTGTCTGTGTTGCAGAGGCTTATACGGAGTATACTACTGGGAGATCGAGTGTGAGTTGAGAGTTGAGACGCATGGTCGATCTGTATACCTTTATACCTTTCGCACATCGATCTGTTGCCTGCCGCTCGCCATATGAACGGGCAGTCCCTTATCAAAAAAAAAAAAAATCTTTTTGCGCGTACCGATGGCTGGCTGCATGAAATCGCATACTCGCATGGAGTGATGGGAGAGGGCGTGGTACTACTGCTGCAGCGACAATAGACTATATGCATGGTACTACGACGAGAGGGCTAGCTGGCACATGCATGCATGCGATGGCTGGCTGCTTGAAACGCATGGTCGCGTGGAGTGATGGGAGAGGGCGTGGTACTACTGCTGCAGCGACAATAGACTATATGCATGGTACTACGACGAGAGGGCTAGCTGGCACATGCATGCATGCGATGGCTGGCTGCTTGAAACGCATGGTCGCATGCATGCCTCGTTTCAAAAGGGGGTCCTGCGTGACATGCATGCACCATGCATGAGGAAGAGCTGCCGTGCCAGGGTTGAGGGTCCTCCTCTCCTCTGTACGGAGTATGTACTACTCTCCCTCTGCGGCACTGATCCTCTGCTCTGCTCTGAAGGGAGGCCGGGAGCGGGAGGGGACTGCATGCCTGACTGGGACCGCCGCGATGGATGATGATGGATGGACGGATACATATCTTGGCTACCCGATGGGAGATGGATGCCGAATTGCCGATGCGATCCAGCTCTCCAGTCCAGCCACCATCGATTGCTTCTCCAGCTGGTCTATCCATCCATCCGTTCCTATCTCTTTTGCACGTAGTAGCTGAGCCTTGTGGACTGCAGAGAGACGACCGTGATATTCTCTGCATATCAGCGAGGAGAGTTGGCGGAATGGGCTGATGAACGAGTGCTGCGGATTGAATACTCGTTCAAATCATACTTACGAATACACAGGAGGATAAGCTAAAATTAGATCATGTCTGTTTGGATACCTGGTTCCCAAGAACATGGATCCAAATTTGGAGGAGGCCTACTACACTAGAGGGTACCATATGAATTATGCAACCTCTTGTGTGGGGCCATTTGAAATAAAGTTATTTATAACTACATTTATACCACCACACTGAAATTTTTATGTAAAATAATTGAAATAATAATTGGCCCTAGCCTCCAAGAAATTCCATTTTTATATATAAAAAAGAAATATTTTTTTTTCTTTCTCTGGATCAAACTGTGGAGATCCAATCGATAATCACATGTCCAGCCAGTGGTACTACTCTGTACTTCCTCCGGTTCTCTAAAGCAAGTCGTTTTGGACATCGACACGGTCTTTAAGAAACGACTTTGACTGTAACTTTTTGCTATAAAATATTTATAAAATATAGTTAATATATACTTTTATGAAACTACATTTCGAGATGAATCTACTTACATCACTTTCATATTTTCAAACTTAACCCAAAAGAAGTTATTTGTAGTCAAAGTTTAAAATGTTGGACTTAAAACAACCTAAAAATGACTTGCTTTAGAAAACCGGAGGGAGTAACTCTGTTTGAGCCGCCTTAGCCGTCGCTGCCCCCACCCACCAGGCTACACACAAAAAAAACTGAAAAATGAAAAAACAATTTCTATGTGACGGCAAGTCAAGGCAACCCAACCAAGCCAGTCACGCACACAGCCTCACAGTCACAGGCATGGCAACAGAGACTCCGGCCGTCGAACATCCCGTGGCTCTAGCGGACACGCATGCATGCGTCTTTTGCGGGCCATGCATGCACCGATCCACGCACAGGCACGGCACCCGCCGTCCTCTTGTTTATTTATCGATCTATCGATGTCGTTTTTTCTTTTCCTCTCGTTTAACAGCTCTGCGTTTTTCTTCATAATATCATATGATTCGTCCTTTTGGCACATCTGATGGTGACAAGTAAACAGGCTACCATTTCTTTCGATAAAATAATTGGACACGCGAATCTGAGCGACCGGGCGAGTGAGGTTGCTGCTGTTTGCACGCACAAACTCTTTTGTAATTTTATCCAATCCATTAATTAATCAATCGTTGAACTTTCCAAACGGTGATTAACTTTGCTGTGGGTGCACTTGCGTGCATATTTAAGGGGTAGATTCGTACTCCCTCTGATCCTAAGTAGTTTCTTGCTAGTTCTTTAAGTAATACATTAATTAATACTCATGACAGGCTATTCCAATACGAAGTACGTCTTCTCGTCTCCCTCTCACGAGAGTAGCCCTAAGCGCCGCCGTCCACCACCGCTAGTCCCCCTCCCTTTTCCTCCGGCATCTCGTCGGAAGCCAGAGGGAGTGAGAATTCATCGTTTTTATAAGTTTATTAGTAGATCGAGTCCTTAATTAGGGTTAGGGTCTCTCCATGCCAAATTTTTTGGTACTGAAGATTTATCTCCTCCTCCTCCTCTCTGGCGATGGCAATGGCGATGGGGCAGGGTGGAATCGTTTTCTTCATGGCGGCTCTATTGAAGATTAGGATGACAACTACGGCATTAGTAACTTCACCGACATGACGATATGGAGACTTTTCTTCTCGGACGACGACATCAAGGAGGAGATAAAATTCTCCGGTCTCTTCTCCATTTTGTTGATGTTAGATCCGACCATGATGAAGGACTAGGGAGAATAAGTTTCAGATCGGTCTTTCTCATTTTTCGGTGGCAAAAAGAAGAAGGATGACACAAGAAAAGAAGAAGTTTCTCAACTCCTCCTGCAGGGATGTTGGCCGTCGTTCGATGGGCATCTGTTTCTCATGCTTGTTGTCGAGTGTTTGCCTATGCGATCATCCATACGAAGCATCAAATAATAGGTTTGGTTTTGAGATTTGGAGCTATTCACAGTCAAGGTAATAAAATAGCGGTGGTAGCGGCCGCAATAGCGGTAGCGTCCCATTGCCGCTACCGCTACGAGGTAGCGCTCTGAACTTTGCAGTCTGGAACTTTGCGGCTGCAATTCTAAATAGCAAGCGATATTGCAGGCCGCAATTGCACGTAGCAGGCCGTAGTAGCGTGGAGCAAATAATATGTTTCTTTGCAAACTCTTAATGTGATGATTTAATGCGTGGAACACCATGTTTGTTTTATTAATTTAAATATGTGAGACATCAGTTCTTTGAGTGCAATTAAATATCTATTTATACTCATTATTTATGATATATGTATTTAAAATTATGTGAGATTATCAAGTGCCGCTATTGGAACTTATCATCTGCAATATCGCCCGTTATCCGCAATCCGCTACCTCGACGCCAATCCGCTACCAACCCGTTATACGCTATTTATTACCTTGTTCATAGTGTGGGTACAATTTAGATGAAAATCAGTTTCTGGATATATACATTGTATTCCAAAGTGCTTGTAATGTGTCGATGTACTCAGCTATTATCTAATATAATTCTTCTGTCGTCGTAAAACAAATAGTACTCATGATAGTAGATTCATGGTTCTTTAAGTTCATGTATTGTTCTTGGAGTATATAAAATTTCTCAATAATGGATTTTGTGTCATGGGGATTTGTAGTATTTAGTATTGCAAAGGAGGCTCCTCTATTCAGTTAAGAGTCCCGACAAGCTGTTTTAGCTATAAATATATGCATATATTTGCTTCATGCAAATACGATCTCTCAAAATCCTATTTTACCCCATGTAAAAACCGGTCGATATAAATGAAAAATCACTGTTTTGTATGCTAAGCACTATTGATACCTTCCTAAATAAAATCTATGTTTTCAGTTATATAATTTTTGACATCACATAAATATTATTGACCATTTCAGTTGTTTGTCTTGCTGAACAAAACCATGTGTGGTACACTTTGGAAACACACAGAAGCAAAACAACACCTATAGGGGAGCATTACATGCTCGCATAAAAAAGCATGAAAATCAATGTTATTTCATATTTTAAGAGTGGATGTTATACTTTGTCCATAATTTATTTGGAATACCTCTACTTTACATAGAATGCCTGAAACCCACCTATTCTACAACAGATATGTTTCTATTGAACCAATCACTTTAGATAGTTCACATTAGGATGTGTGTCGTTCACTCCAAATAATAACTCAATAAACAACTTCAATTACTAATGAATGATGCAAGATTTCCAAGGTTGGTGTGTGTATATATAGTCTTTCTACACTTGTAACTTTCATAGCCAAAACAATAGATGTAAATGGTATTAACTCCAATACTTCCGAAGACAGGATACATTGAAGCACTAGCTATCAAGTGCTATCTATAACTTCTACACAAACCTATATGACTTAAAAGATAAGGGGTGCATTTCCATTGCTAGGCCTCTCAAAAACCACACGACTCACAAAATGGAAACCGCATCTGATAAAACCAACCTACGCGCAAAGGACATGGATCTCATGTTGTCTTGTCATCTATGATACTAGAACAGTAGAACATCTATTTCTCTGTGTAGCTCATTTGCTCTCATGCATGACACTCGAATTAAGATATCTCTTGCGACATCGATATACTTCAATGCAAATGATCGCTTTGGATATTTTTTTAATCAAGCTATCTCTCACAAAATTGATATGCTTTGATGCAAATGACCGCTTTGGATAGTTTTACATGGGATAGGTGCTCTTTTAATTTAATCTTGTTTATGGAGTGACAAAGATTTATTGATGCATATATAAACACTTCCTCCGTTGTTTTTAGATGTTGTATTCATCTTTGGTACACAAACCAATAAGATAGTTAGCGTCAGGTTAATCATTCTTAGTTTTTTTTATCTCCTGCCTATTAAGTTGCATCGTATTCGCCCTCTCGTCGCGTTACCTCCCTTCCTGGCATGGAAATCGATCGCTAACTTACCGAGCCTTGTGATCTCTTTGTACTACTTCACCCACATGTCAGATTCAATTTTGTGGAAGAATCAAGGTGTACATGCAACGCCCTTAACTTCATGACTCTCATGCCAAAGCACCAGACCAGAATACAACACGCTTTTCCGACTTTTTCTCTCCCAAAAAGCTAATATGACATCTAAAGAAACGGAAGGAGTAGCTAATCTTCAAGTCATTGATGTCGTAGCCAAAACCGCCGATATAATTAAAGCTAAGTACAGACAAGCATTGCCTATGCAATCTTAAATACAAGTCACCCCTTTCGTCACATGATTCGATATATTAGGAATGACACAGACCATTTATAGGGTCTTTGGTTTGAGAAATCAAGTCATTTTAGATGAGGTAGTGCATCACATAAGTCCATTCTCCTAGTTTCATAAAACGGCTCCATTTTTCATAGCAGTGTTAATTAGCTTATGAGGAATAATATGATGATAGTTCAATCTGTTATGTTTCACAAACCAAATAAAAAAAGTGAGGATAAAAAAATAATGGACTAACTCATTCCTCAAACCAACCTGTCTATTAACTTTACTTATGTGATCCACGAAATGGAAACCACCAGACGCTACAAAAACCAACCACACTATAGAGAGGAACATGGCCAGATCTCAATCATTCTATTAAAAAGTGGATGTACTTCGCTGCAAACGATCAATTCGATACTTTTACATCAGGCACTGGCTACGCATTCTCAAACACTACCTATCGGTACAGAAAGTGACCAACTAGTGAATATTTGTAGTTTTGTTGCACGTTGTAATCGGAGGTGGCCTAGCACTCAATGACACATGATATATACTGGTTCAGGCAACGTGCCCTACGTCCAGTCTGGGTCGATCGGTGACTTTATTCCTGAGCCCAGGTGCTCGAAGTCTGTAGTGGGGTTACAAACGAGAAGGAGAAATGAGGGGTGTACGAGAGGCCCGGTCGGGTCCAACCGGAAGGGCCGAGGGCGACCGGAACTCCGCTATGAGCTAGGTATTCAAGCGTGTGCTTGAGGGGTTATGAGTTACCGATCTAGTGAATCTAAGCTTTCAGAAGAAGCGTCCTCCCGTTGGAGGGAGCGCATCCCCTTTTATAGAAGAAGGGGATAGCTTTACAGGTAAGAGGGAGAGAGTACGGATGTTATGAAGTCTTGATGCCCACTCCAATGAGGAGTGGATAATGGTAGGCGGCCACAACACTGTTGATGTTGCTGAAGAATGTCAGGTGCACGTGGGAGGTTGCGGTGGCTTCTTCAGGAAGGGTGGACATCGGTACCTGCAAAATACTGTTGGTGTGTGGGGAGCCCCACCACGTGTACCAGGTATGGTGGATCATGGCGCCCCTTATCGATGCCTAGAGGCATGGGGGCCTTTTGCCGTATGGGAGCCCAACGGCGCCCGCAATACTGTAGACACAAATGTCGGTGCCTACAATACTGCTTGTGTCAGGGCGGTCATGGAGCACTGTTTTCGCAGGCGTACAGGGTATGGTCTCGGTATCGTGGTTTGACTTAGTGCGCTGCCTTCTCCGTTCGCCCCTGGTCCCTTCCGAGAGGGCATCCCCGGTCGAATGGCTCCAGTCGACCCTGGCCGCGCCAGTCGGAGAAGAGCGGTACGCAGGCTTACTACGGGTCCCCGGTCGGAGTCGCGGGGTCGGAGTAGGAAGCAGCGTTTTGGGCCAGGCCTTTCGATCGGAGAGACCGCCTGGAGGCGGCTGGTGCTCGAAGCGAGCGCTCCGGTCGGAGGTAGGCCGAAGAAGTTGATGAGCGGGCGTTTGTTCTTTCGAGCAGACCTCCCGGTCGGCGACCAGACTGTCCTTCCGGCCTGTCGTATTCTTAGACCTTTGGGCCGGCCCATGAACAACATGCTGTTTTCTTGGGCCGAGCCCTAGCGTGGAAGCCGGTCCCTGAGGGACCCTGGGTTTGTGAACCCGACAGGATCCCCCGAGCCCCCGGGCGATTCGAGTAGAATCATCGGGGGGATTTTTGTCGTGCCGACGGGTGCGCGCGAGCGCACCCGCGGGTGTAGCCCCCAAGCCCCCGGGCGGTTCGGGCAGAACCGGCTGGGGGGTTTTCTGTGTTGTCAGCGGGAGAGGTTTTTTGTGTTGTGTCGGTGGGTGCGCGCGAGCGCACCTGCGGGTGTAGCCCCCAAGCCCCCGGGCGGTTCGGGCCGAACCGTCAGGGGGGTGTTTGTTTCACCGGGCATGTGTGAGTGTTTTTAGTTTGAGACGGAACTTTGTTTAGCCGTGGCGTCGTTGCGCAGCCGTGGTGGTTTTTAGGCGCAGGGATGGAGAACTTACTGATCCTAGCGTCGGTGCGCGCCGCGGATGAAGATAGCCTGGTTCGGATGTGACAGAGCTCACTGATCTTTGGTGTCGATGCGCGCTGTGGGATCGGGTGAGGCGGAGCTGCGAACGGACCCAGACGTTGGTGCGCGCCGTGGATCGAGAGAGTTAGTTTAGTTAGTTCAGGAATCGTACGAGCTAGAGCTCGCGGATCCTGGGAGCGCCGTCGGAAGTGAAGCCCTTACGCGAGTTTAGGAGTCGCGGTCCCAGGTTTTATTGGAGTGCAGTGAAGTCGTCTGAAGCCGTTACGCGAGTTTAGGAGTCGCGGTCCCAGGAGCCGTAGCCAGATGTCATAGATCCTATTGACGCGAGTTCAGAGTCGCGGTCCCAAGAGCCGTAGCCGGATGTCATAGATCCTGTCGACGCGAGTTCGGAGTCACGGTCAAAAAGGTTTTATTGGAGCGCAGTCGGAAGTGAAGTTGTTTTGAAGCCGAAGCGTAGTTAGTTTGGTTAAAGATCGGACGAGGCAATGCTCGCGGATCCTGGCGTCGGTGTGCGCCGCGGGACCGGGCGAGTCGGAGTCGTGGATCTGGCGAGTTCGAGGTCGCCGTCCTTGGCGTTTTTATCTTGAGCCCCCGAGCCCTATCGGGCTTTTCATGGGGGTCGATGTGAGTATTGTGCGTTACCCCATCCTCGGTTCCTCACAACCGGAGGGGCTGAGTTTCATCACCTGTCCCGATCGCTTGGGCTCGAAGACTAGCTCGGTGAGTTTGCTAACGGGTGTGATCGAGTGGAATTCGGGTCCGTCGTTTGTGACGGGGTCGGCATAGCCCTCCTGTGTTTAGGATCGAACGAGAAGGTTGAGATGACCCGGTCTACCAGACCAGGCTAGGGCCGCACGGTGCTCATCTACGGTTTTCTCCCCTGGCTCTTGTTGGTTGCCCATGTTGAATGAGGCAACCGCCGCTTCGTGATGCAATACGGAGCGTTCTGGTGCATTTCGCTGCACGTGCGATGCTTAGTTCCTGAGCCCCCAGGCGGTTCATGCCCTAACCGTCCGGGGGGTTCAGGCGTATGAAATGAATGCGTGTATGGATGTATGAATGATTTATAAAGAAATAGAGAGGGTTTTGATAGTGTTTACCTTGACGACTGGAGTGATGGGGTTCGGAGAGCTTTCAGTCGGAAACGTCCGACCGGGACCCGTGCTTCGCCGCCCGGGACGGAGTCGGCATGGCCCACAAGGGGCGTCCCTTCGCTTCCTACCCGTGTCTCGGGGTTTATCCAGAGCGATTCGATCGGCTCGGGGGATCGGTTGGTCTCCCGGCAGAGATTTCGTTTTTTGGTCTCCCCCGGCCTAGCCTGGGGAGGCGGGAAGCCGCCCGCGTGCGGTGGCGCTTCGGTTCCTATGCCCATCGTGTGGTAGTGGTTGATCATGCGGTAGTGGTGGGCCACGGCCAGGCCACGTCCCGTCTGATCAGGAGCCATTCCATCGAGCAGGGCGCGTCTCATCGGTCCGGGGCACGTCTTATCTGCATTAAATGGGAAGGAGAGAGAAATTCCTGCTCCATTGTTCTGCCTCCCCCGATCGGAGCATCCTTCTTTAACCGCTGTTCCCTTTCCTTTAAGTTGGAGCAGGGAGAGGGTTTTTTGTTTCATTCTTTTGCCTGTTCCTCGTCTGTCGCCGCCTTCTTTCTTCCTTTTTGCCGTGAGTATCCCTGAGAGCCGTGGAGGTTTCTAGGGAAGAAGGGGGAGAGAGCGAGGGAGAAGAGAGGAACTCATCGATCCTTTTGCGATCCTGAGCGAAATGTCGGACTGGCGGTCGTCCACCATGAGGAAGTCGGTGCTGGAGGCTTTCGTCGAGAAGGGGTTTCTGCCGCCGCAGGAGGTGGCGCATTGGAGGGTCCCCGAGAAGGAGTTCCCGCAGCCTCATCCCGACGAGGTGGTTTCTTTCCTCACTTTCCATGAGCGCGGACTAGGGTACCCCGCACACTGGTTCCTGTGCGGGCTCCTCAACGAGTGGCGTCTGGAGCTGCAGCACCTTAACCCGACGGGGGTGCTGCACATCGCTAGTTTCGTCACCGTCTGTGAGGGTTTCCTCGGGATGGAGCCGCACGCGGATCTCTTCCAGCTTTTCTTCTCTGGGAGAGCTATGGCGGACTGGAGTTTGGCTGCGATCGCACCGGTCGGAGGCTTCGCCCTGCAGAGGAAGCCGCGTGCGGGAGGCTCGTACCCCGCATACACCCCATGTGATTCCAACCGGGGATGGCATGGGGAGTGGTTTTATGTCCGGAATCCGGAGGGGGCGCCATTTCCAGCGTTTACCGACGGGAGGCCGGTGAAGCAGAAGAGTTGGTCATGGGACTGAGCCCACACGGAGAAGCACAAGGTGGGGGTCATCGAGGAGGAGCTACAGAAGCTCGTAAGGGGCGGCCTCGACAGGGCACGGGTGTTCCACACCCTTTACCGCCGCCGGGTTGCGCCGTTGGCGGAGAGGACGCACCCGATGTGGACGTACGGCAGCCGATCGGACCCAGATCGCGCGTCGCTGGAGGATCTGCCAGACGATGAGATCTAGAGCCACATTGGCTGAGTGCTATAGCTGAGGCCCGGAGAGACAGTCGAGGGCAAGCCCATACCGTTCAATGCCTCGATCGTGCCCACACTGGTATGCTCTCTGTTCGTGCTCTTTCTCTGCTCCTTTCCCCTTTTCTTTGATTTTGGTTCAATCGTTCCGTAGGGGCTCGGGAGGTACAAGTCCCGGCCGCACCTTCCTAAGGGGCTGGAGGGCTGGGCCCGATAGGCTGCCCAGAAGGAGGCGACAGACGCCCGGAAGAAGAAGAAAGCCAAGGAGGTTCAGCGAAAGGAAGGGAAGAAGCAGGAGGTTGCCCAACGCATGAGGGCCGAGGAACGTAGGAGCGACGTCGAGTCGGAACTTGCATCGGATGACCCTCCTACGGATGTGGACGACATGGTCTTCTCCGACGAGGAGAGTCGGGAGGTTGTTGCAACCTCGGTGGTGCGTCGCGACCCTGCGGCGACGTCCGCTGAGGAGGAGCAGGAGGCCACGCGGCGCGCGGAGGTTCCCGTGTCGAGGAAGCGTGCAGCGAGCGCGGACGCTGTTGGCGAGCGCGTGGCGAAGCGAACGCGGTCACCGCGCCCCTCAGTGGTGCCACCGGTCCCGTCGTTGCCTGTGGCGGACGTGGCTGAGAGAGCCGGGCGGTTCGAGGAGCGGACCGGCGCTTGTGCGGCGGTGGGGCCGGTGCCAATGCCGGACTTGCAGCCGGAGGGGGTCCTGCCTGCCGCGGGTACAGTCGAGCAGCCTGGGCGGTTTGAGGGACAGACTGGCCCCCGGTCGACACGTGACTTGTAGTCGGAGGACGCCTCGCTCCCTGCTCCGGTCGGGTAGTCCCGAGCCGGAGGTCGTAGCGACCCGCAGGCTGGGCAGGCGCCGGTCGGGACGGTTCTGACCCCGTCTGAAGTGAGGGGGCGTGGGTCGCAGCCTGGGAGTGGTCCTCGCCTTGCAGGTCCGTGGTCGTCGGAGTCTGCCTTCCAGGTCGTGCCACTCGCCACTCGGTGTGTTACTTTTTGTTGCCTCATCGATTTTTGCTGGTCGAGTCTCTCCTCTCTTTTTTTTTGGAGTGTGGCTTACCCGTGATTTTTGTCAGCGGCCGGGGGATGCCGGGGTTGAGCATCGCCCCGACCCCCGTGCAGGAGGATTGGAGGCCCACGCTGCAGCGTGTGGTGGCGAGCGAAGGGGGCAGCAGGGTGGCGGCGACGAAGCCTTTGCTCCCGGGGGTGGTGTCCCCTGGGGCGGCTGCTGGTAATGAGACAGCGGCGGCGGCGTTGCTAGCCGCTATCCTGGTGCCGACGGCGGGGGTTGCGGCGGAGGCAACTCTTGCGGCCCCTCCTCCGCCGGGCATGGCAGAAGAGACGAGGGAGGACGAGGTCCCTACCTCGACGGGTGGAGGGCTACACGACCTATCCTTGCCGTCGGAGCCGAAGGCGCCGGAGGGAAGTGTGACCGGGACGGAGTTGGGACGCGCGGCGGCGTCCTGTGGGAATGAGGTGGTGGAGATTCCGTCTGACGATGAGGCCGATGCCGTGGCGAAGCCGCCGGTGTCTCCGCGGGAGCTGGCGGTGTCGGCACGGGAGCTGGCGGTGGTCCAGGTGGAGGCTGGGCCCTTCGGTGGTTCGTCGGAGGGTGACCTAGAGTGGCCCTTCCTAGAGGACCCATCGAAGGTGAGGTTCGTCTTACGGGATTCCCGGGAGAGCCAGCTCTAGGACATTTTTGGGGGGGCAAGGGCATGCCGCAGTGTCCGAGCTCGCCAAGCTGCGCGCGAGGCTCGAGAGCGCCCGGAAGCTAGCTCAGTTCGCTCGGCAGTTGGTTGAGGTTGACCTGCAGCTCGCCACGGAGGTGAGTTTCTGGTGCTCTCCCTTACCCTTTGAATCTTTTGTCGGTTGTTTTTAGCATGCCTGTTTTTTACAGGAAATAAGGAAGGTGTTGTCTTGGAAGTCCTACTTCCTTCGGGCGGAACACGCCCGGATGGCCGAGCTTGAGCATCGGGTGGGGTCCGCCTGCCGCGAGTCCTAGGTCCGGGCGGCCGTGGCGCGGGCGGAGGGACAACGTGCGGTGGAGCGGGCGATTGCTGCCGAGCAAGGGCTCGAGGTGGCGAAGGTCCACCAGGAGGAGACAGAGGTGGGGCTGCGGACGTCCCTGGCTAGTACCGAAGCGGTGCTTCAAGAGGCCTTGGCGGCCCTTGAGCTAGAGCAGGCCGCCCTAGAGAGGGCTTAGAAGGCCCTGGAGACGGAGCAGAGGGTCCGATCGGAAGCAGATCAGGAGGTGCTCGTGCTCCGGAGCCAGGTGATGGGGATGGACGACGCGAGTGCTTGTCTGCGCAAGCAGGTGGCTCGGCGGGCAGAGGATTTCTCCACCCTTGAGGCCTCTCGCATCGGTGCGTACCTTTTTGTTTTCTCGTGGTGTTGGTTTTTCCCTCAGCCTGTTTCTGAGTTTGTCGCCCTTCCTTCAGAGCTAGGTGAAAGGTGAAGGCGTTGGAGCGAGACCTGGGGACGTCCAAGTAGGGATGAAAACGGTCGGAAACGGTCGAAAAACCTCTCAACCGTTTTCTACTTCTACATTTTGAATACGAAAACGAAAACGAAAGCGGTAAAGCCGGACACGAAAACGAACACGAACTTACGGAATATCAAAAATTTCGAAAACGAACTAATTCGAGCGGAATTATGTCAAACACGGTCGGTATACGAAAAATCAATACGGAATATTGACCCGTAGGACCAAGTGCATAATAATTAACAAGTACATAATAATTAACAAGTCTTACAACTTTCTTAAAAAGTATCTCCATTCAACACGACGTAAGGAAGATATGATTTTTTTTAAGGCAACAAGCGCTTGTACGCGATTAATATATCGCTGACTTTGTTTAATTTTTTTGAACATTTTCAAGACATCAAATGAAAAAACTAAGAACTAGAAAGTGTAGATCTCGTTGAGAGCTACAATTTTCATATAAAAATCATCTTCATCCGAGATCGTAGGAAAAAGATATAATTTTTCTAAGGTTGGACCTGTAGTGGGCCAAATTTGGTTTAAACCGAATTTTGAAACCGAATTTCGAATTCGGGATATTCCGAATTAAAAGTAGAAAAGTAGAAATCGGTCGAACAAAGCCTAAACCGAATTCGATCCGATTTCGAATTTGGTGTTCCGAATTTCGAATTCGAATTTAGTATTCCGTATTTTGTCCGAAAATACGAATTCGCTCGGGTCAAATATAGAAAACGATGCGGTTCGGTTTGGGATATTTCCTTTCCGTTTTCATCCTTACGTCCAAGGCGAGCTTCAGCCGAAACGCCGAGGAGCTGGCCAAGTCCCGTGAAGAGCGACGTGCTCTCGAAGGGGATCTCGACCAGATCCGCAACGTTGCCCAGCTCGTCGTCTTAGAAATCTTTGGGTTGGCGCCAAGTACCAGCGCGCCCGCGGTCCAGCTGGCGGAGGTCCCGGACGCGGTCAAGGACCTTGTCAGGAGCGGGCTATTTTATGGAACGTCGGGGGTGCTGACCTCGGTGGCGACGCACCACCCAAACCTGGACTTCGATGCTATCTGCAGTGGGTATGCTGATGGTCTGAGCATGGAGGACATCCAATCCACCGGGGTGAGCTTGCTGCCGCACGCGCGGTCGGTGTCAGAGCAAGTCTCCGCCGAGTGGGTGATGGACGTTTGCCGTCAAGACATAGCTGTGGATAGCCGGCGCCTGGCTCAGGGGGAATGTCGCCTCAGCCTCGATCGAGCCAAACGTCGTGCCACTGGGGAGTGAGCAGCCTACGCCTTCGTCGGCCGCGCCGCCAGCAGATGCCGCCGGGTCGGTTTAATAGCTTGCAGAACATAAGTAGTTAGTGAATGTAAAAAGTTTTAAGTTCGTGGGGGAGCCCCCGTGTAAAACGTTCGTGGTGTGTTTTAATTACTGCAATCGGTTTTTGTTTTTGTGATGGAGTTGCTCCGTTCGGGGAAGCTTGTTCCCTTTCGTTCCTTAGTTTTCCCTTAGCATAATTTTGTTTCTTACTTCTTTCTTTCTCGTACCTACCCGTTTGTTCCGTAGGCCGCACCTTGTGAGGCCGGGGTGTGGCCCGCGAGGCTCGGCTGGCCATAACCATAGGAATAGGCGGGGCGCGATCAGTCAGAATGTTTTGAAGCAAAGCTACGTAAAGCAAATCAAAAAGAACGAACTGCTCTTCTGTTAGGGTAGGAAGGAGTTTTCTCCATACGAAAGTAAAAGAGTGCTTAAGGTAAAAAAACAGAGGGGTAGTAGAGCCCCCGAGCGCCCCGAGCCAAAAAGTGTTTGGGTCGGGGTGCTCTTATAGGAGCGCACGCTAAGTAAATAACGGTAAGGCTGAAACTTTAGGGAAAGGGAAAAAACGATATAGCTGTTCCAAGCGTTCGGAGAGAACATCGTCGTCGTTGTCTTTTAGTCGGTAGGCGTCCGGGCGGATCAATCCAGCCTTCAGTCGTCTGGATCCTCGCCCGATGTGCCCCCTTCTTCTGTTGCCTTTCTCGTTCCATGGCCTGCCAGTCTACCTCAGCAGGCGCTTGAGGAGCTGGCAGTCCTTGTAGAGATGGTTGACGGGATAGTTGTGGTTGGTGCACGGGCTTTCCATGGGCTCGTGGAAGTGTCCCGATCGGTCCTGCTAGGGCTGCGTGCCCGGGTGATCGGCCGCGGCGACCGACGTGGAGTTAGCCGGTCGGCGGCGATCCTTTCTGTTCTTTTTTCCCCTCTGCATGGAGGGGCCCTCGTCTTGATCCTAGCGCTTGGCCTTACCTTTGTCGTGGCCTCCGTTGGAGCGCGGTAAGAACGGCGCTTGCTGGGGGAGTTGGGCAAAGGTCGGTGGTCCCGGGCCGTCAGTGTTGGGACTCCAGTCGCCGCTGCATGTCCCTCGGTTCGGTTTGAGCCGCGCGTAGATAGGCAGTTGGTATGGAGCGGTCGTCAGGTCAAGATGAGGCGACGCTGCGGTCTCATGTGTCGCGCTCAGCGGTTGTTGCGGTGACAGGGTGTAGCGCCCCATCTGCTGCATCCCCATTCCCCGGACGGGGAGCGAGGTCATGAGTCGGAGTCGCGATACGGAGCATTCCGCTTGTTGAATGACGGCGGTCTCCACCAGTGCCCGGAGGTTCTGGTGGATCGCCCGTTCGCGAGGTTCGTTCGGCTCGGACAGGCCGCGCAGGAGCATTACCGCGGCGGCAATGTTCTAACTGGCCCAAGCGAACTGTGGGGGATCGGTCCCTCTACCCGGGGTGTTGCGCTGGACCTGACGAGCGCGACCCCGAGCACCGTTCGCCGGTCCACGCGCTCGGGGTGCAGCGTAGCGTGCCGAGCGCGCTGGCACGGTTGGTGGCTGATGCGGCCACTGTCGTTGTAGTTCCTCCTCGTGCTCACGTGTGAGCTCGGAGGTCTCCGTATGAGGGCCCGGAGAGGCGTGAGTCCGTGAGGACTCCGTTGCCCTTGGCGGCTGTTCCGGAGCGTCCGGCATGGCGCACTCTCGGGACGGACGGTGGCTGGGTGCCACGTCGCCGATGCTGGAGCCATCACTCCCGATGTCGTCGTCCATGATGTCAAGGAAACAGGTGGGACCGTAGCTCGCCATCCCCACGAACTCAGACGTGGGATGAGGCGGCGCCATAATCTTTCGGAGCCCCTGGGCGTACGCGTCCGCGGGAGACACGAGGCCATAGGGGAGCCGGCCGTACGGTGGCCACATCCGCGGGTGTTGCGCTGACTGGACGTGCAGGCGTGACCCAGCGCCGATTTCGCCCGGTCCGCGCTTTCGGAAGGCTGGCGTAAGCAGCTTGAAGCCTACGCTTGCACGGTTGGTGGCTGATGCGGCCACTGTCGTTGTAGTTCCTCCTCGTGCTCACGTGTCAGCTCGGAGGTCTCCGTATGAGGGCTCGGAGAGGCGTGAGTCCGTGAGGACTCTATTGCCCTTGGCGGCTGTTCCAGAGCGTCCGGCATGGCGCACTCCCGGGACGGACGGTGGCTGGGTGCCACATCACCGATGCTGGAGCCGTCACTCCCGGACGTCATTGTCCATGATGTTGAGGAAACAGGTGGGACCGTAGCTCGCCATCCCCACGAACTCAGACGTGGGAGGAGGCGGCGCCATAATCTTTCGGAGCCCCCGGGCGTACGCGTCCGCGGGAGACACGAGGCCGTAGGGGAGCCGGCCGTACGGTGGCCGTGATGGGAATGACGACAGCCTTCCGGGTCCTTGGCGGAAGATAGAATGTAGTAAGTAAAGGACGTCATGTATATTACTCATAGTGAGGTTTAAGCAGAGAGTTTGCTCGGAATGAAGCACAGATGCCGCGCCGTTGAGGTCGCGCGTCCCAGAGTCGGTGGAGAACGTCTCTTCGATGGGTGCCGGGTCGCGAGTCTCCTCGCGGAGGTGGAGTACGCCGAGCCGGTCGGCGACGAAGTCCAGGCTTCCGAAGATGAAGGCCTGGGACGGCTCGAAAACGGGTGTAACCCGCGTCCCCTCAGGCGGGAGTGCGGGATACTCCAGTGAGCCGAGGCGAATCGTATCGCCCGAGCCCGCCACGGTGGGGGTGGCGGAAAAATGGGCCATCCGATGACCAAAAAGTGTTGAACGTACAACGTCTTTCCCACGGACGACGCCAACTGTCGGTACAGAAAGTGACCAATTAGTGAATATTTGTAGTTTTGCTGCACGTTGTGATCGGAGGTGGCCTAGCACCCAATGACACATGATATATACTGGTTCAGGCAATGTGCCCTATGTCCAGTCTGGGTCGGTTGGTGACTTTATTCCTGAGCCCAGGTGCTCGAAGTCTGTAGTGGGGTTACAAACGAGAAGGAGAAATGAGGGGTGTACGAGAGGCCCGGCCGGGTCCGACCGAAAGGGCTGAGGACGACCGGAACTCCGCTATGAGCTAGGTGTTCAAGCGTGTGCTTGAAGGGTTATGAGTTACCGATCTAGTGAATCTAAGCTTTCAGAAGAAGCGTCCTCCCGTTGGAGGGAGCGCATCCCCTTTTATAGAAGAAGGGGATGGCTTTACAGGTGAGAGGGAGAGAGTACGGATGTTACGAAGTCTTGATGCCCACGCCGATGAGGAGTGGATAATGGTAGGCGGCCACAACACTGTTGATGTTGCTGTAGAATGTCAGGTGCACGTGGGAGGTTGCGGTGGCTTCTTCAGGAAGGGTGGACATCGGTACCTGCAAAATACTGTTGGTGTGTGGGGAGCCCCACCACGTGTACCAGGTATGGTGGATCCTGACGCCCCTTATCGATGCCCAGAGGCATGGGGGGCCTTTTGCCGTATGGGAGCCCAACGGCGCCCGCAATACTGTAGACACAAATGTCGGTGCCTACAATACTGCTTGTGTCAGGGCGGTCGTGGAGCACTGTTTCCGCAGGCGTACAAGGTATGGTCCCGGTATCGTGGTTTGACTCAGTGCGCTGCCTTCTCCGTTCGCCCCTAGTCCCTTCCGAGCGGGCGTCCCTAGTCGGATGGCTCCAGTCGGCCCTGGCCATGCCAGTCGGAGAAGAGCGGTACGCAGGCTTACTACGGGTCCCCGGTCGGAGTCGCGGGGTCGGAGTTGGAAGCAGCGTTTTGGCCCAGGCCCTCCGATCGGAGAGACTGCCTGGAGGCGGCTGGTGCTCGAAGCGAGCGCTTCGGTCGGAGGTGGGCCGAAGAAGTTGATGAGCGGGCGTTCGTTCTTTCGGGTAGACCTCCCGGTCGGCGACCGGACTATCCTTCCGGCCCATCGTATTCTTAGACCTTTGGTCCGGCCCATGAACAACATGCTATTTTCTTGGGCCGAGCCCTGGCGTGGAAGTCGGTCCCTGAGGGACCCTAGGTTTGTGAACCCGACAGTACCCGCATCTCTCGTTAATTATCACACAATGAGAAACACTAACTCATTCCTCGAACCAACCAGTCTATTAACTTTACTTATGTGATCCACGAAATGGAAACCACTAGACGCTACAAAAACCAACCACACTATAAAGAGGAACATGGCCAGATCTCAAGCATTCTATTAAAAAGTGGATGTACTTCGCTGCAAACGATCAATTCGATACTTTTACATCAGGCACTGGCTACGCATTCTTAAACACTACCCGCATCTCTCGTTAATTATCACACAATGAGAAACATTTCCGTAGCAGAAATGTTTACCGTCCTGTTCGCTTGGGCTTATTTGGCTGATAAGCTATGGCTGAAAGTACTGTTGGCTAATTTGATATGAGAGAAAATATTATTTATTAGTTAAAAAAGTATGACTTATAAGTCAAACCAACCCAAACGAACTGGGTGTTGTCGCTGGACTCTCGAAAACCAATGTACGTGTTCCACAAAATAGAAATAGAAACCACGCCAAGCCTCAGAGGATGAATAATCAACCACTACGGAAAAGGACCTGGCTGGATCTGGCGTTGTATTGTCATCTATCTAATTTGTACTACTAGAGCCACGCACACGTACGTCCGTAGTATGGACCGTTTCCACGTCCAATCGCATTCTCGTCCCCACAAGGGGAATTGGCACGGTGAGACGTAACTGCTCACGTACGCCGTTGGATCGATCTGGACGCGCGCGCGCACCATGGATCTATCCGTCTAATCCATCGGCCGACGGCCGGCCGCATGGCCGCATCTAGCTGCGGCGTGCGCGCCCTCGGACAGGTGGTGCCCACTCTCCCTCGATCGCCAACTAACCCTCTTCGTGCGTACTTCTAGACGCGCGCGTACGCCCGGCGCGTCGATCCTGTGCGCCTTGCGGCCACGATCGCGACGTCCCCGGCCAGGCCCGGGCTCTCACTCATCGTCATCGACCTCAAAGCATTAGCACGACACGTTTCGTTCACTAACCCCGCGCGCGGTCCCACCACCACTAGCTAGTTCGAGCGGACGATGCCGCAGGCGGAACGCGGAAGGGAATAAACAAGGGTTTCGTCGCGAACCACCACTATGCTTGGTTTTGTTGGGACGTGGGTATGGGCAAAGAACGAAAGGAGGACCGGCGCGCCTATCTATCGCCTACGGGGAGGCAGTGACGCCGCGTGGACAGGTGGCCTCGACGAGGTCCGCAGCACGACACGGCACCGAGCCGGGGCGACGCGAGCGGCGAGCCAGCAGCCCGTCCGCGCGCGGGGCACGAGGGGGTGGGTGCGCCACCGGGCGAGCGCACCGTGCACCGGCGCGCCTCCATGCCGTTGCCGTCCGTCCCGTCCGAGCCCCCCCCGGCCTACAAGCTATACGCGTACGGCGCGCCTTTGCCTCGCATCGATTGGTCCGCTCGTCCGAGCCCGATCGCCTCGTCCCGACCCCGGGGCCGGGGGGTAAAACAACTCCATTATTGCGTTGTAAGCTAGCGTGCGTACGTAACCAGGTACGTCCTCTTCTACAGCATCATTGTGGTGTACTAGTACTGTTGATTTTTATTCATTCGCCAGGGCTACGTCGATCATCAGCATCCAACAAATTTAAAATATAAAATATAATTTTTCATACGCCATCACGTTGGTGTTCGATGTGGGATGCATTGAGACTATACAACAGCGGTTGTCCTTTTCGCTAGTTTATTTTACAGCCTCATGCAGCCGTGTTAGAACAAGGGGCCCGGGACGACGGGATGGCTTGGGATTGAACGTGCATGGGTGGATCCAGCACGTTTTCCTCCGTTTCCGTTTGACTTTTGCAGGCGGGGATTGAATACTCCATAGAAGAGCTGCTAATTGACGAGTCTTATTAGAGGGCATTGTCAACAAATCCTTTTATTTGTGGTATTTCGGCGTTTATTTTGTTGATGATGACTTAACGAAAGTGATAATAATATTATTATTTCTATGCATGCACGATTCTCGCGGGACGTATGGGAAGATGAAAAAGCCGCTAGGCGACCCAGACATATCGCCTACAAGCTGCTGTGGATAATAATAACAGGATATAAAGTGGTTGGGTTTCTCGGTTGCTCCGCGGACAACGCCGTCACGTTGACGATTTAGGTTAGTGTGATAATAAACCTAGAAGAAAACTGACCAGGTTTAATGAAGAAAAGGTGTTTAGGAACAAAAAGGTAAATAAAGGGAAATGATTCGAATTACACAGTCCTGGCAGTGGCGCGGTGAGACCTAGGCGACGCGGTGTACACGTAGCAGCAGCGACGGTAGTAGTACTACTACTGCCGCTGCTTTTCCTGCGGCCCGCTTTAAAAGCCTTCTCCTCACCTCCTCCGTCTCCCGTCTCGTCCTCTGCCATCGTCGTCTTATTCCTATCGCCCCCACGATTCCCACGCCCCCCTCCCAAAACCCCGCTCGCCTCACAGCGCGGCCGCCGGCTTGGTGTGGCGCCCGACCATGTCGTCCCCGGCGCCGCCACAGCAGGCGCCGCCGCCGCCGCGCCCCCCACCGCCGCACCCGCGAGGGTGGTCTCCGCGACCCCCATCTCGGTGCAGCTGCCGCCTATCCAGCCAAAACCGCCGCCGCCACAGCCGCAGCCGCAGCCGCAGCCGCAGCAGCAGCCGCCGCCGGGTCCCGCTTCCGGCCCGCAACCGCCGACGCCGGCGCAGCTCTTGAATCTGGGCCCGCAGCCGCCGCTGTACCGGGGGCCGATCTGCTGGAACTCCTATTGCAAGGACCCCGACCCCAACTCCTTCGGCCGCCGCGGGTGGAAAGTCCGCTCGGGCCCGCCCTACTCCGTGTACGCCGACCTCTGCGGGAGATGCTAGTACGTGCCGTTCCCCCCTTAACCACCTTCCTCCCCCTCTCCCTCTCCCCATCCCTCTCCGCTCAATCGCGCCGTCGGCGAGCCGTCGCGCATGCTCGAATCGTGCCGGGGATGCTCGCGCCGTCGGGGGCGGATTCGCCTATGGTGCCCACCGGATCTACGTGGAGTGATCGCCACGTCGTTGCGATTTCGCGGGATACGCGGGGGTTTTATGTAAAGTTGGTGTGCTTTGTTTGGGTGCTTTGACTTGCGTGCGACTCTTATTCGTGATGCATGCATGCATGTGGCTTACTGCTACTCTCCGCTCTCTGCTCTGGCCAGTTCTCAGTTTGAACAGGGGATATACTGCGAAACGTTCCATTCCGAAGAGGGCGGCTGGAGGAACTGTGAATCCTGCGGGAGGGTACGTGTTTTCTCTTGCATGCTGATTATGCCTACTGGTGGTCACTCTGCTTTTGTACCTGCTGATTGCAAGGGGTTTGTGTTCTGATTGAGCAGAGGGTACATTGTGGCTGCATCGTGTCCATCCACAAGTATCAGCTCCGTGACGCTGGTGGGGTTGACTGCGCCAAGTGTGCTCGGAGCACCCGTGCTGCCATGGTATGTCTTTCAGCTGTCAAGAGGATTTACTATTATTGGGGATTGGGGACGATGGGATGGGGTTGTTAAGTGCATGCAACATGAGCCACTTGTACCCATGGCTGCGTGCTGGCTTTTTAAGTTTTTGAGGTTTCAAATATGCTGCTATTTGGTTGGCAGCATTAGTTAGGTGGATACTATGTTGATAATATCCTGTTTCTACATGCTAGTGCCATTAATTAACTTGTTTAGTCATGTTAATATGTCAAGGATGTCACATATTTATTGAGACCATGCCAATTCTATTTAGTGAAGCTGACAATTATTTACATTGAGGATGTTGATTTTGCATATTGAAGAGGCTTCCATTTATTATATTAACTGAATAGTGGGAGTTTAGTCATATGTTCTCTTCAAATTTAGTTCATGTTTTGATCCCTGATTGACCACCATTGGCGCTTGTGCTTCGTAGGCACCACCAAGTCCAGTATGGACCGCCCCTATTCATAGTTCTCAAAATGTATCTGACAGAAGAGACATTCCTGTGAAGAGCTGGAGGCCTCCTGCCGGGCAAATTTCAAGTCAGTGGAGACAGACTAATCTGTGGAGCATGTCCAGTGTACAGTCAGACTTGCAGCAGCGTCTAGCTTTTGAGTTTGATAGGCCTAGTGGTAGTGAAAAGTTACTTCCTGGGCGCACTTTTATTCATGCCCAGGAAAGGAAATTTGATGACATGCATGACAGACCAACAACTCCTGCCGGCATGAACCACATTATGAGGGAGAGAGATCCCAATGGACATGGTCAGCCCACCAATATGGATCCAGCATACTCTTATACCCTCTATCACAGAGATGGATCACATCCAAATAATCTTCATGATCCTAGCCACCATGGTGGAGAAAACGACTCTTTGTCTTCCAGGAAAGTGGCGATGCCAGAAGCTTCTACAAGTGCAGATGCTGGCTTCAAGCTTGATTCACATCATCCGTCTAATTTAAAGGATGAATCACCATCCCTTTCAGTTGGACTGGCTTCTAATTTTTCATCACAGAATGGACAGAAAGACCATATCAGAGTTGCACCTACTCAGCAGCCAGCACAAATGTCTTCCTCCTCATTGCAGAAACAATTCTATTCTCACACTGTAACTGCATATAATGAATTCCAAGCGCAATTGCGCAATGGAAGACCCAGAATGGATGCAAAGGCGAGATCACAGTTACTTCCCCGCTATTGGCCTAGAATAACAGATCAAGAGCTACAGCACTTATCTAGCGAGTATCCGACATATTCTACTTACATTAATGAGTAATTTTCCTTAAAGATATTACTTTCTGTAGTCATAATTCTCAACTTTCATAGATATGCTATTTATTTGAATTCTATTGAGTTTTCCCTTAACTTTCAAACAGTTCAAATTCTGTTATTACTCCTTTGTTTGAAAAGATGTTAAGTGCTAGTGATGCTGGGCGGATTGGTCGTTTAGTTTTGCCAAAGAAGTGTGCTGAGGTGAGTTATTAATTTGATTGCCACTTTTTTATTTTGAAAATTCCCTGTGATTATCCTATGGCGTATTGTTATTGAGCATGGAAAATTGCCTTCTTTTGCTACTAGTTTGTTTGTATATCGATGTGTGTTTTTTTCTAAAAAAATAGGTTTACCACTTATCAGAAAGTTTAGTTTTATGAACCTATCAGCTAAAATTTATCTTTGTTTGTTATCCTGGGCCATGACATAAATTGTTAATAGTTATTGAATTAAATTTGGTCAGATACATGACTAAATCGCATAGTATCTATAGAAAGCAGCACTTGTCTAAGATAACTCTGTTGGGAGTTCTTTTCGTGGGGTACAATCATATTATACACTAATTAAAGCAGCACTTGTTTAAGATCGTTTTTTTTTGTGTGCCTTATCCCAAAAAAGTTCCCTAATGGGAAAAGAACATTTTGGACAGGCATACTTCCCTCTGATCTCCCAACCTGAAGGGCTCCCTTTAAAGGTTCAGGATGCCAGTGGTAAAGAATGGATATTCCAATTCCGTTTCTGGCCAAATAACAATAGCAGGATGTATGTATTGGAGGGTGTCACACCTTGCATTCAGGCAATGCAGTTACAAGCAGGCGACACAGGTACATATCTTTTCTTAGACAAATAGATACTGTAGTAGGTACTAGGTAGTATATAGTGTGTCTGTATGGCAAAACATACATAAACACAATGTCTTACTTCCATTACTTGGGGTTCAGCTTGCCCATTTTAGAGGCACATTTCTAAATTGTTCATGTACACGCGATGAGATAAACATTTGTTTTAGTTATGTATTCCCATCACACTGCATGTCTTAAATATAAATATGTTACCTGACTGATCTTTTGCTGCAATGATAATCTTTTACTTTATGATCTTCCAAGTATGTTTTGCTTTATCTTTCCATACTTCTATTGTTATCCTTGTAGTTATCACGTTTTTCTAGTTTTATTAACCCTACGCTATTTTTTTTCTGTAGTAACCTTCAGTCGAATGGATCCAGAAGGGAAATTGATCATGGGCTTCAGGAAGGCAACTAATAATTCTTCTGAACAGGTATGCACATTGAAATACTTAGTTACATCTGATTGTTCCTCCAAAATAAAAAGGGCATTCAAAAATTAAACCTCTAGCACATTGATTGCACACACTTATATTGTTTTTGAACTGACAAGTCAGATGCATCGAATTCTATAAGTGTTTGCTTATGCCAGATGAAATGTTATTTTATTGTCCATACCTGTTTAATCTTTGCAATTGGTTTGTATGCTGTATCTCTACTATTCTAATTTCAAGATTCAAGTTCCCCTATGATTCCAGTAGATTTTTTTTTGTCAATTGGAAACAGATAGTAATAGAAAAGATTGTTCTGAATTGTTTCTTATGCAAACTTATACCCTACTATATGGTGGTTATACATTCCTGATTACTAAATTTATTGTTTCTGTAATATTCTTGTGCAGTTCTTTTCCCCTCAATGGTGGTTACACATTCCTGATTGCTAAATTTATTTTTTCTGCAATATTCTTGATCTTCCCTTCAATTTCTAATACATGCTGTGTTACAATGACAGATATTTTTGAAAAAACTGATCCCTTCAACTATATTAGGCTGTTAAAGTTTTAATCTAAAAATAATTCTTGTCCATTGTCTCATTTTAACAGGAGCAAATTACAAAGCCTGCCAATGGTGCCCCAGCAACTTCAGAAGCAAATGGTAAAGTTTCTGGTCCAGATTCCAGTCCAAATGCTGCAGTTTCCCGTCAAAACAAGGTCAACACAGAGACCAAAAGTTCTAGCCCTGTGGAACAAGCCACTGCATCGAAAATGGATAAGGATGGATTAACACAGAAGGAAGGGCCAGGAACTGCTAGTTCTTCCCCAGGTTCTGTCAAGAGAAAAACAACTAATCTTGGCCAAAAGAATAAAAGATTACGGATGGATAATGAGGAATCAATGGAGTTGAAGATAACATGGGAGGAAGCTCAAGAATTGCTTCGCCCTCCTCCTAAGGCCCCGTCCATTGTTATTGTTGATGGTCATGAGTTCGAGGAATATGAGGTATAACAATCCTTTCAACACTTTACTTATTGTGGATTTGCATTCTGAAGGGCGGGCCTGGTGCAAGCGGTAGAGTCTTACCGCCTGTGACCGGAAGGTCCCGGGTTCGAGTCGCGGTCTCCTCGCATTGTACAGGCGAGGGTAAGCCTTGCCACTGACACCCTTCCCCAGACCCCGCACAGAGCGGGAGCTCTCTGCACTGGGTACGCGGATTTGCATTCTGAAATTGAAACTTGTTTCTGAGAATCTGTCTCAAGGACAATATTTGCATGCTTGGCTTCTTTTGCTGTTTATTCTTACTGCTTAATACAGAAGAATAAAGCACACATGTTTCTGTATTGAAATTCTGTGTTTTTCAGGAGCCACCGATACTTGGAAGGAAGACTTATTTTGCAGCAGATAAATCAGGGTATTTTTTTTGAACTCAAAAACTTCTAAGTGTGACTTTTCTATTAATCTAAAATGGGTGTGATGAACGTTAACTGCTTTTGTTGATGTTCATGCTAATACCATTTGTTTTCCTCGCCATACGTATCAAGCTATCTTCTATTTGTTTGATGTTTTTACATAGAAGAGGTTCAAATTCAATGTGTAATAGCTGTTAATGCTTCCTAGATATGAGTTATGAAGTGAATCAGTGGCACTAATTTAAATTAACAACACTTTAACAGTTCTAACCATCAATGGGCCCAATGTGAGCATTGTTCCAAATGGAGGAAACTCCCAATAGATGCCCTGTTGCCCTCCAAATGGACCTGCTCTGACAATAAATGGGATCCAGAAAGGTGATCTTCTCTCATTTTTCCTTTAAGACAATTTGTGCCCATTTTATTTTTTGTGGCATATGAAAACATGATGAATCATCTTTGCATCCATGGGTCCCACATGCAGCAAAGTATTTTTTTCGTTCAAAGCATTTCATTCAAAGTGGTGTACTTGGAAATAAATCTTAACCCAAAAGCCAGTCTGGTGATCTGGTCTTTATGTATATGCTGTATTGATTGTAATAATAATTTATTCCATGTATGTGTAATCAAAATCTGTAGCAAAATGTTAAACAAAGAATCACTTGATATTGTTTAATCTGAATTCTGAAGTTTGCTATATAAAAAGGGGCATCACATACAATTTCATCATTGAACATGTTCTATGAAGTATATGATGCCTGTAGCCTCCTATGTACTACATAATCCAGTTGCACATGTACTAGATAGAATGTCTGTTCAGAACACCACATTACACTTTTCACTGACTTGATGCAACTATACTTGCATGTGCACATATATTTTATTCCTTCAAAATTAATCCCACCTATATGTTCAAGAACTCTCTTGTCCAGCAAATGTTTTCTCTAATCCATAGAATACAATTCATGGATATGTTATTTGACTTCAACATACATATTTGATTATAAGCTGCTGAATTCGTTACATCAATCAGTTCAGTTCCCAGACTAGTTTTGCCTAGCCTTGCCTGCACGAGCGAGCTCACTTTGCCAGCTCGGGTGAGCTAAAATCGCTCTCCCACCTTAGCAAGCAAAAAGCTTGCCGGCGTAGACTCCGAGGACGACTTGCCTGGAATCCAAAGACCTTCCTTCGGTCACCTAGCTAGGTCAAGGCGAGGCAAGGATTCATCCAAGAACCAAACGTTAGATGCATTTTTCTGTGATGGATTTGGAAATTTTTATGCGAGTCTGTATGTAAAGTGCATGCTGAAGAATGTTGATAGCTTTCTATGAATGAGTAAACCTAGGATTAAAGTATCACTATTGAAATTGAGCACTGGAGCTGCTTAGGATTGTATGGAACTATTTCCAGCTGTTAAACTGTGTTTAGCACTGGGTGGAAAGTATTAATTTTGTTTCTCGGGTGTTCTAGAAGATATGCATGTATGGTGATATGCTAATTACTCCATCCCAGAAAAATTGATGGTCTAGGATTAAAAAAAATGTCCAAAAAAAACTTGATGTTTTACCTCTTGGACAATAGATTTGGCCATATCAGTTTGAGATTTCAGTCATGTTTATCTTCAATAAATAGGGGTACATGGGTAATTTCCTTTGAGCACTAATCTGTCCTAAGAATTCTATATCTATATGGTAACAGAATTGCATGACCTTTCTATATTAAATAGGCAACATAACTGAAAACTGGACATGTTTCTTAAAATAATAGTGTTTTCCCCCCATCATGAGAACATCATACACAATTGTGACAACCATATATCTAAATGAGCAGTTAGTTGTATGTTATGTCAAGACAGCTAAATATTCTCCCTCCATTCCAAATTATAAGCCGTTTTGGCTTTTTTAGATACATAGTTTTTGTTATGTATACACTACGTGTAGAATCTAGATACGAAGTAAAAACGACATATCTAGAAAAGTCAAAACGTCTTATAATTTGGAACGGATGGAATAGTTATTTTGCAACTGCTTGGTTTACTCATCACTACATCTTAGTTATTCAGTTAAACACCTGTATTTTTTTTTCTAGGTCTTCTTGCGAACCTGCACAGGAAATAAGTATGGAGGAGCTTGCAGAACTCATTCCTATAAAACATGGTATGGTACACATGCCCTCTGTAGTTTTTATATGTGCTTCTGTAGAATTAGCATTTTCATTAGTGTCTCTTTCCAAATAAAAATGGCAAAGATGCATTTCAGACAGAAAAAGTGGATCAATCCACTATGAACTTTGTACTCTGCATAGAGCTGTAACACAAGAAAAAGTTTAGACCATGAAAGATGGCTCATTGCTACTTTATCGAGGCATGCCACAGTCCTAGTGCATGCTATAGCTAGGTACTTAGCTGCATTAAAAGGAATCCAAGCTAATCTTGTGTTTTCAGAAAAATGCATGGTGGAGCTTGCCCAACCCATTACATAATGGGCTATGTTTGTTTTCGTTCTGTTGGGTCCTTTTGTTGGTAGCGGTATTGGGATTTCTTGCATTGTAGTTCCTCCGTTTGTAATATGTGGCGTTTAGGACAAGCTAGCTAGTCAAAGAATGCACTAATCAGCTTGTCCTAAAGGTCACATATTTAGAAATGGAGGGAGTGGGAGTCATGCATTTTAAAGGTAGGCCCAATTTGCATAACATCCCTTCATTATTCTATGTAAGATAGTTTGTGTGATGTCTACTACCCCGTTCCAAATTGCAAGTCGTTCCGGCTTTTACATAGCTTCTGCCACATACCTCGATATACATTATGTTTAGATACATAGTAAAGCCTACTTCGTTTGTGTAATGTCTACTAGTATGTAAGATAGCGGTATGTCTACTAGCTTCTGCTACATACCTAGATATACACTATGTAAGATAGTTTGTGTAATGTCTACTACGTTCCAATTTGCTACAAACCATTATGTTTAGATACGTAGTAAGCCAAAACGACTTACAATTTGGAACGGAGTATGTTCGAAGTTTCATTTACCTGTACGATAATCTATAACTGTATTTAATGGTTTGTTGTAGCCAAAAAGCCCAAATTGAGGATGGAATCTGATGCTATTGATGCTTCAGATGGGCTGGACACACTTGCAAACCTTGCAATTCTTGGCGAAGGTGAAGCTCTTCCTTCGCAGCCAACAACAAAACATCCTCGTCATCGTCCCGGCTGTTCATGCATCGTCTGCATCCAACCACCAAGCGGGAAGGGTCCAAAGCACAAGCAGACATGCACCTGTAACGTTTGTATGACGGTTCGCCGCCGCTTCAGGACACTCATGCTTCGACGCGAGAAGAAGGCGACAACAGATACGCCTCGCAAGAAAGAGACAGGCCAATCCAGTGAGAAGGTCACACAAGCTGTGTCCGTCCCGCCAGTAGCCAGTGCCAGTGCAACCAGCTCCCCTCGGAAAGCAGATGGAATTGCCGATGGACCCGAAGACATGGCCGTGGATCACAAGGTGACATCCTCTCCCGTCAAGAACCATATTGACCTGAACATCCAACCTGATCGGGATGATGAGCAGTCACCGAAATCTGGTGCGGCTGGTTTGTTGAGCCGAGACAATCCAAGTTAGAGAGTGGATCGTGTGGATTGCCTGATCATTCCAGTGAGTGGACATAGATAACCGATCGAACCTATCCTTCCGAATGTCTATACCCATTTTTTAAGAAAGATGTGGCGTGTGCCGTGAGGTGTTAGTGTAGCTGTTGCCTGTTACCTTCCCATACCATAGAGCCGGTTTCCTTTTTCCCTCAGACTCCAGTGGTAATGTTTATCGTGTATACCATAGGGCAGGATACCCGTAGGTGTTGCATGGGGCCTTGCATACCCCTGTATGCATGTATGTATTGCAAGACTAGCTCGTTTCGGCTGAATGTAAACCATAAGTTGCTAATGTACCCTGCACATATTTCTCCCGGAGTTGACAGGAATTGCCACATTCGTATGTGTGTTCAGGATGAATGAGCTTTGTGAGTTTGCTCCGTTGTTTATGTAAAAATAATTTATGACAGGGATGCCATTTGCTGGCTGCCTGTAAAGATTGGCGTCTAAAGTGTTAAGCCTAAACGAGCACAGCCAGTCCGCCACACCGGTACGCGTGTTTTCGGTCAGCAGAGTAGACTGGGATACCACCACGGTTTGCGCAAACTTGAGGAAAATATCCTAACCAGACTGGTTAAACCAGTATACTTCAAAAATCAAAATACATGGCCGGTGGCTGAATGACGCGATTACGGCCCAAGTGCGACGTTAGTTGGTGAACTGATTGCGTTGTGTGAGGTCAAGTCTGGCCACGCACGGCAGGTCAACTCAGATGGCCAAATCCTCCCCCCTCCAGTGCAGGACTGCAGGCGACTGTGGGACAGAACCTGCTCTTGCCGGGCAGTAGGAGGTCCGCGTCCGCACTGATTGCAAGAACAACACATAATGAGCAAAGAACCAACGAAATGGGATGCGATGAGCACCTCTGCACCTGTCACTGCTACCAAGTACGATCGAACTTGTCCTTTCTCTTGTGCAAAACCTATCACTATCCCTTGTTACTTGACAAAACCATTTACGAGTTACTTGACAAAACCATATCTTACAGAGACCAAGAACCAAAATCGAGAACGATCACGGAACAAAAAACCAGAACCCTTCTTGCGAGACGCAGCTATTTGCAAACAAGTCTTTCAGTAACGGCTGCCCCTGCCAAGCATGTCGTTGTAGTGCTTGAGCGACTCCTGCCGCTGCAGCCGCATCTCCATGTTGAACTTGTGGATGAACGCCTCCACGCGGCGGTTCAGCTCGTCCTGCCCCAGCGACGGCTCCCGCCGCACCGGCGCGGGAGTCGGCTTGCTCCTTCCGGCGCCACCAGCGTCGTTGAAAGTCTCGGCCTTCCGCATCGCCCCCGCCGGTGCGACGGCCGCTGGATCGACCTCCCCGCTGCTGCCGCCGCCGGACGGACGGCGCCCCGGGCGGGTGTCCCAGGTGTCGGACTTCTTGAGGTGCCGAGCTAGCGGCGGCCCCCGGCCCTCCGTGATGGCCTTCCACGTGCTCTCCAGCGTCTCCTCCTTCCGCGGCCGCGCTACCCGCAGAGCCCTGCTACCTGCAATGCCCAGAATTCCGGTTGGTACCAAACGAACAAACATCTGTATCTATATCTTCGTTGAATTCGACAAAAAAAGGGCGCAATTCCTATAGAAAACAGAATTGCCAAAGTTTAAGCTTCCGAAGACTTTTCAATCGTGCTGAGGATTGCAAAAGTGTGTGACCAACGTTGTTACCTTCGGGGCTTGGTTTGGCCGCCTTCCTGCTGAACCTCGCTGAGACCAACGCCTTCTCCCTGGAGTTGGTGAGGTCGGCAAACGACGACACCTCAGTCTCCACATCCGCGGCCACCTCCGGCTCCGCGCCCCTCCGACGCGGCGTCCAGGTCGACCTCGAAATCGAAAAGTCCTGGTCCACCTCGTCTTCCGGCGCCGAAGCCAGCGCCACCGCAACAGTGTGGATCTCCACCACAGGCTCCTCGACAGCAGCGACCTCCGCGGCCTTCACTGCCACCACGGGCACCGCCGCAGGCACCTGCAACGCAACCGCCGGCTGGATCCCATCCCGCACCATCTCCTCGCCCGCTACTCCTCCTCCTCCGATGGCGTCGGCGTCGGCGTCGGCGGCGGGGGCATACAAAGGGGCCGGCAGCCGTCCGCCGCCGCTCGGCTGGAAGCGCGACGAGGCGGCGATGGAGATGATGATGGCGTTGATGACGAGGTACAGGTACGGCGGCGTGAGCCAGGTGGCGGCCACGGCGCGGGCGATCGGCAGCTCCTCCGCCACGAACGCCGCCGCCGCGGGGCCCACGAACCGCACGCCCACGGCCGTCAGCAGCGCCGCGGCGGCCGCCGCCGCCGCCTTCACCGTCCGCGCGTACCCCATCGATCTGCTCCCCGCCGTCTTCTTCTCCTCGCCCGCGGTTCCAGCTCCTCCCCCGAACCCAGCACGAGTCAAGTGCCGCGCCCTTGCCGTGTCCTCGTCTCCTCGACCGCTGCGTGTGCGGCGTGCGCGGCAGCTAGCGAAACGGAAGGAAACGAAGCGAGCGAGCCGAGCAGGGAGGTGGGCGTGGTGGGGCGAGGAATTTATAACGAGGGGGGCCGGGCCGATGGCGAGACGCGGGTGGAAGATGCGGGTGCGGGTGGTGGCGTGGTGCAGTGTAGAGCGTCTGCGTGCCTGAGCCTGTGAATGGCTCGCTTCGTTAGAAAGTTCCAGGTCGAGATCAGCATCAGCCAGCGGCAGACTGGCAGTGGAGAGAGTGTGACCGTGGGGACGCCAGGGTCCATGGCCGGTGGCGACAAGACAAGTGGACGGCGACCTCCCGGGAGGCAGAGGCTGCGGCTGGAACGCCCACGGGAATTCCGCGAGAGTTTCCCGCATCGGACGGGGTCGTCCACACGATGGCGTCTGTTCACCCGGCCAACGCATTGATCAGACGGCTCGGGTCGAGTGAGTGAGTGTTGCAGGGTCTCGTTCCGTCGTTCGACAGCGCTGGACCGTGTCGTTTGGGGCATGTGGGGATAGAAAGGAAACTGACGCGGGGAGCCGAGGAGGCCGGCCGAGGTTCAAACGGTCAGAAAAATAACCGTTGGGTGCGGTGGGGAGAGAGAGCGGGCGCGCGGGCCCCAGCCGCAGGCGGCCACGTTTCTGGTCGGCCTGCCGCGCAGCCACGTATGCCGGGGCCCCCACCTAAACTAAACGCGGCCTCCCGTTTTCTCTGACTCCCGGGCCGCGGCCGAGCTGGCGACACGGGCGCCCGTACCGCCGTTTCCGAGCAGGGCCTAGGCCCGACAATAATAATTGCCACGTGTTTAGTTCTTCCCAAAATCCCAAAAAGTGCTACAGTACCTATCACATCGAATATTTGCGGTCCGTGCATGGAGTATTAAATGTAGACGAAAAAAAATAATAATTGCACAGTTTGATGGGAAATTGCGAGACGAACGTTTTGAGCCTAATTAGTCCATGTTTAAACACTAATTGTCAAATAAAAACGAAGGTGCTACAGTAGCTCTAAATTCCAACTTCCTGGAACTAAACAAGGCCTAAAGAGTCCTGCCCGGCTGACCTCACCAAGCGCCACTTCTGTGTCAGTGGTCGTGCTCGTGTCTATCTTGACTCCTCCTGTTCCGGCCGTCCTGCACCCGTACCGTACGTGACGTTCCAAGCTCTCCGTCTGCCATGCCGATTAAAAATGCACACACTACTACGCCAATGTGCAGAAATTTGGGTCGAAGCACGATCTTTAACGCACACCTCCAGGAGAATGCTAAAATAAGCAAGATAGACCTACCGTCGACCAAGAAAGAGGCACATCCGTCTGATCACAAAACATGTCGTTTAGAATAGAGTTTGGTATACAAATATCAACAATTTCACGTAGTTTCTTATACAACTTAACGATTTTATTTAAGAAACATATTTTAGAAGATACATTAGTGGACAAGGGTGTCCATCAAAGATCATGCTAAATATGAAAGGTGTAACAAGTTATTTTCACTGGAGTTACGTATTGTACAGTACAGTATTATATAAATAGCTGATTAATTAGGGAATGCATTACATACGTGCTGTAATTCGAAAAAAAATAGAGAGAGAATGGATTACGTGCATACTTAATTTCACCGTGTGCTCTCCCCTTCTGCTACCGTACAGAAGGTCGTGAAAGGCCGTGTCGAAACGTGGCGTTACACGTGTGCATCGAGGTGGTGGTACGAAAATACGTGTGGCAAGTACGTACTATACGCGCGGCTCACGATGACCTCATGCACGTACGGTGGTGGCGCGCGCCAAATACGTACAGGTGCGGCTGGGTGGGAACGGCTCTTTACTTGCCCCATACTGGCGTGCCTCGCCAGATCCGTATTGCTGCATGCATGTATGCGCCGGCCGGTCAGCCGGTCAGGTTTATTAGGTGAGCCGGTGGATGGATCGATCGGAGTCGGAGACGACGGGTGGAACGGAGTGGCCTAGTTCGATTCGCCGTCCCTTGCGCACGTATGCCGTGCCGCTTTCGTCCGCCTACCCGCCCGCCTCTTCACCCGCAGCCACAAAACTACGCATGCTTGTGCTGTGCCTAGGGGGCTATGGCTAGGGGCAGGACCGGAGGCCGCCGCGCCGCTCACTCCCGCGCGTGCCGCTGCACGTGGTGCCTCCCCTCCGATCCTCACTCGCACGTCTCTCGTGCGTACCACACGCCCCGTGTGCACGGCCACAATTTCCGTCAAGGTCTCAACTCTCAAGGTTGAGCTAGGGAAGCTACCGGCGCCGCCTCTCAAGGTTGAGCTAGGGAAGCGGACGACGTACGGGCGGCGCGGCGTATGTGCTGGAAGCGCAGCACGGATCGGAGCCTGGCGAACGCCTACCTGAGTTCCTGGCTCTGTGTCTGCGAGATGACAGTACAGTGCACGTGTCCATGCATGAACTACTCCGTGTATGGATTTACCAGCATTTGCATCATTAGATTAGACTCGCGGCTGCGGGCGTTTCGTCCGGGCAGTTTCCTGTGATGACGAACCTGCTGCATGCAGAGTCGTCGTCCCCTGTCACCAAGCACACACGTAATCGTCCGTGCTATGCAAGTGTCTACGCGGAACAGCGCATGTGGCAGCGACGTTAATGAAATTCAACTAGCAAAGTATCTCCGGGCAGTAGCTAGCTAGCATATAGTACTAGTACACGTCTATGCGTTTACTACTATGGTCCTGTTCGCTTCGCTGAAAAAAACAAGTCGAAATATTATTCCGACTGAAAAACAAGTTGAAAAAGACGGATTATAAAAAAACGAACAGGCCCTATATATATAGTTTTTTTTGTCATTAATTATTTGGACTGCTAGTTGGCTAAACTTGTTTATATGTAGTAGTATAATTTGAAAATTAAAGTGTAGGGGCTGTCTCTGTGGCTAGTGTGATAGTATATGATTGATTCGGCTCACCCGGGCGTACAAGTTGGACTCCCGGCGGATCTCCGGGAGAGCGACAATTCCCGAACGCGGCGACGTCGGCGGCCTCGGGAGCCAGCGCCCAGTGCCAGCGGAAGGGCGACCTGGCGCCACCGCGCGGCGCTTGCTTCCCGCCTGCGAACTCGTTCGTGTCTCCAAACCAACGGAGCAGCGCTACCGGCCTACTAGCTAGTGCGTCGACTTTTAGATCCAGACCGCTCTATTTTACCTCAGCAGTCAGCGTGCACGACGCAAAGCATGTATTTATTGCATATGCCGACCTACCTGTCGTAGCGTGACTGGAGCGTATACTTTTCTTGCACTATACGTCAGTCAGTCAGTCAGTGTGGCGGATGCCTGTTATACATTAGCATGCAAATGCAATGCACTGAGATGGCTAAACAACGTGATCTACGTCAAAACACTTTTGGTCCTCGAATGGCCGTGCTCGGGCTGTGGGCAACAAATCTTGCCAACCCGGGGGCCCTGGGGCGCGCCCTGGATCGGAGTGAGTACTTTTCCTGGGGACGTGTGGATGCGCTGCTTGGCGCGTGTTGCATTGCCATCCTATCCAGCTCGTCGAGTCGTCGTTTCGTCGACGCTCGCCCCCCGCCCGTAGAAAGGCGCGCAGCAGGACGGACGGTCGTGCAGTGTGCAGTGTGCTCGCGCGCGCGGCCGACCGTGCCATGCCGATTGCCGAGTGCCGTGTGCAAAAACGGAAACCGATCGTGAAAAGGATACGCGTCCGGTCTGTGGCCTGACCACCTGACCGCCTGACCTACCTGCTGTACCTTCCGACTACCAAGTCATGAGTAGTTTGTCATTTCCGGCATGTGAGTCAGCCGACCAGCGGCAAGCAGGTTAGCCGAGCCGGACCCATGTGCAGGGCCAGATTTAGTAACGACCTCTGATCTTGCATGGAATGGCTAGTTGTTTAGACTAACCCACCAGCCAGCTGGTTATCCAGAGACGAGCTTTCTGATCGCATTACGATTCGGTTTGCCGTTTGCGTTGTTATCGATGAGCCGAAAAGGGTATGTACTCTCTGCTGATTAATTCTAATCTTTATATACTTTGTGTGGTTGCCTTGCAGTACTTGCATAATTGCATCTATCGATTGTTTTGCTGAAGATGAGAAGACCGATGCCGAGCGAGTGGCTGAGGTCGACGTTGAGTCCGTCCGTGCCTTTTGTTGTGCGCGCGCGCACCGACCTGTTTGGAGAGTTTCTTTTTTGATAACCTTTTTGGAGAGTTTCTCGGTTCTCATCATTTGGGTAGGCAACGACGGACCGCGGAATTGGTCCTTCTTCGTTCATTCAGAAATCAGAAGTGCGTATTGATAGTGTGGGCCGTGAATCGCCGTGATCAGCTGTCGCGATTTGATCGATCGCCGATTCGCCGCAACGCGTGCACGTCCCGGTAGGAACGGAAGCTGCTGGAGGAATCCTATTTCAGCGTACCGCCCACACACGCCTGTTTCGTTATTCAATTCAATCGACCGTCTTGCATTGAGCGGTATTATTTCCAGTATTTCGGCGCTGTTAGGTGGATGGACCTGGACTAGTGCTTCTGCTGTGCCAGCTAGGTGGAGCACGACGACGACGCATGATAACTTTTCATCACATGACACGCGGCCGGCGGTCATCGAGCCGCGGTAATTGCTCCCAAGAGTAACCACAAGGTCTTTGTAGCCTATATAAGGCATGTCAAGTAATCCCCCTCAGTTCCGTCACTTTAATTTTTTGGTTCATCCATTTTACTATGTATCTACATATTATGTCTAGATACATATTAAAATAGATGTACAAAAAAAGTCAAAACGACTTATAATAGTCATCTGCCCTCCGCTTCGGTGATTTGCCTTCTGTTGTCTTCTAGAGTCTTCCCACGTCGGTTTCGCAGCGGATAAACATGATTTGCTTTGATGAATAGGTCCTCCTTGACAGTTTTCTGGATAAACCCGCTAAAAACACAGATTCACCAAAACTCGTGAAATTTATCAGTTTAAACCCCTAAACCTATGTTGGCGATCATTTTCATGCATTTATACAAGTTATGTTGACGGTTTATGATTGATGTTAATGACCGTCAATAATTTGTTTGACCTCTTCACACTAGATGCATTGGATATGTCCATTCTTTGCTGCTTGACACTGTAAGTACAATTTCTTATATTTTAGACTCATTCATTGTTGCGTAGGGATGCTCTTCATATATTTCCTTGCTAAATTTCTTTTGTATGCTACTTTATTTCTAGATGCCTGATTGTAGAAGCTAGGGACATGTCTGTGCCGGTTGGCCTTCTTGATCCAGATCCATTGTCAATAGACAGCATGACCAGGGATTGAGGTTTTAGCGTGTTGTATCTGGAAAAAAGTCTAAAGAAACATGCCAAGAAAGACTATGTGATGTTTGCGCATAACTATGGTGTGCACTGGATTGCTGTCGTCATCATTCCCATGTGGCAAAAGGTCTCATACCTCGACTCCAATAGAGGCATGAAGACATATTTGGGTGGGTTGAAATCCGTGATAGATGAGTGAGTGTTTTCTAACCTACTATTAGCACATGTGTTTCTTTGTTAATTATGTTATTTAAAGTCAAAAAAATGTGACAACAACTCATGTCTGTGTAGCGCTTTTGGCAAATCCGTACCCAAAGCAAAGAACATGTAGAAAAATGTTAAGTCGACCCATGCCACAAAATTTGCAGTAAGTAGTGCTTCACTTCCAAATGTGATCGAATTTGTGTTTCAATTCCCTAGCTTACCATGTGTTTGATATGTTTGCAGTGCCAGCAACAAGGTATGGACAACACTTGTGGGTTCTATACGGCCCACAACTTGATGCTTGCGATGGGACAGACCAAATTGGATTCTCCTAAGGTACGGCAGATATATATATTTACTTATTAGTTGTTGTTTGACGTTGATTGTGACACTAGGATCCTCCAATGCTGAAAACTCCAAGGCTCAGCATCCCTGTCTTTTGGCTAGGTCCAATCTGGATGGTACTATACATTTGTCTATGAGAAAATGTAGCCACCTTATGCTATTGTTTAACCACTACCAGCTAGACTGTGTATGTGTATTTATGTAGCTAAGTAGGTAACATGCATCTAAATAGGTAAGTAACACGTAAAAAATATTTTTGAGAAGAATCTAAGTCAACTGAACAACTTGGATGAGCCTAAACTGAAGTAAGGAGACTAAACTTAAAGGTGTCCCAAAGGGTGACCAAAGTGATAGTGTAATGAGATTTTATTGGACGGAAGGAAGACAGAGGACAAGAGGGAATAATATCTAGTCTCGCACTTCGATGTCTTTTTTTTATTGTTTTTGGAGCTTAAGTCGCTACCAATTTCTTTCGTCCCGTTGAGGACGCCATAACAATCTCTAAGTTGATGTTTGCCGTTGATGTTTACTACTGCTGCTGCTGGAATAGCCTTGTGCACAGTTAATGTGATGCTGCTATCATCGCTGCGTATATATTAGTCTGAATATATAGTTATGTGCTAGATAAATAGCATTTTCTATAGTATTTAAATGTATGTTTCAATGCACGTAAACTAATTATGCGGCATCATCTTATGGCTACATTACAGGAATTTGAAGCGCTGACCACTCGAATCAACTTAGAGGATATTAGAGAGAAGATTGCTATGTTCATTGTGTCGCAGATCATTGACCAAAAAGGCGAGTTTCATAAAGCAGCTATTTAGATGCATTGGAATTATATGCACAAGACTTTGGGCGCGTTTGGCCGGGCTTCCGCCGGCTCTGGCTCCCACACTGTAGCGCAACTGTAGCGCGCAAGAGCTGGAGCCGGAGGAGCAAAAAAAACGAGCTTCTCCGGCTCCGGCGCTGTCAATGAGAGAGGAAAGGAGGAGAGAGAAAAATGGCTCCGGTGAACAGTGTCGCTACAAGAGACGAGCAGGGGAGGAGCCGGAGCCGCTCGGAGCCCGGCCAAACGGGCTCTTTGTATGGGTGTTTGGGAGCTTGATCTATTTGGTTTGAGCTACTATGAATCTGTTTAATTTGTTTGTGTGATGAACATAACAGTAACAAATTTTGTTCTTATTAAGTGAAGAATTTTTAAATGTGATGTCATTTTTGTGAGATCTGCAGGTCTGATTTATATGTATATATTAATTGTGATATCAGTGGTCTGCTTTGGGCAGACGTGTGTAGGTTGCAGACACATCTATGGTAAATAAATACTATAGACCCGCGTTAAGTATACACGTCTGTAGTATTCTTCGTAATGCAGACGAATGTAGCGAAAGAGCGTCTGTAGTATTCTGAAACTCTGCAGACGCGTTACGAGAACGAGCGTCTGTAGTATTCTGAAAGTCCGCAGACACGTTTTAAGAAAGAGTAGTTTTCTGAAAGTCACGCGTGCATGTTAGTGCCCGGACGTCTAGATAGAACCAAGAAGGTCACAAGTTTTTTAAGTGCAAGGTGGAAGAAGGGAGAGAAAAGAAGAAAGAGGGTTGAGGAGAAGACAAGTCCACTCACCAACACCCAACTAACGAGGATGACAAGAAGAACGTCATACCCTGCCTATTCAAAAGAAGAAGAATGACAAGATCATGGCTCACAAGGTCGACAAGCAAGACAAGAAAGAAGTGGATCAAGCCAATTTGAGTGTCCAAGGAGAGATCATATCAACCATGAAGAGCACAAAAAATGTTTGAGTTTCAAAGAAGAAGTTGAGTCCACGGGACTCTAGGATTTTGGAGACTTGGCATAATTGGGATTTATACCATGGGGTGGGTTAGTGAAGATTACGGACCTAAATTCTCCAACCCATGCCGGGTAAGCCTAATAGAATTACATGGAGTCCTGGATAAGCCGGTTTCTATCTATGCATATATCTATTCTTTGTCTGCCAAGTCGGTGAAGTATCCAGGTCCATTCCCATCCTCGGCTAATCGGCTCGACCCACGCCTTGACAGGGTCTCGGTGAGGGTACCCGCCTACCCGGGGCCATGTACTCGACGATGAGTCTTTGTCTCCGGCGAGCCAAAACCCGCTCGACACATGCGCAAGCGGCCGAGAGCCGGGATCTTGCGCGTCCGGGCACTCCGGAGCCGGCCACCTGGTCGACGACGTCGGGCCGATCCGAATACAGCAAAGCCACTAACTAACCAACCCGGGTCTTGCGCGTTTCAGAGGAAATTTCTACACGACCTGTCACGAGAGAGTGCACCGGCGGCCTGCACGCACTGCCAGCACCAGCTCCCAGCTGCATGCACCCCTCTCTCTGTCTCTGTTTGAATAAGGAACACTGCTTCATCAACTTCCTTTTTGTCGTATCCCCTACACACGATGTCACGATGAGACATGCACATTGTTGTAGGTTTGTGCCGACTATATTCTATATACGTGAATGTAGACTGTAGTAGTAGCCCAACGTGTATGGCCGGTGCTATACGCGCTCCAGTACGTGCGCAAATACCGTGTCATTGACTCATTGTTCATGTACTGGGAATCTTGGACTGCTGTAGTGCTACTCGCCGGTGCATAGTACGTGTATATTGAGCCTGTTCGCTTGTTGATTTTAGCCAGCCCAAATCAATCAGCCAACAGTGTTTTCTTTAAAAAACCAGCATTAGCCAGCTCAAACCAGCATCAGCACCCACCAGCGAACAGGCCCTAGAGAACAAGCTGTCACGTCAGGACCGTTAATGCTCACGTCTCGGGATTAAAGAGGGTGCACGTCGCTGAAAAGGATTGCAGCGGTGGACAGAGATCCCTC
The DNA here is from genome assembly GCA_904845875.1 of Miscanthus lutarioriparius. Taxonomy (NCBI): domain Eukaryota; kingdom Viridiplantae; phylum Streptophyta; class Magnoliopsida; order Poales; family Poaceae; genus Miscanthus; species Miscanthus lutarioriparius. The sequence goes on along the minus strand of CAJGYO010000003.1, from coordinate 15,167,464 downwards.
CATCACGCCTGCCTGGCCAGCGGCGCCTAGCAAATCCAATATCATATCATAACAATGAACTCGTATACGTGCTGCTCACAAATCTAGAGAGATGGTCTAGACTACGTAGGAATCACGTATAATTGGTAAGAATACTAGTATGAACACAACAATGGCGCCATGGAGTCAGGGACGACGACTTTCATGCAAAGCTGACGCCATATATAGCTCCATATGCCTCCAAAACGATAAGGTAGTGTGGCTTTATTAGCCAGGTCCATACCTATCTATTCACAACGCCGTACATGACCCGTTGACCATGGAAATGATCGAACCTTATTATTATGACCTTAACTAATTAAATTTCACCTGAGAGCACTTAACTTGCATCAGCAAAACAAGCGTACGTAGCGCACACAGCAGGCTTATCCGAATCTCACATGGATTCTTAATCTTACCGACATGGACACTTGCTAGTTGCTAGAAATGCCCCCTAACTTCCCGGCTAACCACCACGTCGCCGGCCAGCTAAACCCTGCTCGACACTTGCGCATGCCGCCGGCCATGCACCGGTTGACCGCGACCGGAGGCGCCTGGACACATCCAACGACCAACTAACGCGAGGGCGCAAGGCTTTGCGCGTTGCAACGACTCGTCAAGTCGCCGGTCACTAGCTATCTAGCTTGTCAGAGGTCAGGTCAATCGGCAGAGTACACCTGCAGTATCTGATCCTGATCCCTGCAGCAGCGAATGGTGCCCCAACCCCCAAGAGACACGAACGATCAGACGACTGGCAGTGGCCGTGTCGGTTGTACTGCCACCCTAAAAAAAAAAATTCTAGCTCACGTTTTGTACCTTAAGTTCGATCGATTATAAATAAAAAGTATCCAGGTTAATGAAACTAAATAAGTACCATCAAATTAATTATGAAATATATTTTCATAATAAATTAATTTAAAGACATAATTGTAAATATTATCCATTAAAAACTTGGTCAAACGTGAACCACCTTTGCACGTAACTTTTGCATTCTTGTCAGGACGGAGGTAATACTAGTGTAGTAGGTTTGTACCGACTACTGTACAAATGCATGTATGGTACAGTGGTCGGGCCAGTGCCCTCTGGATCTCCTGTGCACAAGAACTGTCATTGTTCACGGAAACGCATGGAGTGTCCTGTAGTACTCCTCTACAGAGAGTATGTACAGAAAGTAACTGCCATGTTAGCGCGTCTCGATCGTTAGGAAAAGGATTGAAGTCGACACAGATAGACTGGGACGTAGACCGGATAAACAAGGATATATAACAATACAAGGACAACTAACATGGTGCCTTTGACAAAATCAGAATCAGAATATGGTTAAAGATCTAACAATGTCTCAAAGTGCTATAAAAATGTAGTGAAAGGAGGAAGTTGCTAGTTTTTTTTTTTTTTTGCTTCCAAAATTATATTAGTTTCCTCTATAAGTTGTGAACTTCATCTCTCTAGGAATATTCGTGTAGAGAAAGTGATTGTGTGAGGCTTCAGGCTTGTACTGTTCTAACGAAAATGTTGTACACACGCGGTTCACATATACATGCATGCTGATGAATCTGAGTGACGCGTTTGCTGGAAATAAACCTGCGAGGCTAATTAGTTGTGAGCGCTTTTAATTTGCATGAGCACATCAAGTGTGTAAAAGCACGGGCATTTTTAATTTGTCCAAATCTTGCATGCATGGCTCATTCTTAACCTTATCCTTGGGAAAACTTGCATGCAGGTCACATCGCCGGCGAGCCAAACCCTGCTCGACACTTGCTCAAGGCGCCGGCCATGCACTGGTCGACGGCGACTGTAGGCACACGTCCAACGACCAACTAACGCAGCAAATAAAGCTTTGCGCGTTGCAACGACGACGACTCATTCGGTTGCTGGTCACTTGCTCAGTTGCTTGCGAGATCGATATATGTCAAGTCAGTCGGCACTCGGCAGAGAGTAGAGGTGCACGCAGGGCCTGAAGGTCCCCTACAGACACGAAGGGTCATGTACATATGCCGCACCGGCACTGGAAGGTAATCGTGTGATCGTGTCGGTTGTAGACTTGTTGGTTTGCACCGACCGTATAGTCATGTATAGTAGGAGAAAGTGTATAGCCAGGACCTTCTCGATCTTCCTGTGCGCAAAAAATTGTCATTGTTCAAGTGCTCCGCAGAGTATGCACAGGACGAAGCAACCGTCATGTCAGCATCGGCGAGAAGGATTGAAGTCGGCATAGAGATAATCTTAGGATATATGGAGACTGTCTAACAAGAAGTCAAGGATGACAGGATAAGTATAAGCTACTAGCTAGCTAGGTAGCTTGGCGCTCAATGTCAGGTCATTGCCAAATAATAACATCGCAAGTGTTAAGACTTCAGGCTTTCAGCTTTTGGGGGCATCGTCTCTTAGTTCTGAATTTATTTCCTGCAGAACTAGCGTTTGTAAGCCTGATTGTAATAAAGTGGCACATGCTCTTGCCACAGTTGGGTGTAGCCTTCCTAGTGGCATAAAAACCACTTGGGATCATGTACCTCAGGAGTTTGAGGGGTTGGTGACCAGCGATTTGGCTGTGTCCGATGAGTAGTAGATTTGCTCTAAATTCAAAAAAAATGTATTAGTAAGAAAATTGAAAGTAACTTTCGAAAACTGATTTCCACTCCATATTTAGCAAATGTTACCTTTGTTAGCACTACACGCTAATTTCCCCAATAGGTAACACAAAGTGACTCCCATTATATATATCATCTCTAGAATTTTTCTTAGAACTTTTAGAAGCTTGGAGATATTTTGATGGTTTAAAAATCTTATTTGGCGTTTACCATTTTTTTTAATAAAAATGATGAGACCACCTTAAGAACCATTTTAAACCGAGGTAAAGAGGTAATTTAAACAATTTTAATAGTTGGAGGTACTTCCTTCGTTCCAAATTGTAAGACATATATTGCTTTTACTATGCTACATATAGTGTATATCAAGTGCATAGTAAAATCTATGTATCTAAAAACTCAAAAGTTTTATAATGTAGAATGAAGGGAGTAACATGTTTAATTTAAAAATTCAAAAAATAAAATCAAAGACACTTTTTCCAACCGGTCTGGCAAAATGGGCCGAAAGTGGCCGGGTCCACTTCCCGTGCGCAGACGCGGCTGGTCTATGTAAATGCAACTCCGTCATGCCGGCGCAGCCCATCGACTTTTTTTTCTAGCCTTCTCTTGTTTTTTCCGTCAATCTAGTTCATCGACGGGGGCTGGTCCAATTCATCAGAGTATGACACCATCATCGCCGTCGTCTTCTTCGCCGTCGCCCGACGCCGCCGCCGCTGACACCAGCCTCCCCGAGTGAGCTCTTCCAGTCGTAGTTGTAAATCGCCCCACTATTCCGCTACTGGTATTAGGTTCGTGTTGACTGGAGATTCAAAATTCATTTTTTTTTTCGTTGGTAAGGAACCCTAACTTGCTTGTTCCCCGATGAGCAATCACATCCGATTTTCCACTCCTCCATCAGTGGCGTGGTACTAATCCAATCGAGCGTCCGTTTTGTTTTCTGGGTTCAGTGACAGCGGGTGCTTCGCGTGCTCTAGGTTCGGTCTCGGACTCTCAATTGGCCCCGGAGGACTTGGGTTCCGTGTTGAGGGCGATCAAATTACTCCCAAAAGATTGGGAGTTCAAGACACCCCCGATGCCGTCAGCACCTGGGGAGAAGGATCCACAAGTTACTCCGAGGCCTGCGACGGGGCCTCCTCTGGCTCTCACGCATGTTAATGCCACAGGAAGTCCTGCCATAGACCCGAGGTTGGCGCAGCAGTCTTGGCCCGGCCATGTAGTACTCCTGCGACCTTGTGCACCTTGGCCTCCTCATGTGCCAGTCCCGCTGCTGCTTCCGCAGCAAAATGTGGTTCGCTCTCTGACATCGCCGATTTCAACTCCTTTCTGTTAGTGAGGAACAATGCCTTGTTGCAGACTGTCCTTATGCTGTTTCTTGATGGGCAGGATGCTATGGCAGATGTGGCTGCAGCAGATGTTAATCCTGCGATCGATAGCTGTGATGAGAAGATGTTGCCCAAGGTGAATATGTTGTTCGATGGTGAAAGTGATGCGTATGAGTTCTACAATGCATATGCGGAAAAGGTGGGCTTCTTTGTCCGAAGGTCAACGCTCTGGACAACGTCAAAGAATATAATCACTAGGAGAACTTTTGTGTGCTCGAGAGAGGGTTTCCGGGAGAAGAAGAAGGGAGCAAAGGAAGCAAAGTGTCCACGCCCTGAAACACGAATTGGATGCCCAGCAAGCTTGACCATTAGACTCACTGCTAATGGAAAGTACCGTTTGACAGAGTTTGTGCCGAATCACAACCATCAGCTGGCAACGGCATCTACAGTTCATATGCTGAAAGCAAAGAAAATCAGGCGCAAAGCACGGGCTGTGAGAGAAAATCTGGCAGATGATACTGTGAGTACACCAGAATTTGAGAATGAAGATGAGGCATATGAATTTTACAGCATGTATGCGGGGAAAATTGGGTTCAGTGTGCGTAGGGCTAGCATGACGGTGAATACTGAGAATGTTATAACCAGAAGAATGTTTGTTTGTTCAAAAGAAGGGTTCCGTGAGAAGAAAAGAGGAGCGAAAAGAGTAAAGAACCCTCGACCAGAAACGCGGACTGGCTGTCCGGCATGTATGGTCATCAGGCTTGGAACTAATGGCAAATATCAAGTCACAGAATTTGTTACCTGCCACAATCACCAGCTTGGGGCTGCAGCAGCTTCTGATCTTGTCATGGCATCTGGGAGTACAGAAAATGATCAAGATGATGGAGTTGATCAGGCACATAGATCACCCGATGATTCTGTTCACAAGCAAAATCTGATTAATGGAAGTGGCACTCTAAATTCCCTAGAAGGTAGAAGTTGCAAAAGATACAAGTGTACAAAGACTCCACACTCAGGTGATGTTGGTGCTACACTAGAGTACCTGCAAAAGGTGCAGCATGATAACCCTTCATTCTTCTATGCTGTAAAATCTGATGAGGATGAGAACTTCACGAATTTTTTCTGGGCAGATTCAAAATCTATTGTGGACTTTTTCCATTTTGGTGATGTAGTATGTTTTGATTCAGGATATGCATTGCAAGGCTATGATAGGCCATTTGCTTTGTTTACAGGTGTGAATCATCATAAGCAGACAGTTATCTTTGGTGCTGCAATTATGTATGATGAAAGTAAAGAAGCTTTCAAATGGTTATTAGATACTTTCAAGATGGCAATGAATGGAACACATCCCAAGACATTGTTAACTGATAGATCTGTTGCCTTAAGTGAAGCTGTTGCAGCCACGTTGCCTGCTACGGCCCATCGTTATTGTGTGTGGCAAATTTACCAAAATGCTCTGCAGCAGCTGAGTCAAGCTTTCCATGGTTCGAAAACTCTAGAATGCAACTTCAAGAGATGCCTATTTGATTGTGAGGATGAGGATGAGTTTGTGACAGCATGGAAGGAAATGTTGGAAAAGTATGACCTAGAAGATAATCAATGGCTAGAAGATTTGTTCTCAATAAAGGAGAAATGGGCACTGGCATATGGCCGTGATGCATTTTATGCTGATATGAAAAGTGTCCAGCAAAAGGAAAGTTTGACAAGTGAGCTGAAGAAACATCTATCCTTGGAATGTGACCTTTTGAACTTCTTTGAGCAGTTTGAAAGACTGTTATGTGATCGTCGATCTGCAGAGATGGAGGCTGATGTGAATGCTAATCAGAGTACAAAGAAGCCACCTTCTATGCGAATGTTAAGGCAAGCTGCCAATGTATATACACCTTCTGCCTTTAAAATGTTTGAGAGAGAATTTGAATTATACATGGATTGCATGCTCTACATCTGTGGTGAGATGGGCACAATTTTCGAGTACAGAATAAGTGTCGAGGACAAACCAAGAGATCACTTTGTTAAATTTGATTCACTCAATTCCATGATGAATTGTACTTGTAAGACGTTTGAATTTATTGGCATCCCATGTCGCCATATGCTGAAGGTACTTGACACGAGGAATATCAAGGACCTTCCTATTCAGTACATCGTGAAAAGGTGGAGGAAGGATGCCAAATCAGGATCCTCAAATGGTGGTTGTGCTTTCTCATTTGATAGTGATCCTGTTTCTGCTCACATAAAACGTTATAATTTTTTGTGTCGTATGTTCAGTATAGCAGCGGCTAGAGCTGCAACTGCTGCTGAATCATTTGCATATATGGAAAACCAGTCAAACATACTGATGGATCAAATAGAGCAAGTTATTCAAACCAGGCCCCCTGACATAGCTGATCTTATTGGTCCTAATTGTGACAGAACTCAAAATTCAGTTGACAATATTGTTGCTGAAGGCATTCACAGTCATACTAATTTTCCTAATGGCTGCACTGATGGTATGTGCTGAAGTATTGGTTTTCTTTCCATTTAAATACTTCTTGTTGCCACCCAATAAGGGCATTATGTGCATTGCAGGCTCTCTAACATTTCCGTTCACATTGGGTGCTGGCACATTGGATTACCGCTGACTGGTACCTACTACTGTTAGGATGGTACTGCAGTACAGGACAAAGTATTTCTGTCTCGCTATGCACAACATGATGTGTCATTTTAATATTTCACAATGAAACCATGCTTGTATGGCTGCATCATTTACTCGCTACTCTTTTACTTGACCTTCTGCCAGAAGATATTTTGTTTAATTCATTTGCTGACCAAGTCTTTTTAGGCAGGCAGAATGACATAATGGATGTTCTACTAATCTGTTGGTGACTTCACATTAACTGCAGAGCTGCAAATAACAATGGCACGCCTATTTCACAGGTTGGCAGGTAGACTTTACAATTGCTGGAGATCCGTTTAGTTGTCCTTAGGAAGTAATCTCAGAGATTATTACTTTTACACAACAAAAGCTTACCTCCCTGCGAAACTACTGAACATTGCAGGCCTGATATTTCACCCAAAGAAAGAAGTCATTTTCCCTCCTTCGCCAGCACTAATTGTATATACTTGCTGGGAAAGGATCTTTCATGAGGTCACATCACATCACCTGGTTTTCCAGCCTGGTTATTGTGCATAGGATGTTCCTGGTAATTTGAGGGACTACGTGTGTGTTGCCAGTTAACAAGGTGATGCTGCTGTGCTTTAACCAAGCGAGCCCATCTGAGCTGTTTTTAACCCGTGCTGTACTGTGCATGCTGGTTCGGTAGCCTTGTCATCCCAGCTCTGTAATGTACAGGTTTTTGAAACTCATTACGATAATATAATAGCTTGTACGTGAGAGTGGCACATGAATTCGGGAAATAAGAATGAGGATGTGAGGCAATCTGTATACTTAGATATGTAGGCTTATCAGCCTACGAGCTTGTTTGTTTGAACTTATCAAGCTATGTACAGTGTTTTTTCTCACGACAAATCAGTATAAATTCAGCTCCTAACTTTTTTTAGAATAGAATTGTTTATAAAATTCCAATGTAATTTGTTCCAAATCCACTAGAATCTTTTGAAACAGTCGAATACCCCATAGAACCATTTCTATGGGGTACTTGTTGAATCGTTTCAACAAATCAGTTCAAAACTTGTTAACAAAAAATTAAAAAAATGAACTCTGAAGTTTTCCGAGAGATGCCTGATAAAAATTGTTTCAATGGTGACAAGTATATATGAAATGTTGGAAGAGTACGATCGGTTCAATGCCATGAAGAGGTCGCCTCAGTCTCTCAACAATATACAAATGTGGAAATAAATAAAAATCCAATCGTCGTTGTACAGTACAATAAAAAATAATCGGTAATCAGTATCGGCATCGCAGCTAAGTCACGACCATGATAATGAAAAGGCTGCATTAGACTTGTATAACTGACAAGGTGTAGTCCTCGAGTAAAAGCCGTTGACATAACCGGCAAGGAATCCTTCACTTGTAGAAACAACATGAGCTATTTTGCGGCAAATTTTCACTCTTATTATCCGACAGCTACAAGGTCATGTAATAACTATATAATATATATCCACCAGAAGAAAAGCTGCCTCAAAATAAGCATGTGCAAGCCCCTTGTGCTCCCTAAATGAATATATGCCTCGTCCAACATGACCCGGTGGTCTGTTTGGTTTCCAAGCTCACTAGGCACTCATCGTTTGGTGAAAAATCCTTGAGTTAACGAGGAAAAATCGTAATCTTTGCCAGATTGTGCGGGGAGAGTAGAAGATGCAGTTGATGCAGTGCCGTTGTTGCTAGCACCTGCTGCCGTGGCCCCATTTGCTGGGACAGCTAAACCAGTGTTGTACACCCTGCAATCAACAAAATGGACATATGATCAATTACTGAGTTCAATACATATCTAAATTTTGTTTACAAATCCAATTTGGTGCAGCATGAAATTCCAACGACCGCAATCTGCAACTAGCAGACAGTATAGCTTACCCAGGAGTGCCAAAACCAAAGGTACCAGAAGAAAAGTCCTGATTGTTGTTCGCAACCTGTCCAATAGAAAAACAAAGAGAGATATAACACGTGGTAAAATATTATCCTGATATTATTGTGCCAAAAAAATTACATATGACATCTTTAAGTCTCTTTACCTTGGTGGCACCATTCTGTGCTGCTGCTGGAGTCAACCCAGGATTTTGATAACCAAGATTTGTCCAGTTTTGGAAAGGCAAGGTTCCAAGAGGGGGATTAGAACCATTAGCATTTAGCTGATTGGCATTCCCTGGAATCATTTGTGGTGCATTTCCAGCTTTAAGAGCAGCCATTAGAAGAGCTTGCTGCTGAGACATAAACGCCAGCTGCTGCTGATGGGCAGCAAATGGAGATACCATATTGGACTGCAAAACATAACTATTTCTTAGATAGACCATAGATGTGTCCTTTCTTTTAGGTAGAGCCATTTTTCAAGAACAATGTTTTAAAAGGACTGTTGGTGCTCACCTTCTCAAACAAACTCATGATATCATTCTTCGCATTTACTTGGGAAACAGCTGGAGCTGAGGATATTGACACAGCTGGTGAGTCTTTAAATAAGTCTTCTATTCCAGATGTTGACTGGGTCTTGCTTTCTGCTGGTTTGGCAGAATCTTTTTTCTCTGAGCTAGGTACTGGTTGTGCAGCTGAACAATTTTGAATATTCCATGAGCAACAGTAAAAAAAGTGACATGGAAATCCATAAATATTGTACTAAGATCCAAGAAAGTGAGGAAGGCACAATAAAGTTCCCATGTAAATAGAATAACTCATCAGTCGAATAGTCACAAGAACTCACACTGGAAGCCATCCCAAGCATTATCATCGTTTGAAGATGACTCTGACTCTTTCTCTGTTGTTCCATCCATTGATAACATGTTAAAGAGATCAGTAGCATAATCAACTTTAGGAGGTGGCACAACAGATGGCTTCTCAACTTTAGGGGGTGTTGCCTCAACTTTGGCAGGAGATTTCTGTGGCTGAGGTGAAACCACCTTAGGAACTGGTGGTTCTACCTTTGGGGGCTGAGGTGATGCCTGCTTCCCATGCAATCATGCCAGATTAGAAGGGGTTACATTGATGTGTTAAAGTGATTGAAAACTAAGAATTATACAATGTGGATTACTCAGTCTGACTTAAAAGAACAAGAGCTAAAATTTCAAAAGAACTATGTCTAAAGACACATCTGCCAGTTTCACATTGACAGATTGATTGTTGTTTAGGAAAGTTTTGGTAGTGAAGGATTACCTGAGAGGGTATCCTTGAAGCTACAGGTGCAACTTTGCTCGGAAGAGCTGGTGAACCACGGTTTTGCTCAAATGAAGATCTATGACCATGTCCACTCCTATTAGCACTAGCCGGAGACTCTTGGCTCTTCTCATCTCGAACACCGGAGGAAGGTCGTGATGTTCCATTCCTCGGTACCCATCTCTTGTCCTCGTATCTACATTTCAGACATAATATATGTCACGTGTTGACATTAGTGTTTGAAGAGCAGGAGGATAAGAATAAAGAATGATATATTCAAGGTACTGAAAGATCTGGAAAGAAACATACTTTGCACGGATGAAATTCTCTATCCCAACCCTATCATAGTTAGGAGGCAGCTCTGCTTCCCAATAGCTATTTGCTTTTTCATTTCCCATTGCTGCAAGAAGATGAATACAATCATCATGAGAAATGCCATCGTGGTTTTATACAACTAAAAATGTCCTTCAAGTTTCACACCAGATAGTAATTCATACATTGAATAAATGCAACTTGCTCTGGCAGCCATGTATCCAGGGTGGCAGATCTTACCTGTGTAAGAAAATGCTTTAGTAAAATAGTAAACGTGGTGGATTATTTGGTAACACGGTATGTATAATAGCCAATACAAAATGAAAGAAAGCAAAAACATGTTTTGTTAAGGCATCAAAAGGATTGTTGTCTTCTATCTGGCTTTCACAAGCAATTTGTTATCCACAAAATTAAACAAACTCGAATGCAATAAGATAATGATAGAAGCAATGTAACCAAAAAAAAAACATAAGCACAACTAGATGCTAAGGTTCTTGCATGATAAGTATAGTTAAGCATTTAAGCTGATACTCCACGATCGGATAGTGCTGTAGTGATTCATGATTGCTGTGATGTCAGCGAGTTAATGTAGGCGACATAGTACACAATTAAAGTGTAAACATTTGACGCTGTAAACAACAGGTCAACAGCTAGCAAATTGTCCACAAATGCAGATCACCCTATGTCAGAAATCAGCGTTGCAGCTTCAAATCAATTCAGTGAGGACATCTATGCATAATAAAATGTCTCTAGTGGCGGTGATGCTGAGTTCGAAAAAACGGTGAAGCTCAGCCAGGGCCAGTCACTGACCTTAGATATGTGCACCCCCAGGCTTCTATGAATTCCAGAACATGTCATACATATAAAGATCCCTAGATTCACACTTGCCCATCGAGGACCCCTGCAATATGGTCACAGATAGGAATGTCAGCATGAACAAGAGTTGTAAGAAGAAGTATCTACCCATAGTCATGGAATGGAAAGCAGTCAAGGAGGCTTTCCTACATTCACTAGGGGCCTAGGATAAAACCAAAACTACAAACCACCAACGCCATTAAACTCCTTTGAGCTGACATAAAAATTTCATTTTAGGCCCTTCTCCTGAAAGCAAAGGTCTGTACATGTAACATATATGCCTAAACAAATGGTAGATGTTTTGAGACGTAAAATAGTGCTCCTCTATATAAATGGTAGATGTTTTGAGACGTAAAATAGTGCTCCCTCTATATAAAATATCAAAATGCCATGTCCTCAAGCGGCAACTGGTGACACTTGTAACACAGCTATTTGACATCTAGCTATGCCTAATGTACCATTTTCCATGTTTGGAACAACCAAATGGCACAGTTCCACTCACTTCGACTTGCAGTCCGCGCATTCTCTATTCTCAGGCAGCCGAAGAAGACTTTCCAATATCTGGAACAAGAAAATACAATTAGTTTAAAAAAAGGATAAAGGTCTCAGATAAGGCCAACATGCATACGTGAATGATGCAAAACAACATAAACACCGCATGGTACCACTAAGCGTGTCGACAAAATGGCGAATTTTAGGCTTGACATCAAAGACAGCTAGTGAGTTTACTTGTTCTGTGAACTAAACAAAAGTGAGCCACAAATCATTTTCCTTTTCTTATGTACTCCATCCCTTCCAAATTATAAGTTGCTTTGACTTTTTTGATACATCCATTTTGCTATGTATATAGATATAATAATATGTCTCCCCATAGCAAAATGGACGAACCAAAAGTCAAAGCGACTTATAATTTGGAACCGAGGTAGTACACAGCAAGAGAAAGGTAATACAATCTGTAAAAGTCCGAGACCATACTGGTTAGAAAATTCGGGAATCAGACCGCTGAATCGTAACTCGTATAGGTCGGATGAATTCAGCAAAGCACCAAACATCACCAACAGTAAGCGTCGGCTCCTTGGTTCCCACATGGCCCTTAGCAAAACGGAACGGTGCAGAGCTCGGATCTGCCACCTCGCATCAACTCACTAGCGGAACCACAAAGCAATCACAGAGGTCAGCGCAACGGCGCATGGGAAATCAAGGGCCGGCACAACCGCAGATCCCGAATCTCCGACTCAGGACAGGACAATTAACCTCACAACAAGAAACGGCTTGCCCCTCATTCCTCCTACCAATTGAGGCAGCAGCAGCGCGCGGTCCCGATCTAAGAAAAACTCGGAGAAGGACAAGGAGCAGGAATCAACAACCGGACCTTCTTGTGCTTGGCGTTGAGCTCCTTGGAGACGGAGGCCTTCTCGTTCATGGCTGCGCCCGCCGAATCCTCCGACCTGATCAGCCCTAGGATCCCCTGATTGAGTGATTATTGGGCAAGGATTTGGGGGAGGGGGAGGGGATTTCGGCCTCCTCCTCTTTCCTTTCTCCCTCCTCTCCTCTCCTCCCTGTGTTTTTGCTTTGCCGCGTCGGGAGGGTCGAGGAGAGAGAAAGGGAGAAACAGGGGGAGAGGGATCTGTGCCGTGCGTCTCCTCTCTTCGCGGCTTGACCTTCTTCTCGCTGGCTTCCTCGCTCGCTTCCACTCTCTCTCTCTCCCTCTGAATTCCCTTGTTTTATTTATCTAATTTTTCTCGTTCTGTCTATGAGCGGAGTAATTTATTTCTGTGGTTTGACAATGATGGTGTGGTGCGAGGGTTTGCTGGCCTAACCACGATTAAGCCCGGATATTTTTGCTCCGCTCACACTAGCTAGAGTATATCGTTTGTAGCCAAAATCCCAGTAAAGGCTTGTTCGGTTGCCAAGGAACGAGGGTCTAGAATAATTTCTAGTTGGAACAGTTCACTAATTTATATAATCTTGAGAAGCTGGAATTGTTTCTAGGTCCATTCCTAAGCAACCGAAGTGACCCTAAATCATCAACACTTTCACAGACATTGATCTTTTCTTTACTAAGCAGCAAAGAAAAAAATGCTCTATTTTGATAGGGTTTTTATAAGCAAGTCCTAATTACATAGGGCAACGACATATACTCGTCGAGTAGTGTCATCTCATTCCACACCCGCCAGACAAAATTCTATCCACTAAACTACATGTACTCACATGCGGCTAAAAGAATTTAGCCGGTAAAAATAACCGATGGATGTATCTGAATGCATACCTGCCACAAAAAAAAAAAACATGAATATATTATACTATTAAAATCATATATCGTCAAGTATTTGTGAACAAAGAACAACAATTATAACATAGCAACAACTTGTCACTAATCAGTAGTCTAATAGTCATAAATATATTGGACATGTGTATATTTAACAGAAATTAATAAAGACATAGATGTTACTAAGACGGGTATAAAATATCTACGGCAGGTACACGGGTGTGGGTAGTATGTTCCCGTACCAACACCCACTCTACCGATGAGATTTCTACCTATTATACCTATTAGCATACCCGTGGATGGAAATATCTTCTCATACCCACCTCTTTATTCGCGTAAAACTTATCATGTAGTCAGATTTTGGGTACTCATTGATATCCCTAATCCAATACCAAAATGATCCACTCCATATGTCATCATTTTCATAATACCAGTAATCTAGGCGAGATTATCCCATAGGATTCGTAGGGTCCCATATACATGATTCTATTTTTGAATATGTGAACATCTTTAACCAAATATTTATCTATTTTCTATCATAATACAATAGTATCAAAAGAAAGCCACCATATTCTCCAAGAGGGTTTACAAATTATCACATTCATTAAATGAGAAAAAGAAAATAACTTACGCCATTATATTTTATGGTAATTTAACGTCTTAAATTAAACCAAAAACACATATCTACTAAAATTAAGAAAAGTAGACTCTGACTAAAAAATAACAATTTGATCCATAAGACACAATTAGTAAATGGCAAATTTGAACAAAAATAGTTTGATCGCCAAATGATTTGGGAAGGAAAAATACCCAAATAAAGTATCATTAGAAAATATCTAACTTCAACATTAAAAATTAGAAAAGAAAGTAGTAATTTGATTGTCGTATGTTGGAAAACACATAAATAAAAAGTCAAAGTATTACTATAAATGAAGTTAAAAAGTAATCTCTTTCACTCTCAAATGATTAAAAGGATCAAAATGCCCAAAATGGGGTGAATTGGGCTAATTCTAATTTTTTTTGCAATAGTTAAACCCTATACTTAGCCCACTTCACCCCTTGTGCCTAGAATATGTTTCTATTGTTCTACCGCACAAAAGTTTTACACCCTAGGTTCCAATCCTACTCTAGCATAGCAATTCTAAGAATGCAAAGACAAGAAATGAATTGTTCAAATGTAAATGCTTAAAGTAAAGAGAGGAGAAGGAACGCGACGATGTTTTGCCGAGGTATCGGAGAGTCACCACTCCCCACTAGTCCTCGTTGAAGCACCCACGCAAGGGTGTAGCTCCCCTTGATCCGCTCAAGGATCAAGTGCTCTCTAAGGGCTGATTCTTCGACACTCCATCGCGGTGAATCGTCCACAACCGCTCATAACTTGAGTTGGGTCATCCACAAGCTCCGCCGGATGATCACCAAACTCCCGATCACCGCCAAGCCGTCTAGGTGATAACGATCACCAAGAGTAACAAGCACGAACTCTCACTTGACCACAACAAGCCTAATGAGAAGGGTGGATGCACACTTGCTACTCTCCTTACACTAATGAGGCCTTAATCTTGGATTCTCGAATCTCAATCACCTCACTAGGCTCTTGCTCTCCTTTGCACTCTCAAGGGTGTTTCTCAGCTGAACAAATGGACAAGAGACCTCCCTTTGACAAGTGGAAAAAGTATTTATACCCCTCATTCAAAACATAACGTTTGGAGGTTGAGTCATCACTCTGCGGGGTGACCGGACGCTCTGGTCAGGGTGACCGGACGCTCCAGTCAGATATCCCCGCCACTATGTCAGAAAGAGACGTTAAGTTTTGACCGGACTCTGACCTGCGTCCGGTCAGCACTGACCGGACGTGTCCGGTCATGAAAAACTACTCTCTGAAACCTTACTGATGTTGACCGGACGCTGGCACCCAAAGTCCGATCACTTCACTATTCAGCGTCCGGTCAGTTATCGGATCCTGATCAGCGTTCGGTCAGCACTGACCGGACACGTCCGATCAGGAATCTCCCTCTCTAGAACCTCTCTGGAGTTGACCAGACTCTGGCACCCAACGTCCGGTCACTTTTCACTCAGCGTCCGATCGCAACCAGACGGCTCCAGTTGATCAAATAAAGTGACCGGACTCACCCTTCAGCGTCCGGTCATAACCAGGCCAGCGTCCGGTCAGTTATTTGACCCTCTATTCACTTCCAACTCGAAATCATATGTGAATAAAGTTTACTCCAATTGATCTTAGGGCTACTCCAGAGCTACCTAGTGCTAGATTTGACAAGTGTGCACCACACCTAACTCACTAGACTCACCTAGGTCAAGCTACTAGTCCATACCCCCCTTAATAGTATGACCAAAGGAAAAACAAAGTCCTAAACTACTCTAAGTGTCTCTTCAACACCAAACGACACTTAGACCTAAGGATCGGACGACGGGGCAGGAGCAGACGAGTCGGGCGCTGAGGTGCGGTGAGAAATCTAGAACCGTGCAGCAGCATCCTCTGACCCTGAGATCTGAGCGGTCTGACCCTCTGTCGCTGTAAGTGAAGTAGAAGCGGTCTGGGTCTGCTCTGGTACTATCGCGGCCTGTGACTCTGGAGGTATCACGGTAGTCGGTGGCTTTGATGATGCAATAGATGACGGGAGCGTCTCATTAGTCTTAGTAACTGGAGCAACTGTGGTAGGAGCAGAGACTCGTAGCTCTGGCGGTGTAGGCTGCCCTGTAAGCTCGCTGAAAGTGGCACCGAGGCTCCTAGAAACTAGGATGTCAGTCACAAGCACTGAGGAACTCTTAGGCGGAGTGAAGCCCGTAACAATAGGTGTGAAGTGAGGACCATGGGCTGTCACTGGCGAAGCAAACCACTGGGACACCTGCTCTGTAGGTGAAGCAAATTGAGTAGCTAGTTGTCCCTGACTCTGAAGCCCACCAGGCTATACAGCTGGAGTCACTGAAGTGGTGGCAGGCTGGGCGATCTGAGGTGTAGACTGTGGCGGAGCAACCCTAATAGCAGTGACGACATACTGCATAAAACCAAGTAATTGCTGCTGGATCAGGAGCTACTGCTGCATGGCCTGCTACTGCTGTATGGCCTGCTGTTGTCTCTAGAACTCGTCCTATCTAGTCTAAACCTATGCTAATGTAGCTGCGGTCTCATGGGCCTGGCGTGCCTGATCCTGCTTCATCCGCTCAAGAATTGTTAGAAGAGTGGGGTCTGTCTGCTGTGGCTGTGGAGCTAAGCTGGAGCCACTGGCCTCTCTGTAATGTGGTCGAGGAGGCATCTAAGGAATAGCCTGATAATCATTATCAGAGCTATCACTAGGGTTGCTCTCGACCACACCCTCCCGCTGAGCATCTAGCTACTCCTCCTCTGTCGCTGCAATGCCCCTGATGATCTCATCCTGCTGGGTTGCTGTCTCTGGGACATTTGGGCGATGACTCGGCTGGTGAGGTGTCCTCGCACTACTGTGGTGGAGCATATGAGTCATGTTATAAGGAGGGAACTCTATAGTAGCACCTATGTACTCAGCCATCGTCTCTAGGGACTTCTATGTAACTGTCTTTCTAATCAAGAAGGTAATCCAGTGAGCGTGGGGCAGCTTGTCTATGACCTTCGAACCCCTCTGCAAGATTGTCCTCCATCTCTAAAAGAATGACATCCCAAATATCAAATACTGTCTGCTGCACTAGAGAGTTCACCAACCATAACTGAATGCGAGTCAATCCCTCGCGATAACCCATCCTCGTGAGCAGAGTCTTCCTCATGATAGCATCAAAAAGCCGAGCTGTAGAAGTAAGGTCTCATGGTGTCCTACTCGACCCCTCACCAAATGGCTCTATGAAGCATGGTCGTACAAGATCTATGGGTGTCACAAGCCCGTCGTGAGGGCGTCTGGGAGGCTCTGTCTGACCATAGCAAACCTCATGAAGACGAATGGGTGACTCTAGAATCTTGAGAATCTCTCTAACCCTCGAGCTCTTCAGCCTATAGTCACGGCCTCTGAATGCAAAGTGTATGAATCTATGCCTCAGGTCAATCCAAAGTGAAGAGTATAACTCATGGACCCATGATGGAACATAGCGGCCAGTCCGTCCAAGAAGGTCTATCAACCCTGGCAGATAAGATAGATGGGGATGAATCTGCTCGTCTGTTGCTGCAACAAGTGACTCAATAGAGCAAACTCTCTAAGATATAAATGCAACTCCACTGTTTAGATAAGCATTGTAGAAGTCCTCCTGCAGTGGTGTATAGAAGTGCTCAGAAGCACGCTCATCCTGCCTCAGTGGAAACCAGTCCTCAAACTGCATGAAATGGAGCTGCTGCACTTGCTTGGCTGTGGCTGCCCTCAAGTCAAGGTGAGTCACCGGAGGCAGACCCTGTGGTCTGGGAGGTGGATGAGAGCCCCTCCTCTGTGTCTCAGGCCTCGGCGACACCTGAGTATGAGTACGACTAGAGCGTCGTAGCTATGGCTGAGGTGCCTGCTCTGTCTCCTCGGTCTGCTCAGCATGCTGAGTATCCTCTGACTACACTAGTGGCTATGTCTGCTGCTATGTCTCCCCCTGAGGCTGACTCTCCTCTATAGTGACACGCCATCCTCCAAGCTTGACAGTCCCAGCTGGACTACCATAAAGACTCTCAACCCTCTCAACGATGGCCCTCTGAGCTGGTGATAGCTAATCTGCAATACGGACACCATTTCGAGCTCCACCTCTCTCTCCTCGCTCAGCGACGTCTGCCACTGCTGCTGCTCGCTCAGCCTCCACATCAATGAGCTTCCGCTTCTTTGTTGTAGTCTTCTTCGCCTTGCCTTTCTCCTGAGCAGTCAAACGAGGCAGAGGCCTCAGATCCTCATCACCTAGACCACCTTTGGCATTCTTGACACGTGCCATTGCTGGAGCTGAAAAGAACTACTGCCACAGACGAGAATCAACTGCCAACTAACATTCGCGAGGCTTGGCATCGATCCGTACTCGTGGGCTTGGCCCCGAGTTCACTGACAACTGCAAAGACAACCACAAAAGCACCGACTCACTGCATGATAGAATAGATAGGATATATGAATAATTATAATATACACCTAGAGATACGAAACCCTAGGAAGCTAGCAGTTGGTACGAAATTGAAAGCGATGGCTTGCAACCTGACGAACCGGCGAACCGAGGACCAATCAGTAGAGGAACGAACGACGGGGCACCACATGGTCAGTAATGGCAAGGGTTAGGAGTTGTGATGTGGTGGCTGAGAAGATGTGGTGACAGAGACGGACTAGGGCACCAGTGAGGATGCAGAGACGTGTCGGCAGAGTTGGTCGCTGGCATGGCATGGAACACGATGGTGGCGGTGCTGGTGCGCTGTTGCGGCGAGGGAGGCACAGGCGGCGACGCTGGTGTGCTGCGGGTGCATTGAAGTAGTGTGGCACGGGCGCATTGGCGCAGTGCGGTGCTGGCACGGGAGAGCGGAGCAGGCGTGGTGGCGAAGACACAGCGGTGGAGGCGCGACTAGGGCTTGGGCGCGAGGCGCGAGCATGGATGGCTACGACGGCAAAGTCGGCGGGATAGCGTGGCGGCATGGTTAGGGCAAAATGCGAGCGCGAGTGGTTGGGGTTATATGGTGCCCCCCCATGACGGATAAGAAAAGGAAAGAAATAGAGTCCTAGATCCAACCAATTTCTACTAACCGGACGCTCCGGTGGCAACGACCCGACGCTGCCACCCAGAGTCTGGTCGACAACAGAGAGATCCAAAACCTCTCAAGTCACGACCGGACGCATCCGGTTACCCTTGACCAGATGCAGCCAGAGTCTGGTTGGTCCTAACAACATTTTCTTCGCTTGACCGAACGCAGGGACACCATCTGACCGGACGCAGGATGAGCATTGTTTTAGCGTCTGGTCACTCCTATACAGCAACGGTTCACCTCCTATGAACTGATCGGACACTGAAAGCAGCGTTCGGTCGCCATTTTTCAGCGAATATTCAATGTTCCTTCGCGCTACCTATTCCCAGTCAAGTCCCAACTTAAATAAGATTCAAATAAACACCAATTGTGACTGATGTGAGTGTCCTCTCTCAAACCCTCAAAATTTTAAAATATTTTGCCTTTGGCTATAATCCTTTTTATGAAAATAGGCAATAAAAGGGTAATCGAAAGGAAACGACAAAGTAACACACATGCATATGCAATGCAATACTCGAAAGTAATTCTAGTTGCTTGTCAAGTTTGATCCAAGGTTAAGCTTCTTCACACTTTTTTTGGCGGTTATCTTAACCATATTAAACAAGCCCTAAATGTATTACCAAAACTTGAACATGTTGTATATTACAATGCAATGCAATGCAAGGGACAACACAAGCTCGTTTTCTAGTGAAGTTACAAAAATCAAGCACATTGAGCTCATTCCTCAACCGACAAAATATAGCATCATCTAGCGGTTTAGTGAAGATATCCGCCAATTGATCCTCGGTCCTTACACCTTCTAGTGATATATTATTTTTAACAACATGATCTCTAAAAAAGTGATGGTGGATATCTATGTGCTTGGTACGAGAGTGTTAAACCAGATTATTAGCAAGATTTACCGCACTCTCATTGTCACACAGAAGAGATACCTTTTCTAGAACTACACCATAGTCTAGCAAAGTTTGCTTCATGTAAAGTATTTGTGCACAACAAACACCCACGGCAATGTATTATGCTTCGACGATGAATAAAGCCACACTATTTTGCTTCTTGGAGGACCAAGACACTAGTGATCTACCAAGCAAATGGCACCCTCTAGATGTGCTTTTTCTATCAATTTTGCAACCGGCATAATCCGAATCAGAATAGCCAACTAGTTGAAATCTAGCTTCTTTGGGATACCAAAGACCAATGCTTGGTGTGTGCTTAAGGTACCTAAGGATTCTTTTCATGGCAACCAAATGAGCTTCCTTAGTATTAGCTTGAAATCTAGCACACATACACACACTAAACATGATGCAACCTCGGTCTTGTCATGAAGGAAGAACACCCATGTATATCTAGAGTAGTCATCAACAATCACAAGATAATAAAGATTTCCTCCCAAACTCTTGTACGTTGTTGGTCCAAATAAGTCCATGTGAAGGAGCTCTAGCACTCTTGTTGTTGACATAAAAGCTTTTGTAGGATGAGTGTTTGCAACTTGTTTGCCGGCTTGACATGCACTACAAAGCTTGTCCTTCTCAAATTTCACATCCTTCAACCCTCTCACCAATTCATTCTTCATAAGCTTCTTGAGTGAGCTCATCCCAACATGAGCAAGTCTTCTATGCCATAGCCACCCAAGTGATGTTTTGGTGAATAGGCATGTCTTCAAGTTGGCATCTTCGAAGGTAAAATCAACTAGATATAGGTTGCTGTATCTAAATCCCTTGAATATAACTTGATCATCATCTTTCTTAGATACAACCACTTCCTTCTCGATAAACAAACATTGAAAGCCAAGATCACATAATTGACTAACGGATAGCAAGTTGAAACTCAATGAAGCAACATATAGCACATTTGAGATTGAATGATCATTTGATATTGTCACTTTGCCCAATCCTTTGACTTTACCCTTTGAATTATCACCAAATGTAATTATTTCTTGACCATCAACTTCTTCATCTAGTAAGGTGAACATACGAGGATCACCGGTCATATGTTGAGTGCAACCACTATCAATTACCCAATGACTTCCACCGGTCTTGTAGTTTACCTACACACAAGAGATCAAGCTTGTTTAGGAACCCAAACTTGTTGAGGGCCCTTGACTTTCTCAACAAGAGACTTTGCAACCTAAATTTTCTTAGGCCTATTTTTGTTGGGATGTCCTAAGAACATTACTTTCATTATTCCACTAGAGTCCTTTCTAAGCATGTAATGAGCATTGAAAGCAAAAGATCTAGCATGCTTGGGCAAGGGTTGTGGTGGTGGAGTTTGACACTTATGGGCAAAGTGACCTTCTTGTCCACACTCAAAACACCTCTTTGGTTTTGGCTTTGACTTGTGTTGTTGTTGGTGTTGAGCTTGAGCCTTCTTCTCTTGATGTGTGAAAGCATCTAGGCCTCTAGCTGGGTTTCGATGATTAATAACAATACGAGATTACTGTGACTAACGTGTGTTTTGCAGATGCAATTAAGTCAGGTAATGTAACAGAAATTGATTGGGCAATCATAGTTGTCATGCCCCTATGATAGAAATTATTTTGGTTTTCAAAGGATGGACAACAAGGTTAAGGATGGACTAGTTCTAAGTGTCGTTTGGTGTTGAAGAGACACTTAGAGTAGTTTAGGACTTTATTTTTCCTTTGGCCTACTATTAAGGGGGGTATGGATGGGTAGCTTGACCTAGGTGAGTTAGTGGGTTAGGTGTGGTGCACACTTGTCAAATCTAGCACTAGGTAGCTCCTAAATAGCCCTAATATCAATTGGAGCGAACTTCATTGACATATGATTGTGGGTTGAAAGTGAATGGAGGGTCAAATGTTGACCGAACGCTAGTTCTGGTGTCACCGGACGCTGGCACAGAGTCCAGTCAATTCATTTAATCTTGGTGAAGTCGTCTGGATGCGACTGGACGCTGAGTGAAATGTGACCGGACGCTGGGTGCTAGAGTTCGGTCAACTCCAAAGAAGGTTCGAGAGAGGAGAATCTCGATTAGGACGCAGCGCCCCGGCCAAGTCCGACCGACTGGCTGGTCGTCGTTTCGGCTACTAACCGGACGCTGAAAGCAGCAAAGTGATCGGACGCTGGGTGCCAGAGTCCGGTCAACATCAGTAAGATTCTAGAGGGTAGTTTTTGTGACCGGATCGCTGGTCAGTGTTCGGTCACAACTTAACTACTCGATGGCGGGGAGAACTGACCGGAGCGTCCGGTTACCCCGCAGTGGCACATAACGGTTCGTTTTGAATGAGGGGTTATAAATAATTCCTCTATTCACTCAAGGGATCACTTTTAGTCATTTCAACAGCTGAGAAACACCCTTGAGAGTGCCAAGGAGAGCAAGGTCCTAGCGAGGTGATTGAGATTTGAGAATCCAAGAGAGAGGCCTTATTAGTGAAAGCAAGAGTAGCAAAGTGTACATCCACCCTTCTCATTAGGCTTGTATGGTCAAGTGAGAGCTCGTGCTTGTTACTCTTGGTGATCGCCATCACCTAGACGGCTTGGTGGTGATTGGGAGCTTGGTGATCATCCGGCGGAGCTTGTGGATGATCCAACTCAAGTTCTGAGCGGTTGTGGGTGATTCACCGCGATGGAGTGTCAAAGAATCAACCCATAGAGAGCACTTGATCCTTGTGTGGATCAAGGGGGAGCTACACCCTTGCGTGGGTGCTCCAACGGCGACTAGTGGGGAGTGACGACTCTCCGATACCTCGGCAAAACATCGCTGCGTTCCTCCCTCTCTCTTTACTTTAAGCAATTCAATTCTTGTCTTTACATTCATAGAATTGCCATGCTAGAGTAGGATTAGAACTTAGGTTGTAAAACTTTTGTGCGGTAGAATATTAGAAACACACTCTAGACACAAGGGGTGAAGTGGACTAAGTGTAGGTTTTTATTATTGCAAAAAATTTTAGAATTAGCCCAATTCACCCCCCCTCTTGGGCATCTTGATCCTTTCAATTGGTATTAGAGCCTCGTGCTCACGTATTTTGGCTTAACCGCCTAGAGAAAGATGTCTCACGGGGATGGTTCTCCTCCTATCTTTGAGGGAGATGATTTTTCTTATTGGAAAATCCACATGGAGGTGTATTTAGAAGCTCTAGATGTTGGAATACTTAGAGCCGCCTCACAAGGATTCCCAAAATCTCGGGATCCCACGCACCTTCAAGGAGATGAAGTGAACTATGAAAATGGAATGCAAAGGCTAGAAACACCATCTTTAGAGGCATTTGCAAAGATATGTTTAACCGGGTGAGGAACCACAAGGACGCCCATGCACTATGGTCGGACATTTGTGCGCTCCATGAGGGAACTAGGAGCGAGCGTGAGGAACGCTATCATCTCATAATGAAAAAGCTTAATTCTTTTGAGATGCTTCATAAAGAGAGTGCTAATGAAATGTACTCATGCTTGAATGTTCTTGTAGAGGAAGTCAATGGGCTTGGACTCACTCAAATGCAACCATCCGATGTTGTAAGAAAAATCTTGAGTATCCTCCCCATTGATAAATATGGGCATATTGTGACCGTGCTTCATCAATGTGATCTTTCCACCACTACACCGACTAAAATCTTGGAAAAGATCAATGCTCATGAGATGTACATTGAAGGGACCGTGACGCCTAAGAGGGGGTGAATTAGGCAACTTAAAATTCTAACTCTAAACTATGGCCTCTTTTTCTAACCTTAGCAAAATCTATGCAAAAGATAGACTATCTAAATGTGCAACTACGGTTTTACTAATGTGTTGCTATCTCTACCGTAAAAGGAGTAATGTAATCAATGTAAATGCGAAGATAAAGAGCAAGGTAGAGATATGCAAACTCCCGTCGACGACTCCGGTATTTTTACCGAGGTATCGAGAAGCGCGCAAGCTTCCCCCTAGTCCTCATTGGAGCCCTCACAAGGAATCCCTCGCAAGGGCCAAGCTCCCGGTTAGGTAACTCCATGGATAGCCCCGGGCCTTCCCCATATGCAAGTGGGTCTCCGACGTGCCTTTTGGCAAGCCTCTCCCGGATGCTCCCCGCCGTCTTCACTATCAATCTTCTGGCCGAAACGTCGCGGGCCTTATTCCCTCCGGTACACGATGGCGGCCACACCACAAACGCGGTTGGTATGATTTCACAAGACTACAAGCCCCTCCGATGTACAACAATGGTGCGCGCAAGCATCGAGCGGTAAGAGGTATGCAAACCTTACTAAACACTAGGCCTAAACCTAGAGCAAGCGCATAAGCGGTGGTCTAATCAACATAAGCACTTCGCAAAGCACCTACGCTAATCACCTAATGAATCACTAAGCACTATGCAAGTGGAGATCATTAAAATAGTGTATCAACACCCTTGGTATGTTTCCTCAGCTCCACTCTTACCAAATGGCCGGTTGGGGGTTGTATTTATAAGCCCCACTGAGAAAGTAGCCGTTGAGGACGAAATCCCGCTTTTCTGCTACTGACCGGACACTGGAGTCGTCCTGATCGGACGCGTCCAGTCGTCCCAACCGTTGGAGCCATGAACAACTGATCGGACGCTGCCAGCGTCCGGTCACTTGCCACCGGACGCGTCTGGTCTCATTTTCACCGCTCTGGAACCTCTCTGTACTCGATCGGACACTGCTGTCCTACGTCCGGTCGGTTTGCCGCCAACGTTCGGTCCAGCGTCCGATCGCTACTGCTGCTGCCGAGCCTCTGATCGGAGCGTCCAGTTGCTTTTCGTCAGCGTCCGGTCCAGCGTCCGGTCGCTGCTATGAGCTTGTTTCTTCATGGTCTTGCGTGCGGCTTGGTTCCTATCTTCATGTTTGGACTTTGCTTGATATCTTGGGTCTTCTCTTGTGCTCCTAAGGTTTTGCTTGAGGTGTTGATCATCGGATCATCACGTCGCCTTTGTCCAAGTCACGTCTTGCATCCTATTGAACTACAAAACAATCATTTGCAAATTCATTAGTCTAATTTGGTTGTGTTGGTCATCAAACACCAAAATCCAAAGTAAATGGGCCTAGGGTCCATTTTCCTTACATACATGCACATCACACCACAAGATGGTTCATCCTCTACCAAGAAGAAAGACAAAGACTTAGCATTCAAGGCTAGCCAAGAGAAGGGCAAAGCAAGAATTGAGTATGAGAGCTCAAGTGATGATGAAGTTGATGATGCAAGTCTTGCTCTCATGGTGAGAAAAATCGCCAGGATGCTAAAGAAGCTCAACAAGAATGGCGTCAAGTTTGATGGCAAGAAAAAGAAGTTCTTCACTAGCATAAGAAGGAAGCCAACCTCCGAGATGGATTGCTACAATTATGGAGAACTTGGTCATCTAGCTCATCAATGCACCAAGCCCAAGATAGATAAGTACAAAAAAAGTATAAGGGCAAGAAAGATGACTCAAGTGATGAAGATAATGATGAGAAGAAGAAAAATAAGCCATACAAGAAGAAGGGTGGCAAGAAGGACTTCCACAAGAAGAAGAAAAATAGGAAGGCATACATCATCGGTGATTGGCTCATGGACATTGATTCATCTAGTTACTCATCCGATGATGATAGTGACAACGAGAAGGTGGCCGCCATTGTGATTGACTCTTCATCATCTTCACCGACACCACCGCCATCATCCTCTACACACCTATGCCTTATGGCCAAGGGTGAATGAAAGGTATCAAATGATGATGATAGTAGTGGTGATGATCATGCTAACAATGATGATAGTGATAGTGATAGTGATAGTGATAGTGATGATGATGAATTTGAATCACCTTCATTAGAAAGACTAGAGCTAAGAATGAAAAGCTAGAAGCTAAGAATGATTCTCTTTTAGCAAAATATGATATAGCGGAAAAGGCTAGTGTTGAGCTTAGAGAAGTAAATGATGCTATGTCATCCAAACTCAAGGAGCTCAAATCTTCTAAGAAAGAGTTTAAAGATAAACATGATAAACTTGAGGGGATGCATAAAGAGCTCATCACTAGCTACAAAATGCTAAAAGAAAAATATACAACTCTCAAGTTCAATCATGGTAATCTTGTTATCGCTCAAGAATTTTTATCCAACAAGCCACATGATGCTACTAATGATGTTGTTAAGATTGATATAGCTACATCATGTGATGATTTAATTGTTGAGAGCATTGAGCAAGGATCTAGTGGCAAAGGCAAGCAAGTGGTTGAAACCAACAACTATGATGAGTATGTCAAGCTCAAGCATGATAATGAAAAGCTCAAGAAAGATGTTGAAGAGCTCAAGACCACCAACACTATAGTGTTAGAAACTCTTGATCATGATGATGATTTGATTCTTGAGAATGAGAAGCTCAAAGAAGAGAACAAGAGACTCAAGGATGAGAAAAATGATGATGCACTCAAATAAGAGAACAAGAGCTCAAGTTGGAAAAAAACATCTCAAGATTGGATTGAGCAAGTTCACAAGAGGCAAACATCTTCAAAGTGAGTTACTAATGAACACCGTCATAAAGATGGATAGAAGTGGCATTGGGTACTTGGCAAACCAAGAGAAGAAGGCTCATACTCAACAACAACAACACAAGTCAAAGCCAAAGCCAAAGAGATGTTTTGAGTGTGGACAAGGTCACTTTGCCTATCAGTGTCAAACTCCACCACCACAACTCTTGCCCATGCATGCTAGACCCTTTGCTTTCAATGCTCATTACATGCTTAGAAAGTACTCTAGTGGAAAGATGAAAATTATGTTCTTAGGACCTCCCAACAAGAATAGGCCTAAGATAATTTAGGTAGCAAAGTCACTTGTTAAGAAAGTGAAGGGCCCTCAACAAGTTTGGGTCCCTAAACAAGCTTAATCTCTTGTGTGTAGGTGAACTACAAGACCGGTGGAAGTCATTGGGTAATTGATAGTGGTTGCACACAACATATGACCGGTGATCCTCATATGTTCACCTCACTAGATGAAGAAGTAGATGGACAAGAAAGAATCACATTTGGAGATAACTGAAGGGGCAAAGTCAAAGGATTGGGCAAAGTGGCAATTTCAAATGATCATTCAATCTCAAATGTGCTATATGTTGCTTCTTTGAGTTTCAACTTGCTATCCGTTGGACAATTGTGTGATCTTGGCTTTCAATGCCTATTTACCGAGAAGGAAGTGGTTGTATCCAAGAAAGATGATGATCAAGTGATATTCAAGGAATTTAGATACAACAACATATATTTAGTGGATTTCACTTCTGAATATGCTAACTTGAAGACTTGCCTATTCACCAAAACATCACTTGGGTGGCTATGGCATAGAAGATTTGCTCATATTGGGATGAGCTCACTCAAGAAGCTAATGAATAATGAATTGGTGAGGGGGTTGAAGGATGTGAAATTTGAGAAGGACAAGCTTTGTAGTGCATGTCAAGCTGGCAAACAAGTTGCAAATACTCATCCTACAAAAGCTTTCATGTCAACAACAAGAGTGTTAGAGCTCCTTTATATAGACTTATTTAGACCAACAACGTACAAGAGTTTGGAAGGAAATCTTTATTGTCTTGTGATTGTTGATGACTACTCTAGATACACATAGGTATTCTTCCTTCATGATAAATCTGAAGTGGCATCATGTTTCAAGAAGTTTGCCAAGAGAGCACAAAATGAGTTTGAAGTGAATTTCAAAAAGATTAGAAGTGATAATGGGAAAGAATTTGACAACATAAACATTAAAGCCTATTGTGATGAAGTTGGGATCAAGCATGAGGTCTCCGCAACATATACCCCTCAACAAAATGGTGTAGTTGAGAGAAAGAACTGGACATTAATCACACTAGCAAGAACAATGCTTGATGAGTACAACACACCCGAAGCTCTATGGGCGGAAGCTATCAACACCGCATGTTATGCATCCAACCGCCTATTCCTTCAAAAGTTTGTTGGCAAGACACCTTATGAGTTGCTCAATGGGAAGAAGCCGGACGTCTCCTCTTTAGGGTGTTTGGTTGCAAATGCTACTTCTACAAGAAGTGACAACACCTAGGGAAGTTTCAAAGACATTATGATATTGGTTTTCTTGTTAGTTACTCATCAAAGTCCAAAGCATATAGAGTATTGAATCATGCCACTGGCTTGCTTGAAGAAACATATGATGTAGAATTTGATGAATCTAATGGCTCCCAAGGAGCACATAAGAATCTTGATGATGTAGGTGATGAACCATTGAGGGAGGCCATGAAGAATATTCCTGTTGGAGACATCAAGCCACAAGATGATGAAGATGATATATAAGTGATTAATTCACCTTCTTCATCAAATGTGCCCCAAGATGATGATAAAGATGGGAGAGTAGAAAATAAAGATACTCATGTCTCCCATGAGCAAATGGTGATACAAGCACAAGATGTTGATGCTCCACAACCTCCCCCTCAAGTGGTTGATAGAAGAAATTCACATCTACTACAAGCTCATCCACAAGATCTCATCATAGGGAGTCTATCAAAGGGTGTAATGACTCGATCTCAAAAACTTACTTCATTTATTGAACATCACTCTTTTATCTCTTGCTTTGAGCCTACTAAGGTAGAAGAAGCTCTTCAAGATCTGGATTGGATAAATGCCATGCATGAAGAGTTGAACAACTTCACCCGCAATGAAGTTTGGACTCTTGAAGAGCGACCACAAGGTGCAAGAGTCATTGGAACAAAGTGGGTGTTCCGCAACAAGTAAGATGATCAAGGCGTTGTTGTAAGGAACAAGGCAAGACTAGTTGCAAAGGGGTTCTCTCAAGTTAAAGGGTTGAATTTTGGAGAGACCTTGCACCGGTTGCAAGACTAGAAGCCATTCGTATCCTCCTTACATATGCATTTTAAAAGTGCATTTTTAAATGGTTTTATTAATGAACTAGTCTATGTTGATCAACCTCCCGGATTTGAAGACCCTAGATATCCTAATTATGTTATAGGTTGTCCAAGGCGCTATATGGGCTTAAGCAAGCCCCAAGAGCTTGGTATGAACGCCTTCGGGATTTCCTCATTGAGAAGGGCTTCACCATTGGGAAGGTCGACACCACACTATTCACCAAGAAGCTTAATGGATATATCTTCATTTGTTAAGTATATATTGATGATATCATCTTTGGATCATCAAATGAAGATTCTTACAAAGAGTTTGGTGAATTGATGTCGAAGGAGTTCAAGATGTCAATGATTGGTGTCGGTACAGAAAGTGACCAACTAGTGAATATTTGTAGTTTTGTTGTATGTTGTGATCGGAGGTGTCCTATCACTCAATGACATAGGATTTATACTGGTTTAGGCAACGTGCCCTACGTCCAGTTTGGGTCGGTCGGTGACTTTATTCCTGAGCCTAGGTGCTCAAAGTCTGTAGTGGGGTTACAAACGAGAAGGAGAAAGGTAGGGTGTACGAGAGGCCCAGTCGGGTCCAACCGGAAGGGCCGACAGCGACTGAAACTCCGCTATGAGCTAGGTGTTTAAGCGTATGCTTGAAGGGTTGTGAGTTATCAATCTAGTGAATCTCAACTTGAAGAAGTCGACCTCCTCGTTGGAGGGAGCGCATCCCCTTTTATAGATGAAGGGGATGGCTTTATAGGTGAGAGGGGGAGAGTACGGATGTTACTAAGCCTTGTTGCCCACGCCGATGAGGACAATGATGATGGTAGGCGCCTACAATACTGTTGATGTCACTGTAAAATGTTAGGTGCACATGGAAGGTTGTGTTGTCTTCTTCAGGAAGGGTAGATGTCGGTACCTGCAAAATACTGTTGGTATGTGAAGAGCCCTACCACGTGTACCAGGTATGGTGAATCCTGGTGCCCACAGTACTATCGATGCCCAGAGGCATGTGGGGGGCTCTTCGCCGTACGGGAGTCCAACGGCGCCTACAATACGGTAGACACAAATGTCGGCGCCTACAATACTGTTTGTGTTAGGGTGGTTGTGGAGCACTGTTCCCATAGGCGTACAGGGTATGGTCCTCGTATCGTGGTTTGACTTGTGCGCTGCCTTTTTCGTTCGCCCCTGGTCCCTTCCGAGCGGGCGTCCCCGGTCGGATGGCCCCAGTCGGTCCTTGTCGCGCTAGTCGAAGAAGAGCAGCCAGCAGGCTTCCTACGGGTCCCCGGTCAGAGATGCGGGGTCGGAGTAGGAAGCAGCGTTTTGGGCCAGGCCTGCCGATTAGAGAGACCGCCCAGAGGCGGCTGGTGCCCGAAGCGAGTGCTCCGATCAGAGAGGTGGGCCGAAGAAGTTGACGAGCGGGCGCTTGTTCTTTTGGGTAGACCTTCCGGTCGGCGACTGGACTATCCTTTTGGCCCGTTGTGTTTTAGACTCTTGGGCCGGCCCATGAACTACATGCTGTTTTCTTGGGCTGAGCCCTGGCATGGAAGCCGGTCCCCAAGGGACCCCGGGTTTATGAACCCGATAGGAGCCCCCGGGCGATTTGAGTAGAATCATCCGGGGGATTTTTGTCTTGCTGATGGGTGCGCGCGAGCGCACCCGTGGGTGTAGGCCCCGAGCCCCGGGTGGTTCGGGCAGAACCGTCTGGGGGTGTTGTTTCAGCGGGCGTGCATGTTTTTAGTTTGAGACTGAATTTTGTTAACCACGGCGTCGTTGCGCAGCCGAGGCGGTGAGGTGTGGGGATTGGATAAAAAAGTAAAACTCACTGATCTTAGGTGTCGATGCGCGCCGTGGGATCAGGTGAGTCAGAGTCATGAATGGACCCTGGCGTTGATGCGCGCCATGGATGGAGATAGCTCGGTTCGGATGCGATAGAGCTCACCGATCTTTGGCGTCGATGCACGCCGTGGGATCGGTCGAGGCGGAGTCGCGAGTGGACCCAGGCGTCGGTGCGCGCTGTGGATTGAAAGTTAGTTTAGTTAGTTGAGGAATCGGTCGAGCCAGAGCTCCGTAGCTATATGACGTGAGTTTGGGGTCGTGGTCCTAGGAGTCTAGAGCGCCATCGGAAGTGAAGCCGTTACACGAGTTTGGAGTCGTGGTCCCAGGATTTATTGGAGCGCAGTCGGAAGTGAAGTCGTTACGCGAGTTCGGAGTCGTGGTCCTAGGATTTATTGGAGTGTAGTCGGAAGTGAAGCCATTACACGAGTTCAGAGTCATGGTCCTAGGATTTATTGGAGCGCAGTCGGAAGTGAAGCCATTACGCGAGTTCGGAGTCGCGGTCCTAGGATTATTGGAGCACAGTCGGAGTTCGTAGTTAGTTATAGATCGGATGAGGCGATGCTCGTGGATCCTAGCGTCGGTGCGCCGTGGGACCGGGTGAGTCGGAGTCGTGGATCTGGCGAGTTCGAGGTCGCCATCCTTGGCATTTGTCTTGAGCCCTCGAGCCCTATCGGGCCTTCGTGGGGGTCGATGTGAGTTATGTGCATTACCCCATCCTCGGTTCCTTACAACCGGAGGGGCTGAGTTTCATCGCCTGTCCCGATCACTCGGGCTCGAAGACTAGCTCGGTGAGTTCACTAACGGGTGTGATAGAGTGGAATCTGGGTCCGTCGTTCATGACGGGGTCGGCATAGCCCTCTTGTGACATTCCACTACTCCTTTACCTGTAATCCGGTAGATGCCTAGGTCCTTCTAGAGACCGACCCGGGTGGCCTAACGGTCTCCCCTTGATGGAGATTCTGTGGGCCTGGCGAGAGGTTCAGGATCGAACGAGAAGGTTGAGATGACCTGGTCTACCGGACTGGGCGAGGGCCGCACGGTGCTCATCTACGGTTTTATCCCTTGGCTCTTGTTGGTCGCTCATGTCGAATGAGGCAACCGCCGCTTCGTGACGCAACACGGAGCATTCTAATGCATTTCACTGCACGTGCGATGCTTAGTTCCCGTGCCCCCGGGCGGTTCAGGGCCTGAATCATCCGGGAGGCACGGGCGTATGGAATGAAATGTGCGTATGGATGTATGAAATGATTTATAATGAAATAGAGGGGGTTTGATAGTGTTTACCTTGACGACTGGAATGACGGGGCTCGGAGAGCTTCAGTCGGAAATGTTCGACTGGGACCCGTGCTCATTGTTCATGACGGAGTTGGCATGACCTACATGGGGCATCCCTTCGCTTCCTACCTGTGTCTCAGGGTGGATATTGAGCGATTCGATCGACTCAGGGGGGCCGGTTGGTCTCCGGTGGAGATTTCATTTTTGGTCTCTCCAGGTCTGTCCTGGGGAAGTGGGGAGCCACCCACGTGAGGTGGCGCTTCGATTCCTGTGCTCGTCGTGTGGTAGTGGCTGATCGTGTGGTAGTGGTGGGCCATGGCCAGGCCACGTCCCTTCTGATCAGGAGTTGTTCCGTCGGACAAAGCATGTCTCATCGGTCAGGGCACGTCTCATCTGCATTAAATGGAAAAGAGAGAGATTTTCTCGCTCCGCCGTTCTGCCTTCCACGATCGGCGCGTCCTTCCCTAACTGTTGTTTCCTTTTCCTTAAGTAGGAGAAGTGAGAGGGTTTTTGTCCCGTTCTTTTGCCTGTTCCTCCTCTACCGCCGCCTTCCCTTCTCCTTCTTGCCGTGAGCGTTCCTGAGAGCCACGGTGGTTTCTAGGAAAGAAAGGGGAGAGAGCGAGGGAGGAGAGAAGAAACTCACCGATCCTTTTGTGATCCAGAGCGAAATGTCGGACTAGAGGTCGTCCACCGTGAGGCAGTCGGTGCTGGAGGCTTTCGTCAAGAAGGGGTTTCTACCGCCGCAGGACGTGGCGCACTAGAGCGTCCCTAGGAGAGAGGAGTCCCCGCGACCTCATCCCGACAAGGTGGTTTCTTTCCTTACGTTCCATGAGCATGGATTAGGGTACCCCGTGCACTGGTTCCTACGCGGGCTCCTCAACGAGTGGGGTCTGGAGCTGCAGCACCTTAATCCGACAGGGGTGCTGCACATTGCCAGCTTTGTCACCGTCTGTGAGGCTTTCCTCGGGATGGAGCCGCACGTGGGTTTCTTCCAGCGGCTGTTCTCCGGGAGGACTTTGACGGCGTGGAGTTCGGCCGAGACCGCGCCGGTGGGAGGTTTCGCCCTACAGAGGAAGCCAAGCGTGGGAGGTTCGTACCCCATGTACTCCCCCTGTGACTCCAACCGGGGGTGGCATGGGGAGTGGTTTTACATTCGGAATCCGACAGAGGCGCCATTTCCAACGTTCACCGGTGGGAGGCCGGAGAAGCAGAAAAGTTGGTCGTGGGGTTGCGCCAGCACAGAGAGGCACAAGGTGGAGGTTATCGAGCAGGAGCTATGGAAGCTCGTAAGGAGCGGCCTTGATGGGGTGTGGGTGTTCCACACCCTCTTCCACTGCCGGGTTGCGCCGTTGGCGGAGAGGACGCAGCCGATGTGGATGTACGGTGGCCGGTCAGACCCGGACCGTGCGTCGACAGAGGACCTACCAGACGATGAGGTCTAGAGTCGCCTTGGCCAGGTGCTGCAGCTAAGGCCCAAGGATATGGTTGTGGGGAAATCCATACCATTCAATGCCTCTGTCGTGTCCAACCTGGTATGATCCCTTTATTCTGTTCGTGTTTCTTCCTCTGCTTTTCTTGTTTCCTAATCCTAGGCCATCCGTTCCATAGGGGCTTGAAAGGTACAAGTCCTGGCCGCACCTTCCTAAGGGACCAAAGGGCAGGGCCCGGCAGGCCACCCAGAAGGAGGCGACAGACGCCCAGAAGAAGGAGAGAACCAGGGAGGTCCGGCAAAAGCAGGAGAAGGAGCAGGAGGTCGCCCGACGCGTGAAGGCCGGGGAACGTAGGAGTGACGTCGAGTCAGAACTTGCGTTGGATGATCCTACGGATTTGGACAACATGGTCTTCTCCGACGAGGAGGAGAGTCGGGAGGTTGTTGTGACCTCGGTGGAGCGTCGCGACCCTATGGCGATGTCCACTGGGGAGGAGCAAGAGGCCGCGTGGCATGCAGAGGTTCCTACGTCGAGGAAATGCGCGACAAGCGTGGATGCCATTGGTGGATGGGTGGCGAAGCGGACGTGGTCACCGCACCCCTCGGTGGTGTCGCCGATCCCATCGTCGCCTATGGTGGATGCGGCTGGGCAAGCCAGGCGGCCTGAGGAGTGGACTGGCGCTCATGCGGTGATGGGACCGGTGTCAATGGCTGACTCGCAGCCGGAGGAGGCCCTGCCTGCCATGGGTGTGGTCGAGCAGTCTAGTCGGTCTGAGGGGCAGACTGGCGCATGGATGACACGTGACTTGCAGTCGGAGGACGCTCCACCCGCTGCTACGGTTGGGGAGTCCTGAGCCAAAGGTCATAGTGACCTGCAGGCTAGGCAGGAGCCGATCAGGATGACTCTGCCCCCATCTAAAGTGAGGGGGCACAGGTCGTAGCCTGGGAGCGGTCCTCATCCTGTAGGTCCGTTGTCGTCGGAGCCTGCCTTCATAGTCGTGCCGCTCACCTCCCGGTATGTTTCCCTTTGTTGCCCTTCAATCCTTTGCTGGTTGAGTCTTTTTAGAGTGTGACTCTCCTGTAATTTCTGTCAGCGGCTGGGGGATGCCGGGGTTGAGCATCGCCCCAACCCCATGTAGGAGACTTGGAGGCCCACCCTGCAGTGTGTTGCGGCGAGCGAAGGGGGCAGCAGGGTGGTGGCGGCAAAGCCTTCCCTCCTGGGGCTAGCGCCCCCCGGGGCGACTGCTGATGAGGCGGCAGCGGCAGCGTCGGTGTTAGCAGCGATCCCCGGTGCCGATGGCAGGGGTTGCGTCGGAGGTAACTCTCGTGGCCCCTCCTCCGCCGGTCATGGTGGAAGAGACGATGGAGGGTGAACTCCCTGTCTCACCGGGTGGAGGGACACACGGCTTGTCCTTGCCGTCGAAGCCAAAGGCGCCAGGAGGAAGTGTGGCCGGGACGGAGTTGGGACGCCCGGTGGAGTCCCATGCGAATGAGGTGGTGGAGATCCCGTCTGACGATGAGGCGGATATCACGGCAGGCCCACCGGTGTCGTCGCGGGAGCTAGTGGTGGTTCAGCCAGAGGCTGGGTCCTCCGGTGGGCCACCGGAGGGTGATGTACAGTGGCCCTGCCCTGAGAGAGTGTCGTCATTGTTGTCCTTTAGTCAATAGGTGTCCGGTTAGATCACTTCATCCTTCAGTCGTCTGGATCCTTGCCCGCTACGCCCCTTTCTTCGTTTGCTGCCTCTTCGCCTTTTTCTTTCCTTGGGCTGCCAGTCTACCTCAACAGATGCTTGAGGAGCTGGCAGTCCTTGTAGAGATGGTTGAGGGGATAGTTGTGGTTGGTGCATGGGCTCTCCATGAGCTCGTGAAAGTGGCCTAGATGGTCTTGCTGGGGCTGAGTGCCCGTGTATTTCGCCGCGGCAACCAACATGGAGTTGGCTGGCCGGCGGCGATCCTTTCTATTCTTTTTTCCCTTCTGCGTGAGGGGGGGCTCGTCTTGATCCTAGTGCTTGGCCTTACCTTTGCTATGGCCTCCGTTGAAGCACGGAGAGAACGGCGCTTGCTAGGGGTGTTGGGCAAAGGTTGGTGGTCCTGGGCCGTCAGTGCTGGGACTCCGGTCGCTGCTGCATGTGCCTTGGTTTGGTCCGAGCCACGCGTAGATAGGCGGTTGGTGCGGAGCGGTCATCAAGTTAAGACGAGGTGCCATTGCAGACTCGTGTGCCGCGCTCAGCGGTTGTTGTGGTGACAGGGTGTAGTGCCCCATCTGCTGCATCCCTGTTCCTTAGATGGGGAGCGAGGTCGTGAGTCGGCGTCGTGATATGGAGCACTCCGCTTGCTGAATAGCGGCGGTCTCCACCAGTGCTCGGAGGTTCTGGTGGATCGCCTATTCGCGAGGGTCATTCGGCTCGAGACAGGCCACGTAGGAGCATTGCCGCGGCGGTGATGTTCTGACTGGCCCGAGCGAACAGCGGGGGATCGGTCCCCCTAACAGGGGTGTCATCGCTGGGCCTGACGAGCGCGACCCCAAGCATCGTTCATCGGTTTATGCACACAGGGCGCACTGTGGTGCGCCGAGTGCGCTGGTGCGGTCGGTGGCCGATGCGGCCACCGTCGTCGTAGATCCTCCCCGTGCTCACGTGTGAGCTCGGGGGCCTCTGTATGAGGGCCCAGAGGGGCGTGAGTTCGTGAGGACTCCGTTGCCCCTGGCGGCTATTCTAGAGCGTCCGTCATAGCGCACTCCTAGGACGGACGGTGGCTGGGTGCCACGTCGCCGATGCTGGAGCCGTCACTCCCAATGTCGTCGTCCATGATGTTAAGGAAATAGGTGGGAGCGTAGCTCGCCATCTCCATAAACTCAGACATGAGAGGAGGCAGCGCCATAATCTTTCGGAGCCCCCGGGCGTACGCATCCATGGAGACACGAGGCCGTAGGGGAGCCGGTCGTACGGTGGCCGCGATAGGGACAACGGCAGCCCTCCGGGTATTTGGCGGAAGATAAAATGTAGTAAGTAAAGAACAGCATGTATATTACTCACAGCGGGTTTGAGTAGAGAGTTTGCTCGGGATGAAGCACAGATGCTGCGTCGTAGAGGTCGCACGTCCTAGAGTCGATGGAGGACGTCTCTCTGACGGGTGCCGGGTCACGAGTCTCCTCACGGAGGTGGAGTACGCCGAGCCGGTCGGCGACGAAGTCCAGGCTTCAAAGAGGAAGGCCTGGGATGGCTCAAAAATAGGTGGAACCCGCATCCCCGCATGGGAGAGTGCGGATAGTCCAGCGAGTCGAAGCGAATCGTATCGCCCGAGCCCGCCATGGCGGGGGTGGCAGAAAAATGGGTCATCCGATGACCAAAAAGTGTTGGACGTACAACGTCTTCCCCACGGACAGCGCCAACTGTCAGTACAGAAAGTGACCAACTAGTGAATATTTGTAGTTTTGCTGTACATTGTGATCGGAGGTGGCCTAGCACTCAATGACACAGGGTTTATACTGGTTCAGGCAACGTGCCCTACGTCCAGTTTGGGTCGATCGGTGACTTTATTCCTGAGCCCAGGTGCTCGAAGTCTGTAGTGGGGTTACAAATGAGAAGGAGAAAGGTGGGGTGTATGAGAGGCCCGGTCGGGTCCGATCGGAAGGGCCGAGGGCAATCGGAACTCCGCTATGAGCTAGGTGTTTAAGCGTGTGCTTGAAGGGTTGTGAGTTATCAATCTAGTGAATCTCAACTTGAAGAAGTCGACCTCCTCATTGGAGGGAGCGCATCCCCTTTTATAGATGAAGGGGATGGATTTAC
Source organism: Miscanthus lutarioriparius (assembly GCA_904845875.1). NCBI lineage: Eukaryota > Viridiplantae > Streptophyta > Magnoliopsida > Poales > Poaceae > Miscanthus > Miscanthus lutarioriparius. Next base: position 15,130,534 of record CAJGYO010000003.1, on the reverse strand, counting down.
AGGTGAGAGGGAGAGAGTACGGATGTTACTAAGCCTTGTTGCCCACACCGATGAGGACAGTGATGATGGTAGGCGCCCACAATACTGTTGATGTCATTGTAGAATGTCAGGTGCACATAGGAGGCCTTCTGGTCAACGACCGGACTGTCCTTCCGACCCGTTATGTTTTAGACTCTTGGGCCGGCCCATGAACTACATGCTATTTTCTTGGGCCGAGCCCTGGCGTGGAAGCCGGTCCCCGAGGGACCCCGGGTTTATGAACCCGACAATTGGAGAGCTTACATTCTTTCTTGGTTTTCAAGTCAAGCAAATGAGGGAAGGGAGTTTCATCTCTCAAGAAAAGTATACCAAGGATCTTCTCAAGAGGTTCAATATGGATGAATATAAGCCAATCAAGACACCAATGTCATCTAAAGGACTTCTCGACCTAGATGAGGGAGGTAAAACGGTTGATCAAACTCTCTACCGCTCTATGATTGGTAGCTTGTTATATTTAACCGTATCTAGGCCCGACATCATGTTTAGTGTGTGTATGTGTGCTAGATTTCAAGGTAATCCTAAGGAAGCTCATTTGATTGCCGTTAAAAGAATCCTTAGGTATCTCAAGCACACACCAAGCATTGGCCATTGGTATCACAAAGGAGCTAGATTTGAATTAGTTGGCTATTCTGATTCGGATTATGCTGATTGCAAAGTTGATAGAAAAAACACATCCGGAGGGTGGCATTTGCTTGGTAGATCACTTGTGTCTTGGTCCTCGAAGAAGCAAAATAGTGTGGCTTTGTCTACCATCGAAGCAGAATATATTGCCGTGGGTGCTTGTTGTGTACAAATACTTTACATGAAGCAAACTTTGCTAGACTATGGTGTAGTTCTAGAAAAAATACCTCTTTTATGTGACAATGAGAGTGCGGTAAAGCTTGCTAATAATCCGATTCAACACTCTCGCACCAAGCACATAGATATCCGCCATCACTTTCTTAGAGATCTTGTTGCTAAGAATGATATATCATTAGAAGGTGTAAGGACCGAGGATCAATTGGCAGCTTGTGTTGTCCTTGCATTGCATTGCATTGTAAAATACAACATGTTTAATTTTTGATAATGCATTTAGGGCTTGTCTAACATGGTTAAGATAACCTCCAAAAAGCGTGTGAAGAAGCTTAACCTTAGATTCAAATTTGACAAGCAACTAGAATTACTTTCAAGTATTGCATTGCATATGCATGAATGTTGTTTTGTCGTTTCTCTTCAATCACCTTTTTATTGCCTATTTTCTTAAAAAGAATTATAGCCTAAGGCAAAATACTTTGAAAATTTTGAGGGTTTGAGAGAGGTCACTCATATCAGTCCCAATTGGTGTTTATTTGGGTCTTATTGAAGTTGGGACTTGATTGGGAACAGGCAGCACGAAGGAACTTTGAAGAATTGCTGAAAAAGAGTGACTAGACGCTGCACCAGACTCTAATGTCTAGCGTCCGGTCAGTTCATAGGAGGTGAACCATTGCTATGAAGGAGTGACCAGACGCTGAAACAGTTCTTTCCCTATGTCCGGTCAGATGGGGTTCCTACGTCCGGTCAAGCGAAAGATGATGAAGACAGGTTGGATCGGACCCTGGCTGCGTCCGGCCAGTGGTGATTGGATGCGTCCGATCATGACTCGAGGGGATTTGGACCTCTCTAGAATCGACCGAACTCTGGGTGGCAGCGTCCGATCGTTGCCACCGGAGCGTCCGGTCAGTAGAAGTCGTGTGGGTTTCGGTCTCTGTTCCTTTTCCTTTTCTCATCCGTTGGGGGCCACCATAAAATCGAGCCATGCGTTGACCTAATCCACCCGCGCTGACTTCACCGTGCCCTAATCGTCATGCTCCCAAGCCCTAACCGCACAACCGTGCCTCCCCGCACTCGTGCGCCACCGCATTGCTCCATCGCAGCTGCGCCACAGTGCCGCGCCGACCTCGCCTGTGCCCGCCTCGTGCCTCACACCAGAGCCACTGAACCCACTGCAGCAGCGCCGCATGCCACCCTTCACCGCGTGTTGTGCCCTGGCACCAACGCCGCTGCCGCACCAGCAACAGCACCGCCGATGCCCTAGTCGCCTGCAACAGCTTCCATGCCCTGCATCTTCTCTGCCACCGATCCACGCCACATTGCTGCAACCCTAACCCTAGACGTCAAGTTGCCGATCCGGTGGTTCCCTGATTCGTTCCTCTTCTCATCGATTCACCGGTTCATCAGGTAGCAGGCCCTCGATTCTAATTTCATACCTAATGCTTGCTTCTTAGGGTTTCGTATCTATAGATGTATATTGAAATTATTTATATATCCAATCTATTCCATCGTGTAGCGAGTCGGTGTGTTTGTGGTCACTTTGGCAGTTGTCAGTGAACTCAGGGCCAAGCTCGCGAGTATGGATTGAGGCCAAGCCTCGGAAGTGACAGTTGGCAGTTGTTTCTTGTCAGTGGCAGTTGCTCCTTCCAGATTAAGCAATGGCACGTGTCAAGAACGTCGGAGGTGGTCCAGGTGATGAGGATCCGAGGCCCCCGCCTCGCCTGCCTTCTGAGGTGAAAGGCAAGGCAACGAAGAAGCTCACGTAGAAGAAGCGGAAGTATGCAGATGCTGATACAGCAAGAGCAACAGCAGTGGCAGCCACCGTAGAGCATGCAGAGAGAGGAGGTGCTAGGAGTGGAGTCCAGATTGCAGATCAGCTTTCACCAGCACAAAGGGTAGCTATTGAGTAGGTTGAGCGTCGTCGTGGTAGTCCAGCTAGGACTGTCATGCTTGAGGGACACTGTGTTGCTTTGGAGGAGACTCAGCCTCAGGGGGAGTCACAGCAGCAGACACAGCCACCAGTGTAGTTAGAGGGTGCTGAGCAGACTCAAGAGGGAGAGTAGATAGAGGAGACAGAGCCGGCATCTTAGCCACAGTTATGCCACTCTAGTCGCACCCGTACTCAGGTGACACCGAGGCCAGAGACACAGAGGAGGGGTTCTCGTTCGCCTCCTAGACCATAGGGTCCGCCTCTAGTGACTCATCTGGATTTGAGGGCCACCATGGCCAAACAGGTGCAACAGCTCAGATTTGTACAGTTTGAGTGGTTCTCGCCTAGGAGGGATGAGCGTGCTTCTGAGGGGTTCTATACACCACTGCAGGAGGATTTCTATAATGCATATCTTAACAGTGGGGTTCCATTCAAGTCTCAGAGGGTTTGCTCCATTAAGTCCATTGTAGCAGCAGCAGGAGAGTAGATTCACCCTTACCTATCTTACTTGCCAGGGCTGACAAACCTACTCGAGACGGACATGCAGATATGTTCCATCATGGGTCCATGAGTTCTATGCTACACTTTGGATTGACCACAACGCATATTTATACATTTTGCATTCAAAGGCAGAGACTATAGGCTGATGAGCTTTAGGGTCAGAGAGATACTTAGGCTTCAGGAGCAACCCATTCGGCTACATGAGGTTTGCTATGGTCAGACAATGTCTCCTAGATGCCCTCATGGCGATCTTGTGCCTCCTATAGATTTAGTCCATCATTGCTTCACAGAGCCATTCGGTGAGGGGTCGAGTAGGACACCCAGAGACCTTACTCCTACAGCTAGACTACTTGATGCTATCATGATGAGGACCCTACTTCCAAGGATGGGATATCGCGAGGGCTTGACTCGCATTTAGTTATGGCTATTGAATTCTCTGATGCAGTAGACTGTGTTTGATATTTGGGATCTCATACTATCAGAGATAGAGGACACTCTTCCAGAGGGGTTCAGGGGTCATCGTCAGCTGTCGTATGCTCACTGGATTACATTTCTGATTCATAGGACAGTTACAGTGAGGCCTCCTGAGATGTTGGCAGAGTATTCTGGTGCTACTACCGAGTTCCCTGCATATAACATGACCCAGATGCTCCGTCATAGCAGGCCAAGGGCACCTAGCCAGCTGAGCCATCGCCCAGAGGTGCTAGAGACTACAGCCCAGCAGGATGAGACTATTAGGGGCATTATAGCTACAGAGGAGGAGCAGTTAGATGCTCAGCAGGAGGGTATGGTCGAGAGTGACCCAGTGATAGTTCAGATGATGACTACCAGGATATCCCTCAAATGCCTCCTCGATGACATGACCATGAGGCCGGTAGCTCCAGTTCAGCTCCACCTACACCATAGACAGACCCCGCTCTACTTGCTATCCTTGAGCGGATGAGGTAGGATCAGGCTCGCCAGGCCTAGGAGACCACATCTACATTTGCATAGTTTCAGGCCAGACAGGATGAGTTCTAGTGACAGTAGTAGGCTATACAGCAGCAGCAAGCCATGCAGTAGCAGGAGCTCCTCATGTAGCAGTAGCTACTTAGATTTATGCAGCATGTAGTTAGTGCTATTGGGGCTCCACTGCCACATCCTTCACCCCAAATCGGCTAGTCTGCCACCACTTCTATGACTCCAGCTTTATAGCCCAGTGGGCTTCAGAGTTAGGGACAGCCAGCAACACAGTTTCCTTCACCTACAGCAGCAGGTGTCCCAGTGGTTTGCCTCACCGTGCCAGCCCCGTAGTTCACACCTCTTCATATGGGCTTCACTCCGCCTCAGAGTTCCTCAGTGCTCACCCCAGTTTCTAGGAGCCTTGGTGCGACATTTAGTGAGTTGACAGGGTAGCCTACTCCGCTGGAGCTACATGTCCCTAGTCCTTCCATAGTTGCTCCTATTATTGGGACTATAGATATGCTCCCTTCATCAGTTGCATCATCAGAGCCACCTGCTACAGTCATACCTGCAGAGTCACAGGCCGCACTAGTTCTAGATCCGACCCAGACCACTTCAGTGTCACTTCCAGCGATAGAGGGTCAGATAGCTCAGAGCTCAGGATCAGATGATGATGGCACACAGTTCTAGATCGCTCATCACACTTCAGCGCCCGACTCATCCGCTGCAGCCCCGCCAACTGACCTTTAGGTTTTGGTGTTTGACGCCAAAGGGGGAGAGGGATCGAGTATGATAGACTTAGGGGGAGTGATATATCTAGGGGTAGCTTATCTATTACATTTGGCTTTTTATGCGTGATACTCTATTATGCATTCATGTTTACTTTTGTGCATTGAACTACATAAGTGTGATCATAATCATGATATTTATGTGATCGTGATATTAATATGATATGTGACATGTGTGCTCTCTACTTTGAATTATTTATATGTCATGTCACTTGATTATGCTCATTTGTTTTGCTTCCGCATTTTACTCCGATGCAAATGAGCTTTATTTCTTGTACTCATGCTTATTTCATATCTATTAAGTACATCATATTGGCTTGGGTCATATAAGCTTGCCTAACTCTTTTGTTCTTATTGTCAAAAAGCTTATATGAACCAAGCATGTTGAAAACCTCATCTCTATTACATACTCGAGGTTGTATTGTCATCAATCACCAAAAAGGTGGAGATTGAAAGCATCTAGGCCCCTAGTTGGGTTTCGGTGATTAATGACAATACGAGATTACTGTGACTAACATGTGTTTTGCAGATGCAATTAAGTTAGGTCATGGTAACAGAAATTGATTGGGCAATCATAGTTGTCATGCCCCTACGATGGAAATTGTTTCAGTTTTCAAAGGATGGACTAGTTCTAAGTGTCATTTGGTGTTGAAGAGACACTTAGAGTAGTTTAGGACTTTGTTTTTCCTTTGGCCATACTATTAAGGGGGGTATGGACGGGTAGCTTGATCTAGGGGAGTCTAGTGGGTTAGGTGTGGTGCACACTTGTCAAATCTAGCACTAGGTAGCTCCTAAATAGCCCTAAGATTAATTGGAGCGGACTTCATTCACATATGATTGCGAGTTGGAAGTGAATAGAGGGTCAAATGTTGACCGGACGCTGGTTCCGGTGTGACCAGACGCTGGTGCACAGTCCGGTCAATTCATTTGATCAAGGTGAAGTCGTCTGGATACGACCGGGCGCAGAGTGAAATGTGACCGACGCTGGGTGCCAGAGTCCGGTCAACTCCAGTAAGGTTCCAGAGAAGGAGAATCCTGATCGGAAGCGTCCGGTCAATGCTGACCGGACGCTGGTCAGGTTTAGGCTACTGACCGGACGCTGAGCAGCAAAGTGACCGAACGCTGGGTGCCAGAGTCCGGTCAACATCAGTAAGGTTCCAGAGGGCAGTTTTTGTGACCAGATGCGTCCGATCAGTGCTGACCGGATGCTGGTTAGTGTTCGGTCACAACTTAACTACTCGGTGGCGGGGAGAACTGACCGGAGCGTCCGGTCATCTTGACTGGAGCGTTCGATCATCCCACAGTGGCACATAACGGTTCATTTTGAATGAGGGGTTATAAATACTTTCTCTATTCACTCAAGGGATCACTTTTGCTTATTTTAACAGCTGAGAAACACCCTTAAGAGTGCCAAGGAGAGCAAGGTCCTAGTGAGGTGATTAAGATTTGAGAATCCAAAAGAGAGGCCTCATTTGAAAGCAAGAGTTGCAAAGTGTGTATCCACCCTTCTCATTAGGCTTGTCGTGGTCAAGTGAGAGTTCGTGCTTGTTACTCTTGGTGATCGCCATCACCTAGATGGCTTGGTGGTGATTGGGAGCTTGGTGATCATCCGGCGGAGCTTGTGGATGACCCAACTCAAGTTGTGAGCGGTTGTGGGTGATTCACTGCGATAGAGTGTCGAAGAATCAACCCGTAGAGAGCACTTGATCCATGTGCGGATCAAGAGGGAGCTACACCCTTGCGCGGGTGCTCCAACAAGGACTAGTGGGGAGTGGCGACTCTTCGATACCTCGACAAAACATCGCCATGTTCATCCCTCTCTCTTTACTTTAAGTATTTACTTTGAGCAATTCAATTCTTATCTTTACATTCATAGAATTGCCATGCTAGAGTAGGATTAGAACTTAGGTTGCAAAACTTTTGTGCGGTAGAATATTAGAAACACACTCTAGGCATAAGGGGTGAAGTGGGCTAAGTGTAAGTTTTAATTATTGCAAAGAATTTTAGAATTAGCCCAATTCACCCCCCCCTCTTGGGCATCTTGATCCTTTCAACGTGCCAAGTACCCAATGACACTTCTATCCATCTTCATTATGGTATTCATGAGTAGCTCACTTTGAAGATGTTGACCTCTTGTAAACTTGCTCAAGCCGATCTTGAGATGTTCTTTTTCTAACTTGAGCTTCTTGTTCTCTTCTTTGAGTTCATCATGATTTTTATCCTTCTTTAGTCTCTTGTTCTCTTCTTTGAGCATCCCATTCTCAAGAGCGAGATCACTATCATGGTCAAGGTTCTCTATCACAATAGTGTTGGTGGTTGATAGCTTTGCAAGATCTTTCTTGAGCTTCTCATTCTCATTCTTGATCTTAACATACTCATCACAGTTGTCGGACTCAACCACTTGCTTGCCTTTGCTACTAGAACCTTGCTCAATGTTCTCAATAATCAAATCATCACATGATATAGCTATATCAATCTTAACAACATCGTTAGTAGCATCATGTGGCTCATTGGATAAAAACTCATGAGAGACAACAAGATTATCATAATTAACTTTGAGGTTGGTATACTCTTCTTTTAGCATATTGTAGCTAGTGGTGAGCTTGTTATGTATCCCCTCGAGTTTATCATATTTTTCTTTAAGCTCCTTTTTAGATGATTTTAGCTCCTTGAGTTTGGATGACATAGTTTTATGTTCTTCTCTAAGCTCAACACTTGCTTTGTCCGCTAAATCATATTTAGCTAAGAGTGAGTCATTCTCATGTTCTAGCTTTTCATTTTTAGCTCTGGTCTTCCTAATAATTTTAGTATATTGGTTAAGCAACTTGACAAGATCATCATAGGAAAGTGATTCAAATTCATCATCACTATCACTATCATCATTGCTAGCATGATCATCACCACTACTATCATCATCATTTGATACCTTTCGTTCACCCTTGGCCATAAGGCATAGGTGTGTAGAGGATGATGGCGGTGGTGTTGGTGAAGATAGTGAAGAGTCAATCACAATAGCGGCCACCTTCTCGTTCTCACTATCATCATAGGATGAGTAACTTGATGAATCAATATCCGTGAGCCAATCACCGACGATGTATGTCTTGCCATTTTTCTTTTTCTTGTAGAAATCCTTCTTCTTGCCATCCTTCTTCTTGTATGGCTTGTTTTTCTTCTTTTCGTCATCATCTTCATTACTTGAGTCATCTTTCTTGTCCTTATACTTCTTCTTGTATTTGTCTTTCTTTGGCTTGGGGCATTGATGTGCTATATGACCAAGTTCTCCACAATTATAGCAATCCATCTCGGAGATTGGCTTCCTTCTATTTCTAGTGAAAAACTTCTTCTTTTTGTCGTCAAACTTGACACCATTCTTGTTGAGCTTTTTAAGCATTTTGGTGGTTCTTCTCACCATGAGAGCAAGACTTGCATCATCAATTTCATCATCACTTGAGCTCTCATATTCAACTCTTGCTTTGCCCTTGTTCTCTTGGCTAGCCTTGAATGCCAAGTCTTTCTTCTTGGTGGAGGAAGAACCATCTTGTGGTGTGATGTGCATATACATTTCATGTGCATTGATCTTTCTCAATATTTGTGTTGGTGTAGCGGTGGAAAGATCGTCTTGATGAAGCACGGTCACAATATGCCCATATTTGTCAATGGAGAAGACACTCAAGATCTTTCTTACAACATCGGATGGTTGCATTTGTGTGAGTCCAAGCCCATTGACTTTCTCTACAAGAACATTCAAGCATGAGTATATTTCATTAGCACTTTCTTTCAGAAGCATCTCAAATAAATTAAGCTTTTTCATAACTAGATGATAGCATTCCTCACGCTCACTCTTTGTTCCCTCATGGAGCACATAAATGTCCGACCATAGTGCATGGGCGTCCTTGTGGTTCCGTGCATGGTTAAACACATCTTTGCAAAGGCCTCTAAAGATGGTGTTTCTAGCCTTTGCATTCTATTTCTTATAATTAACTTCATCACCTTAATTAACTTCACCGTCTAAGAATTTCAACATCTAGAGCTTCTAAATAAGCCTTCATGTGGATTTTACAATAAAGAAAATCATCTCCCTCAAAGATAGGAGAAGGTCCATCCCCATGGGACATCTTTCTCTAGGTGGTTAAGCCTAATTTCGTGAGCACGAGACTCCGATACCAACTGAAAGGATCAAGATGCCCAAGAGGGGGGTGAATTGGGCTAATTCTAAAATTCTCTGCAATAGTTAAACCCTACACTTAGCCCACTTCACCCCTTGTGCCTACAATATGTTCCTATTATTCTACCGCATAAAAGTTTTGCACCCTAGGTTCCAATCCTACTCTAGCATGACAATTCTAAGAATGTAAAACAAGAAATGAATTGCTCAAATGTAAATGCTTAAAGTAAAGAGAGGAGAAGGAATGTGGTGATGTTTTGCCGAGGTATTGGAGAGTTGCCACTCCCCACTAGTCTTCATTGGAGCACCCAGGAAGGGTGTAGCTCCCCCTTGATCCGCGCAAGGATCAAGTGCTCTCTACAGGCTGATTCTTCAACACTCGTCGCGATGAATTGCCCACAACCGCTCACAACTTGAGTTGGGCCATCCACAAGCTCCGCTGGATGATCACCAAGCTTCCGATCACCACCAAGCCATCTAAGTGATGGCGATCACCAAAAGTAACAAGCACGAACTCTCACTTGACCACAAGCCTAATAAGAAGGGTGGATGCACACTTACTACTCTCCTTGCATTAATGAGGCCTTAATCTTGGATTCTCAAATCTCAATCACCTCACTAGGCTCTTGCTCTCCTTTACACTCTCAAGGGTGTTTCTTAGCTGAACAAATGGGCAAGAGACCTTCCTTGGACGTGTGGAGTAAGTATTTATACCCCCTCATTCAAAACATAACGTTTGAAGGTTGAGTCATCACTCTGCGGGGTGACCGGACGCTCCGGTCAGGGTGATCAGACGATTCGGTCAGTTATCCCCGCTACTGTGTCAGAAAGAGCCATTAAGTTCTGACCGGACTCTGACCTGCATTCGGTCAGCACTAACCAAACGCATCCGGTCATGAAAACTGCTCTCTGGAACCTTACTGATGTTGACCGAACGCTGACGCCCAGAGTCCGATCACTTCGCTTTTCAGCGTCCGGTCAGTTACCGGATCTTGACCAGCATCCGGTCAGCACTGACCGGATACATCCGATTAGGAATCTCCCTCTCTGGAACCTCTCTGGAGTTGACCGGACTCTAGCACCCAGCATCCGGTCACTTTTCACTCAGCGTCTGGTCGCAACCAGATGGCTCCAGTTGATCAAATGAACTGATCAGACTCACCCTTCAGCGTCCGGTCACAACCAGACCAACGTCCGGTCAGTTATTTGATCCTTCATTCACTTCCAACTCGAAATTATATGTGAATGAAATTTGCTCCAATTAATCTTAGGGCTACTCCGGAGCTACCTAGTGCTAGATTTGATAAGTGTGCACCACACCTAACTCACTAGACTCACCTAAGTCAAACTATTAGGACATACCCCCCTTAATAGTACGACCAAAGGAAAAACAAAGTCCTAAACTACTCTAAGTGTCACTTCAACACCAAACGATACTTAGAACTAGTCCATCCTTAACCTTGGCGTCCATCCTTTGAAAAACAAAACGATTTCCATCGTAGGGGCATGACAACCATGATTGCCCAATCAATTGACATTACCATGACCTAACTTAAATTAGCCTCTGCAAAACACACGTTAGTCATAATAATCTCATATTATCATTAATCACCGAAACCCAACTAGAGGCCTAGATGCTTTCAATGATAAAATCTAAGATCATATTTGATACGGCTCCAGCTCCAACTCAAGCAACAGCTTTTGTGGAGGAACCGGAGGAGCCATACCAAATATTTTGGGAGGAGTCATTTTCTGGTGAATAGTAAAAGAGACAAAGCCGTTTTGAGGCCTAGAGGAGGAGATGCAATTTGTAGTTGTGCTTCGATTTCTCAGAGGGGCACTTGAGGAGGAGCCCATGCCAAACATTCCCTGACACATTGATCCTATATATCTAGATTGTAATAGTCTATAACTATTAAAAATAAAGATTCAATACATATTCAAGTATATAAATAGATGATGGTGTTGAATTCAAATAGAATTACAACTGAATTTTGTTATGGTAATAAAAACAAGAAAACCACGCAGAATGTCTATGGAAGGTATTACACTAATGTACATACAAGAGCTATCTGAACCGAGCAATAATGTCATGCTCATAAAAATCATAAAATACTCCTGATACCCATGCCACTCCTTCCCTCGCCATGCTCTACACATCAAGATCTTAGCTTATTCTTCTCATCCCAAAGTTCACCAAGACATTCATTCCTTGTAGTCATGGCCGAAATGTTTTGGCATCGTCACAAGATAGGAGTGAGCAATGGCTTTAAGCCATTAAGTTGTTGGCGGTAGTAGCAAAATTTATGCCGATCGATGGATATGGTGTAGGCGCAGAAGAGAAGACAATTACATACAATAAATCAAATAAACAAACTATTTAAAAATCAATTAAAGACATCTGGATGAAAGCTAGCTACATCCTATACATGTGCTATTTGCGGGGATCACTTTACTAGCTGGCTAAAACTTAACATATGTGAGATATTATTAAGTTTTAGCGATTTGTAGTTTGACATATGTTTGTGTTGCGATGTATTAAGTATTTTAATAAATATTATATTGGATATTTTAAATGATTAGTTATGTTTTAAAATCAGATTAGATTGGAAATAAAAAAGGATTTACAAAAGTAAATAATTTATCAAAACCAGTGTTCAAGACTTCAACTATTTAGTACACGTCAACTGTTAAATTAAAAAAGCATACTTAAATAAATCTTATAGCGTATGGTTCTTATATCCGCGGCCACTTTAGTAAAAAACGATGAAACACATAGCATCCTTGTTCTAAGAATTCTACGCCAAAGCACAGGTATAAGGTCCGGCCCTGTCATGGTCGTTGTTATATGGGCTACGCTACCGCTGTACATGGGTGGGGCAGATGTTTGGGGTTTTTCTCGACCTGGCTGAGATATTCTTCTTAATGCAATGTCCCGGGACTATCTTGCTTCCTACGAGAGTTTTTTTTGCATAACATCCTCATCCTAAGAAAATTGCTCTTGGTGCGTACAACTCACCCAAAGAAACTATAATAATCCTACATTTTACAAAGTATTTTTTCCGTCCAAATTATAAGGCTTTTAGATATTTTTAGATATATTATTTTGAGTATATATCTAGATAGTGTTATCTAAGTGTATAATAAAAATCTATGTATCTAGAAAATCAAAATTTAGAATTTAGAATGGAGGAGTAGCATACAGGCCAACACATCTATTGTCCTGTTCGCTTGGCTGATAAGCCATGGCTGAAAGTACTGTTGGCTGATTTGTTATAAGATAAAAATATTATTCATTGACTGGAAAAATACGACTTATAAACAAGCGAACATGGCTTATATCTTTTAGCTGCGGTGGTACTGGTGGTACCCACTTGCAGACGGGGGAAAAGATACCATGAGCGAAGACGTTGCTAAATTAAATTGCAAAAATGACAGGAGGATGCAGATTGTGTGGCTGGCTAGATTATGTTACCACACGGTTAGCATCGTCGTAATGATGTATACTGGTGGTAGGCCGGTGTTATTGTATTGACAGCCTTTTGATCAACCCCTCAAGTCAACCATTCCTTTTAGTATTAAAAAGAATAGCACGATGATAATGGCAACGTGGCCGTCTGAATGTATCGACCCCAATCTCCGATGCAGATCGCAGTTATCATTGACCTTAGGAGGCAATAGGCCACATAGAGTGATAAAGAGATCATAGAGAGAGACGTATACTAGGTCTGTGACCGTACGTGGTAATAAGAAAAACATATAATAAAGATAACAAAAATTTACACGTGTATTATAGCATGAAGAAAACATGCCAAAGGTAGTTTCGAGTTGGACCTTCGCACCATGACAAGCGTTAAATAGGCCGTCTTCATGGGTTCACATGGCAAAAGGTTTGGCAAAAGAGTACCATAGAATGTCACAGGAGTTTGACTGTTGGCTCTCTGCTTGCATGATTTCTTCATCTCTTCATCGGTTGACATGGCAAACGGGAAGAAACAACAATCGGACTTCAGTGCGTGGTCTTCTTTGCCATGCCAACTGATGAAGACACGTGACTAAACTTTAGGCTACTTCATCTCTTGAGAATTTAAATAGGTACTCTAGCTAACATCATAAAAAGACCATTAGATCATTAGACCACACAAATAAGCTAAAGTGATCTTAAATTTGGCTATAACTTTAGTCAACTAAACCTTAGACCATAAGATCTAAACAGAGAATAAGTATTCCCCAACCCGTTTGGGCCCTTTGGTGCCAAATCCGTTTGATGGGATCCTATTGTTGGCATGCTGGCTCAGTGGCTCTGCTCTGCATGCATGATTAGTGGGTGAAGTGTGACAGTTGTTCTGGTTTACCGAACACAGGGCTTATTGGCCAATTCGGGGATGCATTGTTCCTTCTATTTGGCACTCGTCGGAATGGATTCCACTGTGTATACAGTCGAATTCTTCGTGTACGCGACGGAGACACGAGACAGCTAGCCAGTCCCCCGTCCCCGGCTGGTAGCAACTCTTTGTCCGTTTGCTTTTGTATACCACGCTGAAATTGGTTTATGCCACGAGCCCACGAGTTACTATGAACCTGAACGCGTAGTCCCTTCATGCATACTCTGACAGAATGTTCGTGCAGCATTTTCGTCCGCCGACTCGAGCAAAACAGAACTCAGAACGCATTTCAGATCTCATCAAAGGAAGAAAAGAAAAGGACATGGACATCCATGCAAGCTGAGACATGCTGGACTCAGGCCCTCTGGCCCACTCTAACTCTAGCACGGGCCGAGTTAGGCCCAGGTACTTTGCTCCATCTCGGGTCCAATCTCCGAGCCAGCGGAGGCGTTTTCTAAGTCCAAGACGCTTCTCATCTAACAAAGCGGGTACGCAAATCACAACCGCAAAAGCGCTTCCAGGCTGCGAGCCTGCGAAAGTCCGCTGGAGCGTGTGGCGACTGGCGAGGGCGAGAGGAAGAAGAGCGTGGTGCGCTGGGAGAGGGAGGGCCGGAGGGGCATGCTCGTATGGAGGCGCAGGGTGGCCACCGCTGGGCAGGAGAAACCCGCCGCGATGGCGTTGGCGTCGGCGGCTCTAACTACATCGCCAAGCACGTCGGAATCCAAAACCAGGTACCTGTCTAATCACGCCCTGCTCTTGCGATTCTTGCCGCCGCCGCCGACTGCCGAGGCCGATCCCTGCGTCCACTCGCTCGAATCAACAGCAAAACCGCCCATCACCGTTTCAACCGCTGAGATCTTCTTGTTCAGGCTCGAGAATCGAGGACCAAACCCCACCCCGATGCCCTCGTCCTGCTCGAAGTAACGTGTGGTGTGCTTTTCTCTTCTCACATTGCAGGTGTTGAAGTGGCTGCAGCATTTCTCTGACAGGGTGGAGGAGAGAGCTAAAGAGGCTGCCGCGGAGGTGAATGGGCTGCTGGAGGAGGCCGGGGCGCTGGAGCTGGACATGAAGACGGCTGTGCTCGCCTTCGACAATCTCACCAGGCAAAGGTTCACTGAACATGCAAGTGGAGGTTCCAATCTGTTGTGCATGTCATTATCTCGATTGCTCTTTTTAGTACAATTATGGTTGCTGCACAATTGATTGTTGTCTGCTGACTTGAGGTGATGAAAGGATTTGGTTTTGGATGAACATATGATTGGTTTGTTCATTTCAAGTGGCGGATCTAGAAATTGAGTTCACTGGTGTCACCATATAAACATTGGGGTGACCATAAACATGAATTACCGAAAATACTTCACAATACCTCATAAGCAGTGAATTTCTTCATAGGTTTAGCTTGATGGCATCGCCGCATCGGTGTCACTTGACACCAGTCCATATATGCTGGATCCGCTGCTGGTTTCATGCTGTCTGACTGTGCTTGATCTCGCACACATTTCCTAGGCCAGCTGTTACTTATTATATAGTTTCAGCAAGCAATGTATTTATTTCTCATCAAGTAACAAAATAACCATCATTGCTGAGTGGTCATTCATGGCTTCAACTGCAGAAAGTTTCTGATGAAGATCATATAAACTTGAAAACAAGAGACAGTATACGAAGTTCTACTCAGTCGCAAGTGCGAGCTCAGGATTATGAACGTGATATTTTACCAAGATACAAAGAAGCATTACATATAGGACTTGCTTCCTGTAAGGATCACTTTCAAAAGAAAGGCCGTTCGACCACCTCTGTTTTCAGGGTAAGATCTGGTTGTATGGTCATTGATTTCTGCAAAGTCTAGATTCATTGGAGAGATGTTGTCCAATAAGTATTGGTGATTTTACTTGCAAAAGGAATGTTGACAGCTGTTTATTTAGTGCCAACATTTAGGATAGTAAAATTTTGTCATGAATTTGTGCTTGTTTGATTTGAAGCCAAAGGAGCAAGAGCCACTTGTTGGTTACCTGAATTGGTGCATGTGGACCGGGTTTCACATCCATTTAGTTTTTTGCCAAATTTTGACAAGATCCCATTTCCCTTGGCATGTTAGTTCACTTTCTTGCCAATTCATGGGTGTGGTCAATTTCATGACCAAATTTTGGAAAACATACATAGGGAACAGACCCTTTCATTACCATGGATTTGGCATGAAAATGGAACTGTTTGGTATTTTGAACTGAATTTTGCTATAATTTTGACAGGATGTAAATGCATGCAAATCTAGTCCACACAACCAAAATTTGGCAACTCTTATATGATAATGGGATTGTTTAGCTATGCCAATTGGTTTCCTAGGCCTGTAGATCGCCTCCTGCCTTGAAACTAATAACCTCCTCACCAGCCCAGATGTCCAACTAGGCAGTACCCCACTGTCCATCTAGCATCTAGTTCCTTTTCCTAAGTTCCTCAAGTTCAATTTCCCTGAAATTCCTCAGGATTTGATTTTTGTTTAATATTTTGACTTGGGTTCACTTCTTGACTCTTGAAGGCTATGTCCACATACAGTCCTCTCCCGCATATTATTGGTTCTGAAGAGTATAATCATGATAATAGTTGTGGCTTAGCAGGTAATACTGATTTTTTTCTTCTTTATTTCTTCAGAAAAAGTCTCCCTCTTTCCATGAACAGATTAATTTGAGTCTATTTATTTATTTATTTGTTCAAACAGATGATGCACAAACTATGACTGATGACTTCAGCTGGTTGCGAGAGTTTCAAGGGGAGTCTTCAGACTCTGGTCCTGATGATCTATTTGGATCTCAAATGCTTGGAGTGCAGCAAGGTTTTGAAAAGGTAGTTGATTCATTACATGGAAATATTTGGATCACATTGAAACCGCCGGTTATTATATTATTCGTTCACAGAGCCATCCGATATTTTACATGTTCTAAGGTATCTAATCTCTTAGCTAGATATGGAAATATGTGTATTTCTACAGAGCATTAAACCTGTTGGTTTTGTAATCTAGGGGGAAACGGACTCTCTAGTATCTGCGTCACGAGAATTCAGAGCAATGTTGGAAGCTGCACTTGTTAATCCTTACAAGTTCTGTATGTGTCTCCTCCTTTTCTGTTTCTGCCAATGCTTGGCTTTCGTTTGACTAATTGAGTAATTATATCACCATAGCCTTGTTTTTTATTCTTGCAATTTTGGTATTGTTATAAAGTTTGTTCCATTTAATAATTTTGTTCAGATAAGTGATGAGTTTTCTTTTCTTTATTATTCTACCTTATCATACTCCTTGCAGATGATGATGCGAGTATTACAGCACGAGGTGCTTCCATAGAGAATACAAGCACAAATGAAGTACACCATAACACAGTTAATGTCCTTCCATTTTCATGCTACTGTTCTGTGTAGCTTTGTCTTCTGCACCTTTTTATATTTCTCTGTGTGGGTGCAAAAGGATTTTTTTTTTATTAAATCCAAGGCAAACTCTTGCAGTAACACTCATGTCTTCATCAGTTGACATGGCAAAGCTGACTGAGTCTTTCCTCATGTAGAATTGTGTACCTAAATTTGTATTTAAAACTGTAGTAGCCATAAATATTCGTTACATTTTTTTTTCCATTTCCTCAATGATAGCTATGACAACTTTTGGAGTCCAGTCCAGGTCCTAAAATATGGCCATTCTTACTATTTACTTCTTCAGTTCTTTGCTAACAACAACAACAACAACAACAACAAAGCCTTTAAGTCCCAAACAAGTTGGGGTAGGCTAACTAAAATTTAAATGCGCCTTTACTTGAATATGGCCATGATTACCTTTTGCATCGTTTGATTCATACCAAGGCCGCAGCTTACTTTTGCAGTTGTTGCTTTAGAATGTTCACTCTGATAGATGTTCTGTTGGTCCTTGCTTACAGTCCATGTCAATTTGATGAACATTAGTATGAAGAATCCCCTGACAATGCTACCTTAATGATGACTTCAGGACCCAGCTTTGGCAACCAGGATGGGTGGAGCAGCGGGTGAAGAGGCTGAACTTCTGGCAAGCTTACAAAACCCAGACATCCATGTTCATGACATCTATTCTGCCTTGGTTAGAGAGGGCCTGTTTGATGCAGGCGATGAGATACTAGCCGTGGACCCAGCATCAGGATCGGACAATCCTGCAGTTGCTGATTCAGCTGAAAGTCCCTCCCTGGTGAATGAAACTGTTCTAAATGAGGACGACGAAAAATTGATTGAAGACGAAAATGCTGCATCTCCCGTCTGAGAAAGATGAAAGTTTCTGAATCATCCTAGGCCTGGCTTTGCTGATATTGGTTAATTCTGTTTGGGTGTGTTTTTGCCCTTTTTTTTTCTTCTCCCTTCCCACCCAATTATTTTTCTAGAAGATAACGAAGTGACGAGGTGTTATGACCGGCATGCATTATAGCCGGCGAAAGGGTATTAGTGGCTAAGTCTAGATAATTTCTATAGAATCAGGGGGTTATTTTCATATTTCAATAGACGAGATAAATACTTGTGATCAGAGACTAATTTGGTAAGCAGAAACATATTATTGTTTCCGGCTTCCTGAAGGGAGCCGGGAGAAACCCTAGCCGCCGAGTTCTCTTTCTCTCCCATGAACAGTACCGCGATACTGTAGCGCCTTCGTCGTGTTCCTCGCTCTTCGTTGCGACCAGCTGCAAGGACGGCGCCTCAGAGCCGTTGCCGAGCTCGTCCCCCGATCTCTCACCCTTACAACCTCCCACCATTTGCCGGTAGGATCCGAAATCCTATCAATCTGGTATCAGAGATGTCAGGTCCCCAGCCCTCGGCCTCGCTTTACCCACCCGCGTCCTCCCCTCCGCTGTCCGCGCCGTCGCGCCCATCATCGCCGCCGCCCTCCACCTCGCCACGCCCCATGACCTCTGCGGGCGATCGTCGCCCACTCGCGGGCGCGAAGGCCTCGTCGTTCTCTGTCCGAGAGCAGACCTCGGTGGCCATTGCTTGGGTTGAGCGTAATATGGCGGCTATGTAGGCCTCCATGGAGGAGGTGCGGGCGTCCTCCAGAACCGCTTCCACGCCCGGCGATCACCACCACGTACCATTGCTTCGCACCTTTTCCCCATGCCGCCGCCACCCCGTCCGCCGCGCTTAACGCCCACCTCGCAATCACGCACCGTATGGCATGCCGCCGCCGCCGTCGTCAACCACCCCCACCCCGCACGTCATCTGTTCCCATCCACCAAATCCAATTCCTTCCCTCGCCGTCCCGATCCCGACGTATGGCGATAGCCACGTCGGCCCGATCTCTATCGTCCACGACGCGCGCCGGCCGTCCTTTCCTTTCCTATCGGCCAAAGACAATTGTTGCGCGGTGTTCCACGCCGCCCCGTCGGTCTCCGGCGTCCTCTACGGCGGCATGGACGGTACTCTCATCCCGGCGGCGTCCCTGGCAAAGAACTGGTCCGCTGAGTGTTCGCCTCGGCCCGGACGCAGCGGCGGCTGGCGGCATGCCGGTCGACGCGCCGTTTCCGACCGGCTACCGCCGAAGTTCTACAAGCTGGAGTTCGCCACATATGACGGCTCTGAGGACCCGCTGAACTGGCTCAATCAGTGTGAGCAGTTTTTTCGCGGGCAGCGCACCTTGGCGTCCGACCGGACGTGGCTCACGTCCTACCATCTTAAGGGCACAGCACAGACGTGGTATTACGCCCTGGAACAAGATGAGGGCATGCCGCCGTGGGATCGCTTCAGGTCCTTGTGCAACCTCCAGTTCAGGCCGGCCGTGCGGAATACTTGTATCTCCGAGCTGGCGCGGCTGCCCTTCCTATCGACGGTTCAGGAGTACTCGCAGCGCTTCAACGCGGTACTCTGCCACTCTCGGAACATCTCCGGACCTCAGAAGGCGGAGTTGTTCGTGGGTGGTCTCCCCGAGCACATCAAGGTGGATGTCGAGCTCCGCGATCCGCAGAATCTCCAGACGGCTATGTACCTCGCCCGGGCATTTGAACATCGCGTTGGCGCGTCGCTCCCGGTCCCTTCCGGGGACCACGGGCTGCAAGCAGCAGTCTTCTGCCGCCACCGCCGCCGCCGCCCCTGGAGGAGGCCGGGCTGCCCGACAAAGCCGCGCGCCCAACACCAAAGGCGCGCCGCCAGCTGGCGCCGCCTTTCCGTCGTCTCTCCCCGGCGGAGATGGCTGAACGTCGCCGGCAGGGCCTTTGCTTCAACTGTGACGAACCCTACGTCCGTGGCCATGTGTGCCCGCGGCTCTTCTACTTGGAGGCTGATGATTACATTGACGAGGACCTCCTGGCCGCCGACGCGGCGGCTGATGAGCCTCATCCGGCGGAGGAGGAACCGGCCGCCGAACCTACAGCAGCCAACGCCTTGGTGGTGTCCCTCCATGCGGTGGCCGGCATCCGCACGGAAAACACTATGCTGCTGCCGGTCTCCATCAAGGGCGTGCGCTTGCTAGCGCTTCTTGACACCGGCTCCACCCACAACTACCTTCAGAGTGCCACCATGCGCCGCCTGGGTCTTTGTGCCTCGGGGGGTGCTCAGCTCCGCGTAACCGTCGCCAACGGAGATCGACTTCCGTGTGTGGGCATCGCGCGCAACGTACCCCTCGTCGTCGGGTCCGAGTCCTTCGCCATCACGTGCGTCGGCCTCGACTTGGGGTGCTTCGACTTCATCCTCGGCGTCGACTTCCTGAAGACCTTGGGTCCTCTCCTGTGGGACTTCGAGGCGATGACGCTATCGTTCGGGCGCCAGGGCAGGCGCATCGTCTGGCGCGGTGAGGGTGGTGCCACCGACGCGGCGTCGTAGGCGCCCACTGCGGTAGTGGTGGCTGTCTCCGAGCAGCCCCTGCTGGACCGTCTCCTACAGCAGCACGCCGCCATCTTCGCCGAGCCTCAGGGCCTTCCGCCTCCCCGCTCATACGACCACCGCATCCATCTCCTTCCGGGGACGCCGCCTGTGGCAGTGCGGCCGTACCGGTACCCGCAGCTCCAGAAGGATGAGCTGGAGCGCCAGTGTCGCGATATGCTAGCTCAGGGGATTATTCGGCCCAGCACGTCGCCGTTTTCAGCCCCGGTGCTGCTGGTCCGCAAGGCGGACAATTCGTGGCGTTTCTGCATCGACTATCGCGCCCTCAACGCCAAGACGTCCAAGGACAAGTTCCCGATCCCGGTGGTGGACGAGCTGCTTGACGAGCTCCATGGGGCTCAATTCTTCACTAAGCTCGATCTGCGCTCGGGCTACCACCAGGTGCGCATGCACCCGGACGACATCGCCAAGACGGCGTTCCGCACCCACCACGGGCACTACGAGTTCCTGGTGATGCCCTTTGGCCTCTCCAATGCTCCGGCGACATTCCAGGCCCTGATGAATGACGTTCTCCGACCGCTCCTGCGAAGGTTTGTGCTCATCTTCTTTGACGACATTCTGATCTACAGCTCATCGTGGGTGGAGCATCTGCAGCACATCGCCATCATCCTCAATGCGCTGCGTGCTCACCGCCTGCACCTCAAGCGCTCGAAGTGCTCCTTCGGCGCGACGTCGGTGGCCTACCTTGGCCACGTCATCTCTGCTGCGGGCGTCGCTATGGACGCCGACAAGGTGGCTGCCGTCGCGGCGTGGCCCCCTCCGCGTGGCGCCCGGGCCCTCCGGGGGTTCCTGGGCCTCGCCGGCTACTACCGGAAATTCATCCGGGACTTCGGACTCATCGCTGCCCCGCTTACGCGTCTCTTGCGGCAAGACGCGTTTGTGTGGGACGCTGAGGCGGCGGAGGCGTTCCAGGCGCTCAAGCGCGCCCTCACTACCGGACCGGTCCTCCAAATGCCGGATTTCGACCAGTTGTTCATGGTGGACTGCGACGCTTCGGGCGTGGGGTTTGGTGCCGTCCTGCATCAGGGCGCCGGCCCCCTCGCTTTCTTCAGCCGGCCCTTCGCGGCTCGTCACTTAAAGCTAGCGGCGTATGAGCGCGAATTGATTGGTTTGGTGCAAGCGGTGCGCCACTGGCGGCCGTACCTCTGGGGTCGTCATTTTCTCATCCGCACTGACCATTACAGTTTGAAGTTTTTGTTGGACCAGCGTCTGTCGACGGTACCCCAGCACCAATGGATCAGCAAGCTATTTGGGTTCGACTTCACCGTCGAATACCGCCCTGGCCGGCTGAACACGGTGGCTGACGCCCTGTCTCGCCGCGACACCGAGTCAGTGGCCGACTCGGGCGGGGAAGGGGGCGCCAGTGCGTGCGCCATCTCGGGCCCCTCCTTCGCCTTCATCGATGACATCCGCCGCGCGACTGTGACGGCGGCTGATGCGCAGCTGCTGCAACAGCAGTTGGCGGCCGGCGAGCTGCAGGCGCCCTGGCGCTCGGACGCCGGGCTGCTTCTCCACGGGCGCCGCATCTTCGTGCCCGACCACGGTGATCTGCGCCACCAGGTGCTCTCGCTGGCCCACTCCGCTGGCCACGAGGGCGTCCAGAAGACTCTCCACCGCCTTCGCTCCGACTTCTTCGTTCCCGGCGATCGCACCCTGGTGCAAGACTGGGTGCGGTCCTGTGAGGTGTGCCAGCGCAACAAGACGGAGTCTCTACGGCCTGCCGGGCTGCTGCAGCCCTTGGAGGTGCCGTCCCAAGTGTGGGCGGACGTCTCCATGGATTTCATCGAGGGCCTCCCCAAGGTGGGCGGCAAGTCGGTCATCTTGACGGTGGTGGATCGCTTCTCGAAGTATGCGCATTTCATTGCGCTGGGCCACCCATATACGGCCACCTCCGTCGCTCGGGCATTCTTCGACGGCATCGTCCGGTTGCACGGGTTCCCCACATCCATCGTCAGTGATCGGGATCCGGTGTTTACCGGGCATGTCTGGCGTGATCTCTTCCGGATGGCGGGCGTCAAGTTGCGCCTCAGCACGGCGTTCCACCCGCAGACCGACGGCCAGTCCGAGGTGGTTAACAAGGTGATTGCTATGTACTTGCGCTGTGTTACAGGTGATCGGCCTCGCGCATGGGTGGACTGGCTCTCGTGGGCGGAGTATTGTTATAATACTTCCTTCCACACCGCCCTTCGCGCGTCGCCGTTCGAGGTCGTCTACGGCCGCCCGCCACCGCCCATGGTGCCGTACCAGCCGGGGACGGCGCGCACGGAGGTTGCTGACGCCCTCCTCCGTGGCCGCGACGAGATTCTCGCGGAGGTTCGCTAATCGCGTCTACTACTACAGCCCAGCAGAGCTCGCTTAAGCGGTACTACGACGCTGGCCACCGCGATATCGAGTTCGCCGTCGACGATTGGGTCTGGCTGCGCCTACTTCACCGCACTACGCAGTCACTGGACCCCCGCGCCAAGCACAAGCTCGGGCCGCGTTACGCCGGGCCGTTCCGGGTCCTGGAACGCGTGGGCGCTGTTGCGTACCGCTTGGAGCTTCCTGAGGGTGCCCGGCTCCACAATGTCTTTCATGTGAGCCTAAAAAGCGCCATCGGGGGAGCCGCCAAGATCGCCAGTATGCTTTGCCGCCGACCGTCGATGGCCGGCTGTCTCCAGAGCCAGCTCGGGCGTTACGGGCGCAGCAGCGCCGTGGAGTCTGGCATGTGTTGATCAAGTGGCGTGGGCTTCCGAACGACGACGCTACTTGGGAGCCCTTGGAGGATTTCCGTGTTCATTTCCCCGACTTTCAGCTCGAGGACGAGCTGTTTGCGCAGGCAGGGAGAGATGTTATGACCGGCATGCATTATAGCCGGCGAAAGGGTATTAGTGGCTAAGTCTAGATAATTTCTATAGAATCAGGGGGTTATTTTCATATTTCAATAGACGAGATAAATACTTGTGATCAGGGACTAATTTGGTAAGCAGAAACATAGGGAGAAACCCTAGCCGCCGAGTTCTCTTTCTCTCCCGTGAACAGTACCGTGATACTGTAGCGCCTTCGTCGTGTTCCTCGCTCTTCGTTGCGACCAGCTGTAAGGACGGCGCCTCAGAGCCGTCGCCGAGCTCGTCCCCCGATCTCTCACCCTTACAACCTCCGACCATTCGCCCGTAGGGTCCGAAATCCTATCACGAGGTCTCTTTGACAGTGACGCGGTGAACTCTTGTCTGTCATTTCTGTCCGGATTTTGTTACTTCTGGAGATTTGGTGTAGACTACAAGACCCTTCAGCAGTACACTTGAATATACAAAAGAACATATTGTGTAACACTCCGCCATGAATAACTATGCATCATTGAAAACAAACTGTACTTTATCGCTCACCAGTCATGCGAATGTGATTCCAGCTGGCTAATTTTTTACTTTTATATGAAGACACTAACAAGGCCACGAACAAGCGTTAACTCGAGAGGCCCAAGGCAGCTCTCGTCGTGCTTGGTCCCCATCCCAACTATACGCGCAGGATTACCCGGCTGGCCGATCGATCAGAGGTATGCGTCTGTACTATGGTGCCTACCTTCACCGATTTTTAGCTTCCGTTCTCTCTTTAACTTCTTTCATCCCGATTTCGTGTGGATCAAATTTGACAAGAAAATTTGAGGGTACACACCGTTCTTCTAGTTGTAGTACATCAGGCTTTTTTGCTTCCCTACAGTACATCAGGTTAAATGTTCATGTCCATGATTGCATATGCCGCTGCATGCAAACACATCAATAGCATGGTAGTAGGTCCTATTCCTATTGGGGAAGCAACTGGCCAGGGTTCAAATCCTGGTTCGCATAAAAAATGCCCCTTGTTGTCTTACTGACCGGACCCTGCAGTTCGAGTTTTACTGCATTTGTTGTTGTTCATAGATGAATGATGCACCTCTCGAACTTTACGTGCTGCAGGCTTTCAAGACCTTTTCTCGACCCTACGGTTCGAGTTTTGCTGCATTAATATTCCTACTCATAGCACTAACTCTGGATATCTGTTGTAACAGAGCGCACAGTAAGAAAAATATTTCCATCATCTTATTATTATGCTTGAATATTCAACGAAACTGCACTACACATCAGGTCTGATTACTCATTCAAATTGTGAAAGCTAATAGCAGCATGCTTTTGCTGTAATTATGCAAAGTTCGTGTAGATCTCCTGTATCTTTAAATTGACTTCAGCATTGTGAATGGACATCTCTGTGGTGACAGGTGATCAGTATTTTGCTCCGTGCGTAATCTTTCTTACATCTGTTAAATGGAAATGGATCTTCCGGAGAACAAGCTGGCAGACTTCATTAAAGACAATGAAAAGGCCAAGTGGAGACCAGTCAACAATCACTATATAACTCAATTCACTCAATGTGACATCCAAAGGATCACAAAGAATTATGCCACACCCATTGGGAAAGGGGCTTTTGGAGAAGTTTACATAGGGCTTCTTGATAATGGTAGTCTAGTTGCAGTGAAGAAATATATCCAGAAGAACTGTAATGAAGAGTTTGCCAAAGAGTTAATTGTCCATTCTCAGATAAACCATAAGAGTGTAGTCAGGCTATTGGGCTACTGCAGAGAAGAAAATGCTTTGATGATTGTCAGAGTTTATCTCCCGTGGAAACCTCAGTAAACTTCTTCATATCTCTCATGATCCCATTCCATTAGCTACCCGGCTTAGTATTGCTATGGAATGCGCAGAGGCATTGAACTACATGCACTCAATGTATCAACCCATCATTCATGGTGACATCAAGCCTGAAAACATACTTCTAGATGATAAATTGGGTGCAAAATTATCTGATTTTGGAATATCAAGGTTATTATCAATGGACAGAACTCAGTACACCATTAATGTCATTGGGAGCATTGGCTATGTGGATCCTGAATTCATTCTTAAGGGGCACATTAATCCAAAGAATGATGCTAAAGTTTTGGAGTTGTTCTTCTAGAATTAATAACTAGGAAGAAAATATGTGAAAACGGGACGTGTAGTGATCTCACAGAAAACTTCATGAAGGCTGTTGAAAAGGGTAAAAAGATAAGAGAGATGCTTGATACTGAAATTTTGAATGCTGATTGGAAAACTTTGAATAAAGTTGGAAAGCTTGTAGCTGATTGCCTCAAAAGGAACCTCAATGAACGCCCTGATATGAAAGATATTGTACAGCGTCTTCACAAGCTTCATGATCAAGGGAAGGGAAAAACTACTCAATGGTCGTTACGGGGAGAACAGAAAGTCAACCAGGACAATATAACCACTGCCAACTCAAACTCTGCATTGCTTTACAAGGTAGGCAGTTTGGACATCTTCAATTGGACTGCACGCAGCAAAGCCACCAGGAATGTCTCTCCAACACTAACATCACTTCACGGTTACTTGCTCAAGTGTCGAGCAAGGATTGATAAAAATCAAAGAGAGGCGTTCCACCAAAAATAGATCATAATACCATCGAACGCCTGGAAGGATCACTTCACAGTTACTGAGAACTTCACAACAGCGCCACCTGTATCGGCTGCAACGTCTTGTTAGCGAAATACAAGACGTTGCAGCCGATACAGGCGGCGTTGTTGTGCAAGGAAGATTTGGAACAATACAAGTTGGCGACAAGAACAAATGTCGGAAGTCAGCAAGTTTAGTTTTAGTTTTAGTTTAAGCTTTTGGCCTCCGCCGGGGAACCCCGGCCAGGCTTCCCTGCGTGTGTCGTTTTTAAGTTTGTTTCTCAGTTGTTTTCTCGCTTTTGAGTTAGTTCTCAGTTGTTTTTCTTTGCCCAGGAGGGCGTCTAGTCGGGTAGGTGGCCTTAGCGCCACAGTCGTGGGGGCTTTTGGCCTCCAACATTTGTTTTTGTAATCCGCTTTCGTTTTTCTTTTCCTCGTCTAATAAAATTCCGGCCAATCTCTTGTCGCCTTTCTAAAAAAAACACTAACAACGCCAAATCTAGAAACACTAACGCTATTCAAAATGGAGGAGCTGGGGCCAACTTTTAGGAGTGGCAATATTATTAGTAGAGGCAACTATTTTGAAACTTACAGGGGGTATATTCACTATCTTGGCGATGATAAATGTCCAGTTGCAGTTACGAGATCAATAACAAAGAGTGTTGGACATGATTCTGTAATTGTAAAAGAACTTTACTTTCAAGCTCAACTCAGTCACGTGAACATTCTTAGGCTCATTGGTTATCACTTAGATAATGATATCCTTGTTCTGGTCTTTTACTTTGCGTCGTCCAAGGGTAGCCTCGACGGCATTCTTCTTGGCATCAACAGGATGCCTCTCAGTTTGGATGTACGTCTAAATATTGCTGCAGGAATAGCAAGTGGTCTAGCTTATATGCATTCAATGAAACCATTGGCGTGTCTGCATGGTGATCATCTAGAAGTATATTTCCCAAGATGCTGCCCATGTCATTGGTGATAGGAGACTTATAGATCCAGTGTATCTGCAGACTGGCCGGTTAACCATTAGATCTGATGTTTTCAGTTTCGGGATTGTGCCGTTAGAACTCTTTACGAGGAGAAAACACTCGGTTCCCGACGGTAATTGGTTGCTCCAGGATTTTCTTGATGCTTACAGAAATAAGAAAGTGATCCAGCTTGTTGATCCAGAAATTGCAATAGCAGAAAACATGGAGCTTCTTTACAGTATCATAGAAATAGTTATGCAATGCCTAAATCCTGATATTGATCAAAGTCCATTGATGATATATGTGGCAAAGTGTCTCCCGGACACGTTGAAGAGACCTCAGGGCAAACAAATAGAGTGTGATTCGCTGCTGAGCAGGGGCGGAGGCAAGTATTTGGCAAGGCTTGGCCTCCGCCATAGAGTGTGATATGTATAAAATACTGAATATGTGTATTATATATAGCAGTAAATATATGAGCCGTGTACTAACTGTTAACACCACTCTGAATATAACTATCCGTCCCTCGCAAAAAAAAAATATATATATATAAGAGCATCTCTAAGAATTCCCTAAATCCTCTCCTAATCATGGTAAATCTTCCACCGTTACGCGTAACTTTATGCTGACGCGAACACGCGCGGATATGGCTTCCCGCGCGGCGTCCTTCTTCCACCTTGCCCTTCTTGGCGAGCGCGCGCCGGTCCACCACCTTCATGGCGTAGTCGCACGCGGACGACCCTTCGGCAGCCTGGCTCTCGAGGCCGCACAGGTAGACGGTGCCGATGTCCCCGGCCCCGACGCGGCGGAGGAGCGTGAAGTCCCAGCGGGCGAAGCGCCCGCCCCCGGATGGGCGCACGCCACGTCGCTTCGCTGCGGTGCTGCGCGCGCGGGACGACGACAACGGCGTCGTCGCGTGTGACGACAACAGTCGACGGAGAACGTCGACGAAGCGGTCCGGCATTGCTGCCGCAGCATCGCTCTTCTCAGGTCGCTGAAGAAGCTCGCCGAAGCCGACGCCGGAGGCCGCGCGCGCGGCGGCGCGTCGGGCACGGCTCGGCAATCTTGGCTGTTTCCCTCCTCCCGAATCGCCATCGCCTCGAGGGACGACGCGTCTGGCAGGATTCTTCATAAGCAGTATGTTTGCGCCGGCGCCAAGGGCGCGCAGTACCGAGGCGAGATGTAGGAAGCGGCGGCGTTGGCGAAGAAGCGTAGCGAGTTCAAGTTACTCGACGATGACGACGGTGAGGTGGCGTCACACCGTCACCGCGCGTGCGTGTAATAAGAACAACCGGGAAGCGTTTTAGGAAGAAGGGCGCCTAATGGCGTGATTTAAGAGGCGGCCGCACTCTCCGATTCTGGATGGGACGACGTCGGCGGCGCCGCTGGCGGTGCCTGGAATCGGACGAGCTGCTATCGCTCGAGCTTGGCGACGGTCCGGTTATCTTTGCGCCGTGGAGGGCCTGCGTGGCTGTTGGCCCACAGATAGCCTCCAGACCACCGACCGTGGTCTCCGACCACTAGCTGATAGCCTCCAGACCACCGAGATAGCCTTGAGATCACCGTTGGTCTTACGGGATCACCGGCTCGAGACGGTGAACCACTCCGGCCGATCTTGCGAACACCGGCTCGACGCAGTGAAGCACTTGTTCGGTCTCGCCGAGCACGCGCGCTAGTGTTGCCGAGCACCCACTAGCCGTCGCGTGCAGACCGCGTCTGCGGCGTTGTCCGTACCCACATACTACGGATCGAGCTAGAAGAGGAAGGAGAACAGAGCAAAGCACGCACAATACAAGGCAACGGCGTTGGCGAAGCCCCGCCTCGTGTGATGGCAAATCTGAGCTCTCTTTCTTGAGTTGCCATACATGTCTATTTATACAACTCTAACTATCTAGTCCATGTGCGGCGTCCATCTTGCACGATAACTAGATAACCCGACAGGCTGACTCTGCGCCTGCCCTTCGCTGTTCCTCTGATCTTTGCAGGAGTGAGCCGTCTGGCGCCTGCACACCTCACAGCGGCCATTGTATCACAAATAGGGGGCAAAGTCGGCGCCGCCTTCCCTTCTTTGTGTTTACACACGGCGAGCAGTGACTAAGTCGGCGCCGTCTTCCCTCTCATTGTGTTCTCACAAGGTGGCAGTAGATTAGCTAACAATCTTCCCCTAATCCTACTGCTAACCCTTGTAACCCCTCCATGCCGATCATCTCCTTCAGCTCCGTGAGTCGAAGTCTTCCGAGCGGCTTGGTGAGGACGTCCATGAGTTGCTAACCAGTTTCGATAAACTCGATGACGATCTGCCCTCCATCAACACAGTCCCGAGAAAGTGGAACTTCACGTCGATGTGTGTTACTCGGTCGTGCGAGAACCCGGATTCTTCGCGAGGGCGATGGCGGGCTGGTTGTCCACCATCAGTCTTTGGTGGGTGAGCTTCCACGCGATTTAGCTCACCCAATGACAGATATGTCAGCCACACAACTTGGCACGCCGCTGTGGCCGCCGCTACGTACTCTGCCTCACACGTAGATAGCGCCACCACCTTTTGTTTCAGCGACAGCCATGAAATTGGGGCCGACCCGAGGAAGACGAGTACGCCACAGGTGCTCTATCGTCCGTCGATGTCCCTCGCCATGTATCAGATCGCTGAACACCGTGAGCGCAACCTACTTCTCTCCGGTCTTTGGGAAGATGATTCTATGATTCACCGTCCTCTTGACGAAGCGTAGTAGCCGCTTCACCGCAGCCAGATGATCATCTCGGGATCCTCCATGAAGCGATCGACGAGCCCACGGCAAACGCAATGTCCGCCTTGTGTGGACTAGGTAGCGAGACCGCCCGACGATGCTCTCGGTGAGAGTGTTGCATCTACTTTCATTTGCGGTCTTCGTCCGCCGTCGTCGACTTGACCCGCTCCTCCATCGGACTCACGCATGGCTTACACTCCACCATGCCGCTCCTCTCCAACAGCTTGGAGGCATACACGCTTTTCTGGCGTGAGTTCCTCCTTCCCTGTCTCACCTCGATCTTTGAGGTAGTAGGAGAGAGCGCCGAGATCGCTCATTCGAAAACGAGCTGCCATCTCTCGCTTGAAGCTGTTGATATCCTCCGATGCGCTGGCGTCGGTGACGATTAAGTCATCCACATACACGCCGACCACGAGTTCTTCCTTCTCCCGTCGTCGCGTGTAGAGCGCGTGTTCGGTTGCGCACCTCTAAAACCCAAGCTCGCCCAGCGTGGTGTCAAGCTTGGCGTTCCATGCTCGAGGGGCTTGCCTCGGCCGTAAGCGCTTTCTTGTGATCGGAGCACCTGTGCTCCTCTCCCTTGACAGCCGAATCACGGAGGTTGCCCGGACGAAGACCGTTTCCGCCGGCTTCGCCGTTGAGGAAGGCCGATTTAACGTCCATGTGATGGACGCGCCGATCCTTCTTTGCCGCCAAAGCAAGTAGCAAACGGACCGACTCCATGCGCGCTACTGGTGCAAAGACCTCCTCGAAGTCGATGCCCTCGCGCTGGACAAAGCCTCGAGTGATGAGGCGCACCTTATGCTTCACAATGGCGCCGAGCTCATCCCTTTTGACTTTGTACACCCACTTCAGGCTGATCGGACGGCATCCTGGGGGTGGATCGACGAGCTGCCAAGTCTCGTTTTCCTCGATCGCCTTCATCTCCTCCAGCATTGCCCGTCGCCAGTTTCCATCGCGCTCGGCTAGCGCGAACATGGTGGTTCCTTCGCAGACCGACGAGTAGCAGCTCTGCATCGTTGAGCAGCCTACCGCCATACCTGAGGGACCTGTGCCGCCGACGATGTCGTCCAGCCTGCGGAACCTCAACTCCTCACCTTCGTGGTAGACGTCCACGAACTCAGTGATATCACTTGGAGGTGAGGCGAACTCGATTAGGGGTGATGAAGTTCCTTCTTCCGCCGGAGTGCCCTGCTGTCGATGTGGGACCTACAGGATACCCCGCAAGAGAGATAAAAGATCTAGTTCAACTAGGATTCTTCCCATGTAATCTTAAATAGAAGAACTATTAAGTAATCCTACTAGGAAATCTCATTGTAAACCGACTAGGACTCGGCCCTCGATAATATAAAGGAGGGCGGGGCTCTGAAAAGAAAAAACGACAATTGTACAAATGAACACTTCATAATCAATCCAACGCAAAAGGCAAAACGCCGATTGGGCGTGGTCGTTACTCGATCTACGATCGAGGGCCTGATTTCAGATAAATAAATCATCGTCTCTTGCGTTTACCATCGAAGTTCAAAGATACGCCGAAGCTTCGAACGACATCTTGCCCACGGTACCCCTGTGGCAGGCTATCGGTGGTAAAACATCGACAGCTGGCGCGCCAGGTAGGGGATTTCAGCGACTTTGCATCCGAGACCTCGATGGACATCAATAACATGATCTTCCCGACGGGATCGATTTTCATCTTCGGCTCATGGATCTGCGAGGCGGACAACTACGGCAAGCTTCAAAGCCATCTCCTCAAAGATCCGGATCATCATGAAGAATCCTCTATTTCGACAACTACGACGGATTAGCTCACCAGAAGATTCACGCAGCCCATAATACCCGATTCGAATAAGATTCCACGGCTACACGCATCCGACTCGAATTCAAGCTCCGTATCCGAGATGAAGTCTTATTCGAGTGCTTTCAAGAAATCGAGTTCCTTTTTGGCAAGATTCCAGAGCACAACCCAAAACAACTCGGATTATCCTCAGAATTCTTTCAAAAGGCCGAGTTCTTTTCCATTTGGGCTCGACAACACGACAAAATCCTATTAGGGACAGTTTGAAAGGTCTTTCAAACCAACACTTGGGATACCACTGACAGGAGCTCAGGAGGGTCTCGTACTAACGATAACATCGCAAGACTGTATCATCCACTGGCCAGGATCCGTTCCTGAGGATAGCGGAACCCAACTAGTCGGCACAACAACAACAGCTATTCTACCTTACCAAGAAGGAGACTCAATCTACGACGTCGAGGCGCCTCTCGAAGTCATCAAGAACTCAACTCAAAGATGAAAACTAACACCAATAACGGAACGGCTCACGCACGGGAAGTGCTCATGGTTCGACGTCCTCGGTCACCATTAAACCCCCCAGAAGCACCCGATGTCAGGTCATCAGATGAATCAGAATCCAACATATCACCCTTTGCCCAGGGCTACGATGGAGAAACCGAGAGTCAGAGACAGGCTAGAGAAAGGAAAAACAAGTTGAAACAAGGGCGCCAACACCACGCTCGACAGCGTAGAGAAGCCTGGACCAGATACGAGTCAGAATTGGCTGAATACGACAAAAGAAAATCACAACAAGAGGCCGAAGAGAGATGCACAGTGAGTACACCTTACGATAAGATTCGAGAAGCATTAGAAGAACTCAGGGCAACTTCACATCACGGAGAGAAGTACGAACAGCTCCAGGATTTGCTCCGGTCAACGATCCCAAGAACGCATGAAGAGAGAACCCGATCAAGACTACCCGCCAGATCAACAACCCGCAGGCAAGAAGATCAAAATCAAAGGAAGTCCGCTTTTGAAAGACTTGGACCAGGCGGAAGCCATAACGGAGAAAGTAGGAGGGAACATAGTCGGGGCCACTAATTTGAACAACCAAGGAAGACCAGGAGTAGAGGGCCTACCCAGACAGCCTCGCAGAATTATTCCCATCAAAACAACACTTGGCCAGAAGAAGGAGCCGAATCCGAATTCAAGGAAGCGGAACGCATGATGATTCCCCCTGTTTTGCAAACAAAGTTGGCATCGACGATTACCTCACAAATTCAAATCGTCTAATCACTCCAAGTATGATGGCAAAACCGAACCAAGACAATGGCTCAGAATATATTCACAATCAATTGAACTAGCCGGAGGAGACGATGATATCAAAACCTTGTTCTTTCTCATGGCACTGGAAGCAATGCCCCTCCAATGGTTCGATAAATTGAACCCAGGATCGATCGAACTTGGGAAGACTTGCAAAGAGCTTTCACGTGAAAATTTCGCAGTATCATCACACACCGATCACTCATCTTTGAACTAAAAGGACTCAAGCAAAAGGGGCGAAAGTCTCGAGAAATTACTATCGGCGATTCGGTGAAGCTGCGGG
Organism: Miscanthus lutarioriparius; assembly: GCA_904845875.1. Lineage (NCBI taxonomy): Eukaryota > Viridiplantae > Streptophyta > Magnoliopsida > Poales > Poaceae > Miscanthus > Miscanthus lutarioriparius. The sequence goes on along the minus strand of CAJGYO010000003.1, from coordinate 15,097,590 downwards.
CTCAAGTGCATGACATCACCGAGCGAGAAGTAATTGAAGCTTTCTCTCACGGATCATGGCTAGGTGGCAATTTCAAGACTTACGCAAAGAAAATCCGAGAAACAATGAAGAATTGAGACGAACAAAGAGAAAAAATGATTACTGCAGAAGAAAAAACACGAGAAAGGTTCCGGATAGAAGCAACCAAGACAACCCGGATAGGCAAAATCATCGAAATAGCGGACATCAAGAAAGAAAGCGTAGACTGGACAATACCGTGGCAATGGCCGACAAATCAAAGAAGTTTTCCAAACCCGTAAGATATGATGACATTGAAAACATACGTTACCCATTACACCCTAACGGGAGACACACAATCAGAAACTGCTACACTTTCAATGATCGATACACGAGAAAAGATAGTAAGGAGAACACCAAAGAGGACAATCACAAGAAAGATGAAGACAACCACGAGGACAAAGGATTTCAAAAACCTAGGGGAACGGTAGCAGTGATCTTCTCAGGGGCCCCAGATTGCACAAGCAAACGTCAAGAAAAACTAACACTACGGACTATCATGACTGCAGAACCGGCTACACCAAGATATCTCAATTGGTCACAATATCCAATCCAATTTTCAAGAGAAGACCAATGGACTAGCGTAGGGAACGCATGCCATTACCCACTAGTTCTAGACCCAACTATTGCCGGTATGACTGTCACCAAAGTACTAATCGACGGGGGAGCTGGACTCAACATCATCTTTTCAGAAACACTAAGGAAGATGGGACTACAACTCGCTGGGATGATTACACCAACAAGCACTCATTTTTACAGAATAGTACCCGGCAAAGCAGCCATGCCACTCGGACAAGTAACTTTACCCGTCACTTTTGGAACTCCTGCGAACTATCGAACAGAGTTTATCAAATTTGAGGTCGCAGACTTCGATTCGTCATATCATGCGATCCTTGGACGCCTAGCACTGGCAAAATTCATGGCAATACCACATTATCCGTACTTATTGCTTAAGATGCCAGGACCCAACGGTATCCTTTCTCTTTGAAGCGATTTGAAGCGTGCTTTTGACTGCGACGTTCAGGCAATCCAAATTACGGCAAAAGCACAAGCCGATAATGGAAGAAAAGAAATAGCCACAATTGCTGCGGAGATAAGCCAAGAAGAATTAGAAATACCGGCTAAAAAGCCCAGCATCATCACACCACCAAAAGAAGCCGACGTCAAGCAAATCGATTTGGGCACTGGCAATGCCTCCAAGACAGCAACCATCAGTGCTCACCTCTCGGCAAAATAGGAACTCACGCTCACCAACTTTCTTCGGGACAACAAAGATATCTTTGCTTGGAAGCCGGCCGACATGCCAGGTGTCCCAAGAGAGTTGGCTGAGCACAGAATTGATGTTAATGAAAACTCCAAACCTATAAAGCAACGGCTACGACGATTCTCACCCGACAAAAAGGCAGCGATTAAAAAAGAAATCACAAAACTGATGGCAGCCGGATTCATCAGAGAAATCCTTCATCCGGATGGCTAGCAAACCCGGTCCTTGTGCAAAAGAAGAACACGAGACGAGTGGCGATGCAAAGGCCGACTACTACGGATCTCAACAAACATTGCCCAAAAGATCCATTCGGGCTACCACGCATTGACGGAGATAGTCGACTCAACGGTGGGTGCGCACTATTATCCTTTCTCGATTGCTATTCGTGGTATCACCGGATCGCATTAAAAGAACAAGACCGAGCAAGACTTCTTTTATTACTCCGTTCGGTGCTTTCATTGTTACAAGACCATGTCGTTTGGACTAAAGAACGCCGGTGCCACATACCAAAGAGCTATCCAAACTTGCCTTGGAGATCAAATCGGTGAAAATGTGGAGGCATACGTGGATGATGTAGTGGTGAAAACAAAGAACCCGAGACACTATGATTGAAGATTTAAAGCAAACATTGAAAACTTGAAGAGATGGAGATGGAAATTGAACCCAAATAAATGTGTATTCGGAGTTCCTTCAGGCAACTACTCGGTTTTGGTCGGTCGGTAGCGGGATTGAAGCTAGCACCAAGCAAATTCGAGCTATAAATGAAATGGGACAACCTAGAAGTATCAAAGATGTTCGAAACTAACGGGATGCATGGCGGCCCTCAATCGTTTCATATCAAGACTCGTGAAAAGGGTTACCCTTCTTTAAACTACTAAAGAAGGCAGACAAGTTTGAATGGACAAAGGAGGTGTGAAGCTTTCAAGAAACTTAAGGCATATCTCACATCCTCACCAATTCTCACACCCCCAAGGAAAGAGCGAAGACATGTTGAAGTCAAGACGACAATAGTCGAGAAAGAGAAGAAGAAGGCGTGTGTATAAAGTACAACGACCCATGTACTACATCGGTCAAGTGTTATTCGAATCAAAAATCCGGTACCCGCATGTACAAAAACTACTCTCGCCCTACTTATCACCTCACGCAAGCTTCGCCACTATTTGAAAGCCACAAAATTACCGTGGTGGTGACAGACTTCCCTTCGGAGACATTTTACAATGAGAGATGCGATGGGGACGATATCAAAGTGGGCGATTGAACTTGGAGCTCTTAACATCGACTTCACCCACGGAAAGCAATCAAATCTCAAGCCCTTGCCGATTTTGTGGCGAGTGGATGAGATTCAAAGACCTTTATCGATACAATCCTTGACCCTTTGGAAGATGTACTTTGATGGGTCGCTCAAACTAGGCGGAGCCGGTGCAGGCGTTCTCCTCATTTCTCCAGAAGGAAAACAACTCAAGTACGTCCTTCAGATATTATGGCAAGCTACAAATAACGAAGCAGAATATGAAGCCCTCATCCACGGGCTACGAGTGGCAATTACCCTCGGAATAAAGAGATTACTCGTATATGGCGATTCAGCAGTAGTCATCAACCAAGTAAACAAAGATTGGGATTGCACAAAAGAAAACATGGGTGCTTACTATGCTGAAATACGGAAACTTGAAAAATATTTCCAAGGATTAGAAATTTTACACGTCTTGCGTGATTCCAACATTGCAAAGAGATGTCCTTGCCAAGCTCGGATCGAGGAGAGCAGCAAAGGTTCCACGGCGTATTTATAGAAGAGCTATCAGTTCCCTCTATCAAACAACCCGGTGAGACATCCCACGAAATTCAGGCTAAAGGCGTTCAGATCTTGGTAATCAACACCTCATGGAGCCAAGTTCTCATCGACTATATCAAAGAAAATAAATTACCAGCCAGAGCAAAGCGAAGCCACCCAAGTTGTTCGCAGAAGCAAAAACTACGTTTTAGTAGGAGATAGACTTTCTGGAAGAGCGACATCATCATCGAGTACTCCTAAAATGTGTTTCATTTGAAGAAGGCAAAGAGATCCTAGACGAGATACACTCAAAGTTCTTCATGGAAATCATGCCGCTTCAAGGACTTTGGTTGGAAAAGCATTTCGCACCGGATTCTCATCGCCAATCGCTTTGAAAGACGCAGAAGAACTTGTCGAGAAAATGCAAAGGTTGCCAAATGTTTGCAAGACAAGCCCATGTGCCTGACTCACAATCTTATCTCGCATCCCACCCGCTTGGCTTTTTTTTTCTGTTGGGGGCTGGATCAAGTGGGACCCCTGAAGAAAGCAAAAGGCGGCTTCGAGTACATCTTTGTAGCAATCGACAAGTTCACCAAGTGGATTGAATACAAACCACTCTGATACAAGCGCAACCAAAGCAATCAATTCATCCAAGAAATTACGCACCGCTTTGGCATGCCCAATCGAATCATCACAGATCTAGGCTCCCCTTCACAGCTATAGAATTCGAGGAAAGCTGGGCACAAGGCTGTGGTTTCAAGTATAGACTACGGCGTCATTGCACATCCGAAGCCAACGGACAAGTAGAAAGGGCCAATGGACTCATACTAGCCGGATTAAAACCAAGGTTATATCGAAGAACTAGTGGACTATGGGTCCAAATGGATTGAAGAATTACCAAAAGTAGTATGGGGCTACGAACTCAAATAAGCGAGCAACATGCCATTCACCCTTCTTCCTAGTTTATGGGTGGGAAGTCGTCTCTTCTGCCGACTTGATCTGGACATCACCAAAGATAGAACAATACGATGAAGGAGAAGGAGAACACACAAGAAGATTAGAACTCGATATTTCGGAAGAAGTCGAGTAAACGCTACCCTCCAATCAGCCGAGATACCTACAAGGTTTAAGATGGCACTACAACAAGAGTACCCATCCTCGATCACTACAAATTGGAGACTTAGTGCTAAGAAGGATACAAAAAAGACCGACAGACGACATAAGCTTCTCGGTCCATGGAAGGTCCGTTCATTGTCACAAAAGTCACCGGACCGAGCACATACAAGTTAATAACCGAAGATGGAAAAGAAGTCGACAATACATGGCACATCACCCCTAAGAAGATTCTACGCGTGAAAACAACTCAAGATAAAAACAGATATGCAAGCCACAAGGGACCAACATTCACAATCGACGAAAAGCGATATTCTTCGACAACATATGTATTAGTTCATATTCATGATCAATAAAGATGATATACATCCACGGCATGTCTTGTCATGACTTCCAACGAGTTGTTTTCCGAAACAAAAAGCAAAATGGTGAAAACATGCCGAGCATCGTACCGAGAGCAAAATAGTGAAAACATGCTTGAGCCCGCCGATGAGGGGGTAGCTAAAAGCTAACACCCAAAATAAAAAGCAAAATGGTGAAAACATGCTCGAGCATCCGGTAGAGAGCAAAATAGTGAAAACACGCTTGAGCCCGCCGATGAGGGTAGCTAAAAGCTAACACCGAAAGAAAAGGCAAAATGGCTGAGAACATGCCTGAGCATCCCGGCCGAGAGCAAAATAGCTGAAAACATGCTTGAGCCCGCCGATGAGGGTAGCTAAAAGCTAACACCAAACGAAAAGCAAAATGGTGAAAACATGCTCGAGCATCGGTGCCGAGAGCAAAATAGCTGAAAACATGCTTGAGCTCGCCGATGAGGGTAGCTAAAAGCTAACACCAAACGAAAAGCAAAATGGTGAAAACATGCACGAGCATCCCGGCCAAGAGCAAAAATAATGAAAACACGCTTGAGACTCGCGCCGATGAGGGTAGCTAAAAGCTAACACCCGAAATAAAAAGCAAAATGGCTGAAAAAATGCCTGAGCATCCCGGCCGAGAGCAAAATAGCTGAAAAGACGCTTGAGCCCGCCGATGAGGGTAGCTAAAAGCTAACACCCAAAACTAAGTCAACTGAAATTGAACTTCAAAAGACCCTCCAGCTCCTCGTTCCGAAAAGCAAGAGGCTCGGGGGCTACATCCAGATAGGAATACTTTTTCCTCAGAAAAGTACAAGCGCCACTCAAAAGGCAACATTCTATGCCGAGTCATTTTTTCATAGCGCGGTGTCAACACAAAGATTTACATCTAGCAAATCACAGCGTGGACAAAGAACTCGACGGATTACAAAAGAGGAAGAAAGGAAAAGTACTCGACAAATCGAGGGGTCTCGTCGAGGATAACACATGAGTTGTTTGGTGGAGCGAAACGAAGCAGGACAAAATACTCAAGCAAGTCAAGTAACTTCGACCACACCGTGCAAAGAATACATCAACAAAAACAAAGAATTTTCATTTAAAGAGGAGTGTAATATTACAAGAAGCTGGTCAATCAGATCGAGGCATTGTCATCGGAGGGAAATGTCAATATTTAGACTATCTACAACCCTCTGGCTAAACCTTCGACCTCGGCTCCATCCTCTCAACAGCATCAAGGTATTCTTGGCTTTGACTTCCTCTGCTATCTTGGATGAGAGGCGCCTGGAGGAAGGACCGGGACTGGCTAGCACATTCTTGGTACATACTTGGACACACTTCTTCGCGAACTCTTGGAAACAGTGAATCAGGGGAATGAACTGCATACCAAGATTGCCCGTCATCCATTTGGAGTCTGGAGAACATCGGCCTCGAACGAAAAAGATTTCCACAAAACATTCCAATTTTCAGTGAGTCGCCGTGATTTCCGGACAAGCCTTCAATAGTTTTTGGGCTGCACAAGATCTCTGTCGACTCAGCGCCTAATCGGCTTAGCAAGGGCGAGTTCTTCCTCAAAGCATGAGTAATTACCTCCTCAGCCTTATTATGACTAGAGCGGACAAGAGCCTTCATTTCATCGATACTCTTCGAGAGCTTCTGCTTCTCAGCTTGGAGGACTAGACAAGACACCCAAGAACAAGTCAGCGAAAAGAGAAGTCAAAATACAAGAAAAAACAGGCAGAACCCGCGACACCTTTGCATTCATTCTTCGCAGACTCCACCGCGGTCTCCGTCTCCACTACCCGGGCACGAAGGGTCTTCTCCTTCTTTTGGTGCATTTGATGCTCTGTCTCCAACTCAGCCCGGAGAAGGTCGAGATCGGCTTTCAGAGCGTCCACCTCAGAAGACAACTTTCTCTTATTTTCAGATGAGAAAAAGAAGCCAGAATGATCACGAGAGAAAGACTGAGCCAAAAGAGGCAAAGAAAAACAAGGCGTAAGGACAGAAGAAAAAATGAGCATGCAAAAGGGGAACGGCAGTACCTAGAGCTTTTCACCAAAAGAAGTAGCAAGGGTCGACAAGCTCCCCCAGGCTGCGGTCAGCTCCGACAATCGATGGGTGGCATCGAACTGTTGCACCACATCATCGGAAAAAGAAGGACCGCCGGATGCAAGAGAAGGGGAAGGAGAGGCCGGATGAGGCGAAGAAGGAACGACCAAAGAAACCTCCAGGGAAGCCGGAGTCAAACCCTCAGAAGGGCCCGGCGCGACGGCCATAGTCACCTCCGGTGCGGCCAAGACCGCAACTCCGCCAGGTAGCTCTGAAGCCCCCACAGCAACTTCATCAACAGAATGCTGTGAGTCCTGAGGCTTGGAACTCGTTGGCACGGCGGGAGGCAGAGAAGAAGTCGATGAAGGAATGAGAGAAGACGAAACACTAAAAAGTGATAAAAGGAAGCACTGATAAGAACCAGAGGAAGGAAAATAGAAGCCAAAAAGATAAAGCTAGAATCTACTCACCCAACCACTCTCTTCTTGTGAAGCCAAGAGAAGGCCTCGCAGGAGGAACCACGACGGTGAAAACGTCCCCGCCACCGGCGGCGACGATTTAGAGAATAGCCGACAATGGAGCTGGCGGAAGGGCTGAGGGCTGGAGACGCGGAAGAACTCAGATTGAAGGAGCGGTAGAACTTCGGCACCGAGGCTTCCAAAGAACTCGACACCGGAGTTTCGAGAAGAAGTCGACACGGGAGCCTCGGAAGAACTCACACCCGGCCTCCGATTACTTCAAAAGATCAAGACTAAAGGTCAAGACAAAGAAAAGAAATTCAATGCAACAGAATATGAAAAGCAACTCACCGCCCAGATGATGAGGGGTACTTCATCATCTTCTTCATCCTCGACCAAGGAAACCAGAGCACACCTGAAAAAAAAGGATAAAAAGTAATCGGATCATGAGAGAGACAAGAAAATAAAAGAACAAAGAGCATTAAATGTGCTCACCTAAGAGCATGCTAGCAACAACCTGGAGTACACGAGAGAGTACTTGGTTTGCGAGGCTTCTTGAGAGGCAGGCAGCGATGAAGACCCATCCGTTCGCCCCTCTTCTCGGGACATTGCGAGGACCGCGAGGGACTAGACGAGAACATATTCTTCATATACATCAACAAATCCGGAAGAAACCCGGGAAGGGCGGTAGAGGTGCAGGACTTACTAATTGCGAAGTTCCAGCAAGTCTATCTCGATCTCCACGGCGGGAAAGCGTCAGAGAGACCGGGTCGACAAAGTTCCGCCCAAACTCATGCGAAAAAGGATAAAACACCGAGACAAAGAAAAGCTAAGCAAGAACGAATGCAGCTAGAGTGCATAAAGTACTCAAACAAAAGATAGACAACTCACATTTGGGGCGGGTTGTTGGTCGAGAACTTAGTGTGAGACAAGGGAATGATGCTCACCCCTTTCAAAGATCTTTCGAAGACGCCGAGTACCTCCTCACCGGTCAGCTCAAGAGCTGGGACCATGCGTGAAGGATCCTCGGCCCCGTAATACTCAAAGCCAAGATGCTCTCGCTCTTTCAAGGGCTGAACCCGACGACGAAGAAAGCTCGAAACAATATCAAAGCCGGTCAAAACCCTGCTTCACTTGCATGCTAATCCTATCAAGGAGTGGTTTGGATCATTTGAATCTCAAAGAAGCGATTCAAGTTTCTTGTCCCATCGGTCATTCACCCACAGGACCAGATCCGGGATGAATGGCAAGGAAGGGATTAAATTGGCGCGTAAAACCACTCTAAGACGCCAATCTTTTCTGAGAATCGACCAGGTCATAGTCAAAAACTTAATTTTGAGACCACGACGAAGCGAGAATCCAAGAATCGCCAAGAACGCTGGTTTCTTCACGGCGGGGTTGAGGTTTTGATTTAAAGAAAAGCGAAAAAAAGAGCAGAGAGAAGGAGGATTCAAGGAAAGCTTCGCAAAGATGAACGAAAATAGAAAGATGGAGAATGGCACTGGGGTTAGGTGGTTCAGACTAATCCCGAAATAACCAAGAAACTGATGAAGGAAAGCGAAGCGAAGAAGGCAAAGTCCGTAGCGGACAAAAGAAACGAAAAGGACAATCTCACCAGACCGGAGTCAGAACCCGATGCTCGCCGGAACCCTCCATTCAGCGATGACTTTGCTTTGGATCAAGCCATCGCTAACGAGCTCGCGCAGCTGGTCTTCGTTTGTTGTTGGGGCCGGCCAAACCTTCTGAGCAGCCCTCATAGCCACGAACTCCTGGTTTTCGATCAAAGAAAGGGATGACTCCTCGTCTACGAAGGTCGCCTGAGACTTGCTTGCGGTTTTCTTCTTTCCCATGAACTGGCGGAAGCAAAAGAGGCACTAAAGAAGATGTAGGATGATGGTGCTCGGGTTACGGCGACGGTGACGGCGGTGGATTTCTAAAAGCTAGGGTTTAAAGGCAAGAGTTGGGCAGCAAAGGGTCTTTAAATAGGTTTCTCAACGATACAAACGGCCCACAAGGCCCGATAAAACACAATGTGGGAACGCGACGGTCCATTTACCGACGTAGCTAAAACGATGGAGGGCACAAATCCACACAACAGTACAAACCAACGGGCAGATTTCAGACTTATCCGTCCAGCACCACGGCAGGGTTATCAGATCGCTACAAGAACAACTCGTCAAAACAAGAAGAAAGAAAGAAGAAAGAAAAGGCTACCTCACAAGGAACAAAAGAACCGGTTATTTGAGAAAGAACCCGGTAATCTCATGGACAACGGGATCGCACAGCGAGAAAAGTAAAAGACAACTCGAGAAGACAAGATTCGTTTACATTACAAGCGACTTCAAAAATAGAAGATTACAAATCTTACAAGACCCAACGAACTTCGGCACCACGAAAAGCAAGGTAGCAAAGAGGAACGCGGACACGGCTAGGCTCTGGAACGACTCACGTGTCCCAAATTGCTACTCGGAAGGACAAACCGCCATTAGCTACACTGCTTTCTTCAAAGGAAGGACAGTGCACTCAAGGCGGAAATCGCGCAAAGATGGCGAGGACAACATGGAGCGTAGAAGGCGGCGGGCATCTGTCTACCCAAGACCGATGTGATATCGCATATGGTGTTGATCTGCATACGGACGATCTCAAGACAAAGCGACGAGGATCAACCCGTAAGCGGCCAGATGAAGAAACGAAGCCCACATCACAAGACTTTCTCCAACTACCACCACATACATCCCGGCACAATCTTTTGTCATGGGATTAGCCTACCTCTAATCCCTATCACAAGACTTCCTCCCACACGACAAGACACACAGAACTACAAAATATGCCCGGGGGCTGCTCTACTTCACAAACTACCATGCTCATGTCCACGAAGGTTTCAACGGCATATCCAATAGATGAAAACAAGCACTCCGGGACAGATATTTATAGACCAAAGGAGGCGGCGCACATGGACCAGAGTACCGACGAAATAAGCGACAAATAACACGGTGAAAGGACAGGACTCAATAATGGACGACTCAAAGCGAGAGGAAAATAAAGATTAAGACGGGCATATTCGGAAGAATATACCATCACAAGACAACCCGTGAACAAAAAGCATTTACACTCAACCACCACCATACAACTACATCGACAACAAAGCAGACTATCAAAGAATACGCTTAAGACCTCGCATCCGAAGTTCTTCTGAACAAAAACAACACGGATATACGCTCGGGGGGCTCGGCGTAATCATAGCTTAATCAACACTAAGCTAGGGAATTCGCCCTCATTTCAACTACTCCGGGGCTCGTAACCAAAGACAAAAGACAAAAAGTACAAGAAACTCAAGACTACAACGACGACGACGCATCAAGACTCTTCAACCGACTTCTTTTTCAAAAGAAAAGAACTCGGAGAAAGCACGAGGCTACGGGATACATAGCCCCAGAATTTTTTGAAGACAGGAATCTGGACCCTCCAACTTTTGCAAGCAAAAGCAAGAGGCTCGGGGGCTACAAAAAATTGCACTCACCAAAAAAGAACCCGGACATAGGCTCGGAGGCTGCACACCGCGAAACTACTCGGATGATGGTTTAATCCAAGACTAAAGGACCGCTTCGGAAAAATACCACAAAAACTACTCGGATGATGGTTTAATCCAAGACTAAAGGACCGCTTCGGAAAAATACCACAAAAACTACTCGGATGATGGTTTAATCCAAGACTAAAGGACCGCTTCGGAAAGATACCACAAAAACTACTCGGATGATGACAAAATTCAAGTCTCGGGGACTACTTCAGAGCACAGATTTTCAAACAAACATAAAGGATCAAGACCCTCCAACTTTTTGTTCCAAATAGTAAGAGGCTCGGGGGCTACACTCAGTGAGTGCCCTTTTTCTCTGAAAAAGCGCACGTCACCAAAAGACTTCCTCAACGCAGACTACTTCAAGACATTATGACAAAAAGAACCCGGAACGAGCCATATTTGAGTTCTTTTTGACAAAACTTCAGCGAACAATCAGAGCAACTTCAAGAAAAGATCCTCCAGCTCCTTGTTCCAAATAGCAAGAGGCTCGGGGGCTACAACCATATGGATGTACTTTTTCTTCACAAAACACTCACCACTCGAAGGTCCCAAGAAGCGCTACAAGGTTTCACTCCAGAAAGCACTCGGATAACATCTTGTTCCTACCTAACAAGACCTGAAGGAGCAAAGCGAGACTTTCAGAGCTCAACCATGAAGTGCTCGGGGGCTTGTCGATGTGGGACCTACAGGATACCCCGCAAGAGAGATAAAAGATCTAGTTCAACTAGGATTCTTCCCATGTAATCTTAAATAGAAGAACTATTAAGTAATCCTATTAGGAAATCTTATTGTAAACCGACTAGAACTCTGGCCTCCTGATAATATAAAGGAGGGCAGGGCTCCTGAAAGAAAGACGACAATTGTACAACAGAACACTTCATAATCAATCCAACGCAAAAGGCAAAACGCCGACTGGACGTAGGGTCGTTACTCGATCTACGATCGAGGGCCTGAACCAGGATAAATCGACTGTCTCTTGCGTTTACCATCGAGTTCAGCATACGCCGAAGCCCGAACGATACTGCCACGGTACCCCTGTGGCAGGTTATCGGTGGTAAAACATCGACACCTGCATAGCACCTAAAGTGCTCGACACTGCTTCTGGACTGCTCATCATAACTCCTGCAGTGTTCGGCCACACTGTAGGAGTGCCCAGCCTCAGTCTTGGAGTGGTCGGAACCACAGTAAGACGTCTTGGCTCCTCCACGGGAGTGCTCGGTACTCGTCCTGAAGTGGTCGCCGCCATTGTAGAACCGCTTCGCTCCACTCCTGGCGTGCTCAGCATTCCTCTAGAAGTGCTCGACACTCCTCTCAGAGTGCTTGGCATCCCTACTGAAGTGCTCGGCACTGCTCCAGAAGTGCTCGACTCTACCACCGGAGTGCTCGGTGCTCCTCCCGGAGTGTGTGGCACCTGTTCCGCAGCGTCTCCACCGCCGTGGATGACCAAGTGCTCGACGACGAAGGTGTTGGTGAAGCCTCCTGCTTCCCCCGTGCTCGGACTGTGCCAGTCCCAAGCTACCTCCTCGTTGAACACAACGTCGCGCGAGACAGTCACCTTGTCTCCGCGTGGGTCATAGAGCCGGTACGCCTTGGTATCCTCCGCGTAGCCCAGGAACACCATGGGTGTGCTCCTGTCCTCCAGCTTGGTGAGGTTCGGCTTCGTCTTCCTGACGTGGCCGATGCAACCGAATGTCCGGAGGAATGACACGTTTGGCTTGCTCCCATACCAAACTTCGAACGGCGTCTTGCCCGTTAGGGCTTTGGTTGGAGCGCGGTTGAGGATGAACACCGCCGTGGTCACCGCCTCTCCCCAGAACTTTGCCGGCATCCCTTTGGCCTTCATCATGGATCAGGCCATGCCGACCACTGTCTGGTTCCGTCGCTCCACCACGCCATTCTGTTGTGGCGAGTACGGCGCGGTGTGATGTTGCCCCACACCTTGATCCGCGCAGTACGTAGCAAACTCCACCGAAGTGAATTCGCCACCCCGATCAGTCCTCAGTACATGGAGCTTCTTGCCGCTCTCGGCCTCCACGCGTGTCTTGAACTTCTTGATCGCCACCGCCGCTTCGTCCTTGCTCATCAGGAGTTGCAGCCACATGTAGCGACTGCAATCGTCCACGAGTAGGAGGAAGTACCGCCGACCACCGCATGTAGCAGGCGTGATCGGCCCGCAGAGGTCGCCGTGAACTAGCTCGAGAGCTTCCTTCGCGCGATACTTGGCCGCCTTTGGGAAAGGTAGCCTCCTCTCGCTTCCCGGCCAGCGGTATCACACGGCTTCGCCTCCGTGTTTGATGTGGGTAGCCCTCGGACCATCTTCCCTGACCGACCAAAAGCTGCGCCGAAGCCGAGATGTCCGAACCGGGCATGCCACATCCACAGTTCCTCGGAGTGCCTTGCCGCCAGGCAAACCGGCTGCTCTACCTTCAGGTCGAGTAGGTACAACCGGTTCAGGGACCTCTTCACCTTGGCGAGAAGTCGCTGCCCGTCTCTCGATCCTCGAACGCCGTCCTTGATCAGAACCTCGCTACCGTGCTCATCCAGCTGACCAATGCTGATGATGCTGGAACGCAGCTGCGGGATGTAGTATACATCCGTTAGCGCGCGGTGCTCCCCATTCTAGCATCTGAAGATGATGGTGTCACGCCCTTAGATAGCCACCCTTGAGCCATCACCAAACTTCACCGTACCGGTAACATCGCCGTCGAGCTCGGAGAATGAGTCCTTGGAGCCCGTCATGTGGTTACTGGCACTAGAGTCCAGATACCACCGCTGCTCCTGGTCGACGCCCACATGCCCAAGATGGACTTGGGCGCGTGGTTCGTCGAGGTTGACGGTCTTCAGGGCCTTGCTAGATCCTTCCACCGTCGTCGCCTCTTCCCTCTCCATGGCATTGACGTCGTGCAGTGCATAGAACATCGCCATAAGGATAGTAGCCTCATCCTCATCATCGGCTTTCGCCAGGTGAGCCTGAGCCTTCTTTTCCTTCTTGCGATTTGGGCACTCCCGTGCCCAATGGCCCATCTTCCCGCAACACCGACAGGCATTGGAGTCGATTTGCTTCTTCACCGAAGAAGCCCTGCCGCGATGTTTGCCATTGCCACCGCGACTGGAGGAGGCTGCCTTCCCGGAGTTTCGCCGAGCAGCCCACTCCTCTTCTGTCAGCAGGAGTTTCCCGTCGTCTTCGTTCTGCCGTCGCTTTGCCCAGCGCCGTCCACCGCCCATAGACGGCCTGCCACATCCACGATGGTGAGGGTGGACAAGTCTAGCATCGTCTCTATGGATAGAGCGATCTGGATGTACTTTGCCGGCACAGAGTGGAGGACCTTGGAGACCGCCTCCTCTTCGTCGATGGTGACGTCATGGCTCTTCAGCTTGCTGATGAGTGTCTGCAGGCGGAGGGAGAAGTCCTCCACTATTTCACCATCCTTGAACTTGAGGTTTGCGTACTCTCGCCCGGAAAGCTGGGCCGTTGCCTTCTTTTTGCGCGGTCGGAACCGACGCAAGATCGTCAAGCAATGGCCTCCCACGCCCCTCCTTAGCGAGCTCTTCGTCCCCTAACGGTTCCACAGCCTCTCTGCCGGCACAGCAGGCGAGGATAGCCTCAATCGCCGACATGTCGTCTTCTTCCACGTCGGTGCCCTTGTCATGCATTCCGAGCCGACGGACTCGAAGCTTGACCTTCATGGTCACCGACCACTCTCCATAGTTAGTGCGAGTCGGCGTCGGCCAAGTGGTGCCGCTGACCTCCCGCACTGCGGCGAACAACTACCTCCGGTAGTAGTGGCTGGGCAACCATGGCGATTGCCAACGCCATCGCCCAACTCCGAACCGCTTTGTCGCCATCGCTCGGTTAGAATGGCGACGGGCGCTTGTATGGCTCTGATACCACTTGTTGGCCCACAGTTAGCCTCCCGACCACCGAGATGATCTCCAGACCACTACATATAGCCTCCAGACCACCGACCGTGGTCTCCGACCACTACCTGATAGCCTCCAGACCACCGAGATAGCCTCCAGACCACTCCGTTAGTCTCATAGGATCACCGGCTCACGACGGTGAACCACTCCAGCCGATCTTGCGAACACGGCTCGGCGAGTGGAGCACTTGTCGGTCTCGCCGAGCACGCGCTAGTGTTGCCGAGCACCCACTAGCCGTGCGAGACCGCGTCACCGGCATTGTCCGTACCCACACACACTACGGATCGAGCTAGAAAAGGAAGGAGAACATAGCAAGCACGCACAATACAAGGCAGCGGTGTTGGGTCAAGCCCAATCGTGTGATGGCAAATCTGAGCTCTCTTTCTTGAGTTGCCATACATGTCTATTTATACAACTCTAACTATCTAGTCCATGTGCGGCGCCTATCTTTGCACGATAACTAGATAACCCGACGAGGTGACTCTGCGGCCGCTTTGCCTATTCCTCTGATCTTTGCGGCAGTGAGCCGCGGCGGCCTGCACTGCGGTGACTCATTGTATCTGGCGAGGGGGCAAAGTCGGTGCCGCCTTCCCTTGCTTTGTGTTCACACACAATGAGCGAGTGTAAGCGCCGCCTTCCTCTGCTGTGTTCTCACAAGGTGGCAGTAGATTAGCAAACAATCGGCTTCGGTCAACGCTGTTGCCTTGTATTGTGCGTGCTTGCTTTGTTCTCCCTTCCTCTTCTAGCTCGATCCGTAGTGTGTGGGTACGGACAACGCCGGTACGTGGTCTGCACGGCTAGTGGGTGCTCGGCAACACTAGCGCGTGCTCGGCGAGACCGACAAGTGCTCCACTCGCCTGAGCCGGTGTTCGGCAAGATCGGCTGGAGTGGTTCACTGTTGTGAGCCGGTGATCCTGTGAGACCAACGGAGTGGTCTGGAGGCTATCTCGGTGGTCTGGAGGCTATCAGGTAGTGGTCGGAGACCACGGTCGGTGGTCTGGAGGCTATCTGTAGTGGTCTGGAGATCATCTCGGTGGTCGGGAGGCTAACTGTGGGCCAACAGTGGCGAGGCGACGGCAATGGCTTCGGCGTCCCTCGCAACGAGGCAGGCGGTGGCTCTAGTGGCCCTCGCGGCGACGCGGGCGACGGATCCGGCGGTGTCGTGAGTCAGGCAGCCCGTAGCCATCACAGCAAGGCGAGGAGCAGCTCCGGCAGCCAGCACGACGAAGAGAGCGACGCCTCCTGTCGAAGATTGCATAGACCTGTCGTGGCGGCTCCACGCAGCGTCAAATTGAAGTGGACTCAAATTTAATTTTTTTAGAAGTTATTTATTAGAAACTATTGGAGATGTCCTTTTTTTTCCCAATATCTTTTTAGAAGTTTAGAAACTACATGTTTTTAGGAGAAAAAAATAAAAAAACTCTTGGTGACGCTCTAACTATCCGTTTTTTTAGGCGAATATAACTATCCGTTTGCTTCTGAACACTGTACATTCTTATACAACATCCATCCCTTTTCTATGTCAGTGTCGTTACTGAATCGGTGTGGCAACCTCTGAAAAGAACAGCGTCGGTATGGTGTCTGGCAGAACCGCAGAAGATGCGCCAGTCCTCTGCCATGCATGATGCATCATTGAAAACAGTCTGTCCGTTACTGCTCACCAGTCACCACCAGTACGCATTTTGGCACACATGGTTTGCCCCGCAAAATCTTCCATATTCTGCAACCTTTTCTCTGGCGATGTTGAGTTGCCGAGCCAAGAAGCTCTCCAGCCGGCCGACGGTTTCAGCTCACTCGCTCGCTCGCTGCTGACCAGTGACACCAGCACTGCCAGGTGCCCAGGTCCCCGTGAGCGGTGTGCCCATCAACGGCTCGCCCAACCGCCCTCCTCCTCACGTCCCGGTGACGACCTATCCACTTCATGCCCGCGCTCGAACTTGGCAAAGCGCCGACACCTTAACCGACCATGCTTGCCGTTGCCGACCGTCATGCCCACGCCGGCAGGGATGACTCCGCCGTGCAAGCGAGGCCACTGGATGGCGCACCTGAAACCAGCATGCAACTTGCAACGGAGCGCCTTGGCCTGCCAACCGCACGGGTCTGCCTCTGAAACGCCACCAACTAACTGACCAACAAGTCCAATTCGGCGTTCGGCAAATCGGCAGCCGTTTCTCTGTGCCGCCAAGTCAAAACCGACCAGAGAGACCCGCGCGCCCGGCCGGCTCGGTTGTTCAGAGCCCCAGCTCCCAACTGTCCGTCGCCCGGCCGTCGCGCTGGCGCGCGGGCTTCGGCCTGCCGCCGTGCCGTGCCTCCTGATTCGTCCGCCCGCCCACGGCAGCGGTGGCCGGGCACCACCACCTCGCGCGGCGCGGGGTCATCGTTCGCGGCTAGCGGTACCGGCCGTCCGGCAGGCTGGGCTGGCTGTGTTCACTGCGTGCCAGGGTGCACCGCCGTAGTAGCATTGACCTTGCAGTTGTGCAGCAGCAGCAGCGGATCCTCCTGTAGTCCTGTTGGAGGGCCGATGTACTCAGGGCTTGTTTAGATGCAAAAAAATTTGTGAAATGGGTACTGTAGCGTTTTCGTTGTTATTTGACAAATAGTGTCTAATCATAGTCTAATTAGGCTTAAAAGATTCGTCTCGTGGATTTCGTCTAAACTGTGTAATTAGTTTTATTTTTTATTTATATTTAATGCTTCATGCATGTGTCTAAAGATTCGATGTGACGGGAAATGTGAAAACTTTTGTAAATTTTTTTGCAAACTAAACTGGACCTAAAGTTGTTTGGTAGCGGACGCCGGCCGGCGCCCGCGTCAATTTAAATGATCTCGCATGGGGTAGTTATTGCTGATCAATTGGGCGGTCGGGGACGCAGTTAGCAAAAACCCTTGCCTTTTAGTAGTAATTTCCTTGCTGATGAAAGTCTGAAACTTTCAGGAGTTCAGATTCAGTGAAATAAATAAAAGATCTGAAACTTACAGAAATCTGTACTTGTTTGTTTATTGAAAATGCCATTTCGAAATAAAGTATCTGCCAAGGTTGTTCATTCAGGTATAGGAGACTAGGAGTAACGTTCATGGCTTCATGGTATGGGGAGAGAGTGACAGACCAGAAACGTGTGATCTCTGAACGCTGACCAAGCGGAGAAATGTGTGATCGCTGAACGCTGATCAAGCGGAGAAAAGCATCTCCCCCATGGCATCTCAAAGACGTGTCCTACTACTATTCTACTAGGAGTAGAATGCAATTCGTGTGCAAGATTATTTCAGAAGAAGAATCATTCTATGCTCCACGACGACGAGGAGGATGATCACTAGGTGCTGGTGGTCAGATCAGATGATGACACAGAATTAATTCACTTCATGTTCATGACTCCCATCCCATATTTACACGCATGAACCGGCAAGCTGCCATTACAATACTCTGCAAACCCCAGCACAATGAAGCAGGAACAAAAAAAAAACTAATAGTCGCGAGCAAGATCACCCAATCAAGAACAACAGATCGCTAGCTCATCACTACACCTCGCAAGCCGCGGAAGAAGGCGCTCGATCCGGTAGTACCACCATACCATTATCAGTGCTGGATCGGGAATCAGTAGAGCCTGTAGTGGCGGTAGGACTTGAGCATGGCGCCGCAGAAGGTGCAGATGATGGCGCGCCAGGTGCGGCGGTGCACGGTGAGCAGGTAGCAGACCCTGGTGACGGTCTCCATGTCTGCCACGCTGGCGCACCCGCCGCAGCGCGAGCAGATCCCCGCCGCCGGCTTGCTGCTCCGCACCGTCCGCCGCTGGTCCACCAGGAAGCAGCAGAACACCATCGCTCCTTGGCCGGCTAGCTAGATCGCTCTCCAACAACCACTGGTCTGCTTGCGTGTTGCGCCGCGCGCGCTTGTATGTATATATATATAGCGGCAGGTGGCAATAATGCGGCGCGAGGCTTGCAAGCAACGGGTTACCTTTCGGTGGCGAACTAGGGACTAGGGAGGCTGGTGTGAGTGAGGTCAGCAATGGCGAGCAGCAGCCAGCAGGCGGCAGGCGGCAGTAAGCAAATTCTACGTGATGCGGCGGGGGCGAACTGGCGAAGGAGAGTGGTAGGGGATTTAAGGCGAGGCATATGGACCGCATTGATGGCGGGCAGGAGGGTGGGGTGGGGCGGGGGTGGTAGAGGGGTAGGGGAGGAGGCGTTAATGGCTTGCCGAGTGCCGGCCGGCCGACCATGGCGCATACAGTACGCTTGTACACTTGCATGTGAAACGAACGTGGGGCAGAAGTACCGCTAGCTGGTTTGGTGAGAGAGAAAAATATTACTTCAACTTATAATTCACGATCGTATAAGCCGAAACGAACAGGCTGTGCACAGCGAGGCTGGGCACCAGTAGTGACCAGTGTCCGTGTGAGCAAGGCCGAACTGCCGAGTGCCGAGAGCTCGTGTGGCGGGAGAGGGAGTCAGGGAGACGGAGTGTAGTTTTCCAGTGAACGCGACGCCAAGACTCTCACCGCTGAAGAGGGAAAAATATTCCATGCATACAGGATGCACTCAGCTTCCGTGCATACACGCTCTTATCGACTCCCACGTGTCCATCCAATGGAAATCGACGTCTGTCCTCATCCGCTCTCCCATGCTTCGGCCCACTCGGCTCCCATGCTTCGGCCCACAGCGCCCACGCGGCAGCCATTAGGTGCACGGTGCATACTGTATGCGTGGGAGGGGAAAAAAATTCGCTGCGTAGCATCTGTAGAGTCCATCTCCTACCGACGTATCTTCAGCGCTCAGCGTGCGACACGTGGATAGCGACGAATCAGACGCTGGCGAAGACGCCGCCTTTTCCCGGAAATCTTTTGGACCGGAAGAGCGAGCCGATGATTTCGCACGCTGACGATTCCCGCGCTCTCGTCCGCCGACCACCGCACGTGCAGTTGAGCTGCTTCTTTGACTTTTTGTTTAGGCCCGGTGCCTCCTTAGTTTTCAAAATTTTGTAAAATTTTTTAAGATTTTTTGTCACATTGAATCTTTGGACGCATGTATGAAGCATTAAATATAAATAAAAAATAAAAGTAATTACACAGTTTAGATGAAATTCACGAGATGAATCTTTTAAACCTAATTAGATTATGATTGAACACTAATTGCCGAAGAACAACGAAAGTGCTACCGTACCATTTTCAAAAAAATTCGCCAACTAAACAAGGCCCTAATAACAGCAACACGCGGAGCAAGTAGTGCATGTGTCTAGAACCCAGGTACGTTTCTTTCTTTCTTTCTTTTCTTTTCTTATATTTCTTTTTTATTTTGTTAAGTCACCTTTTTATCTTTATTTTATTTTTTCTTTCTTTTTTCTTTTATTCTAATTTTTCTTTGATTCCATTTTTGTTTTTCCTGTGTTCACCCATAGGTTGTATGTTTATTTTTTTCTCTTTCCTTCCTCATAGGAGTATTTCTTTTTCTTTTCTTTCTCGTGTGGTTTTTTCTTCTTCTCATTTTCTTAATTTTTTGTGTTTTTCTATTTCTATTTATTTTTTTTTATTTTTTTGTTTTTTCTACTGTTTTTTATAATTACTATATGAACTATTTGTTTTTTATTTTAAAGTTTTTTTATTTCATGTGTTCATATGACACATATATCATATAATTTTTTTAAATTTTCTGTTTTTCTTTCTTATTTAAGTTATTCATTGATTTTATTTTCTATATATTTTCATTTGTTATTCATGTTTCTATGTGAAATTTTTACTTAGTTATTTACTCTAATTAATTACTTTAATATTTTTTTATTTTATTTTTATGTTTTATTATTTATATTATATGAGATACATTTAATGTTCACGTAGTATATATACGATGTTCTATGATGTATTCTGCAATGTTCACATAGTATACATATGATGTTCTATGACGTATTATGTGATGTTCACATTGTATACATATGATGTTCTATGATATATTTGTAATGTTCACATAGTATACATTTGATGTTCTATGATGTATTTCATGATGTTTCATGTAGGATACAAATAATGTTCCTTGTTGTATTTTGTGATGTCCATGTTATATATATGTGATGTTTACATAGCATACATGTGATGTTCTATGATATGTTTTATAATATTCGTATAGTATACGTGTAATGTTTTATTTTGCTTTGCTCTAAATTTTATTATTTTTTTATATTATGGTATTTATTTATTTATTTTATGTATTGTTGTTATTGTTTCTATATAGTTATAGTTTTTGTTATTATTTTTTATTTTCATGGTTATTATAATACCAAATCAATGAACCTGTAACTATAATATTGTTCTCGTAAATCGAGAACATTTTTCTTATAAAGGCGGAACATTGTTTTTCTAAACTTAGAACATTGCTTCTACTCAATAAAAAAATGTTCTATCTTCACAAGATAAATGTCTGTTATAAAATGTTATCGGAGTATATACACGTGAGATCTTGTTTTGAGAGATTTATTATAAGAAACATGATGATGTAATCGAAATTTAATTTGTATATTTAGTTTAACAGTTATGACTTTTTAAAATTTGTGCAGATGCTTTCGTAGGTATATTCTGGTACGTGGAATAGCATACGTAGTTATGACTTTTCATAGCATGCATGCATGTGGAGGAGCAGTTTTCATTAAATTATTTTTTTGTGGCAACGGTGCTACCACGTAATCTACCCACTCCAGCTTGGCTGGTTTATTTCGTTGCTGATTTGTGAAGAAGTACTGCTAATTGGTTTGTGTAAGAGAAAAATACTGATCTGACTGAAAATTTACGATCGTTTACAACAAGCCACAGTCAAACGAACAGACTGGAAGAAGACCGGAGCACGCGGGAAACGACACGGGAATTATCGGCACGTGGACAGGAACACACGAAGGCGCAGGAAAAATCATCTGCGCCGGGTTAGGGCCCGCGACCGGACCCTAACACGCCCCTTCCCCGTATGCTGAGCGAGGCACTTTTCTCTCGCCTTTTCACCACTCACCAGCCCTTCAGCCCGTATGCTGAGCGAGGCACGCTACACGCTCGGCTCAAGCTCTCCTACCGCGAGCGTCCGATTCGTCGCTGTTCCACGCGTCGCACGCGGAGGATATGGCTGTACCGGATGGACTCTACAGGCATGTTCGGCTGATATTAAAGTCGACTGAAGCTGATTTGCTGTCAAAGAAAAATACTGTAGATTCTAGCTGATAAGCTGGCTGATAAGTTCAAGCAAACAGGCCCAGCGACAACCTCAGGCCAACAAAATCTGAAGTCTACAAATTTTTGTCTAAGATGAAGGTACGAAGCAGGTTTTTATTCCAGGCCATTCCACACCCGAAATCATTCCGCTGCTATATAAATTAATGAATGAAATTATTCCCACATAACCGAATGAGCTCTTAAAAGTGTCTCGTTTTGATATGTCGGATTCGCATAAATTCACATGTGTTAGGGTAGATCGGAGTGAAAACTAAATTAAATTTTATCTAAAATCCATACAAACCCACGTGGATTGAAGTGAATCCGACGACATTCAAACAAAACCGAAATAGGACTGGAAACAACATGGACGAACATGATGTGCTCGCTTCCGAGAAGGATATGCTGCAGCAGGAATAGCCGGGTGCTGGGATCTTCCACTGTCAAGGCCTTTAATGGCCATCCTAATCCCGCCTCCATTTCGCACAACCGTCACACGGACCATATGCAGTTATGCGCGTGGAAGTAGGGAAAAGCAAGACTTCCTTGCGAAGCAAGCGATGCGAGAGTCAGCGGGATTTAACTGATGCCGATTACAGTTTGTTCTCGTACAAAATGTGACGGAGCTGCCGCCTAATTAATCCCCTCCAATGAAACATGAGTTAAGTGTGCTTTTTTAGTATAGACTAGAATTCTAGTAAGAAAAAATGAGCCTTTATAATCTTCTCAACAGCTTAAGGTCTCGTTTGGCAGAGCTTCACTTCACTAGTGAAGCCATTTTTTTTTTGCTTCAGCTCCACGAACAGCTCCACCAGTGGAGCTGAAGCGGTTTTGGTAAACCATTTGACAAAATGGCTTCCCTGTGAGAGCATGTTTTTAGGGGCCTGGAGGAGGAGCCGGAAGAAGCCACTATTTTTGGCTCCTTCCCACCCCAAAGCTCTGTGAGAGCACGTTTTTAGGGGCTTCATCGGTGAAGCCGTTTTATTTTACCCCGTTTAGCAGAAAACGGCTCCAAGCGGCTCCTGAAGCCGTTAGAGAAGCCCTGCCAAACGGGGCCTAAATAGTGCTCTGTCATGAATGGTAAAGTAGAACACCACCCTCGAAGACATGCGGTTTTTCAGCACGACTTCAGTATTACTTTTTAATGAAAGCACAGTATTTTTCTCTCACAAGAAATCAGCATCAGCCAAATTTCATCAAAACAAACAGGGCCCAAATATTCTACTATCCATGATCCATGAGCCAGCTTATATAAACCATAAGCATAAACAAAAAGGCCCTTCTTGTGTTGGAATACTAAATTTCTTGTGTTGGATCTTCAACATGAAGTGAACGGCACGTCACGGATTATCTCCATCTTACTTGTTATTTTTACTAATCACAACATGTAGAAATTCTTACAAATTAGAAACATCATGACTTCCATATACCACCATCATCACTGAATTTGTGGGGGTGCTTTATTCCTTTTGGAACCAGTTATCTGTGTAGTTTTCCACCTTCTAATTCCGGGCCATAAGGGTGTCCGCAGTGGTGCCGTCGATTTCGACAGCTGAGATGGACATGATCAGTTGTGGGTCTAAACATCAGAATTAATTAATCAGAACATTTTTCTCCCCCAGTAGCTTCTAGTTCGCCATCAGAGTAAAAAAGTTGCATGCGTCCATCGCATATTGGCTCCCACCAGCTTCGCGCTAGCGCCAAACAAATCGATAGCGATTCACTTTTTGCCTGTTCTCTCACCTCCACGTCAGTTCGAGCCTGCTTCATAACCTATTCAGTCGACAATGGAGATGACAGGTGGGGACACCCTAAGTAGCCCCTGACCATATTCCCATGGTGTGCCGTCTTCAAGTTATGCATATAATACCAAGTGTGCAGTCTGCTGTTCAAAACCAGTTGTGAAAGAAAAGAAAATAATTTGCATCGTGGGTGTGTCCATGGTTTCCGGATCAGATTTCAGTAGTTTTTTTAAACGAGATTTCAGTAGTTTGTGCTTATGTTATCGTCGGATTGTGTCTTATGTTGACTTGGTTGTGTACTTTTAAGAGATATCTAATGTCCAAACGATCCTGTCTTACGCCCTCATCTTTTGGGTTTTGAGACCTCAAACATATACACACGGGTGCTCGCATTTTTCAGGATTTATTTCAAGATTTAACGGCGCTATTCTTTCAGTGATTGGTGATGTGCTCGTCGACAGCGAGACGCCTATGGTGACTTCGTCAATCTCGAGATTTGCCGATCCAACTCAGTTCTTCATAGATGTTCAAAGGGGTAGGGTGGGTACGTGTGTGCGTTCATAAGAGTGAGCATACGTTCATGTACGTAATCGTCCATGCGTAACTGGGCCTCGAAAAAAAATAAAAAATAAATATGTGGTAGAAAGAGGAAAATGTGGACGAGGAAAACAAATAGGGTGGATCCTCCATGATTGAGGATGGGTAGACGTACACTCGGGACTCAACAAGACTAGATTACTAGATCCTGCGTCGCATGAGAAATTGGGAATGTTGCCCGACACGACACGAATCGGTGCCTCCCTAACTGGTCCACGTGATGTGTCACGCCGGCCATTAATTGCAAGTTTACAACACGTAGCCATCCCACCTTAATTCGGCCATCATAAGCAAACAAAAGCCCTAAAAATAATAAAATAAGTAATGGACCGATCGATCCATCAATCCGTGGTTGGATCGAGTGGCCCAGGCTTTCTCAGACCCCGCTCGTTCGTTCATTCCCTCGGCCAGAAGGAATGTATCTATCGACTGGCCGTCACGTCCTATTCGCGCCATCATATCTCGTACTCCATGCGTTCCAAATTATAAGTCAGCTTTAATTTTTATATATATCTATTTTACTATGCATTTAGATATAAATATATCTAGATAGATAATAAAATAAATTAAAAAAAAAGTCAAAACGACTTATAATCTGAAACAGAACGAGTATATAGTATATATACATACTCCATCCGTCCCAAAATATCCGTAGTTTTTATTTTCCGAGAAACAACTTTGACAAAATATATATTAAAAATATTAATATTTATGGTACATAATTGGTATCATTAGAAAGATATCTGAATCTAGTTATTTATTAAATTTATTTGGAGATATAAATGTTGCACGTATTTTCTACAAATCGAGTCAAATTTACGACACGGAAAAAAAAAAAAACGACAGATAATTTGGTACAGAGGGAATAGTGCTGTTTACACGGTCAGGATCACCGTTGATGTTTACATGGATAGCGAATATGTACATCTGCAATAGCACTAGAAACTCGAGATCATTGTATCGCGGCTAACAGTAGCAATGGATTAACAGCGGGTGGCATAGCATGACAACACTTGTGCCGTACATGCCCATGCAGAAAATGAAGGAATGACCGTATCGAGGAACTCCTGTGCGCAGCAGCACGCTCAAACACATGAACACCAGCCAGGAGTTTTGATCTCTAAGTATTATGCCTAGTCTGACTCATGTTATGTTGCCTTGTATTCCCGTCAGACGAGCTTGTTCTTATTTCGGTGGCTCATGTTGCCCAAGAGCTCTGAATCTGCATACATCTTGATGCCTGCATTTTCTGAATGCCTGAATGTTTGCATACAACTTGATATCTGCATTTTCTGAATGCTTGAATGACTGCATAATCAGGATATATGATTGTTCTTCTGCACCCTGTGGCTATGCGCAAACTATACTGTATAATAGCCTGCTGATGAATCGTGTGAACACTGAATGCCAACGATTTAGAGCTACCACAAAAATAACAAATGACTAGACTACACAATAATATGACACCCAGTAGTTAGGGCGTCGGTGAGCCATTCACGATGGTTCCTTGCCACCGTGGGGGATTACTTTTGTAATGGCTACTCTAAGTTCCACTTCTTAATAAAAAACGGGCCGAATGGTCCGATCGAGAAAAAAGAAAAAAAACTAGACTACACAATTATTCAGACAACTGTGGCCACCGCGGGGCCACAGAACGGCCCATCCTACCCGGAAGAGCACGCCAGCCCGGCCCATGTATTCCAAAGCCCACTCATCTATCTCGACGAACGTTGCGGCAGCAATGCCCCAAACAACCCACAATTCCGCACTGCCCCTTTCTCCGCTCGCTCGCTCGCTCTTCCTTCGCTTTCCCCGCCGACCAAAACCCTCGCTCCGCCCGCTCGCCGGCACCGCCGCACCGGGCTCCGGCGAAGCAGGCACCAAGCAGCGTGGTGCTGCTGGAGGAGCTCGTGGAGGAGGTCCTCCTCCGCCTCCCGCCGGCGGATCCCGCGAGCCTCTTCCGCGCCGCCCTCGTCTGCAAGCCCTGGTGCCGCATCATCTCCGACCGCCGCTTCCGCCGACGATTCTCTGAGTTCCATCGCTCGCCCCCCATGCTCGGTCTCCTCTGCAATTTCAAAGACCAAGACGGCGACTATGTCTCGCGCCTCCTCCCCACCTCCTCCGCCTGCCCGCTCCGCGCCGACCACAACTGGCGCGCGCTCGACGCCCGCCACGGCCGGGTCCTCCTCAGCTTGCTCTTGGGTCTCTACCTCAGCGTCTGGGACCCCATCACGGACGGGTGGCACCAACTGCCCCCGGTGTCAGACGTTTGGCAACCGGAGTGCTGGAACACGGCCGTGCTCTGTGCTTCCACAGCCAGCGGCGCCTGCGACCACATCGACTGCCGCAGCGGACCCTTCATTGTCGTTGCCGTGGGATGCAGCTCCCATGAGATGTGCTTGTGCGTTTACTCATCGGACTCCAGCTCCTGGAGTGAGCTAACCTTTGTCCCTGGGACACACTGGGTCCGTTTGGTGCCCACTGCCCTTGTGGGGACCGCACTCTACTTTGTGATTGATGCCAGCAGTAGGACTCTTAGGTATGATTTGGCTACACGGGAAACATCTGTAATTCCCCTGCCAACCAGGTCAATTTGGCACAATACTATGCTCATGACGATGGAGGATGGTGGGCTGGGAGCTGCAACAGGGCACGGTGTAGCCAGACTGTCCCTCTGGTCAATGGAGGCGAATCCCAATGGAGACATTGGATGGACACAAATCCGAGTCATTGAGCTTGGGAACCTGTTCACTGTTAATCCCCTCTCCATCTCTTCGAACTTTGTTGGCTTCGCTGATGGAGTCCTGTTAGGTTGATCTCCTCCCGGCTCGGTCCAACGACCGAGTCGGGGCCTTGATCTGCGTCCTGATCAGGGGCGCCCAACCGTTCCATGGTTGGTGGGCCCCCGTCGCGCAGCGCAATATAAAGGAGGTGGGAGGCCGGGGCTCGCGTCACGAGGTTCACCTGAGCTGCCTTTCTCCCACCTACAGTCCTAACCCTAATCTGATCTAAGAGGGAGGCGCTGAAGCGACAGGAAGCTCCATTGACGTCTTCACCGCCGCCTCTGTGCCACCACTACACTGCGACCGACCTCAACGCCGTGACCGTGACTCCGCCGACCCGGACCGCATCACCTTCGCCATGGCTACGTCGAGCTCTTCCTCCAAGCCCGCGGATGGTCGGTGACATCTCATCTCACTCTCTCTCTCTCTCTCTCTCTCTCTCTCTAGATCATGTTCTAGGAAGTTTTCATCCCGTATGTAAGGTTGTACCTGCTAGATCTATGTCTAGGTGATCCACTAAGTCTATCAAGTCCTTCTTGTGGAGGCAGATGGTAGATTATTCAGTATTGAGCTGAAGACAGGCCAGGTGAAAATGTTATGTGAGGGTAATGGCTTCCACAACATTGTTCCCTACAGCAGCTGGTGCACTCTAGGTACAGTTTTTGCTTGGTTTATGATTTGCCAATGTTAATGATCTGGTCTAGCTGTTATATATTTGATAGCATAGAGATATGGGTGATGATATTTAACCTTAGAGAGCTGTTAATGATCTGGTCTAGTTGTTACCCAGTAAGGCACCCAGCAGGAAAGAGATTTTATTTCTCTTCGAAAGTCATAACCTGCATGTCCTTCTGCACTGCATATATTAGCATCCATGTTCTGTCATTGTCACTTATAGAGATCGTTGTACTTGTGTTAAATAGAGATAGGTATTTCTTTTTCGAGTTTTTAGTCATGTGGCTGTTACTTGACAGACTGTGGATAATAAACTAGTGTTGTTTGCCTGTTTCTTTAGCCAATAATTCGTATGTTTTGTGTCTGGCGAAGCAATTATTCACTGAGGGGAACTTGGTTCTCAAAATGCTGATGTTATCAATTTTTCTGCATTTCTGCAGCATTGGAAGCAGCAGCCGCCTCTACAAGTGAGGAACCAACTACAGGTGCTTCAAGTGCATCAGAAGCTTTGCTCGAGTGGAAATTGGGTATTGGTAACCATAACGAGTGTAAGCTTTATGATGGCACAATTATCACCTAAATTTGTTTTCCTGTTAGGGGTTCTCTGTTTTGTTGAAGGGGCCACGTCACTTATGTTTGTTACCTTTTGCTGTCATGTTCCTTTGGACCTATCATAGACATAGTACATGTTCAGTTGTTCACTCCTGAACTTATAGCATGTAATGGAAGCCTGCAAAGTCTGCAATGAATGTGTTTGTTCTGTTAAAAAGGTACGCATTTGTTTCGTTCAGAAAAGGTGCTGTATGCATTTGAAACTAGAACACTTTCATGTGCCATGTTACTGCTGGCTAATTTCAGAATAGTTAGTATCTTTTTGCTCGATCATGAGAACTGAGGTGTAGGTGTAGCCAGACTTCAGTTTTTTCGCCTGCATCGCCTAGCAACAATGCTGGTGTCGGACGCGCAGGACTGAGGGGTGCCCGGCGCATCTGGGAGGGCTTCGGAGACTCGGCGGCATTCGCAGTGCCAGTGGGTGTTTAGCGGTCGCAGTGCTAGCGGGGGGTGGCGGTGTTCGTGGCAGGGGCAGGGGCTGCTGTGGGTACTTGTTCGATGCGCTGGTGCAATATGCGGCGGCGGGCGGGAACTCAATGCTGAGCATGCCGAGCGGGAACCTGACGTCACGGTCGGATCCCAACGGCTCTAGTGCTCTACTGCTGCGGGGTTTGCTCGGCCTGAAGGCGCGGGCTGACCGCGGCATGCGGACCCGTGCACGGCGTGGGCTAGCTGCCGCGCCGGGCGCGTTGTCTCACTCAACATCGTCGGACTGAGGCGCTCGCGACTAGGCTGCGTATCACCGCACTTCGCCGTCGACAGGGCTATGCAACATCACGCGGCTCATGGCCTTCAACGCGATTCGGGCTCCCCGGCTCCATCCCGGAGTGGCTAGGCGCCGGGATAGAGCCGACTTTCCAGTCCCTCGGGCACCTGCGGTGGGCCGCGTGGGGGACGCCGATGCAGCAATGGGGACGTGGTCACCGTGGCCAGGGTCCGCAGGCGGCGAGGACGAACGCGGCGTGCGAGGTTCATCAAGTCAGTGACGAGGAGGAACTCCACGGCGGCGTACCGGCGGCAGGCCACCTCCCACTGCTCCAAGGCGTCCGGCGCATCCTCCAAGGCCTCCCTACGGCGCGGCCCTCTTCCCTTCACTTTCGTAGAGCGGGAGCGTGGGAGAGCGCGATTCTCCGCGCCAAAGAGAACCCGACGCGAATTGCTTCTGTTCCGCGCTGCCTCCCTCTCACCCCTTGTTTTTCCTCACGATCGCTAAGAGCCATTGGATCTGATTTGAACGCATCACCGAATCTGCGTCCGGGCGCTACGGACTACGGGCTACGGCTGAAGCCTGAGGGCAGCAGGGAGCAGGCAGGGAGGCGGCGGCGGCGTCCAGACTCCAGACATGGCAAGAGAGGTGAGTCCAGCAGCGTTCCTCCTCTTACGAGCTTGGTACGTCTCGCGCGTGGTTTCCTGCTTCCCGTCGCCATGCGAACCCACGACACCCACAAGGTGCTCGATCAAATGCCATAGTAAGGAGCTTCTATTCCACGGCGACCAACCATCTATAAATCTTTAACCCAACTGTTGCAGGCCGACGCGCCGGTCGAGGGCACCGCCGTCTCCAGCGGCAGGATGGTGAAGCTCAAGGACTTGGTCCCGGCCGCGACCAACACGGTGAACACGACGTTCATCGTGCTCGACAAGGCGGCGCCGTCGGCCCGCCCGTCCCACCGCCACCCGCACGCCCAGGCCCGCGACGGCGGCGGCGGCGGCAGGGAGGAGAAGGAGGTGACGTGCCTGGCGCTGGTGGCGGACGAGACCGCGGCGGCGCACTTCCTGCTGTGGGGCGGCGAGTGCGGCGCGTTCGAGCTGGGCGACATCGTGCGGCTCACGGACGGCATCTTCTCGTACCACAGGGGGAACGCCCTGGTGCTGCGGGCGGGCCGCCGCGGGCGCGCCGAGAAGGTGGGCGAGTTCACCATGCTCTTCGTGGAGACGCCCAACATGAGCGAGGTCCAGTGGGGGACCGACCCCAAGGACGGCCGGAGGATGGTGCAGGAGGCCGTCGTCTCGCCCTACTCCCAGATCTTCAAGCCGCTGCGGTGATCTTACTTCCAGTTGCGTCCGCCTTGACTCGTGGCCTTGCCGTTCTTTGTCAAAACGGGATGATATTTATCTTGTTCAGTCCTTTTGGGGGAATTTTTTTTATGTCATAAAAAGATCGAACTCTTCGATGATCAAAAAGTTCAATGATCTTTTAGAAAACACTTTTTTTGTGCCCTCATACATGCCAGCTGTTGTGTTTGACTCTAACGCCGTCAAACTGTAGGTGTGAAAAGTCAAAAATACCCTTAAATCTAAATATATCATTAATTTTTTTGAGCATCTTAACGACTTCAAATAAAAAAACTCAAAACTACAAATTTATAGATCTCGTCGAGATCTATAATTTTCATATAAAAATTATTTTCATTTAATTCCAAAAAAAGATATGATTTTTCTAAGATATATTAATCATATCAAATCATATTTTTTTGCGAAATTAAATGAAGATAATTTTTATATGAAAATTATAAACCTCGACGAGATCTACAACTTTCTAGTTTTGAGTTTTTTCATTTGAAGTCGTTAAGATGCTAAAAAAATTAATGACATATTTAGACTTAAGAGTATTTTCGACTTTTCACACCTATAGTTTAATGGCGTTAGAGTCTAAACTGACGGCAGTGGTATGGAGGGCACAAAAAAATTAGAGCAGTGGCGCTGAAGACCGCTAAACTTTTCCAGAGACATACAGAGCATTGCGATCTTTTTTAATGGCACACGAGGAATTCCCCGTCCTTTTTCATGTGCGCTCCAATTTCTAAAACATAATCAACGCGCTCGGCTGGTGCCCTGCACAGTATATTTTGAATGATTCTGAATGATTCAATAGTGTTCTGTGAGAGAGAATAAACTAAAACAAGCTGAAATAAGCTAGCAGTAGACCAGCCGAACGCGTTGAATATTACTAGGAGTATGAACTTTCGATCAAGAAGAATGGAAACGAAACGCTTAAGCTCTGTCTGTCTGTGAAAGTGACTATGTTACAATACAACATGTGCAGCCAGGAAAAATCGACTCCATTCTTCCACTGTACAATTATATGTTTCAAAGTTTGATACAAACTCGTGTACGTACACATTGTGTGGTAGTGCTATATGCTGGAATTCCACCATGGCACCATGTATATTTTTTGAATATGGGACACGGTCACCCATTGGTTTCGGCAAAGGCACCAAACCACCAAGTCGATGTTTTTGTTCTCACAAAAATGGAAACCAAAGACCAAAGATGACGGTAATTAACGAAGTGCCCATTGCTAATCAACACGCTGAAGTGTTTTCGGAGGCGGTGGCGCGATTTTTGCAGACACGACATTCAAAGCGGGACCACGACAATTTGTGAATTTTTATTTTTTCTGAAATTTGTGAACAATTTGTTTACAATTTGACATGTATTTCTCTGGTATCTACAATTCATAAAAATAATTTGTAAATTTTTCTGAAAATTTTGACATATATTTCTTTGAGATTTGCAATCCACATTGTTATCTCCAAATTACATTACTCTATTCAATAAATTACATTGAAAAAATCAATGTAAACGTAGTAATAAGACAAGTATAAACATAACTAAAAGACATAGTAAATGTATAGACAAAAATCAGGTGGCATGAGCTTCCAAAAACACCGGCTAGACAGACTCAATTTTATTTTGGGACACGGTGACCTAGCGCAAAGGCACAATACAACGTCCGTGGAAACGCTCCGCGCCGACCAGCAGTGTGCGCCGCAAGTATCTGGGCGCCTGGCGACCGGTGACAGGCCGCGACAGCTAAGCGCTGAGCCGCTGACGGAGTCCTAGCGGTTAGCGCGCCTTCACTGCACGCAGGGACCCGGGCAGTCGAGAGGTTTTGTGGGGTCCCGGTCGTTTTGTTCTTCTTGCTACGCAAGTCGAGGCCTCCCCGCCGCGAGATCCCCCTCCGGCAAGTTAGGAATATAAAATGAGGCAGGAACACGCGCACGGCCCCGTCTCTCCAGATCTTTCCGAAATCCTTGTCTCCCTTTTTCTTCCCATATTATACAGTTATACACCACCACCAGCTGTCCTTTTCGCGGCGCTGCTGCTGTTGAATCTTCAATTCTTAGTCCGAGAGTCGATCGATGGCGACGGGCCGTGACGTCGTGGGATGATTCTCCCTTCCCCCCATCGCCTTCCTCGTCATCTTCCCACGGTAATTCTTCGAAAATTTTACCGGCGTTTGTGTGCGTTCTCGAATGGCCATCCACGAAAGTTGGGGCTCTAGGGTTTTTGCACGATCGAGGGCTGAGGGGGAATTGGAACCATGAACGAAACTTCCCCGGCGGCGGCGGCGGCGGCGGGCACAACGCGCCATCAACTGCGGCTACTTTTGATTTCTTGGTTACTTTGTACAAATGTTGTTTTCCATGCGCGTGATAACTAATGAGTCCACCCGTATATTCCTCTTGCACGACGTGGTACATGCGCGCGTTCCACCGTCGTCGCTGATTTGCCAAGGGCTTGTACTTGTTCTTCTCCTCGGCAAATTTCTTGGAGAACAATTTGACTTTTGACTGCTTTTACTTAGAGTACAATTTGGAGTACAATTCGTAGATGCATAGTTCGTCAGTTCCAGATTCTTCGGAGGCTGGTCAATATCAGCGTCCTAACCACATGCCCCTTTTCATAACACCGAAACTTCCCAGGAAAAATGCGCATCGAACCAAAGCCAAGTCGCATTCGTCATGTCCTTTTTGCTCTGCTTCCGTTGTCTACACATATAAATTCTCGTGCAGATTTGTTCAGTTATGCACACATTGCTGAATGCAATTTGGCTGGACTTCCGTTTTGCAGGCCCTTCTCTGATAGATACTGTACTTCCCTCGCACGCTTAAAGCAGCTGCTCCCGTAGATGGCGGCGGCGTGGTCTAGGATCGGGAGGGGAGCGCAGCTGTCGCTGTCGCAGTCCCTGTCGAGGACCCTCTACGAGGGCGGCGTCGGCGGCGAGTCGCCCGCGGAGGCGGTTTCCGCGATGCGCAGTGCCGCCGCGCTGTCCCGCGCCCGGGGCCAGCACCCGTCGTCGCTCCACAGCCTCGCGGCAAGGTCCGCGGGCCACCTCCTCCAGCCGCCGAGCAGGGGCATCGTCACCACGCCCGCGAGGCTGCACCCCGCGTCGTCCGCGGCAGTGGCGGCGGAGCTCTCGGACGCGGAGACGAGGGAACACGAGCCTGTGACGTCGCCGCCTCGCCAGATGCCGAGCCTCGGCCCGACGCGGCCAGGGGAGAAGCCCCGCGTCGTGGTCCTGGGCACCGGGTGGGCGGCGTGCCGGCTGCTCAAGGACGTGGACACGCGCGCCTACGACGTCGTGTGCGTGTCCCCCCGGAACCACATGGTGTTCACGCCGCTGCTGGCGTCCACGTGCGTCGGCACGCTCGAGTTCCGCTCCGTCGTCGAGCCCGTCAGCCGCATCCAGTCGGCACTCGCCACCCACCACGGCTCCTACTTCTTCCTCGCCTCCTGCACCGGCGTCGACACCAAGGCGCACGAGGTGTACTGCACGGCCGCGTCCGGCGACGCACAGCTGCCCAGCGACCCGTACCAGTTCAAGATCGCCTATGACAAGCTGGTGATCGCGAGCGGCGCCGAGCCGCTCACCTTCAACATTAAGGGCGTCCAGGAGAACGCCATCTTCCTCCGCGAGGTGAGCCACGCACAGGAGATCCGCAGGAAGCTGCTCACCAACCTCATGCTCGCCGAGAATCCAGGTAACAACACACCTCTCTTCAGGGAAAATACGTCCATC
This sequence comes from Miscanthus lutarioriparius, assembly GCA_904845875.1. NCBI lineage: Eukaryota > Viridiplantae > Streptophyta > Magnoliopsida > Poales > Poaceae > Miscanthus > Miscanthus lutarioriparius. The sequence continues at coordinate 15,063,637 of CAJGYO010000003.1, read as the reverse complement.
ATCATTAGTTACGCGCATTGATCATTAGCTTGCACGCATTGCAAACTTTGGCTGTGATGATGATCAAGCACTGTGCTCTCTAGGCTTGTCTGACGAAGAGAAGCAGCGGCTCCTGCATTGCGTGGTCGTCGGCGGAGGCCCCACCGGCGTCGAGTTCAGCGGTGAGCTCAGTGACTTCATCACGCGCGACGTGCGCCAGAGGTACGCGCACGTCAAGGACTACGTCAAGGTCACCCTCATCGAGGTACGTACTCAGTGCACCTCGTGAACCGATTACATACATAATCTAGAGTATTAGTATATATGCATCGATCGGACTTACTGAAGAAGTTTCTGATCATCTCATCGTTTATGACCTGTTCTTTCCAGGCAAACGAGATCTTGTCATCGTTCGATATCGGGCTGCGGCAGTACGCGATGAATCACCTATCAAAGGTAACATAGGCTTATTAGGCCCCTTTCGCTTCGCTGAAAAAACAAGTCGAAACACTGTTTCGGTTGATTTATTGTGAGAGAAAAATAATGTTCCGGCTAAAAAAACAAACCGAAAAATACGGATTATAAGACAAGCGAACATGGCCTCTGTGATGACACTCTGAAGTGTAACATTCTCGCAAATTCAGATTAATTAATGTGATCTCAGGGCTTAATCAATCTTTTGTGCTGCATCTGTGACAGTATGGAGTTAATCTGGTGCGAGGCATCGTGAAGGAGGTGAAGCCCACTGAGATCACCCTGAGCGACGGCACCCGCGTGCCCTACGGCCTGCTGGTCTGGTCCACGGGCGTCGGCCCGTCGGAGTTCGTCAAGTCCCTGGACCTGCCCAGATCCCCTGGCGGTAGGATCGGCGTGGACGAGTGGCTCCGCGTGCCCACGGCCCCGGACGTGTTCGCGCTGGGCGACTGCGCGGGGTTCCTGGAGGGGACCGGCAAGCCGGTGCTCCCGGCGTTGGCTCAGGTCGCGGAGCGGGAGGGCCGCTACCTGGCGCGGCTGCTCGGGAGGGTCGCGGCGCAGAACGGCGGCAAGGCGCACTGCGCCGGCAAGGCCGACCTCGGGGAGCCGTTCGTGTACAAGCACATCGGCAGCATGGCGTCCGTCGGCCGGTACAAGGCGCTCGTCGACCTCAGGGAGAACAAGGCAATGCCGCTGAGCCATTAATCTCCTTCCTGATCAGTAAAAATGTGGCATGAGATATTAGTGCTAGGATTTGACAGACGGTTTTCGCATTTGCAGGATGCCAAGGGAGTGTCGATGGCTGGCTTCCTCAGTTGGCTGATGTGGCGGTCAGCGTACCTGACGCGGGTGGTGAGCTGGAGGAACAGGTTCTACGTGGCGGTGAACTGGGGAACGACGCTTGTGTTTGGCAGGGACAACACCAGGATTGGCTGACGAGGTGCAGCTTAAGCTGGTCGCCTGTGTTCCTCTGAATAGTCCACGGGAGCTAGAGATTGGCTTTCATTTTTGTTCTTTCGTTTGTAATTCAACAATGTGCTGAGAGATTTCTGTTTGGCTTCCATACTCCATACCCTCTCAGTCTCTCTAGATATCCCTTAGATATTCGATAGATGAAATGCATGAGATTTGCAAATGTAAGTCACCAGTTTTTTCAAAAAGAAAAAAGACTAAAGATGTGTTCAGTTGGCGAGAGATGGCACACACAGATGAAAGATTGACTTGCATGAGTTGAAACAGTCTATGGAGCTTGTAGAGTAGACGAAAAATACAAACCGATGCACACGTTCTCTCTCACCGCTCATCCCTTCCCTTATTAATTCAATCTCGGTGCGTCCCTCTATCCCTGTTTCCCCTGACCATAGACTGGTAGAGTGTATATATCCCCTTAATCTATCCCTGTTTCCCCTGACCATAGACTGGTACACTGTATCTATCCCTGTAGGAGGTTGTTTCACGAAATTTTCTCGTTTTGTCTTTCTCTCACGATAATTATCCCTTCCCCTGACCATAGACTGCTAGAGTGTACTTAAAAAGAGTCCATGTGGAAATCGTGCTGGCAAACTTTCTTAATTTTAATTAGATTTATAGAAAATACGTGTAACATTTATATCTTTAAATAAGTTCATTATGAAAGTATATTTAATGATCTACCTAATGATACTAATCATGTACCATAAATATTAATATTTTGTTAAATATATTTGGTCAAAATTAAAAATTATTGATTTTTTTGGAAGGAGAATGATTTTTTTAAAGGACACAGGGAGTATTGTATGTACAATAAAAAATGGATGGTGGTGTTCGTCCTGTTCGCTTGGCTTATAAGCCTTATTTTTTCAGTCAACGAACATTATTTTTCTCTCACAACAAATCAGTCACCAGTATTTTTAGTCATGACTTATCAGCTAAGTGAACAGGACAGTTGTAGCTGATGTGAGTGATAGATGCCGTCATTTTTCTTTTTTTATGTACAATAAAAAAATAGATGTCATCTATCGCTCACGTCATTAGCTCATTTGTACTGCACCACCTTTATTGTATATAGTTTTACGGATGCTCTCTATTGCGCTATTAGACTTAGGAGCCTAGGAGAGAAAGAGGGCCGGAGAAAGAAGATACGTCAGTGAGAGGTAAAATATCGTGCGAAGCAGAGTGAGAAACTTGCGTGAACGTGTGCGCCCACAGAGTTAAGGTTTGTATTTTTTAAGTAAAATAAAATACGTCGGTGGTTAGGAGTGCCGGCACTCCCAACTTTAGTAAAAAAATCAGACGGTGCTCCACGCTATCTCTCTATCTGGGCCAAATGACCAGCACCTAACCGGCCACCCCACTTATTCTCACTTATTCTCTCCCTCTCTCTTACACGCGGGCGTAAACATCAGCTCCTCTTCTCCTTCCTCTAAATAGGAAACGCAGCCGCTGCCTGCTCATACAAGAGCACACGTGCTGCTTCCTACACCCGCTCCTCAACTAGGCCCACCCCAACTCCCAGCTGCCCACCCCGACGAGTCACCGCTGCACGTGTTGCTCCTCGTCTCCGCACGCCGCCGCCGCCGCCGCCGTCCCCGTCGCTCCTCGCGGGCATCCTCTCCGACCTCACCGAGATCGACGACTCCTTCCGGCCGCCGCGTGTGGCCAGGCAGCCAGGACAGGGGGTCGCCGCTCGCTGGGCCCAGGCTAGGCGGAGGTGCAGCTGGCTGCTGCCAAGCCACGCCACCATCCTCGGCCGCCGGCTTGCCAGAATCGGTCGTCCCCCCGCTCTGTGTTGCATCGTACAGAAGAAGAAGAAGGGTCAAAAACCGAATGTTGCAAGAGTATATTTCAAGTGTTTCAGATATTTTCAGAGGTATGTTGCAAGTGTTGTATATCGATGTTGCAAAAGTATATCAGGATGTTGCACATGTTGTAATGGCTATACACTTATGTTTCAAGTGTTTGTTCTAAATATTTCATCTGGTCCAAACGTATGTTGTAAGTGTTTTATCTGGATGTTGCAAAAGTATATCAGGATGTTGCATATACATGCATGTTGCAAGCGTATGTTCCGAGTGTTTTCAAGTGTTTCATACGTATGTTTGCAAGTGCTTCATCAGGATGTTGAATATGTTTGCAATGGTTTTCAAATGTTTTTCAGGCGTTTTTCGCAAGTGTTTCATACACTTGTTTCAAGTATTTCATCTATCTTTTTTATACGTTGCAACTGTTGCATCTGAATGTTTATAAAGTAGATCGGGTGTTATACATGGGATGCGTGTGGGAAGCGGCCAGGGACAGATGTATGTTCATTATAGCGGGTGCGGCCGCACCCACGAAAAATTTAAAAAGCAGTGATTATGTTCAATTCTCCACCATATATGCACTCATACTGTAAAAATCGATACACCCACAACGCTGGCACACCCCCCTTAAATTTTTCTAGCTCCAGCATTGGAAGCGGCTGGTGCCGCGGACGACGTTCGGGGCGGCGTGGGCGACATCCGGGGCGACGTCCGCGGCAGCGCGGGCCCACTACTGGTGCGCTTGTTCGCGAGCCCGACACGTTAGGCGCTCACTCCCTTCATGTGCGGGCAGCGTCCGAATGCTAGCGCCCGGATCAGACGCTAGCAATTCCGTTGATCATTTTATTTCTACATCCCTAAACCTGTCATGGACTCCGACACCGGTTCAAACGGATTTCGACCCAATCCACATGCTGATGTGGCATGTTGACGTAAATATGATATATTGGTCCGGTATCTAAATTTGGACGGCCATCTAGCTCCCAAACTTTTAAAAGTTCATATCTATATATGTCCCCAATCTTGCTAAACGGGACGAGATACCTAAACTTACGGTGATGCCATCCAAGTCACTAACTTCCAAAATTGCACGCATGGCTGCTGACTGTACAATCGAGCTTGTATGTGTTAGGAAGGGTAGGTCCCCTAGGTAGGGGTGAGCATTCAGTCTGACAAAAGCAAATCGATCGGTTGTGCGGTCATTTTGGAAGTTGGGTCATCTAAAAATGAGAGCAATCGATCCGTTTTAAAACTAAGGACCGAGCAAGTGTAGTTCGGTCTCGGTTATTACCGAACTAAACAAAACAACCACTAAGTAGCATAATTTTAGTAATATTTTTTTTATTTTAAGGTAAAAATATCAATATAACATATAGATTAAACAAAGTGAATTTTAGTAATATTTTTTCTATTTTAAGACAAAAATGTCAATACAACAGATAGATTAAACAAAGTGATAAGAGTGATAGTTGATATAAAACCCACTAAAATGAATATTACATCACTAATAATAGTCTAAAGTACACGTTATGTCAACAAAATCCAAATGCTCAGTTAGTTCGGTTATCCGTGGCATTGTAAACAAACTAACCGTAAAAAGTTCAAGTAGTATGGACTTGAGAACGAACTAATGACCGAGGAACTCGAAACCGATCTAGTGACAAAAACTTTAGTCTCTATCATTTTGTCTCAGTCAGTTCGGTCTTCGGTCAATTATGCCCAGGACTACCCCTGGGGCAGCCTCATTGGCATTAGAGGCTATCATTGGTCAATTAATAGGCCTTGTTTAGGCAGAACTTATTGCTACTATAGCTGATTTATAAAACTAATTTAATGTGAGAGAAAAACACTGTTACACGACTAAAAAAGTAAGACTAGTTCTGGCTGATAAGCTCAGGTGAACAGGGCCTTGGATTGTGGGATTCAAATCAAAGAATTGACAACCCATTTTCAATTAAAGACGCACACACTTCACACACCGCGTTCAAACTAGTACACGATTATACACGCATGTGCACCTCCCACACGCTAGAAATTTATTGGCACTACTCATTCAACAAGTACAAAAAGCCGCTCAAAAAAGAACAAATAGTTAACAGCACTGTACAACTCAATTAAAGATGGTTCATAATTCACTCCACATTTCAACAAGCAAGAAGAAAACGATGAAATAAAGCTGTAAAAGCTGCACATTCCCTATATTTAGTTAAAACAGGACGGCGAGTGATATAATGTCACTTGTAACATCACGATAACCTACTGGCAGTTTGGTATCAGTCAGCAACCAAGGAAGAAACATGTGCTTTTGTTTGTGGCACAACCTATCCACCGGAAGTATGCGCTTGGGACTAGGACTATCATCACAAAAATACCACACCGCACTTAAAATGCAGCTCTCATTGCACCCCTTGTCGCATCACGCTTCATCTCTGCAGCCTTTCCACTTCCACGGAAGTACATGTACACTTGCTGCACGCGGAGAATCCAAAAAGGGCTCAGATATGTCGCACTGCAGTCTGAAGTTGGTTCAGGAAAATTAGAACGGTTGATCATAGAAAACTGACCTGGATGACCCAGATGCTGAGCAACGATTCCAGACAGAACAATCCAAATCCAACAAAGTAGAATATCTGCAGAACAATCGTATGGATTACTCAGTTACTAAACAAATCAGAGAATTACATTTTGCATCAAGGATACTAGATGAAGATAATTTATCAAAAATTTCATAGCTCTCATTTGGCAAACAAAAAGATGCTCAGCTTACCCCAACCAAAGCATTCACGCTGATAAGATCAATTGCTGGCAAAATTCCTCTGCAAGAGTAAACAACAGGAGTTAGTTCATATGCCAAAGATCCACAAGGTACTGCAAGGATGTCTCAGTTATCTATTGCCCCTCTAAACATCAACCACAAGATCTTGGGATGCCATTGTCCAGACCAGTAACACTTCGTGTTTTTATCTTCATCCAGTGATGGGGTTGTCCAACTAGGAAATAGAGCAGTGGAGATTTGTTCTATATAAGCCAACTAAACTAGTTTTAACATCAATGTTACTTTACAGACACATTGAAATGTGCAAGATCTACAGATTGCGTCACCCATACATCATAGTAAAAAACATATTTGATCAAGTGCAAGTTTACAGAAGCCAAAAGCTTTTAGGAAAAGGCAGGCAAGAAACTTACGCCAATGATTTTCCCTCAAATACAACAGGAGGAGCCACAGTAGAAAATACGCAGAAAAGAATGTGGAACTGCAAGCACAGGAGGTTCAAGCATTAATGAACATAATAATAATATAAATGAAAATCATAACTCTTTGACACTTAAGAAACTTGTTATATTTACCAAGTAAAGCAAGAAGAACAATCCAAACTTCAATGCGCTATCAGTCCTACAAAACAAGTTGCCAGCAAACATTACCCATCCATGCATACAAAAAAATATGGTAGAGGCACAAAATAATGTGATGATATTTCAAATAAATTACCTCATTGCATTATACAGAGGACGATACCACAAAACATATGCACCAGGAACACCAGATATGAAGTAGATTATCGCCAATAACCAGATCTTAACACCTGAAACGGTTAATACAATTTTAAAAATGTGAGCATGAGATAATTTGATAGAACCACAAATAACACCAAAAGGACTCAGCATACCTTCCCCCTTGATCCAAGCTGTAGTAACTGCTATGACATTCCAGAAGAGGCAGCAAACCAACCCTATTCAATACCAAATAAAACTGTTGAAATAATATGCTTAAATAAATCATATGCAAATTAATAAGATAAATTTCTAAATCCTTCGATCTTTGCCTCTCAAAATATGTAGATTTCTCAATGCGATATAGCTCTGTATAACTTCAAAAGGAATGCAACTTTTCAGTACCATTAATATCTTACTAAAACCTCCTCCCTATGTTTAAGAAATTAAATTAACATGTTTGGAGAATGCAGACATACAAGAACACAACCATTAGTGTCACTGATAATTCCATCAGCATGCATATCAATTTAATAACTTGTATTCTGGCTAAAATATAAGAAATGTATCAATGGAAGTATCAGTTTTCCATTCTAAAATATATCTGACCAAAACCATTACAGGAATGCTGGAGTCATTGATTCAAAGGTTGGAAGAAATCGCTTGCATGTCTTACACAGGTTCACAACCCACCAGTGAGAAGACAAGACCAATGGAAAATCCAAAATGTAGAACTTAAAAGAACATCATCCAATATATTTGGAGGGAAAGCATGTCCATTGAAGATTGCACCATTAAATAAAGGAGAATATTGAATATTATTCATCAGAGTGAAAGTTTTCAGGATGTTGTGAATCAGAAGCAGCATACCAAGAAATGACGCAAATGCAACATATTGCATTCTTTGAAGGTGACTCGGTATCTCATTGGTGATATCATGATGGATGAGTGGCAGAAAAGGAGGCCAATTTTTCTCCTCAATGACAATGCCAGCTGCGAAACAAAATAAGGAAATGTAAGCTTAGCAACTTGTGAAACAAATGAACTTTATCTTAAAAACATGGATCATAATAATTTTCATGTCAATGCCCTGTTGAGTGAAAAAGAGAATGAATGTATGAAAGCCTTCCAAACTTTCTGATGTTTACTATTCATACTTGTTTTACATATAATTATGTAGTGTCATTTACCACAGTACCGTTTACCATCAAGACAGCAATTAGAGCCAGGTTAGTGCTTATACGTTAACGAACCAGTGTGGCTGAGGCTCAGTAGACATGTTTTACAAGATTCAGGATATATATAGCATTAGCTACTATGTTATTATTTCATATCATCAGATGTAATATGCCTTACTTCTAACCTGTCAACATTAGGTAAATTGCATGCTTATTTCTTCTTCAATGGGAAGAGACAAAGACACTTCGAATGTACAGTTCTTCTACTGAGTCATTAATAAACAAAGAAGAAACAATGAGCATTTACCTCTTGCTGCAGCCTCCTCTTTTCGTTTTAGTTCCTAGTCAATATAACAGATACAACAGACAGTCAGAAACTGACAACAGTTTTTCAGAGATTCCTCCAAATATATCAGGGTACAGCAGAAAAATACAATTTGGGGCAGCAAAATAGAGCCCAGTAAGCAACAATCCATGCTTGGAATGAAAATTAAATTGATCATCTCAACAACAACAAAACCAATTATCTAAGGAGCCGTGATTGTGTTGTGTTTAGTCGAAACTGAAAGGAAGATGTAGAGGTATGTGTCATGTGCAGCATACGTTCTCCCTCTTGTTCAATTCCGCTTCCCTTGCTTGCAGCTCCTTCTCCCTTTTCTTCAGGTCCTGGATATCCACAAGCACATGTTATTGGTTGCCCTGAACAGCATTTCCTAGTAAGTGTGGTCATTGCAGCCGCATTTTGCATGTGGGAAGGCAATGCACATTCATACACACCTTTGACGAGTCAAGGGGTATATCCACTGTAGCACTGAAGTCTGCCGGTTCAGGAGGAAGCGGCGAAAGACGTGAATTGGATGCAGGAGGCACGTTTCTGGGGTTCTACATTTCAGCAGAAATCACACAACATTAAGCAGGCAAGCAATATGCACCCCTAACTGATGTGCCATACCATGTAGGTCACATAACTCATAACTTCATAAGAACAGAACAACTCACAGGCATGTAAAACGCGCCACTGCCAAAGTTGGACTGCCCGCCAGCCTTGCCGCGCGCTTGTTCCTGTGTAAGGAAAACGCACCGATAAAAACTTGAACCACAGACACGCACAAGAGGTTCAAGCGCCATTGCATCATCAGGCCAGAATAAAAAAAAAATCACTAGCAGCGTCGGCGATACTGCAAGGGGGTAATATGCATTTGTTTTTCCATCGCCGGGACGTGGTCAGTTCTGCGCCCCGTCCAGATCCAAACAGGAGCGAAGTAGCGAATACCCCACTGATTCTCGGAAGAAAACCGATGCCAGATAAGGAAACTAGATCTGCGCCATAGGGGTGGAGGATGGGCGCACGTACCGAGAAAGGGTTCACGTCCTCCTCCTCAAAGGGGTTGTTGTCGTAGCGCCCCGCCATGCTTCTCCGCCCCTTTTGCTTTGCTTGCGCCGGCAATGGCGATGGAGATTGGAGTAGTGAGGCGGCGATGAAGAGTCCTGCCGAATAGAGGACCGCAGCACCGCCCCCGCACGGCCGCACCGACACAGACTAGATGGGGCGGGCGATGGCGACTCCTCTTTGCCGTCTTGCGAAGGAGAGGAGGCGGGTGAACGTGCACACGCGGAAACCACCTGTCCGGCCAGTAACTTTATGATCATTCACTGCTGTCCCCCCGTATCTCGTGGGCCCGTCAAATTGTTTACAGGAATAGCTTGCTGATAAGCCTGACAGTACTGTGAACTGATTTATTATAAGAAAAATATTATTTATTAACTAAAAATAAGTAAACAGGACGCTACGTATTTTAGATCAACACGTAGGCGAACAGGTCCACACGGTTCGACTGTGCGGCACCAGTGACGAGGTCTAAAGAATACGTATTTTAGATCAACACGTACGCGAGTCAACTCTCGCGGCCAACTCGACGTGGACCAAGGTATAATTAGCGAAAATTACGAGTACATGTGTTAAGGGCTTGTTCGGTCCTGGTTGGCTACGTTTGAACGCTAACTAAAAGGATTAAATATAAACTTATTTTAAAATTAATTACATAAGCGTTGATTAATTGATGAGACGAATCTATTAATCGTAAATAGCCCTTGATTAGCCTATGTTTTCTGTAGCACCGTATAAGCTAATCATAGTCTAATTAGGATTAATAGATTTGGCTCGCTGATTAGTCACCGCTTATGCAATTAGTCTTGAAATTAGTTCACGTTTAATCTTTCTAATTAGTATCTAAACATAGTGCTAATTTTAGTACTAAAGATCCAAACATAGTACTAAAGATTCAGACTTAGATTTAAGTAAATGGACTATGCTTAGTACTTGTGACTACAAATTTGTTCGCTCTTGTGTAGAATTTATCAACTATTTATGGAATACTGACTCCATCTCATCTCATCATAATATGATGTGAGGTTTGACTTAGCGTGGTATTGCAAGGTTACTAAAATGTGTTCATTTTAAAATATTTCTAAATACAAATTCAGTGTAACTAATTTTGTAGTACAAAAAATCATATGACTACACTAATTGTTGGTGAAAATAACAAACTTCGAATATTCAGACATGTGTACATCTTATATTTTAGGACAAATATAATGATAAATAATATAATACTCCTAGCTTAGCTAGCGAAAGTGAGCGTACGGCAACACAACCAAGATTTATCTCCTCTCAACTTGAATTTGTGATACATAATTGTTCAAGTGTCAATAGCCTATTTTTCCTTATATAAGATCTATATTCTTCGCCACACAAAATACATATTTCATGGTTTAACGGGTCATGTCCCCTCTATTGTGGGACTATAAGAGCATCGGCAGAGTACTCCCGATTTTTAAAAAGGAGAGTATTCAAGCATCGATTTTCAACACTGCAAGGTCGATGCTTCATCTCCGAAATCTAGCATAATATGTTCGCTTGAACTTATCAGCCTGGCTTATCAGCCATGGTACAGTGTTTTTTTCTCACAACAAATCAGCGAAGTACTTTTCAGCGCTGGCTTTTCTGCGAAGCGAATAGGGTAGAGATCTATTGGTGCCCGGGCTTCTAATCCACAAAATAATTCTTTTGCAGCAGGCCGGGAGAGAGATGGAGATTTTTCTCATGCGAAGGAATAGAGAAAAATGTTCAGATTGGGGGCCCATATTTCAAGTCTCGGCTCATTGCGGGTGCTCTAATCATAGACCATTGGATATGTAAAATGGCACTTCTCACACTATTTGGAGACTGGAGAACTTTGCAAACAATCAAACATTGTGGCCTTGTTGCCATATACTCCGTATTGTAGTACCTGGGTTCTGGAACCTGTTCACTTGGGCTAGGGTTGGTTTTCTCGTCGGCTGCATTATGGGTCCGAGGGTCTCGCCTATTAGTCCTACTTCTACAGCGATCACTCTAGTACGCAAGATAAAGTATTAATAGTAGACAATATGCTGCGTTCACCTTGGCCTTCTCGGATTCTCGACAGGTGATTGAAAATATGGAAACCAAATAAACAATGTGCCTGCATTGGCAGCAAATGAATGATTGGATTCTGGTACACAAAGCATTAGTTACCAATATGGATTCACATTGCACTTCGATTCTCGACAGGTGATTGAAAATATGGAAACCCAATACACAATGCGCCTGCGTTGGCAGCATTCCAAAATACAGAAAACAGTAGTAATATCTGTATTGCTGTCAACTACGGATAAATACACTGATGCACAATATCAAACAACACATGCGCCCAACACGGACAAGACAAAAATACCAACAGATAAATGCACCGTGTCAACATTACAGCAACTTGAGGACAACAGGAATTTGCCAACCTAATTCTGCAACAATCAAGACAATAGGAATGTGGAACGCAATTCTGCAACAATCAGTCAGATAAGGCTATACTTCTCAGGACCCCACTTTATTAGACGCACAAAAACAAGGCTTGCCGCAAATAATCTACTATTGCCATATAATAACAGGCCTCAAGTACAATGTCCTGAACAATGTGTACATATCACCAACACTACTCTACTGTATAATGGAAGCATCATCCCTGTCCGAGCACAGATAAATAGCTCAAAGGTACAAGTCACTAGCAAAAACATGGTGTGCGCAACAGTCAAGCTACTTCCCTTGCGTCGTCCAAAAAAAAAATGTTAAGGATGTCAAGCACCCTACCGGTCCTCCATGTTTGCACAAAAATGCTGATGACGAATATATTCCAACAAGATATATGCAAGAGAGGAAATACTGCCACACTTCAGGGCATGAGTGGAGTAAGCTGTTTGCTAAAGAGATCACCAAGGGCTCCACGAACATCCATCTGAAGCATAACCACAAATTAAAGCTCTGGTGTTATCGCATGTTTCGTTGATGGTACCTACAAACTAAACGACATCTGAGAAAGTACGTACCTGATCACAACAGATAAGTTTGGTAATTAATGGATAGAACTCTTTCAGGTGCCTTTTGAAGATCTGAGCATCCATGATGCACATTCCTTTCAAAACCTGAAATGCAAACAAAATTTCTTGTCAGAGCATAAACAGATTATCCTAAAACATGGATGAGAATTTCAAGACCTAACATAAAGCTTCCAGGATCCAGATATATACCATGACAATAACAGGTGCCCGTAAGTCTAATACACGATGTATGTCTGCACTGGCAGCCTCCCCAGTGCTAGGCTGGAGATCAGACGCCTCTTTCAAAATCTGCCCGCAAAAAGAAACCAGCTTCCCTTCTGCTAGGTACTTGATCTTTTCCTGGTCATCAGATTCCACATTCAGACCATTTGTTTCCTCAGTGGAGTCCTTTTCACCCTGCTCCACTGTTGATTTATGGAGGATATCTAAATAAATTGTTGTTCCAGCTAGTTCTTGCCGGAGAAGATTCAGTGGAGGTCTACACAAATTTAAATGTTAGAAACTGATTCCTAGATCAACAAAAGCAAAAATCATTTGGTCTTCAGGTCTTACCTTTCTGGAGGTATATGGTGCATCCTCGTCCGAAGATTTGAAGGTGAGTTATACGAAGAAGCAAACTCTAGGAGTGAGAGCAAGATATCCATTATTGCTATCTGTTGTGTGGCTTTTAGCCTACTCCAATACCTCTTCTGAAATGTTTCATCGATAGTTAGTCACAATATATCAACCCAAGTAGGGCTGGCTAATATATTAGGGTGATGAATTCCTTATTTGCTACTAGAATTCTGAGAGTCCTCTATTGTATCACAGACAAGGTGCATCCAGACCCACATTGTCAGAGAGACAATGGATGGACTCAGATCTAAGAGCATGTATATAAAGTGGAAAGTGCTTTTACCTGTATGCTGTCAATTGCCCCAAGCAGCAGTAACTGTGTGATACATTTGCTCCTGACAGTTTCCATCATAGGGCTCTCTTCCTCTTCAGCCTTGTCAGCCTCATCATCATCAGGGGCCTAGATCAACAAGCACAAAGCCAAAGAAGAAAATGTCAGTACTTCCATACTAGGCATACTAAGAAATGTCCATAGCTAGCTTTTGGATGCCATATGAGCTACCAAATGAGGGTTAGAACAGCTAAACAAAGCTCATATGAGCTGAGCGCTTTAGCCTTCAACAACGACCAGATTTTTGGAAGAGTGGAATAGCAGAGTTTAGTAAAACTAACTCGAAAACTTATTCAAAATAATACATTGAGTACTAATGAAGACCCATACAATTGGCTGTCACAACAATAGAGTAGCATAATATAAGTTCATTAACCATACATGGTACCATAATAATTACGAGTCCATGTAATACATCTCTTGTTCACATACCAAATGGACTCAGGTGTCAGCGAGTTAACAGAAAAACTATTACAAAATAACCAGCATCCTTCGTGAGATGGATCAACACAAAATTTGAGAAAAGACCAAATAAAGCAAATATGTTTTTTTATTTTTTTCTAGGAATGCATGGTCAAATACGTATTGATGCGTAGAATTGTAGATACACCAAGCTACAGCAACTACTCCCTCCGTTCCAAATCATGTTGTTTTGGCTTTTGTAAGTACAAAGCTTTTGCTATGCATCTAGACATATATGCTATGTCTAGATACATAGCAAAAGCTATGTACCTAGATGACTTATAATTTGGAACAGAGGGAGTACTAGACTACTAATGCCCAAACCATAGTACCTATGACCTATCAACATGTGCTGGAGGAAAGAGCATACATATACCTTCACTGGTGAGGGTGGAGCAATATCATCTGTTCGACCTTTTGATTTGGATGTAAGACTTCTCACCAAAAGATTATCCATCATATTGCCCATAATTCTTTGTCCAAAGCTTTGGCCACGTGGGGAAACAGCAGGTTGTGTTCTCCCTGATGGTGACGGTAAACCTAGATGAATACATAAATTGTGTAAACCTTTCATATTCCAATCTGTATGGAATTTACTAAATTAGTGCATCAAAACAGCGATATGAACACCTCAGATCATGATACCTTCTGAATTCTCCAGGCTAGTTTGTGGACCTGCCTCTGGATGACTATGCTCACCATTATTACTGATGGAGGGTTCCCCCCGGCTGCCATGGTAACTATTGCCATGTGCATTGCTTTCTTCTCTTGAAAGTAACTGCTGGTTGTTTGATTTCTGAAATCCTAATGAATTCAGCAGTTCAAGAGGCTGAGTTGTGTAGGATGCATCCCTGACAAGTGATATCAACAATAACGAGTAAATAATGAGAAGTAAAAAAATTTTGGTAGGAACAAAAATTTCAGAAAATACCTGATGCTCTTTAGTAATGTTTCCCAATCACCATCACTGAATTGGTGACCACCAACTTCAATCAGATGAACTAAAGCACCAAGAGCAATTGAAACAACAGTTTGGTCTGTTTTTTTGGCACACTCAAGCAGCAATCTGAGAAGAGGTGGAAGCATAAAGGATACCTCCTGTGTAAATGCCACAATCAGACGATGACCAACCAAACAAGTTTCAGTGTGATGTCAATGGAATGTAGGGGATGACCAGTTTTCATCACACTGATATTCTGAAATGCAAAGGATGTCCGTGAAGCAACTTAAAGGAAGAACAACACACGTTACCTTATAGAATGTATTGAAAAGGTTGCAGATTAACTGCAGCGAATGAATGCTAGTATCACGAAGCCAATCATCCCCAGAAGAAGAAAGTCCATCCCTTCCAGCATGTCTTACATGATCAAAAATTGGAAATAGTACACGATGAAAAATACTCTCCCAGAAGGGAGAAGAGAACTTATGTCCTCTTTCATTCAACAAATCAAACAACACTTCCAGTGCACAGTGTCTGACTTCTGGTCTGGAGTCCAAAGTCAAATCAGACAAACCAGCCAGCATAGGAAACCAGTAGTGCTCAGTCACATCAAAATTGGCCTCTGGAACAACATCAATAGGTTTAACAGCGCCGCCTGGAATGAATCCCTGTATGATAAAGATAAATGAGACACACAAAAGTCATCCCTAATTCTAATGAATATGTAGGTGAAGGTAGCAGATAATCCAAACCTCTGCCAAACGATCTTCACATATACGCAGGAGAGCAATAGCCTTCAAACTAATCCGAGGAGTGCACTTGTTATTTGCAAAACCAATAAGACAGTTGACACAATCCATGAAGCAATCGCCAACAACTTGGTCAAAATGTTCCAAGATAACTGTAAGACATCATTTAGCTCACGAAGTCAGCCAATAAAATTTCAACATTGGTAGGATATAAGCTGGGTAAGGCACTTTACAAGCCAGCTATATAAATTCCTTATTTACCTTGTTCTACATTTTCAAAAGCACTCTCAACAATTGATTCATCCTCATCATCAGCCGCTGCAGTAAATATCATGAATACACAACGCCACCCTGACTTTATGCTACCAACTTTTGACTTGATCAACTACATGTACATCCAGCAAAGTTTTTACATGTAGCATCATTTGATAAGAAACACCAGATCATTGTTTCGCAAAAAAAAAAGAAACACCAGATCATTACATTTCATAGATGTGTCAAAATTCATGCATAAGGGCATACCTGAACAATGCAATCAACGATTAAACCTCGGATTTTTGAGTTGTGGCTATTCCTCATTAAAATGACAAAAGGCTTCAGTATGTCACTCTGAAATGTGAAGTTGTTTAATTCAGCACGCTCCAAGTACTTCATACCAAGCTGTCTTAGTGAATCAATGGCATACATTGCAACTTTCTCCTCATGGTGGCTTCCAGCAGCAATAAAATGCTGGGCCAACACAGACCATATTCTAGCCCACACCTACATTTCATGTATAAATGGTAAGTTGTTGTGGGCTATGGCAGATTGCATGTTCAGACCAACTTTTTTATCACTTCACACAATTATTGTCTAGGAAAAATGGTGTAAAATGGATGGCACAAAGAACAAGAAACAGAGCATACCAGCCGTATACGAGCCATGTTATAATAGCTTATCTCTACAAGCTTCTGCAAGCTAAAGACACGAGCAGGTGTTTGTTTTAGCTCTTCAGCAGAAACGCCACAAAGGGCGGTGAAGAATTCAACAATTGAATCACTTGGCAGTTTTACACTGTTTACAAAGATTTGTTCAGCAGGCTTCCCAGCCAACTCTTTCAGCGATTGGACTATAGAATCCCTCGATATTTGATTTGATCCCAGCATTACAGTTGCGGAAATTGAAGGATTTGAAGTGATATACTCAAGTCTCGAGACACATTCTAAAACAGCATTCCAAGTATCTTGTAAAGCATCCATATCAGTGTCAGCTAAACCAAGAAGAGTCCTCAGTGCCTCGACATTTTTACTACGCATCTCCTTGGGAGCATGCAAAAATGTAAACCTGCAAAATGGTTATGAAAGAAAAGGGTAGCATTATATCTATATCTATATCTATATTTCTTATAAAGCTAATTCCCACTACAAGTCTATCTCAACATGCAAGCCATCCACATCATCCCTATTAACTATCCATATCATCTTCCACTAATAGCCATGTCATCCCACTAACTTCCAACCTCTTAATGCAAGTTATCCACATCATTTTCACATAATTTCATACCAAATTCTTAGCAATCTCTGCGGCAACGCGCAGAGTATCTTCTAGTTGCTACATAAAAAGTAAATGCAGTTGCACTATATGAAGAAGTTCAAAGGATAAACCTACCTCACTAAGGATGTCAAGAAAGCATATCGCATGGTGTCCATCCCGAGAACACGAGTAAGATGGATACCAGCACGAAACCCTTCCATGCATGATACAACCCTAGGCTTACTGTCACCTTCCTCCATGGTCACAGAAAATGTTGCAAGCAAAGGCCATCCTACAGCTTCAAGCATTGGTCTAACAAGCTCAACCTGATGTGCAACGTAGAAAACACCTTTCTTCTGTCCCTGGTTCTTGAAAAGTGCTTGGGTCTGTTTGATGATCTTTTCACTCTCTGCCTTTGTATCACTAGCTGACTTCAGTCTTGGAAGGGCTAGATTGAGGATATTGACAAGACGGCCTCTTTCTTCTGTTTCAGGTCTCTTGGTGGTTTTTAAAGTATCATGAGAATCATCTTTCATCTTTATCTCTTCCTTGACAATGGAATCATAAATTTCTTCCAAGAGCTCCTTTGGGGCACATTCTTCTGCATCACTCGCAGTGTTCATACGAACAAAATCTGATTTTGACATCTTAGGCCATACCATTGGATTATGTGCATCAGTATTCAACATTATAACAGCATAAGCAAGAACATAAGCAGTATCTGCATTTTTGAAAAGCTCAGGATTATCAGCACAGTACCTGCAAATAATCATATCAGCATCTGAGGGTCACTGGGGGGAAATCTTAAGGAAAAATGTGTTAAGTTCTATAAATACATATACACCTACCGCTCAGCAAACTTTTCCATTATACGATCTATCTTCTGCGCTTCACCGGGAAGGCGAAATCCTCTCAGGAACTCACGAATTGCAGCATCAAACTTCAACCCTGAAAACTTCATGGAATCAACATAGGCATGCATCACAGCAAGAGGGAACTCCTCGTATTGTCCCAAGTATTCACCAATCATAACCTGCATATAGCTAACAGAAGTTAGATGTATGTACACCTTTTTGACAAATAACATTAAACAATAGTTATATTGTTACAGCAAGACGCTCAATGAAATATCGAAATCACCTTATCCAAGCTGGGATTGCTCTTGAGAAATTGAGCTACAGATGATGCCTTATTTTCTATCAATTTATTTGACAACAAATATGCAATCCCTTTAGTTGGTTTACGATTAAACTGCAAAACAATTAGATGAAGGTATCAGTTATGAACTAAAACATTCAAGAAACAATGTGATATTTCAGTTCCAAAGTGGTTATAAAAACTGCAGGCATCCCACCTCTGAGATTGCAGCCTCCATTGTCGACTTATGAGCTTTGGCTCTCTCAAACTGATTCCGACCATCCTCTTGGCTCTTCATCTCATCAGTTGCCAAGCTCCTTGAAGCATCCTCTTCATGAGATTCAACAATGCTCCCTTGCTTTGAGGAATCTCTTTTAAGTTGCTCCCAATCAGCCAATGACTTCAGAATACTCACCAAGCACTGCAATAAAAAATCTTCATGTCAAACTAACAATAAACAAGAAATTATAAAGGAGGCTCGAGTAACCTGAATCATAGTAACCTGGAGAGACGAGCCTTTTACAGAAACTGTTTGGGATGACGCAATGGAGTTAGTATCAGCAATTTGAGATCCTTGTGCTATTCTTGAGAGTGCGCTAACCTGGTAGGAGACATATTATCAATCAGATGCGTTACAAGCCAAAAAAAAAAAGACAGAAATTCAGAAGCTATGCTTTGTGGATCTGTGAAAAAAAAGCATATGATTACCGTGCGTTCAAAAAGATTTGGTCCCTCAAGATCACAGTCATAGTTCACAAACACATCTGCAAGCATTTGGGGATCTTTGCAAACTTTCTCCAACATCCTGATTGTAAAATCAGTCAAATAACATCAAACATAAATGTGCTAGATGTCTCCAATGACCAAACTGTGTCTGTTCATGCATTATGCATGCAGCTGAGATTCCATAAAGGAAAAAGATAATCACCTAAGAACACTAGCCTTCTGGCTGAGGGGGCTATCAGAGCTATCCAAAGACCTTAACACTATCAGAGGAAAGAAGACACCAATTTCCCCCTGCACCAATATTTGAAAAATTCAAAGAATGTAATGGTACCAAAAGCAAACACAACAAACAATATTTCCATACATGAGTCCTCTTAATAATAATTTTACCTTCAGACTCTCTCTAAACCGGAGCAACAGAACTGAAAATATACCACAAGCATACTGTAATAAAAGAAGAAACGTCAACTTAGCAAGATAGCCCACTCTTCAGAAATGATCAGTACCGTCACACCAAGTATGATGAAAACCAAAACTGAATGAATTTCAATTTTTTTACCTGAAAAACAACTGGTAATGAAGAGACAGATGCTCGCAGAAGAGCATATGAAAGATATGCTTTGACCGAATCAATGAAGTGGAAATTTTTTGTGAACGCATTGCTGACTCTTTCTAGCAATCCCTGAAGAGAATGGCTACGAATGACATCAAAACAAACAAAAAATAAACATTATCAACCCCAAAGAAGTAAGCTAACCTGTAGTAGTTCGAGTGATAGCAGCCTTGTCTTGGTAGCAACCTCATCGCTTTCTTCTTTCATGCTCATCTAAAAGGATGACAAAACGCAGGAAGGATATAATTGTTACTTTCTTGTAGCTCTCACTAAAGTAACATTACTCAAGCAACCAACCTTGCAGAGAGTTCGAAAGAGCAATAGTGCATCACGCTGTATTATATTCACAGTGTCCAGGTCAATTCCACTGGAAAAAAAGAGGGGGGGGTGCAGGGGCAAAGGTAGTTAGTTACTGCCACATCTGAGTCCCCGATGCATCACCTTAGACATGCAAAAACCCAGATACTAAGCACAACTTAAAACAAGCTTAACGAACCGTGACACTTTCTTCCCATCTTCAAGTTCAACAGCCTTGTCTAGAACAGCTTCCAGCCCCTGTAAAAGAACTCTCTGAATTAGATGGAACCAATGCAATGCATGAGACACATTGGGAAGTTCCAATAGCAACAAGAGATCAAGTTTCAGTACCTTAATATCTGCTCCACCTGCAAGATTCTGAAGCTCTTCAACAGATGTTGGAGGTGCTTCAGAAGGCCGGTTCATGGACAATGCATCTCCCAGAGTAACTTTTTCCTCATCTTGGCTATCAGTAGATATTTCTCCATTTTCAGATTCCTTTGTGATAGATGAAGGCGTATCTTTAACCACAGAGCTTGCAGGTGATACAGAAACCTGGAACCAAGAAAGTAAAATAATACCTAGAGAAACAACCTCAACAAATCATTTTCTTATGCACAAGATAAGATATGCGGAAATTCTTTACCTGCTCAGATTCCATTCTCCTGAATACAATGCTGATCATCTGGGTTAACATAGCCTTTGAGGTAGCCTGGTTCACAGGGCTCTTGCTAAGAAAATACAAATGAATAAATTATCACACATGGTGCAAAGGGCAACAAGCCAACATACTGCAAACAAGAAGATAGCGATATAACAGGTACCTATTAAGAGCAATGTTATAACATACTCTAATGACCCCAAGCAATGGCTCTCCATGAACTGCATTCCAAAAAACAGAATCAAACGCAAAAGATGTATTGAGGCTTGCAGCTTACATTGTACTTTAACAAAGGAATATAGCTACATGCAGAGCTGTTTTGGACCCCACTGACTTTGTAGCAGTAATGTTTTCAAGTCGTCCGATTAATCGCGATTAGTCGGTCTGGTCGGTACCATGACCTCGATTAGAGACTTCGACTCGATTAGCTCGACTAGAAACCTGGTCGTCCGACTAGTCGACGACTAATCACAATTAGTCGTCCGACCAGGGGGCTGCACGACCAGGCTGGGCACTGCCTTCTTTGGGCTTGCCTGACTGGGCTTCCAGGTGAGTAGTTGGGCTGCCAATTTGGCCCACTAGGATCTAATATATATACAGGAGGCCAAGTCTCTAGGGTTCCCATCTCTCATTCTCTCCGGTGCGTGACGGCTGCTGCTGCTCTGCTCTTTCTCTCTTCTCCTCTCCTGTGCGTGACGGCTGCTGCTGCTCTGGTCTTTCTCTCTTCTTTGCTCCTGTGCGTGACGGCTGCTGCTGCTCTGCTCTCTCTCTTCTCTGCTTCTCTTCCCAGCCAGCACGCCTCTTGGTGAAGCTCTTCCCTGGCCCTGCGCCTCTGCTCCCCCCTAGCTCACGAAGATGAGCTCTTCCTCCAATGATGGTAGGTGTGCCCACTGCCCAGACCAGACTCGACTGGTCATCCTGGTCAACGACTAATCGCAACTAATCGTCTGGTCGGTCCCATGGCGACCAGAGTCAACTAGACGACTTGAAAACATTGAGCAGTAAAATATAAGAATTTATTAACAACTTGCAATTTATTTTCTTATATGACTGTTATAAAGACGCTTGCACATACAGGGAAAAAAAGTATGAGAAGGAACATTGTACAAACTAATGCATGCATGTTGTAGTGTTATGCATAAGCTTAACCGCCTAATGCATAATGTCATTATCTATAACCTCATATCTCCTAAATGCATTTAAAAAAAAACAGCATTAGTTAAACTTACCTAATAAACAAAATACTATCAGATGTCTCCAAAGAGACAGTAAACAAAATACTAGGAGTAAAGAGAATATGCTTGTAAAAGTTACCTCTAAACCTATTTGAAGCAACAGCATTGAGAAGCACTTTCAAGACTTGAAGAACAGTACTATAGCACAGAGAATAATACTCATGTTAGTACTTAGTACTTGTGCAAAAGTGTGACACGACATTATCTCAGTTAATGTGATGTATACCTGTCAGAGGAGGTGTTATCGACGCAACCACATACCATGTTCAGGATGTCTGTAAATATTGGGGAATTTTTGCCACCTTCTAAACCAGGATCGCCTTCTAAATGGTCATAAGCAATAAGTTTCTGGTAACAGAAATTGAACAACTCAATCAGAATGGATTGTTGAAGATGTGTCTATTGCGTTTTCATAAAACAAAAAAAAGGTGGTACAGATATATTAGCGGACCAATTCTTGGTTCAAAATGAAATGTGGTGGAAAAGGAGCAGAAAATAGCACACTGATCTGAACTGCTTTGCAACTATCGTAAAATCCACACATTTAACTCTACCCCAAGTAACTTAGCACTGCCCAAACTCTTGAGCACATGGCATAAGGGAAAATTTATGGAAATTGATCTATGCATGGATTATGGGCAAGATAAGATAGCACCAAATGTCCAAATCTCACATCTGTGTAAGCATATAAGCAATTACTGCACAAGGATCCAAATTCAGTGTTACATGAGATGTATATGATGGCAACATATAACTTAAATGGACGTATTTATACATCATATTTCTGAATATTAGATAATGTGTAGCATAGCATCCTATCTTATTGAACCTTGTCAATGCATAATGTAATATTGATGTATCAACTTAATGTCTAGACAGCTACTTGTTCATACTGCACACTCATTTTTACCATCCTGAGATCTATCGTCTTCATATAACAACAGTCTGTGTTACATCACAATCTTCTCAAAATTGTAAATAAGTCAAATGGCATAAACCTGGAACTATCTACCATCTCTAACCCAAACAATCAATTCAGGGCCTTGGCTCTGCGTGTACAAAATGAGGACTGGTCGATACGAGTATCTACCCTAGACAAGGAAACGTGTTTCTAGCCTGCTAACGTCCAAAGCATCCATGGTGCCGGAGCGAATGACCCCTCCAGTGACACCATCACAGTGCTCGACGTCAATGCAACACGTCTGACGATTTATGAGCCTCAGGCATGCAAGGCAGGCAAAGGAAGAGCGGAAATGGGATGATGATGATGATTAGTAATTACGTGGAGGCAGTCGAGCGCGGGCTCGACGAGCTTGACGTGCTTGGTCTCGACGGCGAGGCGGAGCGGCTGCAGCACCAGCTCGGCCTGGGGCCCGTCGAGCACACGCCCAGCCGACGCGAGCGCCTCCGTGATGACCGCGCCCTCCGCCGTAGCCCCCTTGATGCTATCTGCAACGACACGAGCCACGCAGAGACCACCACAGCTCCATCATCAGCCACCACGAGATCCCAATGCGCGGGAGGAGAGGGAGGAAAGGGGCCGCACGCACGCACCGAGGTATGACTGGATGGATTGCTGCAGCGCGGCGAACTTGCCGCGGTTGGCGGCGCACTCCTTGAGCATGGCCTCGAAGGCCCGCGTGACGAACCCGCCCGCGGCGCCCGCCATGGCCGCGGATCTCAGCTCCGGCCGCGTAGACGGGAGGAGGGGCGGAGTGGTTAGATCCGAGGAGGGGGAGTGGGCATGGGATGGAGAGGGCGAGAGATCTGGAGGGGGTGCGAGATCTGAAGGAGGAGGAGACCGCGAGCCCCAGCTGCTGTCCTCGGCTCGGCGGGACCGGATCGGACCTGGTGGTCTCGCACGCACGCTCGCTCCGCTGATTTGCCTTCAGATTCAGACGCGCTCAGTTTCAGCAGACAGATCGCCAGGACCATCTCTGAATGTTTTTTACGCAGGCATATACTTTGCCTTGTCACGGCGTGCTGCCGTGACCTACGGTACTGTGCTAGTAGTAGAGCTAATGTCCCATGAGCTAATGTCCCCCAAAACACGAACATTAGCTCCTCTTAATTTTTCTGCCATGGACTAAAAATTAAGGGTGCTGAAAGTTGAAGAAAAAGATGTTGTTGGTTTACTACCATTTGTACCTGTGGCTATGAAGTTTATCTTGATGGTTTATGTGAGTTTTCTTCATAGTACGTTCGAGGTTATTATAAACTTTTGCATCTGATGCAAACATTATGACTTATGAGTTTATAAAGAGCGTGCCAAGATGTTCATTCCAACTTCATCACCTTTCAGCACGTAATAGAGAGTCATAAAAAGAGAAATAGAGAAAGGCAGTTTGAAATGCACGTTAATAGATATGATTCTTCGGCTCCTAAAAAAGTTGCAAGAATCCCACCACTTACAACTTGAAAGATGCATGTTCATTGATCTAGGGTTTTTATAGCCAAAGTACCAAATTTGTTTCAAGTACATGTTTTGTTAGTGGTTATTCCCTCCGGTCCAGTTTAAGGCGCATAGATAAATGAAGATTCAAAATTTAGAATTTTGGACCAATAATTATCCAATATTGTTTAACTATTCTAATACAAATTGATATGGTTACATTTGTTATCAAATATACTATCCAATAATCATAAGCTTATAATTATAAAAAAAATATATACTATAAAGCAAATGAATGGTTAAAAGTGTAATTTATGATATCATGTCACGTGAGAATACGTCTTAGGCTTGGCTCAATGGAGTTTAGGCTTTTTTTTAGGGGAGCTCAATGGAGTTTAGGTGACGCATAAAAGATGGTGTGTCATAGTGTCGACAAAAGATGCTCGGCAGTCCTCCGAAGGATATCCCACGAAGGTAGATTGATCGGTGGAGGTACGCGTGATAAAAACCGGATGGTGACACAAGGCGCAGAGATAGTGATTTAGACAGGTTCGGGCCATCTAATCGACGTAATACCCTACGTCCTGTGTCTTTGGTGTATTGTATTGGATATGAGATGTATATAGATGTCGACTAGGGGACCCCTGCCTCTCCTTATATACTCTGGAGGGGTAGGGTTACAAGGAAAGTATCATATTTGGTAGTATACAGTATCTTACGGTGGATGCTGACCAGTGCCGTGCACGCCTTGATCTTGTGGGTTGGGCCACCTCTGATGGTGCGGCCCATGTCTTGTCTTATGGATACCAGGGGTATATCCCCCACACATAGAAATTATGAGAAGAGAGAGATGTGTTTCATCTAGATAAAATTGTGTATGCACTATTACCAACGTAGTGGAAACTGGATCACTGGGGATGTTTTGTTTCATTCTTACACTTTGGAAACTGAGTGAAACACCACTGGGAGCATTTCTATCGGGGACCAATATTAAGGTATCCGAAGAGGAGGAGCTAATGACCATCAACATTGATTCATCCGCGCGACCAAGAACGAGACTACACCGCTTGCCGAGCTTCGCCTCGCCCGACGTCTGAGGGCAGACTCCATCTGGCCCGACCGTCGAGGGCTGGCTCCGTCTCGCCCGACCCCCGAGAGCTGGCTCCGCCTCGCTCGACGCCTATGACGACATTACCACAATACCGACCCAGAAATCAGACGGAGCAAATAAGGCAAGACGCTCAAGTCAACCACAATACCGAGGACTGTACCCTGCACGCCTGCAAGAAAGTACCGTTAAGATATGATAAGAAGGGCGCTTTGTGACCTTCCAGGCATGTCAGAGCCCAAAACAGTGTTGTAGGCGCCGACATTTTCCTTACAGTGTTGTGGGCGCCGCCATTTGCCATCGGGCACGGATCCTGACGGAAGCTCAAGACAACCACTATGGTCCAGGAGAAAACTCGCATCACCTACGGTAACAGACGTGCGGTCACTACGCCGTCTGCTCCCTGTATAGCCGTGGATCAACACCTTGGTCCGCCGAGCTACCCGCGCGGGGCGGGCTGGGACGTGACAACTCGTTGATAATGCCATGACATGACATCATCAGCGGGTAGACACTCAGCGTGGCCTTGTCAGGGTCAGTAGACATACGCCTAGTGTGGGGCTGTCCCCATCACCGCCTGCCATGTTAGGGGGGCCCGCACAGGGGAAAAGGAAAACCCGGCATCCTTGAAGGACTTCATTTGCCTCTTGTTTTTCTCTTTTCTCTTATCTGTAATCCATACTCTCCCTTGGCCTATAAAAGAGAGAGCGTAGCACCCCACAAAGGGGATCAAAAAAAACACATCACGCATCACATCACACGTAGCTGCGCAACAACCAAGCTCTCAGTACCCATTCGATGTTTCCATCAGAGACTTAGGACATGTCTCTCTCTCGCCCGTTTGTAACCCCTACTACGAACTTTTTAGTGCTAATAACATGAGCAGCAGCCACGAACTGGACGTAGGGACATTCTGCCCAAACCAGTATAAACCTTGTCTTTTTAGCACACCATCCGGGCCATACGCGTAATAACACAAATTTACTCGTTGGTGTTTACTCGAAATACCGACAGTTGCCCCCCCCTCCGCTGGCACCTCGACCGCGGCGGCAGGTCCGCCTGCCCCTATTGGTTCTGAGGGCAGGCCGACGGTCCGTCCCGTCTCCACGTGGCCTCGTGGACGCGCTTTCCCTTCCATGAAACGAGAAAGGTCCCGACCCCTACAAGGATGAGCCAGTGCCTGTTAGTATGTCCTCGCTCTCTAGGCCATCACGCTCGGTGTCATCAACTACCTCATCATCTTCTTCCTCGTCGTCATCACTATCAGTTTCCACCCCTCGCTCCCGTGCACGCAATTTCTACTACTTCTTTCTCTTGTCCTCCTTCGCTTTCCTCTGCCGCTCGGCCTCGACATGATTCGCCGCCCTCACGGACAGATCCCTCGGCAACGGAGCTAGGAAATCCGTGAGGATGAGGTCCCTCGGCTGGTCCCCCAATCTCAATGTTAGTATCAAAGGGTCGGAAGTTCAACTGAAGAAGAAGACACGAGGAAGAGAAAACTTACAAGGACAATGTACCCCGGTTCTAGCCGCATTAGGGGATGCCCCGCACTAGGTACACAAAATCAAGAGGGGCGCCCGCGCTATCCCGAGAAGGCTCCATCGCCTCCTTGATGCGCTACGCAACTTCGGAGGGGGAGAGCGCCTCCTCAACAAGCGTCGTCTTGTCAAATGATGCCCCGGGCGCCATCGCGTATAGGGGAAGCGCGCGCCTCATTAGTGGTGCCACCCTCCTTGCATGGTAGGCGCCGATGATTCCCGACCCCTTCGGCCCCTTCTCCTTTAGGAAGCGGATGGCGGCGAGATGGGTCTGGATCCTCTTCTTGTCCTTCTCTGGGACACCCCACTTTCTCCATGAATCTGGGGTCTCTTCGATTAAGCGCCTGGTAAACTTCGGCAAGGGGGCGACGACATCGTTCTTAAGATAAAACCAATGCGAATGCCACCACTTGTTAGAGGTCGACATCCGCATTGTCGGGTAGTCACCGACCCGGTTATTTTGAAGCTAGATGCCGGCGCATCCCATTGGCATATTCAACTCCTGCCTCTTCTCCCTCTTCTTCTGGAGGGTGACGGTGAAGAAGTGCCACCACAGATCAAAGTAGGGCTGATCCCCAGGAATCCCTCGCACAGGGCGACGAACGCCGCCATGTGTGGGATCCCATTGGGGTTGAGGTGCTGCAACTCTATCTTGTAATAGTGCAGCAGTCCTCGAAGGAATCTGTGGGCAGGGATAGCGAACCCGCGCTCGTGGAAGTGCGCGAACAAGACGACGTAGCCATCGGGTGGCGACGGCACGTCCTCCTTGCCGGGCAGCCGTCACTCCTCGGCGGCGGTCCACGCGCAGAGAAGACCGCGGTGGACAAGGTCCTCTAGGCGCTGGAGGGTGATTTCAGAGCGGCACCGCGGCTCCATTGGAAGATGGGGGTGGGTGGATGCGAACTTGACGACGGCTAAGACACGGATACGGGGAGCTTAGGCGATTGGTAGTGAAGGTGGCAGATGCGAAGGCAAAGAGGCAAAGTATGAAACCCTGGGGGCGAACCTTTTGGTTTTATAGGGGCGACGGATGCGAGGAAACCAACCGTCCGCCTAGATCTCCACGCCTCCTACGATCTGCCACAACGTCACGCCATGGGATACGTGCACGCAATCCCTATCCTTTCCTTTGGGAAACTCGGTGGACGTTTCGCCTCCCCGGGCGGACCGAGACTCATCACGAGTAAGAGGAATATGGATCAAAAGCGCATCTACGGCCCATTTGGCAATAGGAGTCCGATGGTTGGCCCATCAATGGGTTCAACAGTCGCTCCAAACACCCCTACGACAAAGGGTGGAAAGACCTGGGGCCCGCAAATGGCCAACACCCATGCACACAAGCGCCATGGGCATCTCGGCCCACGATTAAGTCTTAGTCAGGCTTACCCTGATTGGATCCCCGTGAACGGGATACCAGGACCCCAATCAAACTATACAGCTAAACAACCACCAAATCCCACGACCATACCTGCGAAGGGTCCGACGTTGGCGAGAAGAAATCATCATCTTTAGGACACGCCGTGGGCAACAAAAGAGGGCCAGGGCTCTCAGAATCCTCTCTTTCGAAAAAACCTCTGAAGGAGTATCCTACTCCTCCGCAGGCTCAGGGGCTACACCCACCGGGTGCGCTCGCGTGCACCCGCTGGCAAGTAAAAAAATCCCCCAGGTAATTCTGCTCGAATCGTCCGGGGGCTCGAGGGCTACTGTCGGGGACCAATATTAGGGTACCCGAAGAGGAGGAGCTAATGACCATCAACATTGATTCATCTGCGCGACCAAGAGCGCGACTACACCGCTTGTCGAGCTCCGCCTCGCCCAACGTCTGAGGGCAGACTCCATCTCACCCAACCCCCGAGGGCTAGCTCCGCCTCGCCCGACGTCTGAGGGCAGACTCCATCTCGCCCGACCCCTAAGAGCTGGCTCCGCCTCGCCCGACGTCTGAGGGCAGACTCCGTCTCGCCCGACCCTCGAGGGCTGGCTCCGCCTCGCCCGACGCCTATGACGACATTACCACGATACCGACCCAGGAATCAGGCGGAGCAGATAAGGCAAGATGCTCAAGTCAACCGCAATACCGAGGACCGTACCCTGCACGCCTGTAGGAAAGTACTGTCATGATATGATAAGAAGGGCGCTTTGCAATCTTTCAGGCATGTCAGAGCCCAAAACAGTGTTGTAGGCGCCGACATTTTCCTCACAGTGTTGTGGGCGCCGACATTTGCCCTCGGGCACGGATCCCGACGGAAGCTCACGACAACCACTATGGTCCAGGAGAAAACTCGCATCACCTACAGTAACGGACGTGCGATCACTACGTCGTTTGCTCCTTGTGTGGCCGCGGATCAGCACCTTGGTCCGTCGCGCCTCCCGCCGGGGCAGGATGGGACGTGACAACTCGCTGATAATGCCAGGACATGGCATCATCAGCGGGTAAACACTCAGCATGGCCTTGTTAGGGTCAGCAGACATTCGCCCAGTGTGGGGTTGTCCCCATCACCGCTCTGCCATGTCAGGGGGCCCGCATAGAGGAAAAGGAAAGACCCGGCATCCTTGAAGTACTTCCTTTGCCTTTCGTTTTTCTCTTTTCTCCCATCTGTACCGAGAGCACCCCACAAAGGGGATAAAAAACACATCACACATCACATCACACGTAGCTGAGCAACAACCAAGCTCTCGGTACTCATTCGACCTTTCCATCAAAATTTGGGACTTGTCCCTCTCTCGCCTGTTTGTAACCCCTACTACGA
This sequence comes from Miscanthus lutarioriparius, assembly GCA_904845875.1. Classification (NCBI taxonomy): domain Eukaryota; kingdom Viridiplantae; phylum Streptophyta; class Magnoliopsida; order Poales; family Poaceae; genus Miscanthus; species Miscanthus lutarioriparius. The sequence goes on along the minus strand of CAJGYO010000003.1, from coordinate 15,034,255 downwards.
ACTTTTCAGTGCTAATAACACGAGCAGCAGCTATGAACTGGACGTAGGGACATTCTGCCCGAACCAGTATAAACCTTATATCTTTTTAGCACACCATCCGGGCCAGACGCGTAATAACACAAATTTACTCGTTGGTGTTTACTCGAAACACCGACAATTTCGTCGCAAAACAACATACAACATTTAGATATTTAGACATGACACTATGCACCATGGATTTTGTTTCATTTCATCATAGGAATGGACTTATAAAACAAAACGAACGAAGTATTGATTCCTTGGTGGAGTGCGATTGGTCGCATGGAGTGAGTGAATGAGCGTTAAAACATGTGAAGCAAAAATTGTACTGCTACAGTTATTTTGATTATGGGGCTCAACGATGGAGCAACTTTAGACTTGTAGTGAGGTTTTGCTTTACAAAAGATTATATAGATAAAAATATACATAGATTATATAACCTCGTCTTTTAATCTTCTTTCCCCTATTTTAGTGATAGCTGTGTTTTGTTCTTGTGAGTTGTGACGATGAGTACTAGTAGCATTTTAAGCGTCAATACGCTTACACACAGGCGATGACGCGGCATGGGGTAAACAAATTGCTGCTGGATAAGTCAATTACGAAGCTGGGTGGATACCTAATTCCGGGGGAGAGAAAAAGAGGAACAGAGTACGGCTCTGTTTTCGTTTACACGAGGAAAACACACGATTGTCGTGCAAGGACCATAACAAGTTTGATGGAACTTTGAGGGGCCATGGTCTCAATGCCTATTTGGTGCTGCAACAGCGATGGAGCTTGCTAGCGGCCGTACGTCCGGACGCTCACGCCTGCAGCCGTTTCTCATGCTGTTTTGCGCGCCTACATGCGGTCCACGTCGCCCCGAACGTCACCAGCATCGAGAAAGAGGGGGAGGGGGCGGTGGATGCCCAGTCGACGTCGGGAGGAGGAGGAGACGCAGAGGAAGGCAGCAGAAAGCGAGGAAGAAGATGCAACACCCAATCTACTTTTGAAACATCCAGATGCAATAATTGCAAGATACGCCCAAAGATAGATGAAACACTTTGAAACATGCATCTAAAACACTTACAAAAATACATGAAAAACACTTGAAAGCCATTGCAAAACATACGTAACATCCAGATAAAACACCTGCAACATAAGCGTGAACACATATGCAACATCGAAATAAACACACTTGTAACATACGTTGAAAAAAATACGAATGAAACATTGGAAACAGAAGCTTGCAACATACGTGTATAACTATTGCAACATGTGTAACATCGCGATCTACTTTTGCAACATCCGCATAAAACATTCTTCTGAAACACTTGAAACATATGCTGCAAGTGGCACCGGTGTAGAGCTCGCTAGTGGCATAGTTCTCACCTCTCTGGTAGAGAAGGCCGCGACAAGTTCGGTGGAGAAGGCCGCTGCAGGTCCACACGCTCTAGAAGGCCGCGGCGGATTACCAGCTCCATGCCATAGCCACCCTTGCCTTTTGTCGCGGCGACGCGGGTCTCCGTCGCCATGCTCGTCTCCCACGCGCCGCTCGCACGCGGGCCTCCGGAGGTACCTTTGCCTCCCATGTGCGCCGGCCTCGGAGCTGCCGTCGCCTTGCTTGCGCGCCGACAGCTGAACGCGTGAAGCGCAGTGGTTGTTGGAGGTGCGGGCCGCAAGAGTGCAGAAAGGCCGCAAGTCAGCAGCCGGACGCCGGAAGCGTAGCAGATCCCTAACGTCGCGGCGTTGGGGAACGGAGATGGGCTGCCATGCGCAAGGTGGATGTCGTTGCCTTTGCAGCTGCATCGCTGACCCCATGCCACCACCACTGAATCTCCGAATCGCCACAGCAGTTACTCTGGTGAGCTGGGTTTGGGTCAGCATCTCGCCCACCTCTTTTTTTAAGCAAAATCTCGCACACCTCCTGGCTTAGTAAATAATTGATGAGACTAACTCGCTCAAATGATAAAGCCACACCAGACATCGCTTCGGCCTCTTCTTTTTAGAGGCGGTAGTTGGACCGGCTCACACGACTCACCATTCGAAGCGTCCGGCACGAACGGACGCCCTGTTTCAAGAATTACCAAACAGCGATTTGGATGAACTGTCCCTGTCCCTGAAGAACACGACGCGGCGACAAACTGCGAGGACGTGCGACATGTCCGTCACTTCTGTTTTCCTCGCTCGTGCGTGACAGTCAACAACCCAGGCACGATCAGACATTTCGCTGTGCTGAGTTTTGTTTCCGAAGGCAGTCACAGGGTAGCAACATGCAGAGTTTAGCCAAGTAGCCAACGACAAAAATACCACTGGACTCGGGGCCTGTTTGTTTGCCCCCCATGGCTTACAATCAGCAATCGGGCCACTAATTTTCATTGCTAATGCGTGGGTACCTCTGTTTTTATGCTACGGCTGTACTCACTGCCCACGCTCTTCGAAAGCAGAGTCCCAGTTGAGTGATTAGGAACACAAACTAGTTCGTCAGTATGAGTGTATGACATTCAGTTTCAGATACAGGGAGCCTGAACCAACAGCTTCCACTGGGAACTCGCTGCCCCGCAAAATTTCACGTGTGTGGTCATCTGTTTCGTTTCGTCCTTGCGAGCGTTGATTATTCAATTATACACTCTATGAAAATCGAAGGTGCAAATGGAATTTTGTGCAAGTGTAATAGTAAAGATTATGCTGATCTATTGTGGGTTGTTTCTATTCCTCCGCTTTCTTCGGGAGCGGGCAAACGGATCAACCCATGTTCTGTCTTCCCTTGCAGCCCGGTCCCAGCGCTTCTGGAAATCACGAAGCTCCGATCGTGATTTTCTCCGGATCTGCAAAGGTCGAAACAATGTTTGTGGCAAACTGTGAGGACTGATCGATTAATGGCATGCAAATTCTGATGCGTTGCATAATCTGGATAGCTAGAGCTGATTATTGCGCTGTTATTGTCAACTGAAGGGAAATAAAAAAAAATAGGCCCAGCGAAGGCTAGACCAGTTGGTCTGGCTGTGCGCTTTGCACCCTATCGGTCAGAGTTCGAATCCCCTCAGGGACGAATTTGTTGGTCGGAGGAGGCGCAGTTTATCTGCGGGTTGAAAAAAATCCCCTCGTCTGCCCCACGCCAAAGCACAGGTCTAAGGTTAGCCTAGTCTTACGGGAGCTACGGTGCCGCTGTGTATGGGTGGGGCAGAGGTTCGAGGTTTTCTCGACCTGCGTGAGAAGGTCTTCTTCTTAAACACAATGCCTGGGGCTGTCTTACCCCCACGGGTTGAGTTTTTTTTTATTTCATGTGTTTTCCCGTAAAAATAAACTAATCAAGTGAAGTGACAGGGTTTTGAAATCTGAATTTTCAGCTTCCACCGACATTTTTCGACTTAGACACTTGAAACGATGTACAGTATACCAAATGCTTTGTTAGCTCACCTTTGTTCGCATATCAAGGCCTGGTGCCTTCCCCTGGTAAATCATAAAAGGTGTCAAGGTCGCAGAATAAAATACAGCAACATACGTAGTATGCATCAAACTTTTCTTTAAGGTCAGGCACACAGAACATACTCTCGTTTTTTGGACTTGAGCTGCTTTCTGACGAAGTGGCTGGGCATTTTTGCCACGAGTACCATCCTTCCAGAATTTAAAACGAAAAACAGAGGAAACATTTAACATTAATTTGCACACCAACAAAGAACATTCATAATATACAGATAGAAGGCATAGTATTATCAAAAGACATTTCCATTGCAAGCGAAAGATACAAAGTTCCTAGTTCCCATAATAACTTTACCTCATAAAATATCAATTGACTCTAGCCGAACTAGATAGATGGCTCTAGTAACTCTCGGGAGCGAACTGATGGGGTTAAAAAATCCCCTTATCTGTCACACGCCAAAACATAGGTCTAAGAACCAGCTCAGGTTCTCACATAGGTGATGGTGCTGCTGTATATGGGTGGGGCAGTTTCGGGGGTTTTCTCGGCCTGCGTGAGAAGGTTACCTTCTATCTTAAGTAGAATGCCGGAGGCTGTCTTACCCCCGTGGGTCGAGTTTTTTTTTTATTATGACAGGGCTTTTCTTAACTGAGGTCAACCCCATTTCCAATACTCCCATAACAGAAATACAGAAGTTTGATGGCATCTAACCAGTTTTATGAGGAAACAAAGGGCTTTTGTTCTCACAAAAAAAAACTTAATTAAGGATTGTATGAATTATGCACAAGTGCAGATGAACCACTTTTTTTCTCTCTCTGAGAACACACAAAAGCTTGCGTATTATTGCATTAGGATGCGCAGCTCAAATTCATGGAATGTACTGAAAAATATTGCCATGATCTATTGTTCTTAGACATAACCATGTTTTGTATGCAAGAGTTGCAGGAAACACCAAGGTTCTAACTTGCAGCAACAAAACAGGAGTTAAGACAAACCTTTGATACTGTAGAACCTCCTAATGTCTGCACTCCTCGGTGAACTATAAATTCACTATCAACTACGCCGATGTTCTTTGTCCTGTCACCCTGAAATCAGTTTAAGGAAAAAACTTTTATTTTTTTTGTTGAAAAAGAGAACTTTTATTTCAAGTCTTTACTAAAAAGAAGACAAAGTTTGCTTGGACAATGAGGTCATGAACTCAGAATGACTATGTTAAAAGATGCAAGATGCATAAGAGCATAAAGAGGTACAAATGTTTCTATTCCTTTATATATCACCTCGGGCAAAAAACGATAACTTTCAATAGATTACCATACAAAAATTATATTAATTGAACAGATGGAAAATAGTGCTATATGATTTTTCTTGGGAATACTGATCATAATATATAATTTAAAATAAACACTTTTTTGCATGGACAAAGGTCAAACGAAAAACTTTCAATACTTTGTGCTTTAGATGGACTTAAATTATAAGGCATGCCACAGTTACTTGAACAACATTTTTATCAAACCTGAGCACAATATCCAAACTTGTAATCGATACCCCATCCATGGATAAGATCATTCTGTATAAATACAATGTAGATATATTAATATCTAGAATACTCCACAAAAATCAATCAGGTAAAACCATAAAAGACAAAGGAGATTATCACATAAAGTACTTTTTTTTTCAAAAACAGCTTAAAGACCTATGAACTAATGTGGACTCATATTTGCCTGTGTCCCTGACAAATGCAGCAGTGACAATGTGTGGAGCAATGAAGGTATGTGAAGGCACTGTAGTGAGTTCATAAACACCTATAAAACTAGGACCATAAAAACACTCAACCTACGGGGGTAAGACAGCCCTCAAGCATTGCATTAAGAAGGTCGAGAAAACCCTCAAACCCCTTCCCCACCCATACACAGCAGCACCATAGCCCATGTGAGAACGACCACGATCGGGGCTGGGCCTTAGACCTGTGCTTTGCCATGGGACAGACGAGATTTTTTTAACCCTAGCCTGAAAATTCGCTCCCACGGGGAGTCGAACCAAGGACCTGAGGAGTGTTACTCAAGCCACCTAACCAACTCAGCTAGAGGACCATAATACACAGAAATAACATGAATCTAATTCAAGAATTATCCACAAGTAATGACACAAAATGTTGACGAATGTAGCGTCAAAACTGACCTTGTGATTTGTGAATATTATAAATCAAAAAATATATTATAGCCAATGAGACAAGTAGTTAGCTCCTAGCTTGTATATATCTATTGCTTCTGCACTCCATATTATTTCAGAAAGAAGCAAAATATAAAGACATCACACATATCAGAAAGAAACAAAATGTGAAGACTCAACACTAAGCCCAGGTTAAAAATTGTATTAGCTTTGCCTGTTTGGGTTTCCACCCCTGCTTTTCTCAGCATGGTTACTCACGGTTACGCATGTTCCAAGTATTCCCCGACTCCAAATTCCAAAATAGGAATACGATACACATGGACATCTAATGCTACACCATATTGTACAATTCATGCTCAGAACTTGTGGATCACTGAAAGGAAAACAGTCATATTGTCTGGTACAATAGAAGTTCAAATACAGAACATGGTTAAGAAATCATATGAAGATAAAGTCTACCTGGATAAGATGCCACACACATGGCCAAGCAGACTTTGAGAAAACAGGCGCCATGCCCTCGACCCATCTATAGATCAAACAAACAATTATCATGTCATGCACGGCTCTCAATCATATTTGTCATATGCATATACCATGGTTGGTAAATAGTAAGACAATTCTGGTGAAAATCGATCATGCGGTAAAAATGTCAAGAGCTAATCAGCAATTCTGTTGTAGCATAAGGAAGGGTTCAAGAAAGAAATACCCAGAACAAGGCGGTCCTTCTCTTGAACACTGTTTGTTAGCCCGGCTAACTCTTCTGTCAAAATACACATCGTGTTTGATTTAGTTATGATGTAACCACACATTTCCAAAATAAAAGTTGCACTACATGAACTTACCTATGAAAGGTCCCTGTTTTTTTACGAACAGTTATCCGGTGATGAATTTCAGAAAGCTTAGAGTCAAGACCTGGTTGTGATATCTCCAGCCCTTCTGATCTAACTATATTTAAGTATCTGAAAGGAATCAATGCATTAGCTAAATTGGTGCAGAGAATGGAAAGATCAAACAAACACATTTGGTGTGTGCGCGCGCGCATTTGTGTGTGGAGGGGGATAGCATAATATGCCGTTTCTTCACAGATTTCTCTTATATAGAACACAAAATTAAGCTGGATATTTTCAAGAAATTGTTTGAAGGGCGGGCCTGGTGCAAGCGGTAGAGTCTTACCGCCTGTGACCGGAAGGTCCCGGGTTCGAGTCGCGGTCTCCTCGCATTGCACAAGCGATGGTAAGGCTTGCCACTAACACCCTTCCCCAGACCCCGCACAGAGCGAGAGCTCTCTGCACTGGGTACGCCCCTTTATTTTCAAGAAATTGTTTGCCGCCTAGCACATACATGGCAGGCTGGCACTGGCAGCAGAAACATCCAGAAAACTGTCATTTTATACTAGTAGTTGCCTGAACCATGGTTTAAAAGTTCAATAAACAGAACTCTGATGTGTACATCTTTACTCTTTTTTTTTTGTTGCTAGGCAATGATAAGTTTGACAACATAAGGTTGGTACCATGTAATACAATTACACAATACCTTCTCGGGTTAAAGTTATCAACTTCCAGATCTTCATCCCAAAGAAAGATGTACTGGTACATGGACACAACAGAAGGATGGAGGAACCTCTTTGCAAACCACCTATAAAAACAGATACCTTGTCATCTTATCTTGAAGCTAAAATGAGAGACAAGGCATGCCGAATTTCAGTGCAAAGGAGGAGATACCATACCATTTAGTCTGGTTAGAAGCAGCTATATGTATCACACTTTTGCTCCATGGTAGATCATTCCACCCATTGACATTCCCATCATAATGGAACAATATAGCTGTAAAATTTTCTGGAAGAAACTGAATAATCAAGAGTCACATGACAATTTTACGTGCAAATTACCGCTTACAGAGGTGTAAATAAAGTACCTTCTTCATAATAGCGTCCACACTTTTTTTCTGATTTATACCGGCAGCAATAGCAATAAAAAACTGATCACTTTGTTTAGACTTCTGCTAGGACAAAACACCCACAGAGCATTAAATAACTAAACAAATAAGATTCTGTAGTTATGAGGTGGGAACAGCTAATGCTTGTTGAGTTTGAAAAGTGAAACCAACAGAAATATTGTACTGGAATCAAAGTTCTTCAGGTATATATTGTACTTAACTAACCTTTGACTGCGCACTTGTCAGCCACAATGGCTTCAACTCCATGTCGGAGTTGGACTCCACTATACCATGGGGTAAATAACCAATCCTAGCCTCCGCTTTTTGAGGCACCTTAACAACGTCTCTGTCAGACACCTGATATTTACATTGGAGGTGCAAATCATATCTTAGCAACAGAGGAAAATCTGCCTCTGGTTAATAGGGGGAAAAACAAATCTTGTGACTTTTGATGGAAGGAAATGTGTTCACATACCGTCACTGTATCAAATGGATGAGATTTTGCTTCCAACTGTAAAGTTGCATAATCACATCAGATTAATCTTTTATGTTCAGAGAACTCTGTTATTATACAATAAACCAGGGGATATTGATTGTTACCGATGTCTGCTTATGTTGAAAGTTAGCCATGTTGTACACCAGGAATATGATTATCACGCACAGGACGAACAGATGCAACCGCAGTTTCATCTTAGGACACCTATCGCCCCCCTTACCATTCTGTACAATCAAAAGTAGGTAGCAATATAGTATCCTGACCTCACACTCAACCAACCTTTTAAGGGTTCAGAAAATGTAGATGCCACTAATAAGTAAGGAATCATCAAAAGAACACAAGCAAGCTCACCTTATCTTTCAAGACACTAGTTTTCTGTGTACAACTGGAAACAGATGGATCGCCTTCTTATGGTGTCAAGAAGCAACTCAAGCAAGTGAGGATCATTTCATGACGCCCTGCTTACAGGATAGCAGGCCAAAAAACAGCGTAACAAACAGTATCATTAATAATTTCATAATGGAAAGATTGGTGTGTTGCTTAGTTCAGGCACATCGACCACCACCCACTCAAACAACCTTAAGTCAACAGGTTCCAGGCACACATCAGGTAAAAAAAAAAACTTTAGCATCTCTTTTCTCCATATTTTTGCTGGTAAAACGGAAAAGGAGAGGGAGCTAACTAGGTGGTGAAATCTCGAACGAATAGATGAACGTCCGGTGCAAGCATCATGCGTGATCTCGCTTTTGTTGGTCGGAGTGCAGCAGTGCCCCCTTGAAGCAAATTGACAGAAAAGGGGTGTGACGAACGCATCAATGACGAGTGGAGCAGGAACGCTGACGCACCGGCCGCGACCGAATTACGCTACACTTTATTAACCCACCCATCCAGACTCCAGTTCCAGGCTTCCAGCTCGGGAGCCACCTCGCGACAACGAGGGCTTCCCAAGAGATCGTTTCCTAAATCCCAATTACAGGTAGGAGCACCCAAGTCCCAAGGCACGATCAGAACCAATCCATGACATACCAGGTGTAGCACGCGGATATTTGTACTATCGGATTGAGTGAGAACAAAACGAATTACCGCGGCGGCGGGAGGAGCCGGAGATGATGCCGCGGTGGGCGGGAGGCCTCGGAGCTGAGCGCGCAATGGGCGGTGGTGGAGCCGTGGAGGCGCCTCCAGCCACTCGTCACACGTGTGGGCGCCTTGGCAGCGAGGGCACCGCTGGTGCTGATTGTGTCGCGGCGATGCCGGGCAATGGCTAACGAAACGTCTCGCAGTGCCGGAGTCCGGAGGGATTGGGAAAGGTTGGGTGGAAGTTGTGACGGGGACGGGCACGGGCACGGGCACGGGCACGGGCGGAGGCGGCCGCGGGAGGGAGCAGAGAGCCAAGAGCCCGAGAGGAACAGCGCGACAGCGACGGTCGGGTCAGAGCCTTAGAGGAAACGCGACGGGTGGCGCCTCGCCTAATTCCACCCGCGCTGCCCCCTCAGTGCTCGCAGCGAGCGCCCCACACGGCATCCTCCGCTCGGGCGACGAGCGCGCAGGCGGAGGCGGCGCAGCTGCCGTTTCGGCCACGCCCGCGACCGGGTTTTCCGCTCGGTTTGTTGGTTCCTTCTGTCACCCTCGCCGCTAGTGCGTGTGCCGTGTGCACGACGGTGACGCACGGCCCACGAACGGATGCATGCCAAAAGAGTGACGCACGGCAAGCGGCCCAGCATCAGCCCAGCACTGCCACTTCTCTTTCTCGCTGCCAAGAGCCGAACTGTTCAACTGTTCAAGTCCCTGCAGTCTTTCCTGTCTGACAGGTAACTGTCGGTGTTCAAGATCAGTTCACATGTTATAACAATATTACTCCCTCCGTTAAAAAAAACACAATTCTAGCTTTGAACCTGAACACGTCCTCCGTCTAGAAAAAACGCAATTCTAGCTTTGAACCTGCGCACGTGACGTGTCTAGGTTTAAGTCGCGTGTCCAGGTTCAAAGTTAGAACTGCGTTTTTTTTTTCGGACAGAAGGAGTAAGCATTACACAGTCAGACATATATAGCCTAATTCGGATAATCTCTACAGGAAAATGAGGGTTCCCTTCTAACTGTCCTTGCTCCTTACAAAACAACATCAAAAACAGCTAACCCCTTCCTGTTACGTCAGTTTGAATACTGGGGCAAAAACTTTTGTCAGTTGAACAACACTGGAAGGGGCCAGCCTATGATATATTTAAGCTGTACACAGTTTCACCGGCATTGAGCTTATGGTAGCTTCACCGCCGGCTCTTCTTGCCCCCTTTGCTGGGGCTATCCTCCTGTGCTGCCGCACTCCTCTTCCTGCCTTTGCTGGGGCTATCTACCAGTGCCCCAGCACCCCTTTTCCGGCCTTTGATGGGGCTATCTTCCTGCGCCTCAGCAATCCTCTGCCCACTCTTTGGAGGCCGACCCACACCTCTCTTCTTGGCTTGCTCATTTCTCTGTATAGTCTTTTGATTAGCCAGCTCATCACTGCAAGGTCTCTTGCCATCTCCTTCCTTGGCAGTAGTGTCCCTTGAAGAAACCTTGATTGCCCTTGCATCACCAGGGCCAGGGCGTCCAGGCTGCAGGGCTCGAGCATTCTTCTTTACTACAGGGGCACCAGCTGTTCTGGTCTCTCCATGGCTTTTCAAGAACAAGCTTGCACTCTGCTTCACTGTTTTGCATGCAAAGTCACGAAGCTCAACCGCAGCCATGTGCTCCAATGTAGCCTTCGGGTAGAAGGCTATTACATTATTGATGAAAATGAGCATATCTCTCAGGAGCTCCTTGGTGCAAGAGATTGCGCCACTCTTGACCTTAGAGTGAAGTATTCGGAAGTCCATATGCCGGCGAATCATCTTCTTATATCTAGCTCTTTTCCTCTATATAGAAGAAAAGGTAAGGAGTCAGATGAAATTCAGTCCATAAGTGTTCATGCTATTTCACAGACCTTGAGAATGATTTGACGGAACAATCGATTTGAGAAGTACTCCCTCCGTTCCAAATTATAAGTCACTTCAACTTTTTTAGTACATCCACTTTGCTATGCATCTAAATGTCTAGATACATAGCAAAATGGATGAACCAAAAAAGTCAAAGCGACTTATAATTTGGAACGGAGGGAGTAACATAATCAACTATAGCCAGCTAGTAAGAAAATAACCATAATTAAAAACCCACAAAAATCTGAGTTGAGTAACTAGCAGGAAAAAAAAACAGCGGAACCGTTTTAATAGCAGTTATAAAAGTATTAGCACCCACATGAAGTATCCCATCTCTCAAATGACCTAAGGAGTCATAATAGTCAACAATTCCTATATTAATCAGTGAAGTATATATATACAGATAATTTAGACCATCACTGAGGCACTGAAAATAGAAAAGTGATGAAACTTGGTGAACCCATCATACCTGGGTATCAAGTTGGCGTTGCAACATTTTGCAGTCATCTTGAGTCGATATAGTATTCAAAATTTCTGCCAGCTTCAGTTTAACTCTCTCAATCACAGGCTGGCCACATTCTGCCTTTGGAGATCTCAAGCCCTTCTTCATAACATCAGATCCTGCTTTGGGAGTTTTCAAGTCCTTTATAACATCAGGTTCTACTTTGGAAATTTTCAACCCCTTCTTCATAACATCAGATTCTGCTTTAGGAGTTCTCACGCCCTTCTTCATCAAATCAGATTCTACTTTGGGAGTTTTCAAGCCCTTCTTCATTATACCAGATCCTACATTTGGAGTTTTCAAAACCTTATTCATCACACCAGATTCTACCTTTGGAGTTTTCACACCCTTCTTCATAACAACTGATTCTACATTTGGAGTTTTCAAGTTCTTCATGCAGTCTTCAGACGAACCCTCCCTCTGTATGCATGCTGTAGATGTAGGCTCACCATCCCCACTACTATCACCACCTTTCAGAAGTGTCCTTCTAGCTCTCCTTCCTCTTTGTTTTCTAGAACCCCAAAGCAAGCCATCTTTGGGACCGACCTTTTCAACTTGGGCCTGGGGATATGACTCATCTGGTGATGGATTGATAGCTTGAATTGAATCAGTATCACACTGCTGCACTTTCTGAGATTTCTGACTGTTGCTTGCTTCCTCTGTGAAACTAGCAGCTGATGATCTATCCCTGGACGTTTCTTTACCTGAGGAATTAGTATCTGCTGTATTTTCGGAGCGCGGACATGATTCAGTATGACTGGTGCGGCATTCAGAACTCCCATCAACATGTTTGCTATTGCTGAGGCTTTGAATAACAGATTGGAGGGATCTGGAAGAGTAAAAGGAAGATCACACATTACCAAAAAGTTGGCAAAGTATCAAACAATGACTTGCTTGGATGAAAAACAATCGACAAAGATTATATCTGGGATAGTCAACAATAAGAACAAAATATAAATAGCTCAACTGAACTTCAAAAATGCTCTGTGAACAAATTGTCACTAACCCAATAGAATTTTCCGACTTCTCCAAATCCCTTTTGAGTTCAGCAACTCTCTGCTTACGAAGCTCTTCAAACCAAGCACTGCATTGAAGCAAATAGGATGATCAGAACTCAGAAAAATATAAAATGCTTCACATCAGAGTTATCTATTCAACTGCAGACATCTGAAAGGCAGTGCAATGCCTGCATTGTTGTATAAACAACTTATTGCTTATGGGATTGAGAATCCAATCTTAAAGCTGAGGTTGTTGATCACTAAGTGGTCTATGTTTTAGTATTTTCCCTCTTTATTCTCTTCCTTGTATATTATCCATTCTTCAAACGGTTGGTTATGTACACTTGTGAAGTAGTAAGATGCAAATTTAAAAACGTGAATCACCAACTTACGAATAGAAAGAAGTGCAGGCATTTCTGATTGTTGAGTGCAGAAGCAGACATGCTGATTAGCAACTACTCCCACGTTCCATATTATAGTTCACTTTAGTTTTGCCCTACATCAAACTTCTCTAATTTTGACCAAGTTTTTAGAAAAATACATTAGCATCTACAAGTTCAATCAAATGATTGTCAAGACAAATTTCATGAAGAATTTAATGAAAATAATTTGTTATTCTAGATGTTGATGTATTTTTCTATAAACTTGGTCAAAGTTAGACAAGTTTTGTTGGCGTAGATCACCAGATCACAGGTAATTCAGCACAAGTAGAACTGGGGCTGCCAGAGGTCAGCTTGGCCAACAGGCCGTTTGAATTGTATTGAATTGCAATAACAACTTAGATGTAAAAAGATGCTAACCACTGCATATATAAGCAAGTGGTGTACCTACTCCTTAGCATATTCTAACTGCATAAAGCAGATGCTATGATTCCTACTTGGTTGCCAAGGCACCATGATCAACTTGGTTGCCAAGGAACCTGAAAAAATACATGACAGTGAATAGTAAATAGCTATAATAGGTAACTGGAAAACATGAACACTAGGCTAACTACTGACAATTCTCCCCTTTATGGTCCTTGGAAGTGATCTGCTTGAGCCCAATTCTTCCCCTCATCTCTTCAAATTTTGATCTTCCAAGAGACTTGGTTAGAATGTCAGCCAGCTGATCAGTGGTGGATATGTGATCAGCCCTGATACTTCCATCTTCCAAGCAGTTTCTGATGAAGTGATACTTGATTCTGATGTGCTTACTGCGCTCATGAAAGACTGGATTCTTGGCTAGAGCAAGTGCAAACTTGCTATCAACTTTCAGTTCAACCACTTCCACATTCCTTCCAAGGAGGTCTGCCAGCAGCCTGGATAGCCAAATAGCTTGTGTTGCAGCTGTGGTAGTGGCAATGTACTCAGCTTCACAACTAGATAGAGCCACCACCTTCTGCTTCACTGACTGCCAACACACAAGATTGCTTCCCAGAAAGAACAGGGTGCCACTAGTGCTCTTGCTGGTGTCAATGTCCCCAGCCAAGTCACTGTCGCAGTACCCAACAAACCTTGCTCTCCCTCGAGCCTTAGTGTAGTGCAGGCCAAACTCCAGAGTACCAGCCACATATCTCAGGATGCGCTTGATGGCAGCTTGGTGTTCTACAGTCGGCCTCTCCATGAATCGACTGACAAAGCCTACTGAGAAGGCTAAGTCAGGTCTTGTGTGGACCAAGTAGCGCAAGCTGCCCACCAATCTTCTGTATTGGGTGGGATCAACTTATGCAGCCGTGCTCTGCCTGCTCAACCTCAGCCGCTCCTCCATTGGTGTATGGGCAGGGTTGCAGGCATCCATACCTCCTAGCTCAAGGATCCTCTTGGCATAATGGGTTTGCCTCAGAGTGATCCCAGTTGGATCTTGGTGTACTTCGACCCCCAGGTAGAAGGACAGGAGGCCGAGGTCGCTCATGTCGAAAACCTTCTTCATCTGAGCCTTGAAACCTTCTATGGCTTGAGCGCTGGCACCGGTGATGATCAAGTCGTCAACATAGACGGCGATCAGCAGCAGCTCCTCCCCTGTTCCTCGCCTGTACATCGCAGCTTCATGGTCGCTTTGCTGGAAACCCATCTCCTTGAGGGTGGCGTCCAGCTTGGCGTTCCAAGCTCGCGGAGCCTGCCGTAGGCCATACAAAGCCTTGCGCAGACGGTACACCAACTTCTCCTTCCCGGCGACGGTGAAGCCAGGCAGCTGCTTCACGTACACCTCCTCCTTGAGGTCGCCGTTGAGGAAGGCCGATTTGACGTCCATGTGGTGGACGCGCCATCCTTCTTGTGCCGCCAGCGCGAGGAGGACTCGGACGGATTCCATGCGCGCCACGGGAGCAAACGCGTCGTCAAAGTCGATCCCTTCCTGCTGGACGAAACCCCGCGCACCAAGCGCGCCTTGTACTTGGTCACCGCGCCCCGCTCGTCCTTCTTGAGCTTGTAGACCCACTTCAGAGTGATGGGCCGGTGACCGGGAGGAAGCTCCACAAGCTCCCACGTGCGGTTCTGCTCAACCGCCTTGATCTCCTGCTCCATGGCGGCCTGCCAAGCAGGATCGCCTTCAGCCTCCGCGAAGTTGGCTGGCTCGCCGGCGTGCATGAGGTGAAGCTCGGTGAAGAGACGTGAAGTCGACGACGGTGTGGGCGCGTCCCCGACGATGTTGGGCATGGTACGGTACCGCAGCTGCTCGCCGTCGTAGAAAGCGTCAAGGCGATCGTCGTCGTCCTCGAGCGGTGACGCGAACTCAAGCTGGTCGTTCGCTGCTCGGTCTCGCCTTTGGTGAAGCGAGGAGGCCGGTGGATCGTGCTCCCCGAGCCGGTGACGACGCGGCGTCTGTGGCGGAGCTCCGTTGCGTCGACTCCCGAACTCGATGTCGAAGTCATTGGAGGGCGAAGCGAGCGTCCGGTACGGCCAAAGTGGACCAATCTCACCGCGCCCTTCATCAAACACCACGTCGCGGCTCACCTTGACGCATCTCGTCGCCGGATCGAGGACCCGGTGAGGCCTTGGCGCGCCCTCGGCGTAGTAGCCGATGAGACCCCAACCTTGTTGCGATCGTCGAGCTTTGCGCAGCTACCCGAAAGCTCCCTTGTGTAGGCGGCGCACCTTGCGGACGAATGTACGCAGATAGCTTCATGGCCGCGCTTCGTCCGTGCCAGCCTCATAGGGGTCTTGCCTTGCAAGCTTCTTGTCGGTGCATGTGGTTGAGCGGATGCACCGCCGTCATCACCGCCTCCCCAGAAATTTGGCGGCATGGGACCTTCGCTTCAGAGGCAGCGTCGCGTCGCCACGACCGTCTCGACGGTTGCTCCACCACACCGTTCACTGCGGTGAGTGTGGTGCGCGAGTAGTGCCGCTTGACTCTTCGGCGGCGGCATCGCTGCCCCGGCTTCGCCGACGGTGAACTCTCCTCCATTGTCGGTCCGCGCAGCACCTTGAGCTCACGGCGGTCTCCTTCTCTCGCCGGCCTTCACCCGCTTCACGGCATCCGCAAAGAACATCCTTGGTCGGCGGCGAAGCACCGCCACATGAAGCGGGTGGCGTCGTCCACCATCGCAGCAAGAAGTGGCGGCGCCTCTGGCGTCGCCGGCGTCACCGCCCGCACAAGTCGCCGTGGACGAGGTCGGCGCGGCGCGCTGCAGATCGCCCTAACTGCGGAAGCGGCTTGCGGCGGAGCTTGGTGGTGACGCAGTGTCGCAAACTTGCTCGCATGCTTGATCACCAAGCATCCCCTCATCTCTCATCTTGCGCGGCAGTGCGGTGCAAGGAAGTTGAGATGCCCGTAGCGCTCATGCCACCTCCATGACTCGTCCTCCTTCTTCTGGCGGCAAGACACACCGTGCCATGGCCTCCAAGTGCGGGGATGTATAGCCGGCCCGGGGGCCCATGATGTACCTTGGCGAGAAGGCGACCACGCCGGTCCCGGAAGATACGGAGCACTCCATGTTCAATCTCCACCCTGGAGCCTCCTTCGTCGAGCCGCCCCAAACTCATAATCGAGTTCGAGGCTGGAATGTAGAAGACGCCATGGAGGACGTCTTTGCTTCCCCGTTCTTGGCACGAAGACGATGGAGCGGTCCCCTTGATCTCCACTCGAGACGAAGTCGCCGAAATGCACGCGTGTCGCATGTGCGTGGTGTCGAGCTTCGGCGAAGAGCTCCGGCGTCGGTCATGTGATGCGTGGGCCTCATTGCCGAGGTACCGGTACCGTCGAGCGCCTCCTCGTTATATTTGGCGTTGAGGAAAGAGCAGCTGCTGCTCGTTGATGTCGAGGGAAGCCGTGGCCTTGGAGCAGACGGCTTCAGCCTTCTCGTCGAGCTCGAGGAAGCCGTGGGCGAGGAACAGATAAAGATGGCAACGGGTAAAATTCGCGCGGATACTAGCCCCAGATATCCATACCCGTGAGCAAAAATCCGTGCCCGCGCCCGCGCCCGCTAACCGTCACGGGTAGAAAACCATGCCCGTGCCCGCTATCCGCGGATATCACATGCCCGCGGGCACACCTGTACACCCGCAAAAATGAAGCAAAAAAGCACCCAATCATATCTTAATAGCAAGTAAGAAACAATATATAAAAAAATAAACGTCTGTATCTCAACATTAGATAAAGTATGACACATTGACCATACAAGAGTCATCAAAAGTCTACATTAGTGTATCTCAAGTCATCACAAATTAACACGAATAAAGACATACAACCGTATATAGAGTCATTGGCGCGGGTCTAGCGGGTTTGCGGGTGCGGATATCATTTTTCCATGCCCACGAGCAAATATCCATCGGGTTTAGAATCACACCCATACCCGTGCCCGTGGGCACAAACTTAAACCCATATCCATGCCCATCGGGTTTTCTATCCGCGGGCACACGGATATTTTGTGCCCGTTGCCATCTTTAGGAACAGAGCACCATCATCGTCCTCCGCCTCTGCGACGTGCGCAGCACCGCCACGCCCACCATCGCGCCATGCACCTCGATCACCTCCAATGCGGTTGCCTCCTCCGCGTTGGTTGCCACCGCCACCGCCGCGGTCACCACCACCACCACGGCGGTGGTGGGCGATCAGCGCGCCAGTGGCCACGATCACCACACAGATTGAGGCAGTGTCGTCGTCCGCCCGCGATCGATCGCCACCGCCTCTGCTCTCCTCCGCCGCGATTGCCCTTCTGCGGCGCTTCTTGCCGCCGCGTGGACGACGTCGCGGTTCCTTGCCTGACGCGGAAGCGGCAGCCTCCTCCTTCTCCTTGGCACGCCACTGCTCCCTTGTCAGCAGCAGACCGCCGATGGCGGCCGGTTCCGCGGCCAGCGCCTCCATGTCGTCCACCGTCTTCAAACGCCCAGACACCTCCTCGATGGTGAGGTCACGGAAGTCGAAGCGTCTCGATGGCAATCCGGAGCTGGCGTGCGGCGGCAGACGGCTGCGGAGCCTCTCCACCGGGCGCTCTTCATCGATGTCGTTGTCGCCGTGGGAGAAGAAAAGCCGCCAGGGCCATCAGCGAAGGTGAAGTCCTCGATCCGCTCACCCAGACGGAAGGCGAAGCTTCTCCCGGTCGCGCTGAGTCGCTGGAGGCGTGGCGCGGCGCGCGACCCGATCGACGCCGATCCATGGCGGCGGCGATGGAGTCGAGCCTCCTTGGCGATCCTTCTCGGACAATGGCATCTGCATCTCTGCGGCACGGCGGCGATGATCGCCTCCACCGCGCGCCTGTCCTCATGGTACGGTAGAGTCACGGTACTCGATCGCGGCCCCGAGTTGCGCGCTACTGGAGCTTCGACTTCATGATCGAGGCCCACTCATGGTAATTTGACTTGGTGAGCATCGGCCGGTGGAGCTCGAGCGAATCCTTTATATACGATGCGGATCACCGGCGGCGCCCCCAGCCCGTCCGTGGCGGCGATCCCGATCCGATCGGGCGATCGCGTCACTGCGCTCAAGCGCTCCGGGCTCCTCCGCGGAAGCGGTGGCGGCGATCATCGCGGCGGATCCTCCTCCACCAACTCTCGACGCAGAAAGCAAGCGCGCAGTGGCGGCGCGTTCGAGTCATTGGCCTTTGCTGGCTGCTGCGGCGCCTGCCGACATGACAGAGCTGCGCCTGTTGCTTTGCGGCGGCGGCGGACGGCCAAGCATCGCTCTCTCTGCAGAGGTGGCCATGCCTCTCCCTTTCTCTCAACACGAGCTCTGGTACCAATTGTTGGCGTAGATCACGGGTAATTCTAAGAAGTAGAACTAGGGTTGCGGAGAGGCGACTTGGCCAATAGCCGCTTGGATTGTATTGAATTGCAATAACAACTTAGATACAAAAAGATGCTAACCACTGCATATATAAGCAAGTGGTGTACCTACTCCTTAGCATATTCTAACTGCATAAAGCAGATGCTATGATTCCTACTTGGTTGCCAAGGAACTTGAAAAAATACATGACAATGAATAGTAAATAGCTATAGTAGGTAACTGGAAAACATGAACACTAGGCTAACTTCTGACAAGTTTGACTTAGGACAAAGGCACAAAGCTAAAGTAAGCTATAATTTGAGATGAAGTATTGTTGAATAAGATCAAAATGTAGCATGCTGCTTACATGTTATCTTTTAGCACAATAGCAAAGACTCTACCCGACTGTTATATTTAAAGATTCACAAAGTTCTTAATCAGCTCATAAAAAAGGCTCAAAATTCATATTATTTCAACTTCTCTAGATATATAATGATATGCAGTAGTTGTTCTATGCCACTCATCCAATTTGCAAGGTCATGTAATGGACAAGAAGGTACAAAGCATGAACATCACACGATCAAGTATCACTTACTTGCATGCAGAGTACCGCAACTGTATCTCTGCAAATTTTGCTTCACATTCCTGCAGATATTAACAACTGTACTTGATCAGTCTGCCATAACTTCCAGATGATAATAAAACAGTTGAATTGCAATGCAATCAGAAACAACTTGATGTGTAAAACAAACTGCACAAAAAACGCACATTGATAGGCTCAAGGTTCTACTACATTTCACTGTTGGAAAAAAGGCAACATAGTAGTAGCACCCCAAAAATGCCTAGGAAATTATACAGCAACAACAACAGAGCCTTTTAGTCCCAAGCAAGTTGAGGAAGGCTTGCCTGGGAAACTATCTTGTTTCTATGAAAATAGCTGTGATCTAATAGTGTGCTCCTCGTGTGTGAACATGAAAACACTCAAATAGTGCACATCATTTCAATGGCTATAAGAACATGTAAGCAGGAATTTGTGCACAAACCATGCAATGTGCATCGTCATGGCATTGCTGATTACTGTATCGCACTTCATTAATGCCTACATGGTTATTACTGGGCTTCCCATTGTTCAACTCAAAATCATTGCATGGTAAATCAAATCCAATCACAGCCTACTTAGGAACCAACCATCTACGACCACAGAAATTCAGCATTTATTGAATCACATAGCTCTACGGACATTGCAAAATCAAGCATTCGCAGAGGTAGGGCCACGGAACCCTAGCCTCGATATTAGCTGGAGACAGTTATTCCGCACCGGTGGGGCCCTAGGGCCATGCCCTAATCCGTATCCGAGTCGGTCTTGAGCTGTAAACACGACCTAGGGTTTGACATGTTGCGGGGTTGTACCTCGGGCGAGAAGGTGCACGGGGAGCGGGTCCGGAGCTCGTCGGCCACGGTGGCCCACGCGGCGCCCCCATGCCGGAGCACTGCGCCGCCCAGCACCAGCTCCTCCCACGTCCCCCAGCCGCCGCCACCGCCCCCTCCCACCGCCACCACCACCATCGGTTGCCGGCTCTGGTCGGCTTGATCGCAGGGGAGTCGGAAAGGGAGGTCAGGAGGAGAGGTGGACAAGGTGTCGGGTCGTCGCGGTTTCGGGGCCGGTGGTCTGGTTTCCCTGCCCCGCCTGCTGTTTTTTCGGGTTTGGCTCGCGTCGCGTGGGCGATGGATTTTTCATTTCTGGGTTCCTATTCCTGGGTTCGTGGTTTGGTTTCGTGCGGTGCCTCGGACTCGGGCGGGAGAGCGTGCGTGACGTGGGGACGTTGGGTGGTGGGGCCCCACGCCGCTCCACTTTTTTTTCCCGTTGCGACCGTGGAGTAGTGCATTGGATTTCGGAATCGTATGACCCGATGGGGACTGGATTGGGTCCGTGTCGGAAAAAGCACTGGACTGGAATTGGATTGCAGGATTGGACTTTAAATCCGACAACCATGAATTGGATCAGAAAATTTTCAGCGGCATCTCAACAAAAGGAGCAAAAGATAATAATGCCTCATAGACATGGAGTGAAATCAATCGTCGACACGGAGTGACCTTTAACACGAGCAAACTCTAATATATTTGTTTGACGTCTTGGTATTTACATATGGTCTAGATAACCACGCATAATCACACCAAGTGATCTGGAACCGGGCACTGAGAAATGTATTGTGCAGACTACAGAATTACAACAATAGCTTTGGACTATAAATTGACCAGAGATTCAGAGGAGCATTACTGACAATGGACAAAACGCGGTGCAGTCTTTGCATCCTGCCATTGTGTTCCATCCATCTTGCGTTGGCCAAAATATCCTACTACCGCATCAATGATCATCAAAGGCGTCTTGCAACATGGCCAGAGAGAACTGAATCTGGCAAGAAGCTCCAAAACGAGGTGCATTCTTGAATTCTAATTTCTAAGCACGATTCTCCACATTTTTCCCTTCCTTAAGAGATCGCCTACATGGAAGCCCTTGATACACTACTTACCATGCGAGTTAAGTCTTGGACAACTTCAGACATTGGTGGCCTGAATTCCGGTTCATGCTGCATAAAGTTTAAGGTTAGTCACACTGCATACCTTCATGCGAAGAGGATGTCAGATGTAGGATCAAATGTTTTTACCTGAATGCAGCGGCTAATAATGTCAGCGAAACGGGATAATGCCTTTTCAGAACATTGTCCTCGAATGGAGGGATCAACCATCTTCGCTATGGCATCAATATCATAGAGTTGAGAAGTGGCCCATCGCACTAGATGTTGTTCAGCTCGTGGACGTGAACTGCAAATTCCATTCCATGTGAAGTTGTTAGATTCCTTAGGTCAGAACTCAGAAATCATCTTCAAGAAAAATAAATGTGCCAGATGAGTGTAAAAAAATGGATTTGTGTTCTTTATTTCTAATGTTACCTGTCGTAAGGTTTACGCCCTGTTAGAAGCTCCAACATAACAACACCGAAGCTGTAAACATCACTTCGATCACTTACTGATCCAGATTCATGCACTTCAGGTGCTTCATAATGGAATAAGGTGCGTCCGGACAACTGTCATGCAAAGTAAAATAAAGGTTTATAAGAAGATGGAATAATAGCATTCCCTCCCTTCTCATCAAACATGGATTCTACTATTCACTACTTTGAAACGAATTGGCAAGTTTTAATGAGAGCAATATATAATAAGTTCATAACCAAAACTCAAAGAATAGCATTGTATATGGAACTTTAATTTTAAAGCATCAAAATATAAAGAAAAAGATAGCCCACTAAAATCACATATGGTTACAAAATGGAAGGAGAAAACAAGCATGAGGTGGCAGGTACAGATGCAATAGAAAACTGTTACAGGCCAAAAAAACATCATGGCATAATGCATGTTTTAGTTATGTTTAGGTTCATATTTGTCTTAACAAATGTGTTGAAGTACAAATGAATTGTCCACAATCATACGATTTTGCAGCTCGGTATATAAATGTGGCCAATAGTCCAATACAAACCCGTTTTCAAGAGACTGAACTAACAAACAAAGATACAATAGATAGCTCGGGATTGGCAAAATAGAAATAGCACCACCTTTAGTTACAAGCATCCTTAATAGGTAAGAGAGAATCTAATATCAAAATATTGTGATTAGCATTATTTTACCTGAGAAACTGATTTTGATGCTAATGATGCAAGGCCACATTCAGAAATATGCACAACTAAGGTGCTGTTGAGAAGAACAACAGATGGTTCAAAATTTTGATGTACAACTGGTGGTTGGCAACTGTCATGAAGATGTCTGCAAAAAGAAAAGATATATACACAGCATTTTCAGATATCTTTTCAAATCACAGCACACAAATAATAATTAAAAAAATAGGATAGGGGCAATTTTATGTCTTCATACTGTAATGCTTTTGCTGCCTCCGCAGCAACTTGGAGGCGAGCATTCCATGATAACGGCTTGCTTGAGTCATCTACATGACGAAGTTCATCATGTAGGGTCATCTTGCTACAGTACTCATAGACAAGTAATCGCTGCTCAAACTCCGCACAGTATCCAACAAGACCAAGTATGTTAGGATGCCTCAGTTCAGAAATCCTCACAACTAGCTCAAGAAAGGCATCTACTGGCAGTTTTGAGTTAGAAGTGTCGATCTTCAAAATTTCCAGTAGCTGCTTAAAAAATGAATACATAATTTCAGAGCTGATAACTGTATCATGAACCCAAACTTGAAGATAACAATTACTTGAAGTTTTGCTGAACCATTTACCTCTCCATCAGGAAGCTTTGCCAGATATACCTTACCAAACCTGCTGTCTCTTATGATATTTTCCTCACTGAAACTATTGGTATATTGTTGGAGGGATGCAATGGAGAAGGACTTGACAGTAGTCGTCGATTCCACCTTTTC
Source organism: Miscanthus lutarioriparius (assembly GCA_904845875.1). Lineage (NCBI taxonomy): Eukaryota > Viridiplantae > Streptophyta > Magnoliopsida > Poales > Poaceae > Miscanthus > Miscanthus lutarioriparius. Next base: position 15,011,181 of record CAJGYO010000003.1, on the reverse strand, counting down.
AACTGAAGGTACTCTTCCCTTTCTTGTACGAACACTTGGTTTGACAATGACTTTTTCAGTCCGCGGTGCAATCGGCTGCGGGGGATGCAGTTGGTCCTCAACAAAATTATCAACCTTTTCCATATCAATCACGTGCTCTTTTTTATTCATTGTAACAACCCCAGGTACAGCTGCCATGTGATTGTTTGTGTTAACTTCCGTATGCTAAAATTTGCAGTGCACTGGAATAATAATTCTGGGTTCTGATGCAACTGAATTTCAACTCATTTACCTGCCATTGACGAATCTAAGTTCTGCCCATCCCTTCGACTTGGATCATAAACCACATTTGAAGTTTCTGCACAAAGCATTCTTTAAATGTAAACAGATTGAGGAAATGTGGGGCCTCATATGCCAGTATATCTGTTAATTCTCCTGTATTCAAACTTGCACCGAAATAAAATAATAATAGTTACAATTGTGTGCATTTTCTTAGGGTTCAAGTCAGTCACCTGACGTTGGCATTTTTAACTTCTGCTCCTCTCTTTCATCAGAAACAACATTCGAAGCTGCTAAAAATATTGAAGATGTTAAAGGTAAGAGGGGAAAATCAGAGAGAAAGAGATATGACAGAATAGTGTCAAGAGAAAGAATTGGAACCTTTCTCAGCATTATTCTTGAGTTTTAATGGTGACTCCTTCATTTCTACCACTTCCTTGATTTTAGTCTCTCCAAGCTTCTGAGGTACCCTTCCTATCTTGTTTTTCATATAAATATCACCTCTCGATTTTTTTTCTTTGTACTTAGATAAACAGTACATTGCAATTAGCACAAGAACTACTGCTAATACCACCCCAATAAGAATATATCCAGCTAATTTGAGTGTAGTATTTTTTCCTGATCCTGAAGTACTTCCACCTGGAACACTAGAAGAATGTGCAGGTTCTTTTGAGGGGACATGCCCTGTTGAAGGTGGGACTGATGGTAATGGTGTTGGCGCCAAGGGAGGCTGCGCAGATGGAGCTATGCTGGTATTGAATGGGTTCCCATCCTTCCTGGGCAGTAAATTAAATTATATGAGCACTGTGCACCCCCGCCAAAAAAAGGGCCAATCAAGGAGGTTCTGAGCTCTTACTTGAAGTTTGGCAAGTTCAGTAATTTCACAGGCACGGGACCAGAGAAAAGATTGTTTTCAATGTTCCTGTTGAATTAAACAGTTGTCATGAAATAAGGCAGAAATTTCATTTCCCCAATTCATTTACCCTTCAGGAAAAGAAAAAACAGAGAATCTATAATGGAGTGGGCATACAAATCTTGGAAAGGGAGATCTTGCAACACATTAAGGGTTCCGGATATTTGATTGTTCTGAATATGTCTGCAATGATTGTAGAAAATGAGGTAATTAAACATAGTGAAAAGTCCATCACAAATGATAGTGCAATAGGCTTTCAGTACTCACAGGCTAGTCAATGCTGTCAAATTTCCCATTGAAGGTGGCAACGGACCAGTCAAGTTGTTGTCAGAAAAATCTCTAATTAAGAAGATTGATTGTCATTGATAAGTAGCTTTAAATTATCTGTAGAATAACATTGTTATCCAAGTTAGAGTGCTCTTACAAATTTGCAAGTCCAGTGAGTGCTGAAAATACATCTGGTATCGCTCCAGTCAAATGATTGCTATTGAGTGACCTGCAAAATGAAAGAACATAGGAGGGACAGATTGAGAAACTATCATAGCAACTAGCAAGTTCTAATTTTCTAAAGGCCTGTGAATTTGTATTGGCAGTAATATACTTACATGCTTGTCAAGTGTGTAAGGGACGACAATGTACTTGGAAGGCTACCACTTAGCTGGTTAGCTGAAAGGAAACTGTGATTGACAGAAAGGTCTTGTAGTAAGAAAATAATCATGCAAGTGGATGGAAAGAGCAATAGAATGCTCGAGTAGACATACAATCTCTGCATTGTGAGTGGTAGACCATCTGGTATGGTCCCGCCGATATTATTGTTGCTGAGATCCCTAAATGAGGTAAATCAGGAAGCGTTAAGTGCCAACTTGATAGAATGTCACGAATTCTGAACCCAAACAGACTGGCATCACAAACTCTACATATTGTCAGCTTACAAGGTGATTAATGATGTGAAATTCCCCAAAGTGTTGCCCAGCTGTTCACCCAAATTTGCACCGCTGAGTACTCTACAAGAAGAACATGCTACATTGTTCAGTTAACCAAAAGGACTCACTGAGTTGAAATACTTCAGGAAAAATACATATGCACTGATCATACATGGAGGTGATATTTGACGCTACACATGAAACACCCTGCCAGTTCTCATTGCAGGGGTCACCACCATTTGAAGTCCAATTAGGCAGCTGTGGTGCTCCAAGTGCCGTGTACAAGCCATTTATCGCAAACACTGACAAGCATAAGAAAACACATAACATGGAAATCGTAGCGAGTCAGTAAATTAACCCATTTTCATATCATTGTAAGCATAAAACACACAATCTCAATCTGCGACCCTGCGTGATCTTTCGAACCCATAGCGATGTGTGTGATGTACCCTGACCACCTGACGAATATTGAATCTTGAAAAATAGTGGCAGCAAATAAAAAAAAAGGATGTTGCATACCATCTTGCTCGTAGGTGTAGGGCCGACAAATCGGCAACGCAGAGAGTAACAGCAAGATGGCGGCGGAAGCAATCAGGGCTGACAGCTGCCGCGAGCGCCCCGGGTTGCCCATCACCAGAAGCATATCCGTGAGCAATCCTCCAATGCGGGCATTAGCAGACGAGTGACTACAGTGGATGAAGGTGGCAAACTCAGTCACGTTCCTCTCTGATCTTTGGACACACTGATCAATTATGAGTCCCTGAGGATTACAGCCTGGGGTCAACAAAAAAAGGAGGGAACAGTATAATGCAGGGGACAAAGGAACGAGAGGCGCACGAGAAAGTAAACAATGCTGATGCGGGAAGATTCTCGGAACGCAAAAAAAGAAAAAGGACCAAAATTCAGTATCAAACTCACAACATCTTCTGGAGGGAAAAAAATTAACTCTCGCTTCTTGCGGTTACGCGTTTTAAAGAAATCACGACGCTTCTTATACTGCAATTGTTTTCAGGCATCTCTTCTCGCCTGTGTGTGAAAGCATCACTTGAAGTTCGCTTAACATATCTTTCTAAAAAACAAAAATTCGCTTAACGCTTTAACATCTTCTTCGCATGGAAGAGAGCACACAGGTGGGAATGCAAAGCGGGGACGAGAGAAGAAGTAGGCCGGAAAAACCAGGGACGCCAAACAACCTCCAGAATCCAGAAAGAAGAAAAGCGAAGAAGAAGAAGCCCTGATACCTGCAGCAGGATCCTGTCTCCAAGGCAGCACTGCACTGCACTGCGCAGCAAGCAAGTCCAGTCTCTGCCGCCGCCTCCGACGCCGACGCCGCTTTACCGAGACGCTCGCCACCGAAAGCAAGCGACCAGCAGCAGCGAGTGCGGTCCTCCTTTTCTCAGGCCGCGTTTTAAACCCCACTCCGCAAACTCGGAAAGACTTGCCCGCTAAGGATTCGCTCTGCTCGGTGGGGAGTGGAGGAGGAAGAGGAGAAAGGAGGATGGCGAGACAGGGACGGGGATAGATAGAGAGCTGGGTCGTCACGCACAGCACAGCTGCACAGATCTATCTAGCCGCTCGTCGCAGTCCGTCGCGGGCGCCGGAAAAGGGGACAAAGTGGGGCGTGTAATGCGGCGGGACTGCGGCGAGGGGGAGCATCTGTGTTGAGTGCGCGCAGGCGAGGCGAGCGGAACAGCTGGGCACTCGGGGCAGGGCCGCAGGGGCTGTGGGGCAGGCAGGAAAAAGGACAAGCCCCCACCGAAACGAGCCGCTTTTGAATTCACCGCTGCTGCCGCTGACAGCGCCAGTGTCCATCGGCTCGCCGCTGGGAATGAGCAGTGCTGGCGACAGCAGCTGTACGGAGCAGCTAATGGGATTTTAGGTTGAAAAAAAAGTCTAAAGGGCAAGAATTTTCTGACTACTAACGGCTTACTATTGTCCAAATTTAAATCTAGAATTGTGTTTTTTTTTACGGATGGAGTACTATTTTTGAGCCACAGGAATGGCCACATTGATGTTATTTAGTGAAAAAAACTTATTATTTTAGATTAATCATGTCTGTGTTAAATAAATATGTTTTATTATACAATGTGTAGGCTCAAGGTCTTTACAACTGTGTCAAACAGCCCTTTAAGTTTCCAATTCCCGTCACATCTCACTCTTGCCATCCACACGTTCCCAATTCAGATCCAACATGAGGTCTTATTTCGAACACAGCGCATTTACAAATATATATTTTTAGATTACAATGCACATATATATTTGCTCGTAAATATAAATGACCTTGTCAAATTCTCATGCCATCTAACTCACCAAATAGTGAACCAATTTATTCATACAAATACAGAAGGCCTAAGAAAGAGAGCAAATAATCCAAGAAACAAGAAAAAAATTAGATGTTGATTAGTGAAGGTAGTTGTACATATCAATAGCCATAGGAGAGGATTATACCCCAGTCTTAACGTCCTGTGTCTTACTTATACGGCTATATTCTTTTGGTGCGATTGTCCCTAAAACAGTTCCTATAGAGATCTATCAGGAGTTCAGACACATCGATGTTTGTAGGCTATCACGTGCATATGTGCATTCTTATGGAGTGCATGTGTGGCTGTTCTTTTCATGGGAAATGCTATGACGCGTACGTCCGACGTGCCTCGTCTTATTCGTCTGCCTGACGCCGCTTCACTTCACCCGCTCCCCCCGCACTCGCACTTCACCCGCTCCGCCCGCTGCCCCGCAGTCGTTCTCACCCGCACTCGCTCTCCGCGCCCCTTTCCTGCCCGCTCTTCGCACCGTCACCGCGCGAGCTCCCTCCCTCCCTTCGTCCCTCCGTCCCTCGCTCCTCCGCGACCTCCGTCCCTCTCTCCGCACGCGAGCTCGCTACGCGCCCGCCCACCCGTGCTCCCTTCTCCCTCCGTCCCTCGCCCTCCACGATCTCCATGCACCCCCACTCTCCCTGTGACCCGGCTCCCGCACCCCACCGGAGACGAGGACAACGACGACAGCTCCGACGAGGTAGGTCGCGGAGGGATCTGGATCTGAGGCCTTGCTCCTCCTCCTCTGGATCTAGATTTGAGCCCTCCTCCCTCCTCCTCCTCTGGATCTGAGCCCTCCTCCTCCTCCTCCTCCTCCTCTGGATCTAAGGGATGCGGCGGTGGCTAGGGTTCCGGCGAGCTCTCGGGGGTCAGATCTCGCTGTGTTGTAATGGGTTTTTTTATGTTGCAATAGATGATTTTGAATGTTGCAATGGGTTTTTTTTGTTGCAACAAATGTTTTTTTGCGATGTTGCAGTAGTACTGCTTGAGATGTTGCAGTATGTTTCAGTTGCTTCAATCTCATGTTGCAGTAGTTGTTCCATGTTGTTGCAGGTGTTTTTATTTCGAGCGTTGTTTCATATGATTCACACCAGTGTTGCAATAATATGTTCCAAATGTTTCAGCTCCTTCATCCTATTTGTCGCAGCAGTTTGTTTGGTGTTGTTGCAATAATATGTTCCAAATGTTTCAGTTCCTTCAACCTATTATTGCAGCAGTTTGTTCCATGTTGTTGCAATAATATGTTCATGGTGTTTCAGCTGCTTCAGTCTAATATTTCAGCTGTTGTTCCTTTATTGTTGCAATAAAATGTTCATAGTGTTTCAACTGCTTCGTCCTAATGTTGCAGTTGTTGTTCCTTTGTTGTTGCAATATATATGTTCATGGTGTTTCAGCTGCTTCAGCCTAATGTTGCAGCAGTTGTTTCCGTGTTGTTGCACGTGTTTTATTCCATCTTTCTATGTTGTTCGGCCGGGGAGAGGCGAGCCGGGGTGGACGGGGGCGCGTGGTTCGCCGGGGCCTAGCGGGCGGAGGTGTTGGGCGGCGGACGCGGGTGCTGTGGCCGTGGGGGCGCTGGGAATGCAACATGCTCGTCGTGGCCATGGGGCGGACGTGACGGGCTGCGGGGCGATCTGGGGGCGTGCGGACTCGCGCGGCACAGAGGCTAGCAGAGCTCTTCGTAGGCATCACGGGGCGCGGGTTCGTCGGTGTTAGCGGGGCTCTTCGTTCGACGAAGACGCAGCAGCGGCAGTTCGCGCGAGTGCGCGATCTCAGGGCGGGTCCGCTCCTTGCGCGCGTCGCGGAGGGTGTGCTGGTAGCGTGCGGTGCGGAACCGGAAAGGAGGAGCGTGCGCTGGGGGAGTGCGTCCACGGAACCGTCCGATGGATCCGTATCCATCGGACGTCCGGCGCCGGCACTTCCCTTCTTTTATGCAAGAAAAAAAAACGAGAACAATTGCCAAAACCTGTGCCGGGGGCCACTGTGGGCCTAGGCATAAGGAGGCGTGTGAAAATACGATGGATTCAATTCAACAGGTCCCGACTCCCGAGCGAGTGATGAGTAGGAACGACGCCCCGGTTTCCGTTCGGCTTTCGATTTCCGGCAATGTTGGTGGCGTTGGCACAGGCCAATGGACAAAATGGATGGGGTCACGGAATGATCGCGTACTACCTCCTACCACCTCGTGAGCCTTTTATCCCCCCGATTCCAGCGTACTCTAAAATTCACCGGGGGCGCAGTTCCAGTTCACGTCACGTCATCTCTGAGAACCTGCGCATGGACATGGCATCCGTTCCGCCCGTGTGTCGTGACCGTCGTCGCCGTGCACGACTGCACGCGAGCGGGCGAACAGCACGTGGATTTTCCTCCCTCTATACTTTTCCGTCCGCGCCATGCAGAATAACACTTCCTTTCCTACCGGCAATCCCAGCAAGACAGACATAGAAGAAGAAGAAGAAAAGGGCACTCGAATACCTACCGTCGAAGAGCATCATATTCCAACCAGAACCAGCAATGCAGCAAGGCGCACGACGCTAGAGGCTAGACCGTCGGATCCACGCCAGAGAGGAAAGGTGACGAAGCTTTTTTTTAGCTCTTGGCGTGCATCCGCTTGGCGCTGTACGGTACGGTGCAGTGTGATTGGCTATCATCGTCAAGTGGCGTGTTTGTTAAAGTGTAATCGCACCCACATATTTTAGTCGTGCCCAGCGATGGACACTGATGGTGGATACCCGTCGGTTTCCGGCTGTAACGGCTACTAAACGGCCCCGCCTGTACTTTTTGAAAAGTTAATTAAACAATGGCCAGTGCTAGGGGTCGGTCTAGTAGCCATTGTAGCCGTACGTGTCAATCCCGGCGGCCGACGATCCGCCTCGAGTCGCCGAACTGACACGACAGGACAGCAGCAATGCATGTCCAAATCCTGACCGAATCCAAATCATGAACAGCTATCTGGGATACCCTCCATCAGTAAAAACAGTAAAAAAAAATTCCTGTTCATGTCCAAATTCTGACATGGTGGATTTTATTTACTGCGATCTGGGATAAAAAAAAATAAACGGACTTTATTGTTAGTGCCATCAACGAGGAGTGACGGACTGACGGCTGCCCTCACGTGCATCGCTAACCCAGTCGGTAGTCACGGATCATCTTGTCCTCGCCGGTCGCCCCGCATCCCGGGAAAGTTAATTACGCTTAATCCAAGTTGCCCTGTTGTACGGCGCGACAAGGAGGCGCAACGAACCGCTCAAGTGAACAGGCGGCAGCGACCGGCGAGGGCATTGAATAATCGGGTTAGTGAAACAGTGGCCCGGATTCCGCCTGTCGTCTCCGTCCGCCCGTCGTGCTGCCGCGGCCGCAATTCCGCCGTACGGAGTAGCAGTAGATCTGGGCTCTCTTCGCTTGAGATGTCAGAATCAGCCACCCATAAAATATTTTTTTTTCTCACAACAAATCAGTCATATAAATTAATCAGAGCCAAAAATAAGTTCCGCCGAACAGACCCCTGGCTGGCGAGTGGCGACCGAGGTCTGACCAGTCGGGCTCGGCACTGAATTTTTTTTTGTCCTTTTTTAAAAGTTTTTCATAAATATATCTCTGGAGGTATGCTTTCAAAATCTAGACCCTTAGCTCGGCGCCATCGTTGGTGGCGCCAAGCTTACAAGTCTCGGCGCCAAAGGGTTTGGCGCCTAGGTCGGGGCCACGTTGGCGGCGTGGACGCTGACCTGACAGGCAGCACGGCGTCAGGGTTATTGGCGTCGTTCTCGGCGCCAAGATCTATAGCGCCGAGGTGGTGTTTTAACCCGGCGCCCAACCTCCCTGCCCGAGCCTTCTTTCTCTTCTTTGTCCTCCTCTCGTGTTTTTCTCTCCCACTTTACCCTACCTCACGAATCGGCATATTGGACCTTGGAAACTTTGGTTTGATCCGTAGATTTTTTAGAGCAAGGTATCCTCGCTCCCTCCTAATTTTTTTCACATCGATTCGGTATATATTAGTTGGATTTTTAACTTAAGAATCGTCATTACTTAGGGTTTCATTCAATTTTAATATTTATATTATACAACCGTATGATGCCAAGGCGTGGAAAAACTAGCGAACCAAGGTAACCTCAGCGCACGTTGTTACGTTATGGGTTCATTGTTGTGGATCAAATGGGAAACCCTAGGTGTAGGGTTTAATGTTAATTGCTTTCGGTTCTTAGAACGAAAATGACTAAATTGTAGTTATGGCCGGATGACCGGAAATGCCTTTGACCCATTATCTCCGCCTAGTGGTATTCCAGTGCCTATGTGCTTTTGCGGCGATCCTTGCAAGGTAGCCAAGTCCGATGAAGAGGACACGTATAGGCAGAGGTATTGGATGTGTTCTCATTTTGCGTTTGAGCCTACACTTCGTCAGCGCCGCATTAACAAGATGGTGAGGAATTGATGTTGTGTAATAATTATTTTGTGTCATATGACATCTTACATGATTTTTTTGTTTTATAACAATTGCATTTGTTGCGGACCCCTCCACCGCTCTATGATTTTGAGCAGTGGATCGACACTGAGATCAAGTCTGAAGACAAGGAATAGATGCAGAACTGTTGCGGTCAGAGACAGAGGATAAGGAGATGATGGAGAAGAGACGCAGAGAGGAGGCTGCAGAAAAAGAGCACAAGGAAGAAGGAGGAAAGGAGGCGTGTTGCTGCGTACAAGGAGGAGAGGGAGAAGAAGCTTGGGCGTGCACGTCGAGCGAAAAGCAGCAATGGAGGAGAATCCCGATGCCCTGAGGAAGGGAAAGTGGTCTCGTTGTACTCAGTAATCTCCATTACTTGCTAGTTTTATGATTTATTCATGAAGAATGTTATCTAATGTTGGATTTTTTATTTTATTGTCATGTAATGCACTTTAAGTATGGGCATGCTTAGGTCATGTACTGTGTTATTTAGTTTGTCGGCACGTACTTCATTATTGTGTTGTTTAATGTGTCATAGTATTGGACTTTATATTATGTAGTTGTTTTCATTATTTGTGGTCATAATATTCAGTTTAATATTACGGACGTAGTGAAATGTGATCACATGCTGCAAACAAAACCTAACAAAGTAGGGCTTTATATAATTCAACACACACAACACATAGTGATCTCTTTCCACGGTGCCTCCATAGTGATCTCTTTTCACGGTGCCTCTATGATATATGCTCACTAGGTTATCCATCTAGTTCATACACATAAGGACACACAATTCCTTTAGTCCAATATAAATAAAGCATACTAAGTACAAGATCTCTAGTATGTAATAACTAACTAAATAGATACTATCAATTCACTACTAACTACTAAGTACTACTAACTAACTATGTCAAGTAACTATCTAACTAACTATGTAACTAAGTATATAACTATTTAACTATCTTACTAACTATATAACTATGTAACTAACTATATATCTAACTACGTAAAGTATCCATCAATCAACCTATCAATCTAAATATCTTTCTACCTATCTAAATCACTACCACAATAACCAACTAATAACCACTGTTAAATAACAAAAAATAAAAACTAATGTACCTCGAGTGCAGGGGAGGCGCAATTTTATCGACAAGAGGCAGAGAGACGAGCGCCAGGCAAGTCAAGGCCATGCATGCCAGCGCGCACCCATGAGTGAGCAACCTGGAGTGGCTAAGCGGGTGGAGGCGGGCGACCACAGGAGGCCGACGGTCGTGGCCATCCGGGTTCGACGACGGGTAGGGCGGCGCAACAGTCATGGGCGGGGCACGACGCCTCATGGCTCGATGCGCGGGGTGGGGATGGGCGCGGTCGGGCACTCGCGGCTCCATGCGTGGGGTAGGGGAGGCGTAGCGCGGCGCAACAACGAGCCACCCCAGCGTCGGGCGGCGACGGAGACAGAGGCGTGAGAGAGAACGGGAGAGGAAGATAGGAGATGAAGGAGAAGAGAAAGAAAACGGACCCACCTGTAAGGGCGGAACGACACCAAGATATTTGGCGTCGGGCTCGGCGACAAGATCTACGGCGTCAAGCTCGGCATAAAGATCTGTGGCGTCAAGGTGCTCCAAAACATAGGCGCCAAGATCCACGGGGCTAAGTGGCAGTCATGTCACCCCCGGCTCTACTTTGATGCCGACGTGGCCCCCCGACCTAGACGCCAAACCCTTTGGCGCCGAGTTGCCACCATTGATGGCGCTCGAGTTAAGGATCCATATTTTGAAAACATACCTCCAGGAGTATATTTTTAAAAAACTTTTCAAAAAAAAGGCCAAAAAATAAAAAAATCGGGGCTCGGCACGGTGGCTACGGTGTCGTTGCCTCACGGTGGTTAGGGCAGTCTCAATAGAACATTGATAGTAATTTCTATCTCTTTTAATTACATTGACAACTTGGGGGGTATAGAAAGCAGAAACCATTTCCTCCTGCAGGAACGACGTCCTCACGCGGTTAAGGCACGAAGAAACGAGCGAAATCGCGTTGGGGGAGAAACGATCGGTTTCTATCGCCCTCTTCCCGGATCCGGTGTGATGCCGCCGGTACAAGCTTCACGCACGCGGCACCTCAAATCCGCTGAGGCCCAGACGTTCGCGTGCGCGGCCCGCATCTCCCCATCCGATGCGCGCGCTCTGCTGCTTTCCGCTCGGCGGCCGACGGCGCGCGGTGTTGCGGTCTGCTGCGGTGCTAAGCACGCAAAGCGCGTAGTGATGCAGAGTACATGCAGGAGAACTCCCTAGACAGTGCACGCGTGCTGCGCTGCTTCCGCCGACGGCGGCGCGGTGCCGGTGATTCTTGTGAGGCCACGCCCAACACCGCGGCGTTCTAGAGCGCCTTCACGAAGCTGGAGGTGAGGCCCGGGCGAGGCAGAATTGCTGGCGATTACCCACGCATAGGTGAGCAGAATCTCGCTATAAAAGCCACACGCCGGCAAGATTCTTCCTTCGCTCTTCACCTCAATCCAATTAAAACCATCTACTGGAGCTTCCTTGAAGGATATTGGCGAGTTCCATCTTCGAAGAGAAGCAAGCAAGACTTGAGAATGTGTCGAGAGAAGCTAGCAACACCGGCGGCCGGACCCACGCGATAGTGAAAAAGGAAAAAGAGCCAAACGCGCAGAGCCGCAGAAGATCCAGAGACGGGAGAGAGGAATCCAGTAAATGATTGGGCAAATTTTTGTTTGGACCTTGGTAGAAAATCTTGCGTCGTGAAGCAGTAGTTTCTTGGTGCGGTATCTTATAGAAACTACTCTAGTTTTTTTGCATTGGTATTGTCCTTACTGGTTAGTGGTTACGATCTCGTTACCTCACGGTTGCAGCGTGATTTTGTCACTGCACTGCCAGGTTAGCTGAACGAGACATTCCGTCGAGTAAGGGCCCCGCACGCTGATAGACTACCGAATGACACCCTGAGCACTTGCCCCTAATGACTGCTTCGACGTTTGGACTGTCGAATTGCCTATCTACTTAGGGCGTGATTGGTTGCTCCGAGGTCGGCGGTCCGGGATGGTGGCCCTGTCCAGGCTCTTTCGAGCCGGCATCAAAGCATTCACCCACCTTTGTTTGGTTTGGTTTAGCTTTGCTGTCCTGGATGACAATGATTCTGTTTGGTTGCCCCCATTGATTGTTTTGCTGTATGAAGTGGTGGTAGCGTTTGTGTTTGGTTGGGCGCACGGCCTAGGGTGCGAGCACCCGTGTACCGTTTTAGTGTGGTTACCACCAACTAAGTCAGAATGAAGAAGAATAAAAGGAAACATAGATAACTTTGCCTCAGTTCAACAAGCTTGGCATTGACAAGGACTTTGGAGCTTCTAATGATATAAACATGACAATAGTACTCCCAGCAAATCATGAAGAATGGCGTGATTGGTTGCCCAAAAGTCATAGTTCCTCACAAGGTCATTGTATCCACATGTTTTTATGGCATTTTGAAACCATCACAGGCAATATGAAACAATTAGAGGCACCTACAACAATGCTTAGCAATGAAAAACTCAAGCATCATCAAAATAAACTACCGAACCAAAGCAATAGCCAGTAACCAAGGTATTTTAGGGATTCATTGGTTGCCTGAAGCACTGCAAGAAGACATTTTAGGGCATAGACCCCAGGCTCCTTTCCCCGATAGGCAACATACCAAGCCATGGCATTTTGAGCATCACAGACAGTTGTAGCAACGAGCAAGAACAAACCACAGGAGCACCAGCAATAGAAAAGACTGCACCACAGCCACAACAAATAACACCGGTTTGTTCCTGAGCACCTTTGATGGAGGATTGACAAAAACTTTATCATCTTCACAACCCATGAACTCTAAGTATGATGCTTCTGCCTCTTCTTTGTTAGGGAAGCTCTTATAGTTGTTGTTTTTAAAACCAGTTATCTGGGCATTGCATCTAGCCCAGGTTGCATATACCCCAGGAACTCTGCCACGGTACACAACATACCAAGCCATTTGCCCCTTAAAACACATTAAAGCAAGTATAAGATGTTGATAAGATGAGGGGTAGTTCAATCGATGTGCCTCAGATTTAATTGCCTTTTTATTTGACCTTGAACTTGGAACTTAAGAAACATAGACAGCAACAAACCTCAAACAGATAGTAGAAAACCAAGATCATGACAGGTATGAAATCATAAGAGGCATCTAGCCCAGCCATTAGATCATCAGAATTGTCCAGCTGTTGCTTGGGCATGGATGTCTCACATGGTTTGATGACAGCCATGAGAAGCATAAGCAGAAGATAGAAGAAACAATGCTCCAGTACCTCACAAGTCCAAGGTCATCAATGTGCATAATCCATTACTCAAACCGGCACTGTTATCTTCATAGGCATGAAAAGGATCTCACAATTGTATCAGCCTCAGTCAAAAAAATGGTTGACATCAGAAGCACAAAAAAACATAGGCCTCAGCTAATGTAAACTGCAATCATCCCAGGTGGCAAATAAGAACACAAATTGCTAAGGTAAGTTCATGACTCCCATAGAAGCGTGGGACACGTCCATCCTAGCCATCCGGTAGGCATGCCTACAACAGTTGCTTGGGAATAGACGTATCCCACTGTTTGATGAAAGACATGAGAAAACATAAGAAGACAATAAAGCAACAACATGAATAATACCCACAGCCACCTCAGATTGCTATAGTTTGTATCATCGGCCAAATAGGAACTCCTACAAGAACAATAACAGCATCTGAAATGTCTCAGATGAACTGACAATCCAAGGTATTTTAGGGCTCAGATCAACTAAGTGACAATCCATCACCCTTTGTTAATGTCTACACCACACAGATCAACAAAGCCTCACATCCATCACCATGGCTTCTATGCTATTCCAGACTTGGTGCAGCCTTGGTTAGGCGGCAAATGGTTCTTTGTAGCATCAGTTGAGGTAAGTGCTACACATCAAAATACTTCCTACAGCATAAGACAGTTAGCATGGCAATATGCAAAAGTGGAGAGGCCAACTCATATGCATCTAAGCAAAGTAGATTGCGCTCAGGTAGGTCCTAAGCCACATGATCCTATGAGCCTCTGTCATCTGAACAAAGCAAAGTCCCCCAGCCTTGTTCTTCAGCAGGTAAACCAGGGCAAACATGAGTGCCTTCTGTGAGTACCCAGGGCAGTCCATAACACAGCCATAAAGATCCTGATGTACCTCATAGTGCTGTGGAGTCTTGAGGGCATCTCCTACAGACTCCACAGTCTTGATTATTCCATTCATGAGGTATATTTCCTCTGGGGCAAGCTTCCTTCTCTTGCCACCCCTTTCCTCCTAGCCCTTGGCATCAGAACCCTTAGAGCCTTCCATACTAGAAGGAGTTCCCTTTCTAGAATCATCCTCTGTGCCACCTAAGTCAGTGATGTCCTCAATGGTATCAATATCACCTTGGCCAATGTCGGTTGGAGTACCCAGAGGCTCATTTGAGCCCATTGCATACCTGCCTATGGCCTGGTTACCACTAAAGATGGCCTCCATCTGAACATAATTCTCTATTGGTGTGTTCAAGAACTTAGCATCAGTAAGATGGTCCTAGTTAGTGAAACAGATGTAACTATTAGATATAGGGGAGCAAAAGAAAAGAAAAGGGATAGCTGAGATGTTATCCAAATAGTTTCTAACCTTGGCGTGACCAAGCAGGTGTTCATCATCAAGTACTATCATATGGTGGTCCTCATCCCACTGAGCACCACTCAAATCCTTGAGCCCAGGTACCATTGTCAGGGACATGATCTGGTTGTGAGGCATTGTCATTGATGTTAGGTGTCCATGTGGATTCAGCAGGCACATGCTCGTCCTGCCCATGCCTGAGGATCCAATTGTGAAAAATACAACAGGCAAGAAAAAACTTAACTTGGGTCTTGTATGGGTGGAAAGGTTTGTTGTTCAATATTCTGAATCTATTCTTTAGAGCCCCAAAAGCCCTCTCAACTGTTATTCTAAGAGATGAATGCCTTAGATTAAAAAGCTCTCTTTGATTTTGAGGTCGGTTTGAACCAAACTCCCTCAAATGGTACCTTGTGGCACGAAACCAGGCCTCACTGCATAACCAGCATCGACAAGATAGAATTTGCCTAAAAATTAGCAGATAGGAATATGTTTTAGTAGTTTTATTTAGGATTAAGCAAAGTGTCAAATATTATTTTTGGTTTGGATGATACCTGGTGGCACTCTAAGGCCATCATCTCTTTCAAGAGCATCAGACAAGATAAGAGCATCATGTGCAGATCCCTCCCAACCAGCAAGCACATAGGTGAATCTGAGGTCAAAGTCCACGGCTGCCAACACATTTTGTGTGATGGTGTGCTTCCTGCCTCTAAAGGCAGCTTGCATCTTCACAGGCACTTGTCGGTGCGGGACCCACAGGATACCCCGCAAGGAAGAGAGAAGATCTAGTCTAACTAGGATTCTCCCCATATAATCTTAGTAGTAGTATTTTGTAATCCTACTAGGAACTCTCATTGTAAACCGACTAGGAATCTGACCTCCTGACTATATAAAGGAGGGCAGGGTTCCTAGAGAGAGAACGATACTACACAATCAATCCAACGTAAAGGCTAACGCCGACTGGACATAGGGCTATTACTCGACCATAGTCGAGGGCCTGAACCAGGATAAATCGACTGTCTCTTGCGTTCACCGACGAGTTCCGCATATGCTGAAGCCCGAACAATACTGCCCCGGGGACCCCCGTGGCAGACTATCGATGGTAAAACATCGACAGCTGGCGCGCCAGGTAGGGGCTTTCGACGAATTTGCATCCGAGAGCTCGATGGACCTCAACAACATGATCTTCTCAATGGGATCAACTTTCATCTTCGGCTCATGGATCTGCGAGGCGGACAACAATGGCAAGCTCCAAATTCGTCTCCTTGAAGATTCGAAACACCATGAAGACTATTCTATTCCGACAACTATGACAGACCAAATCTCCGAAGGATTCGCGCAGCTCATAATGTCCGATTCAACTCAGGTTCCGCGGCTTTGCGCATCCGACTCGAATTTGAGCTCCGCATCCGAGTTGGAGTCTTATTCGAGTCATTTCAGGAAATCGAGTTCTTTTCCGATGGGACTTAAAAACGCGGCCCTGACCTATCAAGAATACAACTTGGAGTACGCGCAGAATCTTTTCAAGAAGTCGGATCTTCCTCCACTCGGACTCCTCAACATGGCAACATCTTATCAGGCACGGCTTAGAGAAGTCCTCGATCCAGTACTAAGAATGCCACTGAAGGGAGCTCAGGAAGGTCTCGTCCTGACTATAACATCTCAAGACTGCATCGTTCACTGGCCGGACTCTGTTCCTGAGGATAACAGTACCCGACTAGACAACACGACGACGACAGCTATTCTACCTTACCAAGAAGGAGACTCGATCTACGACCTCGAGGCATCTACTAAAGTCATCAGCAACCCCGACAGAACGGTTCACGCACGGGAAGTACTCATGGTTCGACGTCCTCGGTCACCGTTAAATCCCCCAGAAGCACCCGATGTCAGGTCATCAGATGAATCAGAATCCAACATATCACCCTTTGCCCAGGGCTACGATAGAGAAACCAAGAGTCAGAGACAAGCTAGAGAAAGAAAAAACAAGTTGAAGCAAGGGCGCCAACACCGTAAGTGCTAACATGAGGAAGCTGGATCGATCTGAGTCGAGTTGGCGAATGAACGTGAAGAAAATCACAACGAGAAGTCGAAGGAAGACGATACGGCAACACGCCTTTACGATAAGATTCGAGAAGCATTAGAAGAACTCAAAGCAACCTCACATCCGGTGAGAAGTATGAACAGCTCCAGGACTTGCTCCGATTCGACGACCCAGAGACGCGCATGAAGAGAGAGCACTCGACAGATCAACAACCCACAGGCAAGAAGATCAAAATCAAAGGAAGCCCGCTTTCGAAAGACTTGGGCCAAGTGGAAGTCATAACGGAGAAAGTAGGAAGGATCAAAGTCAAGGCCACGAATTGAACAACCAAGAAAGACTAGGAGTAGAGGCGCCACCCTGACGGCCTCGCAAAATTATTCCCATCAAAACAATGGTTGGCGAAGGAGGTGCCGAATCGAGAATTGAGAGAGAAGGCGAACGCAGCGATGAGATTCCCCTGTTTTGAGAACAAGGCTTGCATCAATACGATTACCTCACAAGTTCAAACCGTCCAACCACTCTAAGTATGATGGCAAAACTGAACCAAGGCAATGGCTCAGAATATATTCACAATCAATTGAACTAGCCGGAGGAGACGACGATATCATGACCCTTTTCTTTCCCATGGCCCTAGAAGCCATGCCCCTCCAATGGTTCGACAAATTAAATCCAGGATCAATCAGAAATTGGGAGGACTTGCAAAGAGCTTTTTGTGAAATTTTTCGCAGAATCATTACACACCCAATCACTCATGCGTAACTCGAAAGGACTCAAAGGAAGGGAGGCGAAAGTCTCAGAGATTACTATCGATGATTCGGCGAACTACGGGCTCAAGTGCATGATATCACCGAACGAGAAGTAATTGAAGCTTTCTCTCACGGAATCATGGCTAGGTGGCAATTTCAAGACTTCTGTAAAGAAAATCCAAGAAACAATGAAGAATTCAGATGAATAGTAGAAAAGATGATTACTGCAAAAGAAAAAACACGAGAGAGGTTCCCGGATAGAAGCAACCAGGACAACCCGGACAAGCAAAATCATCGAAATAGCAGACATCAAGAAAGAAAACGTAGACCAGACAATACCGTGGCAATGGCTGACAAATCAAAGAAGTTTTTCAAACCCAGAAGATATGATGACATTGAAAAAATACGTTGCCCATTGCACCCTAATGGGAGGCACACCATCGGAAATTGCTACACCTTCAATGATCGATACACAAGAAAAGATAGCAAGGAGAACACCAAAGAGGACAATCAGAAAAAAGATGAAGACAACAACGAAGACAAAGGATTACAAAAACCCAGTCGAACGATGGCAGTAATCTTCTCCGGGGCTCCAGATTGCAGAAGCAAACATCAAGAAAAACTAGCACTACAGACTATCATGACGGCAGAACCGGCTACTCCAAGATATCTCAATTGGTCACAGTATCCAATCCAATTTACCAGAGAAGACCAATGGACTAGCGTGGGAAATGCATGCCATTATCCACTAGTTCTAGATCCAACTATTGCTGGTATGACTGTCACCAAAGTACTAATCGACGGGGGAGCCGGGCTCAACATCATCTTTTCAGAAACGCTAAGGAAGATGGGACTACAACTCGCCGGGATGATTACACCAACAAGTACACCTTTTTTACGGCATAGTACCTGGCAAGGCAGCCATGCCACTTGGACAAATTACTTTACCCGTTACTTTTGGAACTCCTTCGAACTACCGAACAGAGTTCATCAAATTTGAGGTTGCAGACTTTGATTCGTCGTATCATGCAATCCTCGGACGCCCGGCACTAGCAAAATTCATGGCAATACCACATTATCCGTACTTACTGCTTAAGATGCCAGGACCCAACGGTGTCCTTTCTCTTCGAAGTGATTTGAAGCGTGCTTTTGACTGCGACGTTCAGGCAATCCAAATCGCAGCCAAAGCACAAGCCGAAAATGGAAGAAAAGAAATAGCCATAATTGCTGCAGAGATAAGCCAAGAAGAACTAGAAATACCGGCTAAAAAGCCCAGTATCATTGCACCACCAAAAGAAGCCGACGTCAAGCAAATCGACCTGGGCACTGGCGATACCTCCAAGACGGCAACCATCAGTGCTCACCTCTCGGCAAAATAGGAACTCGCGCTCACCAACTTTCTTCGGGACAACAAAGATATCTTCGCTTGGAAGCCGGCCGACATGCCAGGTGTCCCAAGAGAGTTAGCTGAGCACAGAATTGATATTAATGAAAGCTCCAAGCCTGTAAAGCAACGGCTACGACGATTCTCACCTGACAAGAAGGCAGCAATTAAAAAAGAAATGACAAAGCTAATGGCGGCCGGATTCATTAGAGAAATCCTTCATCCAGATTGGCTAGCAAACCCATTTCTAGTACAGAAAAAGAACACGAACGAATGGCGCATGTGTGTTGACTACACAGATCTCAACAAGCACTGCCCGAAAGATCCGTTTGGGCTGCCACGCATTGATCAGATAGTTGATTCAACAGCAGGATCCGCCCTATTATCCTTTCTTGATTGCTATTCAGGGTATCACCAGATAGCATTAAAAGAGCAAGACCAGAGCAAGACATCTTTCATCACCCCGTTTGGTGCCTACTGCTACAAGACCATGTCATTTGGACTCAAAAACGCTGGAGCCACCTACCAAAGAGCTATCCAAACATGCCTTGGCAATCAAATCGGTGAAAACGTAGAAGCATACGTGGACGACGTAGTTGTAAAAACAAAGAACCCAGATACACTAATTGAAGACATAAGACAAACCTTCGAGAACCTGAAAAAGTGGAGATAGAAATTGAACCCGAACAAATGCGTGTTTGGGGTTCCTTCAGGACAACTACTCGGTTTCTTGGTCAGTCATCGCGGAATCGAAGCAAGCGCCAAGCAAATTAGAGCCATAACGGAGATGGGCCCACCCAGAAACATCAAAGATGTGCAAAAGCTAACAGGCTGCATGGCGGCACTCAATCGTTTCATTTCAAGGCTCGATGAAAAAGGGTTACCTTTCTTTAAACTACTAAAGAAGATAGATAAGTTCGAATGGACAGAAGAAGCCAATGAAGCTTTCAAGAAACTTAAGGCATATCTCACATCCTCACCAATTCTCACACCCCCAAGGAAAGACGAAGATATGATGCTATACATTTCGGCGACCACTGCTGTGGTCAGCACGACGATAGTCGTAGAAAGAGAAGAAGAAGGACGCATGTATAAAGTACAATGACCCGTATACTACATCAGCGAAGTACTATCTGAATCAAAAATCTGGTACCCGCATGTGCAAAAGCTACTCTACGCCCTATTGATCACTTCACGCAAGCTTCGCCACTATTTTGAAAGCCACCAGATCACCATGGTGACAGACTTCCCGCTCGGAGACATCTTACACAATAGAGATGCGACAGGACGCATATCAAAGTGGGCAGTGGAACTCGGAGCTCTTAACATCGATTTCACCCCGCGGAAAGCAATCAAATCTCAAGCCCTTGCCGATTTTGTTGCCGAGTGGACAGAGATTCAACAGCCTTTATCAGATACAATCCTTGACCACTGGAAGATGTACTTTGATGGGTCACTCAAGCTAGGAGGAGCCGGCGCAGGCATTCTCCTAATCTCTCCGAACGAAAAACAACTTAAATATGTCCTTCAGATATTATGGCAAGCTACAAACAACGAAGCAGAATACGAAGCTCTCATTCACGGGCTATGAGTGGCAATTACTCTTGGAATCAAGCGGTTACTCGTGTACGGCGATTCAGCAGTAGTCATCAACAAAGTCAACAAAGATTGGGACTGCACCAAAGAAAACATGGGCGCTTACTGCGCTGAAATCCGAAAACTCGAAAAACATTTCTAGCGGTTAGAAATTCTGCATGTCCTGCGCGATAACAACATTGCAGCAGATGTCCTCGCCAAACTTGGATCAGACAGGGCAAAGGTACCACTCGGCGTATTCATAGAGGAGTTATCAACTCCTTCTATCAAACAAACCAGAGAGAAAACCCCGGAACCCCAACCAAAGGCAGTCAGATTCTGGTAATCAACACTTCATGGACACAAACTTTTATTGATTATATCAAAGAGAATAAGTTACCAGCTGATAAGGAGGAAGCCACCCGAGTTGTTCGTAGAAGCAAAAACTACGTCCTAGTGGGGGACAAACTCTAGAAGAGCTGCATCATTAGGAGTACTCCTAAAATGTGTCTTGTTTCAAGAAGGCAGAGAAATCCTAGACGAAATACATTCAGGTTGCTGCGGAAATCACGCTGCTTCAAGAACACTAGTCGGCAAAGCCTTCCGCACCGGTTTCTACTGGCCAACAGCTCTGAAAGACGCAGAAGAACTCGTCAGAAAATGTAAAGGTTGTCAAATGTTCGCAAGACAAGCTCATGTGCCGGCTCACAATCTCATCTGCATCCCACCCGCTTGGCCTTTTTCCTGCTGGGGGCTGGATCAAGTAGGACCACTCAAGAAAGCAAAGGGCGGTTTTGAGTACATCTTCGTGGCGATTGACAAGTTCACCAAGTGGATCGAATACAAACCTCTCGCAAAATACAGCGCGGCCAAAGCAGTCGAGTTCATCCAAGACATTATGCACCGCTTTGGCATGCCCAATCGAATCATAACAGATTTAGGCTCCCCCTTTATAGCCACAGAGTTCAAAAGTTGGGCGCAAGATTGTGGCTTCAGCATAGATTACGCATCAGTCGCACACCCAGAAGCCAACGGACAGGTAGAAAGAGCCAATGGACTCATACTAGCCGGGTTGAAACCAAGACTGTATGAAGAACTAGCAGACTATGGATCAAAGTGGATTGAAGAATTACCCAAAGTAGTATGGGGACTACGGACCCAAATAAGCAGAGCTACCGGATACTCGCCTTTCTTCTTAGTTTACGGATCAGAAGCTGTACTACCTGCCGACTTGATTTGGACGTCACCAAGGATAGAACAGTATGACGAAGGAAAAGCAGAACACACCAGAAGATTAGAACTTGACACTACAGAAGAAGTCAGGGTAGACGCTACCCTTCAATCAGCAAGATACCTCCAAGGATTAAGACGCCACTACAACAAGAGTACACAGCCTCGATCACTACAAGTCGGAGACCTAGTGCTAAGAAGAATACAAAAAATTGACGGACGCCATAAACTACTCAACCCATGGGAAGATCCTTTTATTGTCTCAAAAGTCACTGGACCAGGCACGTACAAGTTAATGACTGAAGATGAGAAAGAAGTCAGTAATACATGGCACATCAGCCAACTAAGAAGATTCTACGTATGAAAACAACTCAAGAGAGAATACATGTACAAACCACAAGAAATCAACGTTCATGGCCAATAAAGATGTTGTCCCTCGACAAAATGTGTATTATGGCTTATCAAACGATCATGATCAATAAAGATGATTTTTTGGCAACATATGTCTTATGATGGCTAAACCCCGAGTTGTTTCCAAAAGAGCAAAATGGCTGAAACATGCCTGAGCCTACCGGCCGAGAGCAAAATAGCCGAAAAGATGCTTGAGCCAGCCGATGAGGGTAGCCAATAAGCTAACACCCGAACCAAAGAGCAAAATGGCTGAAACATGCCTGAGCCTACCGGCCGAGAGCAAAATAGCCGAAAAGATGCTTGAGCCCGCCGATGA
This sequence comes from Miscanthus lutarioriparius, assembly GCA_904845875.1. NCBI lineage: Eukaryota > Viridiplantae > Streptophyta > Magnoliopsida > Poales > Poaceae > Miscanthus > Miscanthus lutarioriparius. Next base: position 14,988,972 of record CAJGYO010000003.1, on the reverse strand, counting down.
GGATAGCTAATAAGCTAACACCCGAACCAAAGAGCACAATGGCTGAAACATGCCTGAGCCTACCGGCCGAGAGCAAAATAGCTGAAAAGATGCTTGAGCCCGCCGATGAGGGTAGCTAATAAGCTAACACCGAACTAAAGAGCAAAATAATTTGAAACATGCTCGAGCCTACGGTACGAGAGCAAAATAGCGAAAAAGATGCTTGAGCTCGCCGATGAGGGTAGCTAATAAGCTAACACCGAATCAAAGAGCAAAAAAATTTGAAACATGCCTAAGCCTACCGACCGAGAGCAAAATATTTGAAAAGATGTTTGAGCCCATGATGAGGGTAGCTAATAAGCTAACACACGAACTAAAGAGCAGAATGGCTGAAACATGCCTGAGCCTACCGGCCGAGAGCAAAATAGCTGAAAAGATGCTTGAGCCCGCCGATGAGGGTAGCTAATAAGCTAACACCCGAACCAAAGAGCAAAATGGCTGAAACACGCCTGAGCCTACCGGCCAAGAGCAAAATAGCTGAAAAGATGCTTGAGCACGCCGTTGAGGGTAGCTAACAAGCTAACACCCAAAAAACAAAACAACCAAGCCTGAGCATGGATCAGGAAAAATTCAAGACAAGACCCTCTAGCTCCTTGTTCCAAACAGCAAGAGGCTCGGGGGCTATACTCAGTGAGTGCACCTTTTTCTTTCAAAAAACGCACATCACCAAGAAGATTTTTTCAAGACAAAACTACTTCAAGGACTCACGACAAAAAAAGTCGGACTGAGCTATACCCGAGTTCTTTTTGATAAAGAACCCGGGAACATGCACAGAAACCTTTCAACGAAGTTCAAAGACAAGACCCTCCAGCTCATTGTACCAAAAAGCAAGAGGCTCGGGGGCTACACCCAAATGGGAGTACTTTTTTCTTTAAAAAAGCACATACCACTCGAAGATCCCAAGAAGCGCTACATGGTTTCACTCAAGAAAGCACTCGGGCGACGCTTGTTCCTGCTCGGCAAGACCTGGAGGAACAAGACAAGGCTTCCGAAGTTCAACCATGAAGTGCTCGGGGGCTTGTCGGTGCAGGACCCACATGATACCTCGCAAGGAAGAGAGAAGATCTAGTCTAACTAGGATTCTCCCCATGTAATCTTAGTAGTCGTATTTTGTAATCCTACTAGGAACTCTTATTGTAAACCGACTAGGAATCTAACCTCCTGACTATATAAATGAGGGCAGGGTTCCTAGAGAGAGAACGATACTACACAATCAATCCAACGCAAAGGCTAACGCCGACTGGACGTAGGGCTATTACTCGACCACAGTCGAGGGCCTGAACCAGGATAAATCGACTGTCTCTTGCGTTCACCGTTGAGTTCCGCATACGCTGAAGCCCGAACAATACTGCCCCGGGGACCCCTGTGGCAGGCTATCGGTGGTAAAACATCGACAACACTCTAGCTAATACATGAGTACCATCAATTGCTCCTATGCAGTCCTAATTGAAAAACATAAGTGCAAGTGAACATTAACACTAAACAGATAATGCATGAAACCTATGTATGACAAGTTATGGATACCAAACTTGAAATAGGGATACCACCTTCTGCTCCCAAGATCCTAGGATGGACATTGGTAGCAGGAGGGACAATCAATTCATTCCTCAGCTCTCCTACCACATATAATACCTTTTGAAAGAACCTACTAATTGTCTCTGCGGACCTCCTGAAGGTGAGGTCAACCACCATAAACCTCTTATTGTGACCAACAACATGCAAGAACATGGCTACTTGTTCTTCAACAGATATATGTATGCTGTCAGTGACAAGCTCTCTACTACGGAAAAGGTCATAAAGTTGGAAAAAATGGGCCCTCTTCATTCTAAGAAGGTTGACACAGTGCACATCATCAGATTCATAGATGTATCTAAGGTTGTTCATCCTCTGTTTGTCCCTCTCAGCTAATGGACCATAGGTGACTGAGCGCGAATCTTCAACTCTCCTCCTAAACCACATGAAAAATCAAGCAGCCACTGCAACAACCACAGCAGCGGCAACCCTTCGCCTAGCTTCAAATGCCATGTCTACCAACAGGATGAAGGGCAACATTAGAAAGGGAGCATGCAACATGGGTGTGTACTACTTAGCAAGCAAAAAATCAAACAAAATGAACTATGAAAGACGCGTCTGCCACACCAAAGGGTGCTCCTCCAGCATATACTGTTACACAATTAACATCATTGACCTCTAGGCACTTTGCTCAGTGTGTACAACAAAATAGGCATCAACATGTACAAGATTTACACAAAACATGAGGTATAAACCAAATACGAAGCATCATGTACAGATCTGAGATAGGAACAGGTAAATCAGGTATAGCATCGTACAGATCTGAGAATGTCAAACTAAGAACCCTGATTTCTTGGCATTTTAAGCAAAATTCACCAACAAATCAACAAAATCGACAGTGAAGAAAGAGGAGGGGAAGAGCGCAGGTGGCATATATACTGTCCAAGCGCCGGAGGACCGAGAGAAATTCGCCGGCGAGGGTCGCCTCGGTAGGGCTACCGAGGTCGAGGGGGAGCAAGACGGGAGTTCGCACCGGAGCTATGGCGGAAGGAGAGACGAAGAGTGAGGGCGGTAACCCTAGCCGAGACCCACGTGCGCGCTTTATGGCTCGGACGGCCTCATCTCCCACGCTCGGCGCGAAGGTTCCCGCCAAGCACCGAGCGAGCCTGCACCGAGAGGGAAGTGAGGGATCGAGAAGGCGGCGACGTCCAGGATGGAGGAGCGAATTTGCACGGGAGGAAGGAAGAGAAAGATGCGAGTAGGACAACCAAACATAGACGAATGCACCAAAAAATGTGGGATGGACCAAATAACGGTCCGGTTCGGGCAACCAATCACGCCCTTAGAGAGCGTCGTCTGACGTGCCGGGTCGCCCGTCACCACCGAACCTGTCAACTGTCAAGGTTCAGCATCGACACAAGACGGCGTAGTCACCTGAGAACGGAAAGCTAGCGAGCCGCTTCGCACGGTTGCAGTCATACCGTTCTGCTATTGATTTTGATTTTGACCAATTACGGCATTATCACGCGCGAGAAAGCGACCGCAGTAACCGAAAGGAAAACAAAGCCAGGTGAGGTGGCCGCTACTTGACCACACACGCCGCCTGGCGCCTTCGCACACCTTTGCCCACAGTTCTGATAACGTATGTTTTCAGCCTTATAAACCTGTGGGTCCTTGGTAATTCTCTGCTTCGAGAAATAAGGAAAGAATGCAAATATGCAGTACTTCTTTTGAACGTCGAACACAGCAGGCACTCGAAAACCAATCATCAGATAGAATAGAATCAGACGAAAAGACTTCCTGAAATTAAACATCTGGAGGTCCACATTTGCCAAGAGAGTTTAACATTACATGCTCCATCAGGCATCTACTAACACACGCAAGTGGGATCAGCAGCAAAAGCTCCACGGATCCACCAGCCGCCGCTCGTCCGCCACAATGCAGCAGCAGGGGGCAGCAGTATAAAACTTGCTTCAGAACAAGACCTAAACCTGTACAGATACAGAAAGAGAGAAGGAGAGAGCCTGTCTTGACTGTCATGCTCCTGAGCCACCACAGTGGATCATCGGCAGCACGCCCACAGAGCACACGGCTGCCCCTGCACAGACTTTGGTGGTTGACTGACAACAGCCGGGCGCTCTGAATGTGGTTTTGCTTCAGCAACCCTAGCTAGGGTTGGACGAGGAACCAGTGAAAGGAGGGGACTGGTGTGATGGCCATCGGATCCTCTCTGGGGGGCAGGGAGCAGGGGCAGGATGCGCGATGAACGTTGGCATGTCTTGCCCCGGCATCAGAACTGAGACGCCTTTGGGGTAAACAGGTATCTGCAAACATCATGAAGAAAGCGGTCAATGAGAATGTCTCAAGTGAGCCCACTGTGGCTAATGTGAAAAACAAAAATGTGGTATATTTCGATGGAAGCATGATATATTTTAGCAGAAACAAACATGCAAGATATTTTCATGGAACTGAAATCTGAAATCATGATATTTTCATACAAGAGCAAATGCTAACTTCATGATAATGAAGTCGAAAGGCTTCCATTTTCACAAGAAGAGGTTCTTGTGTAAACTGGCAAAAACTACAAGATTGAGGTATAGGGCAGTATTTTACACAGATGAGTTCAGCAGTTGCACAATAGATATGGTTTTTCTGCACTTGGTAATTTCGCTATGTCATGAGAAAACCAGGTCTAGAAGAGGCTATCAATCCTACTTGTAGTCACCATAGTTAAATAGGCAAAATGGTTCAGGCCAGATCCTCTAGTCTCCTGCAACATAGTTTAGCATTTAGTTTTTTCACACCTCCCCCAGTGAACACTAAAAGTCGATCCTGTGCACTGGTAAGCAGGAACTAATGCTGAACATGAGTTGAATACAGGTAGTTGTACTGTCCACTTTTGGGTACAGCACTACAGCTTGTCGATTCAGTGTGCTAGTTTGCTTACAAATTACAATTAATGTACTTTTCCACCACTGATACACTAGAACACAAGATGATGTTAGCAAGCAGTTAGTGCAAAATTTTGATATTAGTTATCGCATGTAGTGTATAGTGCATACTTTTACATTACATTGTCTGAACTCTGCATAGCAAAGCAATAGACTTGAAATTGAAAATAAGGACAGTATGGATCTATCTACCAGCCAGCTTCTACAGTAAACTGAAATGGATGTTTCAGTAGTTGGATAGGAAAAGTTCTAATTTTTCAAATTGTTTGAAGAACGTAATTTATATTTGTGGTTTGGTACACCTCTCATGAGAGTAAATGTTTTTTTTTATCTCCATGGTCTAACCCACTACTACAACAGTAACTAAGTTCAACTGCTGATCCATCTTTTCCTCAAAAAAACAAAAAACAAACAAACAAAACTGGTAACCCATCTTAATAATAAGATGCTCCACATTACCACATTACTAACAACTTTCAAGCAGCAAAAATGATGACTGCACCTGGGACCTTGTGTAGCTGTGGTCCTGTGGACAACCAAGGTTGCAATTCCTAAACTACACTGGGACCAAATTTTGGTGTGGCTGCAGACAAGGATGGGCCCTTGTCTGTTTGCTGCTGTCAGCCAAATTTCCCTCTCAATTCCATAACCCATGTTCTCCTTTCTGAAGGATTATAGGCCCCAATCTTTTATGGCTCATTCGCTATATATTCCTTCAGAGAAATATGAAGATTCTTGTGACAAAGTATACAGATGCATTAACTGAACTTAGCCATAGGATAAAAATTGGGGAAGATAGAGGGAATGGCATTCAAGGATAGATGCTAAATCGAACATTCTTGGTGCCATTATCTACTCTAACCTCTCATGGCACTGAACAAGTACTTCTCCCCCACTTTCCAGAGACCAGTATAAATGGCAGCGCTACCAAAAGAAATTAGTAAGAACGAAATTTCTAAAAAAGTATTGATGCAAAAGCAGAGTATGTACATGATGGGCATATATGAAATTGGAGCAACCAACAATGGCATGCCCACTAAAATAATTAAACGACATGTCCTAATCTCTCGGATTACATCAGTCCTAGTAGAACTCAAGTGCATATTTGAACAACAGCTTCTATGTTTTGACAACACCAAAACGTCTACTAGAATGTGAATATCAGATAAAAATAGCTTCCTTTGCCTTTTTTAGTAATGCAATGCATGACCTTTCCCTCTACACAGATAAACACCTAGTATTATGCAGCGAATCATAATAGGGGTGGTACTAATTTCTAAACCTACGGGACTGCAGTTGCACGATCTCTTTAACGGCCAGTTATTTAACAGCTACAGGTAAGACATCATTGCAGTTTCATCTTCCTCGCTTGAACTAGATGCCTTCGCTCCACTCCATCGCTGCATTATGTTCGAGCATAGCAGAGACTAGAGGACGACAAGAACCGGGGTCCGACAAGATTCGCAATCAGGTCCATCAGATGCGCAGACACACAGAGTAGCGAAAAGCAAGCCACGCGAGAACAGAAAGCTGAGGAAAAAAGGCTAGGCGACGGAATGATTAAAGCGTGGCGCCATGGATGGGCGGGAGGCCAGGAGAGCGTGCGGGAACAGTGTGCCGTAGGAGCCAGTACCTCGAGGGACGCGTGGCCTTGGAGCTTCCTCGCCGCCTCGAGATCCGCGCCGGGGGCGGCGCCGCGCTCGCCGCCGCGGCCGAGGAAGAGGCGGAGGCGGCGCAGGATCCCCCGGGGCGGCGCGTGCCCGTGCCCGGGCCCGGGCGCGTGGGCGGGGGGGCGGAGGAAGTGCTCGAGGATGGCCATGGCGAGGAACATGGACACGAGGATGGCGGTGGCCACAAACCCGAACGACACCGCGCTCACGCCGCTGTCTAGCTGCCGCCACCGCATCTCCTCCGCCGCCGCCCTCGCGCCCGGCACGGCCGCCGGCGCCATCGCAGGCCCGCGCGCCACCGCAGCCATTCTTGTTATCCCGTCTCCAGCGACGCCGGTCACGGCCCGCGATGCGCCATTGCTGGCTCCCTTCGCTAGCAGTGGAGGTGTGGAGTGGCTTCCGAAACCGAAACCTTTATGGAGTTCCTGGCTTTCTCTGCCTCGTCGCGCGCGTCGCGTGAGTCGGCGGGGGCGTGGGAGAGGATTACAGGACGAGGGGGCTGCGACTCTGCGAGGAGGGAAGGGGGGCCGGGCACGGAATACACGACGCGTCCCTTTTCCGCTGCGGCGCTGAGCAGCAAAGCCAGAGGGGAGGCCCTTTTGGAGAAGTAGTACAAGGCGGGGCAAGGGGCATGAAAGGCATTTCGTTGCGACGGTGAATCGGTGATGCGCCCGCGGTGGCAACCGTGGCAGTGTGGCACAGCACAGGGCCACAGGGGGCCTCGCACCGGGCAGAGGTTTCATCGGCTCCGATGTATTTTCTCACTGGTGCCAGAATTGCCCCTAATCTCGTCAGGGTTCGAGCAACCCACAGACTGGATTCGGGAATTGCCCCAGTCCTAGCTGTATTATATTATCCGATAACTCGTTACACGAACCAACAGTCCTGTAAACCCTGAAACAGTGCCATGCTCGCCTCCCACGAAAATGAACTCCGAAAATGAACTCCGGTTGATCTCTTCTCACGACCCTAGTCGCTGGAACCTGGAAGGCTCGTCCCGTAACTGTAATCCCGATGAAGATGGCAAAAAGTTCACTTTCACGGCACAGGCGGCTTGCGACGTTTGGCAATAACCGTTATTTCTTTTAACCCATGGCACAAAAGTACGTGTCATATTAGGGCTTGTTCGGCTGGTATTAAAGCCGGTTGATAAGCCGGCCTTGACTAATTTTTTATGAGAGAAAAATACCGTAGACTCTAGTTGATAAGTTCAAGCGAACAAGCCCATTATCTGGAGTACTCTGTTATCATTAGTGTAGATGAAGAGTTGTACTTCAAGGAAAAAGAAGATGAAGACGAGGATGAGGATCGACATATAGGCCTGAATATAAAAGCGCACACATCTTATTTACTCCCTCCATTCTAAATTACAAAATAGTTTTTCTAGATAAATTAATTTTACTTATATATTTCGACATAGTATATATCTAAGTGTGTAGCAAAAGCTATGTAAAAATCAAAACATTTTATATTTTGGAATGAAGGGTGGACAAATTAGTCCGTGACGTGCTCAAGTAATTGTATATGATACCATTTCGAGATGGCACATTGGCATCGATGTTCAAAATAAGTTGTATACTTTTTCATACAAAACCCTTTGTTTTTTCATGGTTTCATTAGTGTAAAATCACCTCTCATAAAAATTACTTCGTATCTGGTGAGAAAAGCTACCTAGCTACTCATGTATTATGGTATGGTTTGGTAGAGCTCTAGAGGCTCCGGGTATGGTCCTTCTTTGCAATGCAATGAGGAGTTGTTTCTTTTTTTCTCTCTTCCCAAAATGAACTAGGAGTTGACGAAGTCACTATACGACTTCAGCTTCGGCTCCGACAACAACTTCTGTGGAGGAGTCAGACCAAACACATTAGGAAGAGAATCTATTCTCTAGTGAACAAGGAGCCAGAGCTGGAGGTGTTTTTTTTTCATCGATCTCAAGGTGGAGCTGCAGTTGGTTCCTCAAGTGCTTCATCTCCCCCCGGATAAGCAATCGAGGAGGAGCCATGCCAAACACGCACTATTTTTAGCCTCACCGACTCTAACTCCTTTGTGCACTGTTGCAAAGAGCGAAACTTCCAGAGCCATGACAAACAGAGTCCATATTATTTCTCTTTTTAATTTAATGTTTTGTTTGCTCGGCGCCACTTAAATATGACCCCAATTGGATTATCTAAAGAACTTTCACCAGCCCTACGCCTCTACGTGATCCAGATAGAACCATAAGCTTTCGGAAACAGCTTTTAACAGTCTCTAGACAACTTCACAATTCATCTCTCCTGGCTTTTAACATCCGCGATCCACACAGAGCTTTAACAATCTTTAGCCGATCCATTCAGGCCTGCTTTGGTGATTGGACTTGGACGTCTTGAATGCCTTGACCCTATGGTCTGCTGCTACTCTGGTTTCGGCTAGAGGCTTGAGGCATACTAGAGGGTGCAAGTTTTATATGAAAATGATTTGAAGTATGAACTGACGTACCAACTGTCCAACTCCAGTGTCTAAATAGCGGACAACTATAATTTCACTATGATTTATAGTTACTGTAATTGGACTATATTTGAAGAAAAAAAAAGCTCATATGTTGCCACATTCATATTCATGAATATTACGTATTATATGAGATATAACAGTCAAGTGTAACGTTGAAGACTATGTCGAGTCAAGCAATGCCTTAAATATAAACGGGAAGTATTATGAAACGGAGGTTATGACACAATACTCCCCGTTTTCACAGTACTTGAAAGAATCTTCAGAGGAAAGAGACCCGCGTAGCAAGGGATCGGAGGATGCAATGCATAACATACTTGGGTTAGTTTAGTTGACCCTTTTACAGAACTTGAAAGAATCTTCAGAGGAAAGATACATACATGACTGTAAGGTGCATGTAAACATTGGCCAATGGCTGTAGCTGTACCGTGTACGTGCTACGTAGAGCAGCTGTTGAAGTTCTCGTTGGCCAGTCAGCAAGCCGAGCGCGGATGGCAACAAGAGCTCAGATCTGCAGGATGCAGGCCGCCCTGGCAGATAATGACCTTCGATTAGTAGTGTCACCATCACTAAACAAACTGGTCTAACGAACCTTATCGTGACACAGGAGTAAAATCTAAACAAATGAGCGTCTCCCTCGCCGCTTCCACCGGTACATGATGGGGGCGAACAAGGCTCGAAGCACGCTGCCCTGGATGAGTCATCCGATCGGAGCCAGGACAAGCATATCCTTCCGACGCCTGTCACTCTAAACAAAGGCAAGTGTCATTTGGCCGCGCGACCCTTCGCCCACCTGAGTACCTGACCCCGATCACGCACTTCGCTGCATGCGGCTGCTGGCTCGATGCATGGCGTAAAAGAGACTCCGTTTTCCGTCAGCTACGTCAACAAGCCAGTCAGCAAGCCGAGCGCAGATGGCAACAAGAGCTCAGATCTGCAGGATGCTGGCCACCCTGGCAGATAATGACCTTCGATTAGTAGTATCACCATCACTACCCCGTTTGGCCGGGCTCCGGCGGCTCCGGTTCCCGCACTGTTCACCTATCGGCTCGTGAGAGGCCGATAGGACGCTACACTATTCATCGAAGCCGTTTTTCTCTCTCCTCCTTTCCTCTCTCACTCTCACTGACACCGCCGGAGCCGGAGAAGCTCGTTTTTTCGGGCTCCGTGGCTCCGGCTCCCGTTGGCACCTATCGGCTCGTGAGCAGCCGAAAGAATGCTACAGCAAGGTTTTTAATTTCGGTATCGCCAAAATTTCGGCCACCACCGAAATTACTGAATTTCGCGAAATTCGGCTGAAATTTCGCCGAAATTTTTTTAGAGATTAGCACATGAAGTATGTTTTTTCTTAAAAAAAATTGGATCTAAACAAATATTAGTATGATTTATGACTACATATCTATTAAATAGAAGAATATGCAATATAAACAATAGAAAAAATATAAGATTAGAGTTATATAGCACATGTATTAGTGTATTAAAAAATTTCGGAGTTTTCTTTCGGCCACCACCGAAATTACCGAATTTCGTGAAATTCGGCCGAAATTTCACCGAAATTTTGTACCTGCGCTACAGTGCAGGAGCCGGAACCCGCGGCAGCCCGGCCAAACGGGCCCTAAACAAACTGGTCTAACGAACCTTATCGTGACACAGGAGTAAAATCTAAACAAATGAGAGTCTCCCTCGCCACTTCCACCGGTACATGATGGGGGCGAACAAGGCTCGAAGCACGCTGCCCTGGATGAGTCATCCGATCGGAGCCAGGACAAGCATATCCTTCCGACGCCTGTCACTCTAAACAAAGGCAAGTGTCATTTGGCCGCGCGACCCTTCGCCCACCTGAGTACCTGACCCCGATCACGCACTTCGCTGCATGCGGCTGCTGGCTCGATGCATGGCGTAAAAGAGACTCCGTTTTCCGTCAGCTACGTCAACGAGTGGGACAAAAACTTTTGAAGCTTTGCGACTTTGAGAGTCCTACTACTTGACGAGGAGAAAGGGCCCGCGTACCAAGGGAGGATCGATGCTCGCGAAACGGCGAAAGTAATTAACTCCCCGTATGTGTTGAGAGGCTCGTCGTCGTCGTCCAAATGAGCGGCGCTACGGGACTTGTTTGTTGTTCAGTTGTTCAGAGGCTGTTCCGCTCGATCTTGCCTGTGATTGTCTGGCGTCGCTTAGCGAGTTAGCACCACAAGCGAACAAAGTCACAGGGTCATGTTTGATCCTCGACCTCTCGATCCGGTACTTTTGACATCGAAGAGACGCTGCCTGCACGGCGCAACAGCACAAGTAACACCACCGTTTTGGACGATCAGAGTCAACAAAACGGTAAGTCTTAATTTGTCTTGGTTCGTCGAACTCGAATCCCAGGAGGCAGAAGCATATAGAGATTAGGAGTAGACGATCCAGAAGGAAGTCTTCAGTCTTCTGTCATCCTTTCCTTCCTCGGTCCTCCGTAGAAAAATGCTCGTGCGCCCAGCACACTAGTTTCAGGGCGGCGGTATGCAGAACGGGGAGCATCCCTCGTGCAGATCAGTAGGAGCTCCATAAATCCCGCGGGCTCGGTACACGCATCCCCAACTGGCATAGCCCCCGGATGCATGGCCTGGCCGGGCTACCTGCTACTTGGAGTATATCCATGGCAGGAAGAAAGACAACAACTGTACTGTGCTGCCCCAAGCATGGTTACACGCTGCATTTCCGAGTTACCGAGTCCTAGCAGGAAGAAACACTCATGCTCTGGAAAAGAGAGGGTAGAGAACATGTGCTAGTGGCGGTCGGTAGCACCGTTTGGACTTACTGACATGCGAGGCATGCGTAGATCAGATGGATTGATTTGATGGAGACGAGGACTGCATGAGCGCGTGACGTGACATCCGGAATCACCGCCTAATCAAAAGCCCAGCAACAAGCCTAGAGCAGTGATTGCCTGATTGGACATGGGATTAGCCGATTAACAGTTGAGTTGATGAGGGGTGCAGTGCAGGGCAGCGCGGCGATCCAGGTTGGGCGCGCGTGTGAGAGTGATGGCGATGCGTGACAGCGTGAGCGTGAGCCCTGCCCCTGCGCCCCTCTGCCCTTGCCGGTGCCAGGTGGAGACGGCGTGGTCGATCAGGGAACCAGGGGGCAGGCGGGGTGCCGCGGCAAGCGGCATGGAGGCAGGCAGCCACCCGCCGCTCGGAGTGGGGGTGTCGGGAGGAACGCCGTGCCGGTGGTTTCATGGGCAGCGCAGGCCATGGCAGTCTGTCTGCTTGGCGCCGCCCTTCCCCTGCGCCTGCGCGTCCCCCACCGGGGCCCTGGATCCGTCGCAGTCGAGTCCACCATGGCCCTGGCCCAGACCCCTCCGTCCCGTTGATGTGGTCATACTAGCCCAGCAGAGTGCTTGGGCCGACGGAAAGAGAAAGTGAGGCCCATGCCGCAGACCAACATTGTCGAAACCGTGTCGGCTTGTAGCCCAACTGCCTCGGAACACCAGTCGAACACCGCCACGACGGCGACGTCAGCAACGGCCGCTTCCAATCCCCGCGCACGGGCCATAGCGTCGTGCGCCTGGATCCTGATCAGCATTTCCCTCCATAAAACAAGACTGTTCTCAGACACAAACCGAACACACGAAAGGCCGCATCCGTCGAGTCGTTTCCCAACCGCTTCAATCCAACTCCGCTGCGGTGGTGTCGAGCCATGGCGAAGCGATCGGTCTCCCGAGCCCAGATACCTTCCCGTCGGTCGAAGCGGCGATCGAGTGCCCTTCTCCATGCACCTCGCCCCTGGTCTGCTAACCTCTCTTGGGGGATGAAACGCAGGCGCACCGCGCGTCCAGACATGTGTGTGCATTTATCAGCTGGTTCCGGTCGATATTACACAGTTGGAATCCTGCCTTTTCTTTTTTTATAGAAACTCAACTAATCCGTTCAGTAGGAGCGAAAGAAGGGACTGGGCGAACCTTGGAGACGGACCGGCCGGCCTGATCGCGGAGCTCGTCCTAGCAAAAGACGTGGCTGACTACGTCCGCTTCCGCGCCGTGTGCCACGCGTGGCGGCGGTGCTCGCCGGATCCGCGATCGCAGCGCTGCTTCGGTGATAGCCGCTACCACCTCCGGCTGTGGATCATGCTCGACAAGGCCCCTTTTCAAAAAAAAAATGCTCGACAAGGCCGCGGCGCGCACCCGCCGCCGCCGCTTCCTCAACCTCACCACCGGCGAGTGTGTCCGGATGGACCTCCCGGAGCTGGAGGAGCACGCGTTGCTCGCGCTCACCCCCGAGGGCCTCATCCTGCTGCTCGACGAGCCCACCCGCGTTGTCCGCCTGCTTAACCCGCTCACGCGCCAGCTCACCGATCTGCCGCCGGTGACCGCGCTGCTGAAACCGGAGTGTCAGCTAGACAGGAATCTAGGAAAGATTATCAAGGTCGATGGCGCCGGCATCGTCGATGATGCCTCCACGGTGGCAGTCAGCTTCGGTTGCCACAAAGTGCTCGTCGTCGCCCCAAAATACTTGGAATTTGCTTTGTTGCTTGCCGCCTGGCCATGAAAATGGAATGACCATGATGGGCCTTGGTTGACAGCAGCAGACGCTTCCGATCGGTTTTACCGTTCGCAGGTTGCTTCTACTGTGCCACCCGCGGGGGCATCGAGGTTCTGAATGCCAGCACAAACCAGCAGGAGACGCCGAGGCTGCTGACGGCCATCGACTGGGGCAGGTCATTACATGTCTCTGAAATGATGAACGATAGTCTTCACCTGGTGGATAACGCCGGGGACTTGATGCTGGCGCACCGCATGTTGCGATTCACCCATCAGCCTGTTCGTTTGGATGTGGCTCATCGTAAACGATAGTAAATTTCCAGCCGAAATAATATTTTTCTTTCACACAAACCAGCTAGCAGGACTTCTTCATGAACCAGCAACGAAACGAACCAGCCAACCGAACATGCTGATATCGATACCTACGAGAGGAGGTGGGCGGTGTACAAGGTGGATTTGGACGGCGGCGTCCTGGTTCCGGCCAAGAGTCTCGGCGGGCGAGCGGTGTTCGTGGGCTTCTTCCGCACGGTTTCTGTGTCGGTGGACGCCTTTATATCGCTGCTGATACTCTCTACTTTGGGTACGAGTGTGGTGGTGATGCCTCGTACAATCTTGGGAGCGGAGAAGCCACTTACTACCGCGATGTCAGCGTGGAACCTTGTGATTGTGATGACACTGACGAACCTTGCCACCACGACATGGACTGTGATGGGGAGGGACCTTGGGATATCGTGAGCTGCTTATGCGACTGTATTCAAGGTATAGGCAAGGAACTTGCCTGAGCGACGATGCGCGCTCATTTGTGTGGTGTTCTGTCTAGAAAGTGTGCATCGGTTATATGATATATGTACCATGTGGTGGACAAATTAGTCTGTGGCATGCTCAAGTAATTGTGTGTAATAATACCATTTCGAGATGGCACATTGGCATGGATGTTTAAAATAAGTCATTAGTGTAAAATCATCTCTCATAAAAAGTAGTTCGTATTTGGTGAGAAAAGCTACTTAGCTACCCATGTATTATGGTATGGTCTGGTAGAGCTCTGGGAGGCTCCCCCTATGCAATGCAAAGTGGGGTTGTTGTTTTTTCTCTTCTCTTCTCAAAATGAACTAGAAATCGACAAAGTCACTATACAGTTGTAGCTTCGGCTCTGATAGCAACTTTTGCGAACCCTAGCGTGGCCGCGGCGGCCTCCTCCTCCCCCTACCTGATCTCCGGGTTCCACGGCGAGCTCCGGCCATGGCGCCCCAAATATGTGGCTTGAAGAGTTTACAAGTGCCCGATCAAAATTTGAGAGTTCAGTGACAGAGATTCATATGAGAAATACTTCAGCCCTCAAGGCTGAGTTAATCTCTGCACTTACTGCTGGTACAAGGGAGGTTGCTGGTACAACGGAGGTGACTAGGGTCCTAGAGATCACACAGCCTTGATGTCTCCAAGGAAACGTGTAAAAGCAAGACACGCAAAGAACATATGTGCTGTGCAAAATGTTGCTATTATTTATGATGATAGAATGTTGGCGCACCAACCCCCTGAAGGCCAAGATTGTGACGAAAAACCAGAGAGGCTAGTGAAAAGGACAGACTGGTTCAGGAGGGGTTCTGGGAAAGGTTTGTTCAATTTCACTAATATCAGCATGCTGTCCAACTATTGGTATAAAACTATGAGTTAATTATATCTTATATTGTTTCCTTTATTGCTTATGTGTTGTCATCGTATGTCAGATATTTGAGTATGATGAAGCAAAAATAGAGAGCCTGGAAGCTGTACATAAACCAGCACATGTTTCAGAGGTAAATTTTGTTCATCTCGGGGCAGTGATATGTATAGTTGGGACAACAAAGGCTGCATTTCTTGCTGCAGGTGGAGTGCTTAAGGTATATTTTTCCTTCTATAAACAAATTATTTTAAGATGAAATTTCAGCACTTATATATGTAGCTGAGGACCGCTTTGTTTCTCTATTTCTTGTATGCTTCCCGCTCTATCTGTCACTTTTTGAACAGCTGTATTTATATGCTTAGGCAGCTGAGCTTGTTGCCAAAGAAGAAGTAGAAACTGCTTTTGCCATTGTTAGACCATCTCGTCATCATGTTGGTATCAATGGCCCACCTCGTTGGTTTTGCTTCTTCAATAATGTGTCAATTGCTGCGGCAAATTTACTTAATAAACATGTATGATTATGTGATCAATTTGTTTATTAAGCATGAAATGACGCGATAACATTGTTTTAATTTTAAACCTTTTTTTACACGCAGGGGATAAAAAAATCTTGTTACTCGACTGGGACAATCGGACCCTCTTCTTCTCGTTGCATAGGTCATGCTTAGCAGTCTATGTTTATGTGAGCACTCATCAGTTTTCATAAACTGTGTAGAATTGTGAAAACTGAGAGAGGAGAGAAGAAAAGGTCCATGCCTTGTAGACACAGCTGTGATGTATTAAAGAAAAGCTGTGAAAGAAAGACACACAATGTTGATATATAACACCGAAAATGAAAGGAGAGAAGAGTGGAAGGAAGAGAGTCAAATGAATGAGAGGCCATAATCCGCCTCCACCAATTCCCCATCTCCCCTTTTATAGGGAAGGTGGGAGGGGCAGTTTTTCATTATTTCCCCTAGTAAAGCTTGTATTTTACAATAGAGCCTCTAGGGGCTACTAATAGCCCCTAAGCATTATCTTATTACAAGCCCCTAAGTTATGTAATTGAGCTTCAAAAACATAAATGGGGGTCCCTAATATACAATACACCCCCAACAGTAGTCCCTCAGCTGTTTGGTTTTGATCAAAAGTATAAGACCCAATAGCTGAATACAATTAAGTGTGGCCCAATTACAACTCTCTCTAGACATATAGCTCTCGCCTAAACGAAGACAGTTTATGGATGATATTATCATTAGCTAATCTTCGGTGTCAACCTCCGCTCGAACTTATGTGACCTTGTCTTTGGCGGCTTGCTCCTTCGTATGGCCTTGAGCCATTGATACCTTCTTTTCATAATTGAGCCTTCGCTGAAGACATTGATGTAGTCGAAGTAGGCAGAGTAGTCGACGTAGGCGAGGTAGTTGTAGATGATCATGACACGTGTTGAAGCTTTCACTCACAGTCGCTAGGCAAAGCTTTTGTCTTCAGGCAGATTGCTTGTCCAATGCGCTCCTCCCTAGCCCCTCTTCGCTGGCGCTTGTGAGAAATTCTTTCGCGTGCTTGAATTAGACGATGTAGGCATGGTTAATGTCACAGATGGTGTAACACCTCGGTGTTAAGCATGCATTAGCATTTTGCAAATCATGAGCATAATCATTAATTTGCATGCATACGCATGACATGAAATATAGAATGGAAGCATACTATTGAAACATGTATGTTGCATAGTTTTGTTTTGATAGATTGGATGCTATGTTTGTTTTGCCATGTGTGTACCTTGGTTGATCACTTAGACCAATTAGAAGTAGCTAAGATGCAATTTGGAGCAAGGTGTTTATTCAAAGTTTTCTCAAATTTTGCTTTTAAAAATAACCTTCTGAAATCGGGTTTTTGATTTAAATTAACTTTCAATCTATAGTTCAAAATCTAATTGGATTTTGGCCTTACTCTTTTTGGCAAAGTTGTAGAGTACTTTTTTCTGAACAACTTTCATTTTTACACCAACTTGTGAAAATGCTTTTAAAATGGCTCAAAATGGAATTTTAGTTCTGTTCATTAAGAAATAAAAAGAAAAATCCTTTTATTTTCCTTAGCGGGCCGCCGCTTCCTTTTCGGCCCAACAGCATAGGCCGGCCCGGCCCGCCTCCGCGCCCGCTGTCCGCTCCCGCGCGCCGCGCCACGCCGCGCTCGACCAGCCGCAGAGCTCGGCGGCCGCGTGTCCGTACGCCGTCGTCGTCGCTCACCGCGTGGGCACCGGTGGCCCTCCCGCCCCTCCTGTCGCGCCTACACCTGCCGCGCCACGTCTGCCTCCCTCTCCTCCATCTCATTTGCTTCTCGCTCGAAACAACAAGAAGAAGAAGCAGCCTTCGCCTCCGCCACCCAAAGCTGGCCAAGCCTCGCGCCACGGAGTTGGCCGTTCCGGCCGCTCCAGCTCGCCATCGACTACCCCATCTTGCCCCGTGCTCCGCCTCCACCTCGCGCACCCCGTGCTCGCCTCGGTAAGCCTTGGGGAGCTCCCCTTCTTCGCCAATCGCTCATTGGAGTGAGCTCCTCCTCGCCGGAATGCTGCGCTCCCTGGGCCTCGCCACCCCGCCTCACCCCTCTCTGTCGACAGAATATGCTCGGCAGTCCACCGAGGGGTATCCCGCGATGGTAGATTTATCGGTGGGGATGCGCGTAATCAGAAACCAGATGGTGACACAAGGCTAGAGACAACGATTTAGACAGGTTCGGGCCGTCTGATCGACGTAATACCCTACGTCCTGTGTCTTTGGTGTATTGTATTGAATATATGATGTCAAGTAGAGACCCCTGCTCTCCTTATATACTACGGAGGCGGGGTTACACGTAAAGTATCCTATTTGGTACTATACAATGTCTTGCGGTGCACGCCGCGAGCGGCGCTGCACGCCTTTGATCTTTGTGGGCGGGCCACCTCCGATGGTGCGGCCCACGTCTTGGGGCCATACCCCCACAGTTAGTCCCCGAGCACAGCAAGAGGTGATGCGATCCACGTGGTGCGTGGTCATAAAGTAGAAGACCGGCCGAAAGCGGTGGCGGCCCGCCCCCAGGCGTAGCCTCGAGTTGAGAACAAGCACATTCACGCAAGGTGAAGTGTATCCACTTAGTCCCCGAGCCTCTTTGGAAGATGAAGAATGAATCTTGTAGCGAGGTCAAAGAAATCTGAAAGCTTGCCGGCGTAAATCGACATACGCGTATCAAGATCCCAGACGTCTTGCCCAAGATCGGCACTCACGATCCGAAACGACATGGAGCGACTTGATAGCACACCGACGAGACGTAGCAAGATCCCGAGCAACAAGGAGTCCTCGGCGTCATTTGGCGATGACCGAGCACCGAGGAGCGAGGAGTCCCCGGCGTCGCTGTCGATGACCGAGCACCGAGGGAGCGAGAGTCCCGGCGTGGCGGCGATGTCCGAGCACCGAGGAGCGAGGAGTCCCCGGTGTAGGCGGCGATGTCTGAGCACCGAGGAGTCCCCGACGTCGCTGGCGATGACCGAGCACCGAGGAGCGAGGAGTCCCCGGCGTCGTTGGCGATGACCGAGCACCGAGGAGCGAGGAGTCCCCGGCGTTGCTGTCGATGACCGAGCACCGAGGAGTGAGGAGTCCCCGGCGTAGGTGGCGATGTCCGAGCACCGAGGAGCGAGGAGTCCCCGGCGTAGGCGGCGATGTCTGAGCACCGAGGAGTCCCCGACGTCGCTGGCGATGATCGAGCACCGAGGAGCGAGGAGTCCCCGGCGTCGTTGGCGATGATCGAGCACCGAGGAGCGAGGAGTCCCCGGCGTCGCTGTCGATGACCGAGCACCGAGGAGCGAGGAGTCCCCGGCGTGGAGGTGGCGATGTCGAGCACCGAGGGCGAGAGTCCCAGCGTGGCGGCGATGTCGAGCACCGAGGAGTCCCCGACGCATTTGGCGCGACCGAGCACCGAGGAGCGAGGAGTCTCCGGCGTCATTGGCGATGATCGAGTACCGAGGAGCAAGGAGTCGCCGGCGTCGCTGTCGATGACCGAGCACCGAGGAGCGAGGAGTCCCCGGCGTCACTGGCGATGACCGAGCACCGAGGAGCGAGGAGTCCCCGGTGTCGCTGGCGATGACCGAGCACCGAGGAGCGAGGAGTCCCCGGCGTCGTTGGCGATGACCGAGCACCGAGGAGCGAGGATTCCCCGACATCGCTGTCGATGACCGAGCACCGAGGAGCGAGGAGTGCCCAGTGTCACTGGCGATGTCCAAGCACCGAGGAGCGAGGAGTCCCCGGCGTCGCTGGCGATGACCGAGCACCGAGGAGCGAGGAGTACCTGGCGTAGGCGGCGAGGTCCGAGCACCTTGGAGTCCCCGGCGTAGGCGGCGATGTCTGAGCACCGAGGAGTCCTTGGCGTAGGCGGCGAGGTCCGAGCACCGAGGAGTCCCCGGCATAGGTGGCGAGGTCCGAGCACCGACGTAGCTGACGACGTCCGTGCGGTGAAGTGTGCCCACTTAGTCCTCGAGCACGAAGAATCCGAGGGCCGAGGAGTAACCGACGTAACTGGCGATGAAGCACGAGCGACGAACATTCTGGTCGACTGGTCGGCGGCGAAGTGAACATTGAGTAGAAGTGATCGGCGAGCAGTCCGATCAACTGGTCGGCGACGGAGTCCATGAACCAAGCGGTCCGACCAGTTGATCGGTGGAAAAGCCCGAGCACCAGGTGGTCCGATCACCTAGACGACGATCCTGCAATACAAATATGTAGAACGGGTAGTACACGATGTACAAATAAAGAAACTCAGGAGAAAAATCAGCAATGGTGATGAAACGGCGTATGCAGTTCGGCGATTAGTTGGCGTGAAAATATATTTATGTTTAATATAAACCGCCCGAACAGTTAGTGTGTAGCTGAGTCTTCAGCCCTAGCTAGCCCATAGTCCATAACGTCGAGCGCGGAGCCCGTGCACGTGTAGGAGGAACAGGCATGACCAAGGAGCCGCTGCCGACCACCCATAACGCCGAGCGCGGAGCCCGTAGCACGTGTAGGGAGGAGCCGGCGACAGGGCCGTCTCTAAAGGCGTCCGAGCATCAACGTGGCTGTTCGAAGGTTCGAAAAATTGTTTGGAGAGCAAATATGAAGAAAACAGTTCAGAGAAACATTATGATGATATACGGAGATTGAAGAATATTTAGAAGAATATTAAAACATGACTTAGCTTTAGACATAATGTCTGGTCAGCGGCGTATGGCGTTATCTGGTCGGCGACGCGGGCAGCTCGCTTGCAGCTCGGCGGCGACGAGGGATGTCGGTGAGGGCCGCCGAGTAATGATGACGAGACAACGGCGAGGGGCGTCGGCGAAGGATGTCGGCGAAGGCCGTCGAGCGGTGACGACGAGTCGATGGTGAGAAACGTCGACAAACGATGTCGGCGAAGTCCGCCGAGCGGTGACGACGAGTCGACGGCGAGGGACGTCGACGAACGATGTCGGCGAAGTCCGTCGAGCGGTGACGACGAGTCGACGGCGAGGGACGTCGACGAAAGATGTCGGCGAAGGCCGCCGAGCGGTGACGACGAGTCGACGGCGAGAGACGTCGGCGAAAGATGTCGGCGAAGGCTGCCGAGCTGTGACGATAAGTCGACGACGAGGGACGTCGACGAAGGATGTCGGCGAAGGCCGTCGAGCGGTGACGACGAGTCGACGGCGAGGGACATCGGCGAAGGCCACTGAGGGCAGCGGCGGCGAGTCGTCGACGAGGGCTGATGAGGGCAGCGGCGGCGAGTTGTTGGTGAAGACGACCTCGGAGGTGGTTCCGAGATCGGATCTACTGTCGCAGGGGCTGGTGTAGCAGCGATGAATCGTCGTCGTGGACAGGGATGGATCTCCACGAGATTGACGACGAGAACGCGTTGTTGATTTGAGATCCATCTGGCTCGCCATGGATCAAGCGCACACCCCTACCTAGCGCGCGCTAAACCGCCGGCGAGAATATTTCGGCGATCCACCGAGGGGTATCCCACGATGGTAGATTTATCGGTGGGGATGCGCGTAATCAGGAACCAGATGGTGACACAAGGCGCAGAGACAACGATTTAGACAGGTTCGGGCCGTCTGATCGACGTAATTGTCACAGAACCGACCAATTTATAAGAGTACAAGTACGAAAACAATCGCCGAAACGATCAAATTCTCGAACTTGCGCCCATATAAACCTCGTAGTAGTCAAGCTGAAATCACGACGGATTTCAAACCAACTTGCATACATACAACCAAGATCACAGTAATTCAACATAACATATAAATGCGTTACAACATTTCGCAGACGTTCGCAAATAGATTACATCAACACACGAGTCATCGTTATTACAAAACAAGTCTTGTAACATAGCGGAAGCAAATAGTTTAACTCACACACACGACGAGTTCAATACCGATTACCGATTCATTGATCACATCCCACAAAAGCATTCAGATAAGATAATGAGAAGATCATGCCCGTGATCTAGTCTTCGTCACCACGGGTGGAGACAATACTTACGAGAATCCCACGATAGAGAAGGTCATACGCAACAAGAGGGAATAAACCACGAGTGCGGGAATGTACTCAGCTAGACTTACCCGACGGAAACCAAAATAAAAGACACCAAGGATCATGCATAGCTTTATTTTGTGGATCTGGTGACACTTTCATTTGCGTAAAAGCATATGTAATATCTTGATTAACTTTTATCCCGAACTAGCGGTGACTTTAAGCCATTAACTGTCCTCTATATTAGCTTTGTACTAATCAACCACTTGATTAATATGCAAACATTAATAACCATAGCAGGTATAATTCTCGGCAACATTATCATTATCATCATCATTATCCATTTAACCATATCGTTAAATTAATTGAATCTACGTTGCATTTGCTCAAGTCAAGTTCTCACTATCCGGGAGAGACGGCGATTGAATCGATTCCTATCCGGTGGAGGGTATTCCTAACACAAACCCCGCTTCCCCGTCGTGGTCGCAAACAAGTCACCTTTGGTACAACTCAGGAGAAAAGTAACAGAAAAGACGCGGGTCCGGGCCGCACTGCATTCTCAGAGAACCACTCTGCCAGAAGTGCAGGATCTCAAACCCCGACTCCCCTTGGACTTATGCCAATGGCTCTCCGCACATCCTTACTACCTCCAATGCATCCAACCCCCACGGTTCCCGGCCTGAGTTGAGCTACTCGGCCAGCGGTCGGAACGACTTATCCGGCCCGACTAAGTGTTAGGCTGCGTTCAACATGACATGAGGACGACAACAGATCGGTCCTTAAACGCACGACACGACGGAGTCACTATGTTCAAACCTACACAAGACTCGCTACCGGTCTTAATTCATTATTCACATGGTTCTTTTCCACGATAGCAAATATAGCCAACCGTGATCCACCTCATCCTAAATCTCGCAGGTGACAGGAAATCACCTGACTTCTACCGCACTAAGCATGGCTAAGCATTTAACCCGTTCCTGAACTTAAATAGGATTCCAGTGCGATATCTGGACAAGGAGGGATATATAATGCAGCAATTGGTTCCAACCAATTCCTATACTTAATGCATCATCAACAATAAGGATACTCAATATATTTGTAAAGACATGGGAGACTTATAATGCTCCGGGGCTTGCCTTTCAGAAAGAGAGAAGGTGGTGATCGTGGCACTCGGGCAACTCCTCGGCGACGGGCCGCTTCTTCGACTTCCTCGCACCTCGGGCTCCTCCTCCTGGTTGGCTCCCTCGAACTCCAGCAACGTCACTCCCTCCGGCACACCTATTGCATGAATGCGCAAGATAAATATCATGGATGGATGCATATGTACGAATGTCGGGGATGCTCGGGGAATGCACATGTTCATTTGTAGTTTGCATATTTCAACTTAAGCCCTATTCAAATCACTTTACTTACCAAGTTTATACAACCTAATGTATAATTGCTCATCTTCAGTTAATGACCTAGCACCTGCACCTAAGCATATTCTCAAGTTAGGCTAACCCCCAAACAATTAACGATTACGTTGCAACACATTCAATCAAGCATTTGTATTTCAGCAAATGAAGACTATATATATATCGGTACATTAAACTAGCCATAACTGGAGATGTATAATTCCAAATGACATGAAACAAGACAATCTGGAAAGCTTATGAAATTGTCTACAATTCATTTTTAGACCTCAAAGCATGATTCAAACCTTTACCAGGTCGAATTCATCAATCCACAGAAGTCTATCCACACAAGGCAGAGAATCAGCAAAAACTGCAACCTAACTTTAAACAGCTGTAGTTTCTAAACTACTGGGCCAAATGCCCTCAAATTTTGACAGGAGCTAGATACATAAGTTACCTACAACTTTTGTATTCAACACAAGCACAGAAAACCACATTATCATGGGGAACTTTCCAAAGTCCCCAGATCTGTCCAGAGGGACATAATGCCAACAAATAATTAGCAACTTATGATGTAAACATATAATTAGACAAAACCAACTTTACTATCATATCACACATATCCTAAGAACACCAGAAAGTAGGATGTCCATTACCAAAACATTTCTTTTAATACCTTTCTTAATTTATTTAATTAATTAGGGAAATAGTAAACCTATATGAAAACTGCCCCATTAATTCTACAAAAAATTACAGTAGACACTACATACTCTAAGTAGACTACCATAAAAATTTCACATCATTTGAGCAAGTATAAAAGCCTACACAAAATGACAAGGCATAATGGCTTAAAATGGCATAATTAGGAAACCCTAATGAAAAGTGTCAAGCAACAGATTTCATATTTTTCCTAGCATCCTTAGGGTACTAGGATACTACCTACCAATTTTTATGGCCATTGGATTCATAAATAAATTACTAAAATTTACACAAGAATTACCTGATGATAAAAGGAAAATCTATAACTCAAAAACTACACATGCAATGACTCTCAAATTTTAACCAGAGCTTCTACTATACAAGACTAGCTCACCCACAAAATTTCATAATTTTTGGATCACAGAAACTCAAGATATGATTTAAACAAGTTTGCATGCATTCAAAAACACTTTTCAAGTTCCTATTTAATTCACCCAAAATTTCTACATAATATGCTCAAGATATATTTTTCTTAAATACTAGACCTAACAGTGAGTCTAACAAAATTGGAAGTACTCAATTTGGATCTACTAAACTCAAGATATGGATTTTACAACATTGCATTCAAATCTGTAAAACTGAACTATCTTTAAGAACAACAGCCACTGACGTGTGGGACCCGGCTGTCAGCCGACCCCACTGGTCAGCGGCAGCAAAGCAGAGGAGGCGGCTCGCACGACGGGAATCCGGTGGAGCTCGCCGACGGCGGCTTCTCCGGCGACGATGACGGCACCTACGTGACCGCCTCAATCTTACGCGTCGATTGACACCCTAACCACCAACTCTACCGACCCCTAAGTACCCCGGCCACGGAGCTCGGCGGTTCGGCCATGGCGCACGGCGGCGCGCGGCCGTGTTCCGGCTCAACGGCGAATCCGAGACTATGCCTTTGAGGTAGACACACGGCTCCCCACGGTTCCCATGCGCGCGCACTAGAAGAGGCGAGAAGGAGGCGGGAGGCGGCCGGCCACGACGAGCGCTAGCTCCGGCGAGGTCACGCCCATGGCGATGATTTGGCGGAGATGGTCATCGCGACCTTACCCAAGCCGAACAGGCGCAGCTAGGAGGTGGAGAAGGTAGAAGCGAGCTACGGTGAGTCGGCTGGCGAGATGGCGATCGCGCTTTTTGCGGTGGTTCGCGAGCTCGGCGGACGATGCGAAGCAGAGGCGGCAATGGCGGAGCGGTTGCACCGCTTGGTTCGGCGTGGGTCGACGAAGCGAGCAGCGCTGGCGAAGCAAATAGACGAGCTGATGGGCGCGTGGCGTTGAGGTGTCGCGATGACTGACCGGTGGGGCTAACGCCGGCAGACGGCCTCCACCGGCGTGGCCACGCGGCAACGATGGCACTGAGGCGGTCGGCCACTCTACCGACGGAGACGGCCATCAGTCGCAATCAACCGGATCGACGACGAGTTTTCGACGTGCTCAAACTCCTAAACCGTCTTGATCGAGCTCATGTCGTAGTTAGCAAAGATGGAGATCTACATGTGGGCTACAATTTTCACAATTGGAGCACGAGCTGGTTCGGCTTGGTTTGTGAGATACTATGCTCCAAACATCGACACATGGCTGAAAACCGGTTTCGGACTTAGAAAATTTTCCGAGTTTCAACATAGATCTCAAAACTGACTTGTGGGTCCTTTTTGAACATGTTGTGCACATTTTCATGAGATGGCTTCTAAACAAAGTTTGTTCCTTATTAAATTTACTACAACTTTGCTTTAGGTTGCTCCAACATGCATAGACTCTAAGTTACACTTTTTAAACAGTCAAACTCAGGAGTTCTAGGGGTCCAATTTGGTCAACCATGACTTGGAAACCTAATTAGGCAAAATGATCAACATGAACATTGTTCCTAATGACATTCTAAGTATAACTAAGTTACTTACACGCATTTCTAGCCACACCATGCATTGGTCACACAAGAATCAAGCAAGGTATGTACTGAAACAATGAAAAACACATGAAATGTTGCAACTGTTTCATAGTCATGTTTCACTTGTTTCATGATTGTGTTGCATAGCACTAACTAACCTTGTTTCACTAAGTGAGTGGCACATGTTGCACTTAAGCGTTGCACACTTTACATTTCATAAAGAACAACACACATGAAATCTACAACACGTTGCAATGTTTCGAATTTATGTTTCATGTGCTATAAGTTCACAAAGGGATGCATGATGCTCATGTTCATGAAATGCAGTGCAAATGTGGAAGCCAAACACCTGGGGTGTTACAGCCCTCCCCCCTTATAAAAATCTCGTCCCGAGATTTGAAAAGCGTACCATTGTTGATAGAATTCCTTATAACCATCCCTCAAATAATCTTCCCTTTCCCACGTTGCATCGCGTTCACTACCCTGATTACTCCACATGACTTTGTAGAACTTGACCACCCGACTCCTAGTCACTCGCTCACGAGTGTCAATCACTCGAACCGGCTTTTCTTCAAAAGTCAAATCAGATTCTAACGCGATATCCCCCAGTGGAACACGCTCTTCAGGGACACGAAGACATTTCTTCAACTGTGATACGTGAAAGACGTTGAAGATAGCACTCATCTCAGGGGGTAATTGAATCTTGTATGCTACCTTTCCACTTTGTCCAATGATTTGAAATGGGCCGACATATCTCGGCGCAAGCTTTCGCTTCACACCAAGCGTTGGACACTTTTCATAGGTGAAACCTTCGGATAAACGAAGTCTCCAACTTCGAACTCAATAGGTTTTCTCACGTCGATCAAGATAACTTTTACGCCTAGCTTGTCTTTGCATGCCATGTGAGTTTGGATAGTACGGACTTGTTCTTGCTTCTTGAACAAAATCAATTCCATAATATCTCCTTTCACCGGCTTTACCCAGTTCAACGGGGTTCTACACTTCCGGCCATACAAAGCTTCAAGCGGTGCCATCTTGATGCTTTCTTGATAACTATTATTGTACGAGAATTCAGCTAGGGCAACCATTTTTCCCATGAACCCTTTATTTGAGATGACACAGGCTCTCAACATATCTTCTAAGATTTGATTCACCCTTTCGGTTTGTCCATTGGTTTTGCGGATGATAGCGCGAACTTCTTACTAGCTTAGTTCCTAATAATCCATGTAAGTGCTCCCAAAAGCGAAAGCGGTGAACTGTGGTCCTCTATCGGATACAATAGTACGAGGATTCCATGAAGACGGACTATCGATTGAAGTACAACTCAAAGCATAATCGATGGACGGAAATCAATGCGGACGGGAATGAAGTGTGTGAGACTTAGTCAGACGGTCTACAATCACCCAAATAGAGTTAAAATTCCTCTGAGTAGTAGGGAGTCCAACAATAAAATCCATACTTATCTCCTCCCATTTCCAACCTGGAATAGATAGTGGTTGAAGTAATCCGCCCTTCATGTGTACAGCTTTAACTCGACAACAAGTGTCACACCTAGCCACATAAGCGGCTATCTCCTTCTTCATTTTAGTCCACCGAAGTGAGGCTTCAAATCATGATACATTTTACTACTGCCGGATGAATAGATAATTTAGAGGAATGTGCTTGAGATATGATTTGATCTCTAAGCTCTCTATCCTTCTGGAACCACTAACCTATCCTTGAACCATAACACGTCATTTTCATCTACCCGAAAATGTTTGGTTTCTTGTTCTTTCATCTTGCGCTTGATGTGGAATACACCGGATCGGTCTTTTGTAGCTCAATAATTCTACTTTTTGCAGTACAAGCGACAGCGGTGATGTTGTGAAGGATTGCGGGATGCATGAGCCGTGACAAATGACAATCACCTTCAATCAAAGAGTGACAATGTGATTTCTCGCTCAAGGCATCTGCAACGACGTTTGCCTTGCTGGATGATAGTGCACTTGGAGATTATAATCCTTGATCAACTCGAGCCATCTTCGTTGGCGCATATTCAACTCAAAGTTGAGTGAAGATGTACTTAAGACTTTTGTGATCGGTGTAGATGTTGCACACATTACCAAGCAAATAATGTCTCCGGGCTTTCAAAGCATGAACAAGCTGCAATGAAGTTCTAAGTCATGCGTGAGGATAATTCACCTCATGCTTCCGAAGTTGGCGAGAGGTATAAGCAATGACCCTACCCTCCTGCATAAGAACACCTCCTAAGCCAATGCCCGATGCATCACAATACACATCAAAAGGTTTCTCAATATCCGGTTGTGCCAAAACCCGAGCCGATGTTAGAAGAGTTCGCAGGTATGGAAAGCCGCATCACACTCGTGGAGTCGAGCAAACTTCATGTCTTTTTTGCAAAGAAGCGAGTCATAGGCTTGGCGATTTTAGAGAAATCCGGGATGAAGCGGCGATAATAGCCCGCCAAACCCGAAAACTCCGAACCTCATGCACCGAAATGGAGCCTTCCAGTCTAACACTTCTTGCACCTTGGTGGGATCCACCATAATTCCACCATCGGACAACACATGCCCGAGAAATGGTACTTTCTGAAGCCAAAATTCACATTTGCTAAACTTTGCATAAAGCTTGTGTTCACGCAGCCTAGTGAGAACCACTACGCAAATGTTCAACATGATCTTCTTCATTCGAGAATAGACCAAGATATCATCTATAAATACCACCACAAATTTGTCCAACTCGAGGCATAAACACCGAATTCATTAGATACATGAAAAAATGCGGGGCATTGGTCAATCCAAACGACGACATAACCAGATACTCATACGGACCATATCTTGTAGAGAATGCGGTTTTTGAGACATCCTCGGGCCGAATTTTGATTTGATGATAACCGGACCTCAAATCAATCTTTGAAAAGACTTTTGCTTTAGACAACTGATCAAACAAGATGTCTATCCGTGGCGAGAGGTACTTGTTCTTAATTGTGACTGCATTCAAAGGCCTATAATCTACACACATGCGTAGTGGTGATCCTTCTTCTTCACAAAGATATTTGGACACCCCTGTAGGCGATGAACTAGGACGGATAAGGCCTTTTCAGAGAAGTTCACTTAATCGGATCTTAAGTTCAGCTAGTTCATTGGGAGGCATTCTATAAGGTCTTCTAGATATGGGTCTTTGTACGGTAGCAACTCTATCTTGAACTCTACGTCCCGATCCGGAGGTAATCCAGCAAATCCTCGGGAAAAACATCCGGAAAGTCACACACTACGGGATATTTGCCATAGCCTTTGCTTGCACCGCATTAGCTGCACAAGAAAGATTGATGTCCCTAGGTAGTTGCACCGAAAACCTTCACGACATGGGATCTCGAGCATGACTACTCTAGTCGATGTATCAATAAGCACCCCGTGCTTGCTCATCCAATTCATTCCCAATATCACATCGATACCCGGCCCGGTAAAACTACCAGATCAACTTGATAACTTCGTCCCTCTATCTCAAGTTGTACGCCCCTACTACGAGCTTGGTGGGGATGGTACCTTTGGCAGCCCTAATACAATAACCCTCACCCTCAACAAAGTGTATGTTTTCTCGCTGACAAACTTGGATGCAAATGCGGGACTAATAAAAGAATGTGAAGCACCGAATCAAATAGTACAAGCTGGGGTGTTGATCAACCGAAACTTACCGACAATGTTGATCGCCTCCCCTGAAGGAATATCAGCAACATTTGTATAGTTCACTGGCCACCTTGATTGAAATTCTTCTTAGGGTAAGGACACTTCCTCGCTTGATGGCGGTCTTGTTGCAATTCCAAAGATGGCATATTGCTTGGCGGAACATTGGAGCTTCCTTGATTGGTAGTGCCCTTTGGAAGAGCAAGCAGTAAAAGCCTTGTAAATCCAGTCCTCCCGGATTCTTCTTCGTGGTGGCGAAACTTAGCGGTACGACGCCGGTGGACGGAATGGAGCCTTATGTGTGACGGAGCCTTGGATTGTGAGGCACTCGCCTCATAGGCCCTTTTACGACTCTTTGAAGCAAAGACATACAGCATTATTGTTCTCTTGGGCTAGAGCATCACTAACAAACTCATTGAAATGCGCACACTTGCAATTTCCCATGGTCTTCATAAGTTTGGGGCTCGGTCCCGCTTGAAACTTGCGATTTTCTTGGCATCAGTGTCCACAAACTCCGTAGCGTGCACCTTGCAAGGTTATTGAAAGCCCGCAGTATTCGTTCTCAAGCTCTTGTTCCTTGGGTTAACTTCATAAACTCTGTATGCTTGATCGCCATGAGACCGGGAGGAATATAATTTCCCAAAGCAGACTTGAACCGATCCCAAGTAATTTGGGCATTAGCGGGCATAGTGGACCGATGATGGCTCCACCAAATACTGGTGGCCCATACAACCTGGTGAGATGCGTACTCGATCTTCACAGACTCGGTCAAGCGGAGCAAAGCGGAACTTCACGCGAGAGTATTCAACCACTCATCCGCTTGCAGAGGCTCCTCACCTCCTTGAAGATCGGGGTTTCGTGTCAAGGAAAGCCTTGAAATCCTTGTATTGATTTGGTTCGGTCCTTGACGGACATTCCGATCCTCACGGTTTGCCATCGGCGCGATAGCCTCGGCTAGCATGCGTACGACTTTCAATGACTGTCTGCATTAGCTTTCGGTGTGTGGGTGGTGGTGGAGGAGGTGTTTGCTCCTCATCTCCATGGTTACGACCATGACGAAGATTGTAAGCCATCTCGCAAAATGTATAGCCAATGAGCACTCGATGATGTGGAAATGTGTAGATGAATTGTATAATTATGCCACATCGACTCCAATGGAGGAAATGAACTTATACTATCACAGAGGCACAATCATTCATCCAATCACACAACTTCTCAAGCGCATCAATTGACACATTAAGGCGATGAACTTAACCAAAGCAATGAGATAGATAGCCCGCTGCAGACGGAACTTGGCAAAGGCTCAAATATGCGGAGCATAACATGTTCAATAGGTTACATCAAAGCCGAGGGTTCCAAAGCGACAAAGAAAGATAACTTAAGGTTCGATATTACATCCCAACGATTAACTTATTACAAAGCTACTCGTTCATGCACGAGGATCAACAAAGACTAGCTCCAACAGTATTAGCTAAGTAGTAAGCTAACTCACGATCGTCCTCGGAGTCGATTGTCGAAGATCTCTCCTCCATCTTCATCACTAGCGAGTGCTCTAACTCCTCATCTTCCTCCTCGTCATGTGGAACGTTTTCAGGTCCATTAATCTCAACGTCATCACCTTCACCATGATGACACAGAACCCATCTCATCCTCCTCGGTGGCGAGAAGAGGGTGAAGGCGATTGTGTAATGGTGAACCTCCTCATGAAGATTGTCATTGTACCCTTCGCAGCCCGCCAACCGCTGCTCGAGTTCTACCTGTCGCGCTCAAAGCACATTCTCCTCGTGCAAGCTTCATTCCGTTGGTTCAAAGATGTGAACCAACATACGCCACACGATTGCGGTGAGCAAGCTGTCAACCTCTCGAACCTCCAGGTTCTCTTGATCCCGTTCTGCGTGACTTGCTCCAAACGCCGCTGAATGCAGCTGATCCTCAAGTGATCACCGGGCTAGCTCGCCTCGGCCTTTCCTCCTCTCAAGAGGCTCGGGGACGGGGCTCACGAGGAGCTAAGCGGTGACGAGGTGCCCCGCCTCCAGCCGGACTTATGAAAGCAAAGCGTTGCGTTTCGTGCAGCGCCATCTCAGTAGCAAAAGTTACAACGTAAGGGGAGAATCATTTAAGGGATACTGAAATTTAATTATTCGAGACCATCAATTTTAAAGGAGGAGAAATGCAAGAAATGCCATGTATGATTGAACATGATGCATGCACGATCCGTACGTCCTCACAAACCTAAAACAAAATTTAAAGGCTAGCGAAATATACGGTGGCATACATACGTTCTCTCGTATACGGTAGCTAGTCGATCTACAACGATACGTTGTCAGTGTACCTGCAGAAAATTTCATTTCAGCCCAGTAATTCCCAAAAAGGCATAAAAGCAAGCATTAAACTAAATACTTTCATACATACATCCCGGATGTATATACTCTAGTATCATGACTACCCATGAGAGATACCCACAATTAAGTACTCTCATAGATACATGATTAAACATGTAGGTATGCGAGCAACCACAACTACTCTCCCTAGACCCGACGGTTGACGGTCATGCTCTCACAACTCACCCTTACACGGGCGTGAGGCAAATGATCCAAACATTACCATTCAAGCGAATGGCACCCATGCAATAGCACGCCGCATGGACAACGAAACTAGAAACAATCATTTCCCAAAGTTAGTAATTATATAAGCCACCTAAAATCCTTAAGTGGGCTACAAAGGATGTGATCAGCGATACACTATAAAATTTCAGATTTTTGAACACTTACATATAACTATAAGTTATAAACCAGTTTTCGCAACAAAAGCTTTTGTTTTAAATACCCAGTATGACATGTTTAATGTTGAATCTAGCTCGATGCCACCGTCACAGAACCGACCAATTTATAAGAGTACAAGTACGAAAACAATCGCCAAACGATCAAATTCTCGAACTTGCGCCCATATAAACCCGGTAGAGTCAACTGAAATCACGACGGATTTCAAACCAACTTGCATACAACCAAGATCACGATAATTCAACATAACATATCGTGACGTTACAACATTTCGCAGAGACGTTCGCAAATAGATTACATCAACACAGAGTCATCGTTATTACAAAACAAGTCTTGTAACATAGCGGAAGCAAATAGTTTAAACACACACACGAGTTCAATACCAGTACCAGATTCATTGATCACATCCCACAAAAGCATTCAGATAAGATAATGTAAGATCATGCCCGTGATCTAGTCTTCGTCACCACGGGTGGAGACAATACTTACAGTAATCCCACGATAGAGAAGGTCATACGCAACAAGAGAGGGAATAAACCCCGAGTGCGGGAATGTACTCAGCTAGACTTACCCGACGGAAACCAAAATAAAAGACACCAAGGATCATGCATAGCTTTATTTTGTGGATCTGGTCGACACTTTCATTTGCGTAAAAGCATATGTAATAATTGATTAACTTTTATCTGAACTAGCGGTGACTTTAAGCCATTAACACATCCTCTATATTAGCTTTTGTACTAATCAACCACTTGATTAATATGCAAACATTAATAACCATAGCGGGTATAATTCTCGGCAACATTATCATTATCATCATCATTATCCATTTAACCATATCGTTAAATTAATTGAATCTCACGTTGTCACATTGCTCAAGTCAAGTTCTCACTATCCGGAGAGACGGCGATTCGAATCGATTCCTATCCGGTGGAGGGTATTCCTAACACAAAACCCCGCTTCCCCGTCGTGGTCGCAAACAAGTCACCTTTGGTACAACTCGGGAGAAAAGTAATGAGAAAAGACGCGGGTCCGGGCCGCCTGCATTCTCGAGAGAACCACTGCGCCAGAAGTCTGGGATCTCAAACCCGACTCCCCTTGGACTTATGCCAATGGCTCTCCGCACATCCTTACTACCTCCAGAATGCATCCAACCCCCACGGTTCCCGGCCGAGTTGAGCTACTCGGCCAGCGGTCGGAACGACTTATCCGCCAGCTAAGTGTTAGGCTGCGTTCAACATGACATGAGGACGACAACAGATCGGTCCTTAAGCGACCTGACGGAGTCACTATGTTCAAACCTACACAAGACTCCGCCCGGTCTTAATTCATTATTCACATGGTTCTTTTCCACGATAGCAAATATAGCCAACCGTGATCCACCTCATCCTAAATCTCGCAGTGACAGAAATCACCGACTTCTACCGCACTAAGCATGGCTAAGCATTTAACCCGTTCCTGAACTTAAATAGGATTCCAGTGCGATATCTGGACAAGGAGGGATATATAATGCAGCAATTGGTTCCAACCAATTCCTATACTTAATGCATCATCAACAATAAGGATACTCAATATATTTGTAAAGACATGGGAGACTTATAATGCTCCGGGGCTTGCCTTTCAGGAAAGAGGAAGGCTGGTGATCGGGGCACACTCGGGCAACTCCTCGGCGACGGCAATTTGCTTCTTCGACTTTCCTGCACCTCGGGCTCCTCCTCCTGGTTGGCTCCCTCGAACTCCAGCAACGTCACTCCCTCCGGCACACCTATTGCATGAATGCGCAAGATAAATATCATGGATGCATATGTACGAATGTCAGGGATGCTCGGGGAATGCACATGTTCATTTGTAGTTTGCATATTTCAACTTAAGCCCTATTCAAATCACTTTACTTACCAAGTTTATACAACCTAATGTATAATTGCTCATCTTCAGTTAATGACCTAGCACCTGCACCTAAGCATATTCTCAAGTTAGGCTAACCCCCAAACAATTAACGATTACGTTGCAACACATTCAATCAAGCATTTGTATTTCAGCAAATGAAGACTATATATATATCGGTACATTAAACTAGCCATAACTGGAGATGTATAATTCCAAATGACATGAAACAAGACAATCTGGAAAGCTTATGAAATTGTCTACAATTCATTTTTAGACCTCAAAGCATGATTCAAACCTTTACCAGGTCGAATTCATCAATCCACAGAAGTCTATCCACACAAGGCAGAGAATCAGCAAAAACTGCAACCTAACTTTAAACAGCTGTAGTTTCTAAACTACTGGGCCAAATGCCCTCAAATTTTGACAGGAGCTAGATACATAAGTTACCTACAACTTTTGTATTCAACACAAGCACAGAAAACCACATTATCATGGGGAACTTTCCAAAGTCCCCAGATCTGTCCAGAGGGACATAATGCCAACAAATAATTAGCAACTTATGATGTAAACATATAATTAGACAAAACCAACTTTACTATCATATCACACATATCCTAAGAACACCAGAAAGTAGGATGTCCATTACCAAAACATTTCTTTTAATACCTTTCTTAATTTATTTAATTAATTAGGGGAAATAGTAAACCTATATGAAAACTGCCCCATTAATTCTACAAAAATTACAGTAGACACTACATACTCTAAGTAGACTACCATAAAAATTTCACATCATTTGAGCAAGTATAAAAGCCTACACAAAAATGACAAGGCATAATGGCTTAAAATGGCATAATTAGGAAACCCTAATGAAAAGTGTCAAGCAACAGATTTCATATTTTTCCTAGCATCCTTAGGGTACTAGGATACTACCTACCAATTTTTATGGCCATTGGATTCATAAATAAATTACTAAAATTTACACAAGAATTACCTGATGATAAAAGGAAAATCTATAACTCAAAAACTACACATGCAATGACTCTCAAATTTTAACCAGAGCTTCTACTATACAAGACTAGCTCACCCACAAAATTTCATAATTTTTGGATCACAGAAACTCAAGATATGATTTAAACAAGTTTGCATGCATTCAAAAACACTTTTCAAGTTCCTATTTAATTCACCCAAAATTTCTACATAATATGCTCAAGATATATTTTTCTTAAATACTAGACCTAACAGTGAGTCTAACAAAATTGGAAGTACTCAATTTGGATCTACTAAACTCAAGATATGGATTTTACAACATTGCATTCAAATCTGTAAAACCGAACTATCTTTAAGAACAATGACCATCGACGTAGGGACCCGGTTGTCGGCCGACCCCACTCGGTCAGCGGCAAAGAAAGAAGGAGGCGGCTCAGACGACGGACTCTCGGTGGAGCTTCGCCGACGGCGGCTTCTCCGGCGACGATGACGGCACCTACGTGACCGCCTCAATCTTACGCGTCGATTGACACCCTAACCACCAACTCTACCGACCCCTAAGTACCCTTTACCACGGAGCTCGGCCGGTTCGGCCATGGCGCGACGGCGGCGCGCAGCCGTGTTCGGCTCAACGGCGGCGAATCCGAGACTATGCCTTTGAGGGAGACACTACGGCTCCTACGGTTCCCCATGCGCGCACTAGAAGAGAAAAGAAGGAGAGCGAGGCGGCCGGCCACGACGAAGCGCTTAGCTCCGGCGAGGTCACGCCCATGGCAAATGATGTGGCGGAGATGGTCGCTGCGACCTTACCCAAGCCACGAACGGCGCAGCTAGGAGGTGGAGAAGGTAGAGCGAGCTACGGCGAGTCATTTGGCGAGATGGCGATCGCGCTTTTTGCGGTGGTTCGCGAGCTCGGCGACGGCGAAGCAGAGCGGCAATGGCGGAGCGGTTACTCGCTTGGTTCGGGCGTGGATCGACGAAGCGATGCTACAGCGCGAAGCAAATAGACGAGCTGATGGGCGCGTGGCGTTGAGGTGTCCGCGATGACGACCGGTGGGGCTAACGCCGGCAGACGGCCTCCTCCGCAGGCGTACACGTGAGCAACGATGGCTTCGAGGCCGGTCGGCCACTCTACCGACGGAGACGGCCATCAGTCTGCAATCAACCGATCGACGACGAGTTTTCGACGTGCTCAAACTCCTAAACCGTCTTGATCGAGCTCATGTCGTAGTTAGCAAAGATGGAGATCTACATGTGGGCTACAATTTTCACAATTGGAGCACGAGCTGGTTCGGCTTGGTTTGTGAGATACTATGCTCCAAACATCGACACATGAAACTGAAAACCGGTTTCAGACTTAGAAAATTTTCCGAGTTTCAACATAGATCTCAAAACTGACTTGTGGGTCCTTTTTGAACATGTTGTGCACATTTTCATGAGATGGCTTCTAAACAAAGTTTGTTCCTTATTAAATTTACTACAACTTTGCTTTAGGTTGCTCCAACATGCATAGACTCTAAGTTACACTTTTTAAACAGTCAAACTCAGGAGTTCTAGGGGTCCAATTTGGTCAACCATGACTTGGAAACCTAATTAGGCAAAATGATCAACATGAACATTGTTCCTAATGACATTCTAAGTATAACTAAGTTACTTACACACATTTCTAGCCACACCATGCATTGGTCACACAAGAATCAAGCAAGGTATGTACTGAAACAATGAAAAACACATGAAATGTTGCAACTGTTTCATAGTCATGTTTCACTTGTTTCATGATTGTGTTGCATAGCACTAACTAACCTTGTTTCACTAAGTGAGTGGCACATGTTGCACTTAAGCGTTGCACACTTTACATTTCATAAAGAACAACACACATGAAATCTACAACACGTTGCAATGTTTCGAATTTATGTTTCATGTGCTATAAATTCACAAAGGGATGCATGATGCTCATGTTCATGAAATGCAGTGCAAATGTGGAAGCCAAACACCTGGGGTGTTACAGTAATACCCTACGTCCTGTGTCTTTGGTGTATTGTATTGAATATATGATGTCAAGTAGAGGACCCCTACCTCTCCTTATATACTCTGGAGGGGCAGGGTTACACATAAAGTATCCTATTTGGTACTATACAATGTCTTGCGGTGCACGCCGAGCAGCGCCGTGCACGCCTTGATCTTGTGGGCTGGGCCACCTCCGATGGTGCGGCCCACGTCTTGGGGGCCATACCCCCACACTCTCCCTCTTTCCATGCGCACCAGCACCGCACTGACGCGGTAGAGCTCGCCAGCCACTCCCCGCGCCACCTCTCAGCCGAAGCTGGCCGGCCGACGTTGAGCCACGCCACCACGCCGCCATGGACGCCGGTGAGCTTGCTTCCGAGCTCCACTGGCCGCGGTAGGGGTACCGTTAGGTCCGCCTTGTCTCGGGGAAGCCTCCGGTGGTGACCTCACCGCCGGCAAGTTCACCGGCGGCGAGAACCGCCGCGTGTAACACCCTAAATTTGCATTTTCTAGAAATAGCCAAATTGATTTATTTAAGCAATTTTGGTGAGCATTGAAATATAGGAAACAAATAATTTTTATAAAACTAAAATCAAATATAAGATTAAGATTAGCTACAAGTGATGCATACATGCTGCTGCATATTTATTTTTGTGATGAATGGTTTTGATTCAAA
This sequence comes from Miscanthus lutarioriparius, assembly GCA_904845875.1. Lineage (NCBI taxonomy): Eukaryota > Viridiplantae > Streptophyta > Magnoliopsida > Poales > Poaceae > Miscanthus > Miscanthus lutarioriparius. Next base: position 14,951,598 of record CAJGYO010000003.1, on the reverse strand, counting down.
TTCCAAATGAATTCAAAATCTAATTGAAAATGAAATTTGGAAAATCGTTGGAAAAAGGAAAAGAATTCTTTTTTTCTTCTCCCCCTCCTTTCCTTGTTTTCGGCCCGCAAGCCATTTCCCTGGCAACCGCCGGCCCAGCTCCCCTTCTCCCTGGCGCAACCGCCGCGCGCCTCGGCCGCTCGGCCCAGCGAGCCGCGCCAGCCCAACCAGCGCGCCTCCTTCGCTCTCAGCCGCTGCCAGCCGGGCCCACTGGTCAGCTCTTCCCCCCACCTTCCTCCTGCGTGACCCTCAACCGGCAGCGGCGGTCGAGCCACAACCGCGCCCGCTCCTCGCGCATCGTGGGCGCGTCGCCCACTCCTCGGCCTCGATTTAAAAGAGCCGAGCCCCTCCCGCATGTCCCTCTCTCGCTCCCTGCTCCAATTTTGCCCTCGCTCACGCACCGGAGGCCCCAGCAACCGTCGCTCCGAGGTCGCCGGATTCCGCCGTCCGCCTCCGCGCGAACCTCCGTCACCGAGCCGCCTCCGCTCCGGTTTTCACCGCGGTGAGCATCGCCGTACTCTCCCCTCTCCTCCCATGCTTTTCATTTCTCGTTTCTTGGCTTCTCGAGCCTTGGCCGCGAGCTCCGCGAGCCATGGTCGCCGGCCATGGCGGCCACCGCGCTAGCCGCCGTTCCCAGCCGCCGAAACGGCATGGCTACGACCCCCCCTTCTTCCCCCGCGCTCACCGGTGCCCTTGGGGGTCCATTTGGTGAACCCTAGACCATAACCGCGCACGACCGTGACCTCCACGCCGCCGGCAATGGCGCCTGGCCACCGGTGACACTGTTCCGGCCGGCCGTCCCTCCCCAGGCCGATCCTAGCCACCCATCGCGAGATCAACGGCCAGGATTAGAAGTTACCCCTTCGTGGGTAATTTTGCTAAAGAGTCCCTGGACTTTTCTAAGTCCTAACCCGCAGCCCAAAGCGTATTTCTCGAATGCGCAATCCCGTTTGGAAAGCGTAAACTCCACGGCTTAAGTCAAAAATATGTTTTCAGTAATTACAGAAATGCCATTTGAACTGTTTTGCTTATAAAATTATCGTTTTAGCTCCGAATTGATCCATTCAAATCGTGTTAGCTTCGTAATTTCATAAGCTATATGTTGGAGCTACTGTTAGTCAAGTTTGGAACTTTTTAATTTCAGGATTAGATTTAATTAAATATATGGCTATAGGAAAACCCATTTAAATCATAACTTTCGCATTTTAGCTCCGTTTTTCGTGAACTTCGCGTTGACGTGATCGTAGCGAGACGTAGATTAGTTTTACAAATATTTTATCTTGATTTCAATACTGTTGGTGTACTGTTCTAATGATAGGAATGTTTGCTTTGCATGAATGCTTTTGGAATGTTGTATGTTGCTGTGTTGATCGCGTTCAGACGGTGAGGAAAACATAGGAGACCAAGAACTCTTCGACGACCAGCACGAGTTTGTGAACCAAGGCAAGTATAGCATGGGCCTTCCTTGATGTCCTATTTCACTTTAATCAATTACTCATTTGCATGTGTCTAATTTTGATACCCGTAAGGACATCCTAGTGATTGTTTATCCTGTTCCTTGTCTCCTATGGGTTAAATGCATATGGGTAGATTGCTAGTGCTCTAACTAAACTTGACATACATGTTGATGAATGATACTATGGAACAAAGTGAGTAACATGATTTATAACAACTGTTCCATAGGGCGAAAGTGCAAATGACCTTTGTTCATGTTGCTCCCGGCCCTCCATAAGGACTTATCTGTCGGCAAAAGCTGGGACTGACAGTGCAACCGGGAGAGTCATATGGCTCTGACTTTAGCTCGGTAATAGGACCTTTTCTAGCTAGTTAGAGGTTACCTTTTTGGCGCAAATGGGGCTTGCCACGTTGGGTATAGGGCTACCTCTGTTCCTATGTGTATAGCCGCGATGGATATGTGCCATAGGAAATGGGGGTTCCTACATCTGCCTGCCAAGGAAACCTAGCGGCCCTAACTTGTTAGAGAAACCTATGAAATGGCTTTATAGTGTACCCTGCCCGCTCACCTTGGTAGTGACATGGGAGTAATTAACCCGGGCATATGGGGATCACGACTCGCGGTGAATGTGCACCACCTCTGCAGAGGGTAATAAACTGTTATAACAGCCGTGCTCACGGTTACGGGCGGCCCGGAAAACTCATAGAATAACTGGTTACTTGTTGATGATAATTTAAAGTTGTTCAATGATGATATATGGTACACTTGACCCCGATATATGTTCTTATGGGAATTAAATGGGAGCTTAAGCATAACTTGATAATACTTAAGAATAAAAGCTTGACCTATTAAAAATGCTAACTGCAGTAAACCAGAGTCTATCCTTTTTGAGCTTCATAACCCCATGTTATCTTGCTAAGTACGGAATATACTTACACTTGTTTATTTTCTTTACTTGGATAAAAATCCCGGATGGGTAACAGATGACAACGGGTATGAGGATTTCCCGGAGGATTATTAGGCTTGTGGTCAACCAGTTGACCTTCCCTGTGATGACGGCCACGAGAGTTTTATTATCTTTTTAGTATTCCGCTGTGATGTATAAGACTAAGTTTTATTATAACTCTGATGTATGAGACACCGTGATGATACTTTATGTAATTTGTCAGCTTGTGTGTGTGATTGATTCCTAGGCACACACGAGATTTGTGCATTCAATTTTATCCTTAAAATTGGGTGTACACCGCGGCCGAGCGCCTCCCCTGCCTTAGTGACTGACTGGTGGGGCTGGGGGACCCACTGTCAGCCGCTGGGGTGCAAGCCTGGGTAGAGATCCGGGTCGATCTAGCAATTTCGAACATGGATTTTTAGAATGAAATTAAGAAATGATTTACAGATTTTGTTTAAAGGCTTTGGAAATTTATAACTTGCTCAAAATAGCTCCAAATTTGTTGAAATAAGTTTTGCTAGGTTTCTTGTGACTAGATCTATCTGCTAAAAATATTGCATGTCAAATTTGTGATACTTTTCTGTGTAGTTTTATTTAATTTGAATAAATGCTGATTTCTTAGAAAATGTCTAGTAAATAGAATATACATTAGAAAAATGTGGTTCTAGTTGTGTTAATCTCCTTTAGTGATGTACTTTGTAGGAAAAATATATGTCATGCATGTTCTGTAGAGAAATATTGATGTGTAGTTCAAGTGCATTTAATTGATGATTTTTGTTATTTTGATAGAGCAAAAATTGTATAAAACATGTGTATGATAATTTTTGTGCAGTGATTGTTTACTGTGTAGAACATAGGAAAAATACCAAATCTGTTGTTTGACACTTTTCATAGTACAAAGTATTTTCATGCTTAATTATCAACCATGGCTTGTCATTTTTGTGTAGGCTATTTTACTTATCCAAATGCCATGAAAATTTTATGGCAGTCTACTTAGAGTAGTACTATGCTACTGTAATTTTCTCAGATTTTTATGAGCACTAGAAATATATGTTGATGTGTAGCCCTAGTTTAAAATGAAATAAAATAATCTTCTTTAATGCATGTTTAGTTAATAATGTTTGCTTTGGTGTATCTTTGAAGCATCTTAACTTGCTGTGGTGATTTGACATGTTAGTACAATGGTTGTCGTAGTAGATAGTAGTACATGTTCTTGGATGATGTCGACTACCTTGTAGACGAGCTTTGCTACTACTATGTTCAATAAAGTTAAACATGGTCATCTACATTTCATGCATCATGATCATTACATGTCATCTCTCCGATGCACCTATGCATTAGCACTTATACATCTGCATCATACAGGATCACAGGAGGAGTTGCTAGTAGCAGTTCAGGAAGAGCAGACCGGAACAGATCCACAAGAAATCCAGGCATAGGAGGTGCCAGAGGAAGAGGAGCAAGGAGAGGACTTGCCGGAGTGCGTGGATCATCAACCTAGTTCGTTCGAACGAGGCAAGCCCCAGAGCATTCTAAGTCTCCTACTTTATAAAAGCAATTCTTTCTATATTTATGAGTTTATATATTGTTGCATTAAGTTGTAGGAGTTGATTGAAACCGTTGAAGCATTTATTACTATCCTTGCCTACCTTATTACCTTTTACCCTGTTAGGTCAGGATCGAATAACTGCTTAGCCTTGCTTAGACCGGTAGCGATCGGTGATACCCGGTCACCTACATTATAGGTGGTTACTGGAAGAGATTGGTTATGGAAAGAATGATATCCTGGAATTAACCATATGTGATGGAAAATTTGAGACCGTACGGAATAGTTGGAGGCAACCAGACAGGGTTCTGGGGTGCTGTTAGTTTCCGTCTGTGTCGATTAAGGACCGATCGTTGCTCGTCCCTCTTGTCATGTTGAACGCATGCCTCACATTTAGCTGGCCGAATAAAGTACCTTTCGACCGCGAAGCTAGTGGCACTATTTGGGCTAGGATCTACACGGGTGCGCGTATTGGTGCTGATGAGGGAATGACAGGGGCGCGAAGAGTGAGCCCAAGGGCAGGTGTGACCTGATTCCTGGCAGTCGGGCGGTCCCTGGGTACTACGGCTCCAGATTATCCCGCGGCTACCTGAAAAGTGTCATTTGTGATCTAAGCTACCCTGGCAGGGGAATCATGGTTTGTGTGAGAAATAAATCACCAGCTGGTTAGAAATCGATTCGAATCGTCATCGCTCCGGATAGTGAGCACTTGACTCGAGCTACAGCATCGTAGTAATTACTATGGAACAATGATGGTTATCTGGATGATGTGAGTTATGCTAAGCTAAATTGGTAACTGGATGTTATTGGTTAATCATGTGATTGCTATAGTATAGGTGCTTACCTAGATGGGTAGGTTATAATAAAGATGATGCAAAGTACTTAAAATGGTTTATTCATGATAACTTATGCTTTCGCAAAAGAGTCAGCTAGCCCACTAAAGAAAGCCTTGCATAATCCTTGGTGTCGTTTTATTTTGGTTTAAGACGGGTAAGTCTAGCTGAGTACCTTCTCGTACTCAGGGCGTTGTTCCCATTGTTGTTGCAGATGGTCAAATGTACTACGGCTATTGCATTAACTGCCTGTATCCGGCGATGGGTGACAACTAGAACCAAGGGCAAATGGTCACTCCGTATTTCTCATCTGATGCTTTTGGTGGAGATGACTACCTACTGGCACTGTATCTGAATCCAAAGTGTGTGTGTGTGGCTTTAAAACTATTTGCTTCCGCTATTTCAGTTCGAACTTGGTATGTAATAACTTTATGTTCCAAACTCTGATGTATCAACTGTCGTTGCGAACTTTATGTAACATGTGATGGTACTTGCTAAACTTGTACGATCTTGGTTTGTATGTCGATTGGTTTGAAATCCTTCGTGGTTTCACGGACTACCGGGTTATACGGGTTTAAGTTTGCTAAATTATCTGCTTCGGCGGAAGATTTTTTTACTTAATCTCGTATAATTGGTCGGTTCTGTTACAGCTGGCATCAGAGCAAGGTTTAGCAGGTTACTGTTCATGCGTGTATTTAAAACAATCAGGTTTTGTGTTACAAAACTAATTTTGAACTTATAGTATATAGGTGTTTCAACCTCTAATTTGAAACTTAAGAGTGTGCCAGTGGTCATATCCTTTATGCCCAGTTAAGGACTCTAGGTGGCTTATTTAAGTACTAACTTGGGGGCCTTTGCATCATGTTTCTATTTCGTCGCTCATACGGCGTGCTATTGTATGAGTGCCATTCACTTGAGTGGTAATGTATGGATCCGTTGCCTCTACGTCTCGGTAAGTGAGAGTTGTGAGAGCATGATCGGATACACTGCCGATCTAGGGAAGTGTTTGTATGATGCCAGATTTTTTACATGCCATACGCGTGTTTGTATGAAGGTATCCAATGTGTGGGAAATTCCGTCCTGTGGTGACAATGCCGTCGATCGAACGATGGTTCGGGTAGTTGCTACCGTTGTACGCGTATCTGGGGATGCGTGTAGAGCGAGTAGATTACTTTACTGCTTTCATGCATAATTTTCATACTGTCAAGGGTTGGGCTGAAGTGGATCTTTTGTAGGTACATAACAGCGCTATCGTGTAGTACGTATTAGCTACGTTATGAGAGATCATTATATGCCACCGTCTATGCCGCTAGCAATTGTTATTTTTCCTAAGTTTGTGAGAACGTACAGAACGTGCATGCATCATGTTGTTACATATCATTCGTGGCATTGTTCCTCCCCTTATAAGTTGATTATCTCATTTTGATAAAAACGACAACTTAACCTTGTTCTCACGTGGGTAATAAAACAACAATTTGCTATAGATGGCTCGCACGAAGCAGACTGCCCATAAGTCCACTGAAGGAAGGGCACCTCGACGTCAGTTGGCCCTGAGGGAGCACTGCACCATAGACACCTTCTTGAGCGAGTTTGGCATGCCGAACTTGCTTTGGAGAGTGCTCCATGATGTGGGGTACCCAGAGGGTCAAGAGCCGATGTACTCTTGGAATGAGAGCCAGTTAGCAGAGGATGGACTCGCAGTGGTAGAGATCATTGTTCCTGCTCTTGGTGATGCTCCAGAGTGGGATGGTTGGCACTTGGAGTTTGAGGGTCGCACTCCTGGTGAGGGTGCAGAGGGAGCAGCCTTTCGCGTCATCAGGGACATCATGAGCAGATTTCCCAGTGAGCTTGCAGTAGCTCTAGCTGGCACCTTTCCTAGGGATGATCCTCGTGATGCTATTTGGGTTCAGCCTCAGGGAAGTGCTTTGGTCAGAGGTCCAGCGGAGGGATAGGCTAGCGACAACCATGCTATGAGTGCTATGTTTGCCGCTATCAGAGCGTATCAGGGTCTTGAGTGTACCTACTGGACTTTGACTGGCTTGCGTGGTGATGATAAGCTCAAGGCAAGAAAGCAGAAGAAGCAACAGGCACGTGCTATAGCTAGTTTGCAAGAGCAGTTGGCTGATATGAGCTTATAGCGGGACTAGGCGGTAGAGAGAGGTGATAGAGCTATGCAGCGGGTGCATACGTTGACTCAGGCCAACAACAATGCAGACCGCATGATTGGACAGTTGGTTCAGGAAAGGAATGAAGCCTGGAACACGAGGGACCTGCTGCTACAGAGGGTCGATGAGCTAGAGGAGTACAACGTTAACCAGCACGAGGGGTTTCACGCTCTCTACAATGGGGTTGGCCCATATGCTCCTCCAGATGCCGCTGGCATGGACATCGACGACGAGGACGAGCCTGTAGTTTCACCTAGGGGCGATGGTGACGTCTCTGACCTCAACGACGGCCCCGAGGAGTAGGCTAGTTGCCTTGCGCTAGTGTTTAGGTTCTGTCGTGATGACTTTTCTTTTGTCGGCATGTAACCTAATGTATCTTGCTTCGAACTTCTGAGGCTTGGCATGTGATTGGAACTTGGCTAGTAATGCGATATCTGAACGCATAAAAGTCCAGTGTATGTATGCTGGCAATTTGGTTGTAATGGACGCGATATGTGCGCTTAAATAATCTAATTAGTGATGTTGTGTTATTTGGAATGACTTATTGTGCCCCTATTTTATTGTATGAATTTATTCTCTCCGGTGAATTCAGTACGGCATAATTTTTTCATTCGCTTGCGATCTCTACAACATCGCCTAATAATTACTGTTGCTGAAATATGCAGATGCTGAACACTTGCCGTACCGTGTATGATGCTGCTGAGGCAGGTGGCAGTGCAGCTGGGAATGAGAACCGTGAACCGCCGCCACCTCCTCCTCCACCGTACACCGCGGAATAGTTCTTCGCACAGTTCCTTGGAAGTCAACGCAACATGGAGGGCATGCAGCAGAATATGGAAGCTACATTGCGCCATATTGCTGACAACACCCACCGTGGGTTAAACCCAGGTGGACATGAAGCGAATCAGCATATTAGTTTCAAGGACTTTATGGACACCAGACCACTAATTTTCAAAGAAGTTGCAGAGCCATTGGATGCAGAAGAGTGGATAAATACCATGGAAGATAAGTTTCGTGTTCTCAGGATGACAGAAGTATTGAAAACTGAGTATGCAGCTCATCAGCTACAAGGCCCTACAGGAATGTGGTGGAAGCACCACCGCACCACTTTCCCCCCCAATGCCCATATTACTTGGAGGGAATTCACGGAGGCTTTTCGTGGAACATACATCCCCCTGGGTTGACAGAAATGAAGTTTAGAGAGTTTCTCGCACTAACCCAAGGTACCAAGACTGACACAGTATCTACATGCATTCAACAATCTAAGTCGCTATGCCTCTGACATGGTGAATACCGATGCTAAAAAGATCGCTAGTTTCAAGAGAGGTCTGAATCCCAAGATGATGAAGCACGTGGGTACCAGCACGAGAACGGGTTTCAATGACTTTGTTAGTGACTGCTTAAAGCAAGAGAAGAACAACAATGTATATGCTACTTCCAAGACTCGCAAGAGAGCTTTTGAGTCAGGTCCGTCCTATCCAAGGGCCCCGATGGCAAACCGTTCTGCGTATCGTTCGCCTGCCCCTAGTGCAAGGTTCAGGCCACCCCAACGGAGGAATCAGAATGTCCAGCAACCTCAGAGGAATCAGAAGCCATTCAAGATGGCGGTGCCACAAGCCAAGACCAGACAAGGCAATTCATCCGGAGCTGCTACTCAAGTAAGAGGACCGTGTTACAACTGCAATCAATCTGGGCACTTTGCAAAGTTTTGCCCATATCCTAAGAAGCCACAGAATCAGTACCAAGCTCGTGTGCACCACACCACCATTGATGACATCCCGGAAGGAGAACCCATGACAGCCGGTATGTTTTCTATCAACAATCATCCTGCAGTCATTTTGTTTGATTCTGGATCATCTCATTCATTCATAAGTCAAGCATTTGCAAAAAAGTATGAGCAAAAGATAGTTGAATTGGAATGTGCTTATCGGATCAGTTCAGCCAGGGCTGATCTGTTAACTAATCAGATAATCCGGGGGAGTAACCCTATGCATAGCAAACAGGCAGTATAAGCTTAACTTGATAGTTATGCCAGGGCTAGTTCTGGACATGATTATAGGAATGAACTGGATGACTAAGATGGGTGTAGTAATTGATGTTGGGGGAAGAAACATTTCTCTCAAGGAACCTGTTGGAGAAGGTACATTTCAAGTAACCTTACCTTGGAGAATAGATCTGGCCAGTACAACTTGTGCAGTCCAAACTACTCTTCTCGCCAAGATTCAGTAGTGTGCGAGTTTTCGAACGTGTTTCCAGATGAGTTACCTAGTCTTCCACCAGACAGAGATGTTGAGTTTGCCATTGAGTTAATCCCTGGAACACCACCGATCTCAAGAAGGTCTTATCGGATGCCTCCAAATGAATTAGCCGAGTTGAAGAAACAACTCCAGGATCTGTTGACTAAGGGTTTAATTCAGCCAAGTTCATCGGAATAGGGATGTCCCGCACTGTTCGTGAAGAAGAAGAAGGATAACTCCTTACGGATGTACGTGGACTACCGGCCATTGAATGCGGTGACAATTAAAAACAAGTATCCTTTACCTCGGATTGATATCTTGTTTGATCAATTGTCAAAAGCCAAAGTGTTCTCCAAGATAGATTTGAGATCAGGGTACCATCAGACCAAGATTAGACCACAAGATATACCCAAAACCGCGTTCTCCACCAGATATGGTTTGTACGAGTATCTTGTCATGTCCTTTGGTTTGACAAATGCTCCTGCATACTTTATGTATCTGATGAATTCGGTCTTTATGTCGGAATTAGATCAGTTCGTGATTGTGTTCATTGATGACATTCTGATATACTCTGAGAACGAACAGGATCATGCCGAGCACCTAAGGGTTGTCTTGACTAGACTCAGAGACCACCAGCTGTATGCTAAGTTTAGTAAATGTGAGTTCTGGCTGAAGACAGTTCCTTTTCTCGGTCATGTGTTATCTGAAAATGGAATCTCAGTGGATCCTAGTAAAATACAAGAGGTTATGGACTGGAAGGCACCAAGTACAGTTCATGAGGTTCGGAGTTTTCTTGGATTAGCCGGTTACTATCGTCGTTTTATACCGGACTTCTCGAAGATTGCCAAGCCGATGACAAGTTTATTACAAAAGGATCATAGGTTCGTTTGTACAGAGGAGTGTGAGGCAGCTTTCTGCACCTTGCGGAAATTGCTAACCACTGCTCCTGTTCTGGCGCAACCAGATATAGAGAAGCCGTTTGATGAGTTTTGCGATGCATCAAAGAATGGTTTAGGATGTGTCCTGATGCAAGATGGAAGAGTTATTGCGTATGCCTCACGTCAGTTGAGGAAGCATGAGGTTAACTATCCTACGCACGATTTAGAGCTTGCAGCTATTGTGCATGCTCTAAAGATTTGGAGACACTACTTGCTTGGGAATGTGTGCAATATCTTTACAGATCATAAGAGTCTCAAGTACATATTTACTCAGTCTGAGTTGAATATGCGATAGAGAAGATGGTTAGAGCTGATAAAAGATTATAATATGAATGTGCACTATCATCCGGGAAAGGCAAATGTAGTAGCAGATGCCTTAAGTAGGAAGTCACATTTTCTTGCTGTGCAACCATTGTTTGAGGATGGGTTCAATTTGTTGCATCCTGCTGTGTTGCATAATATCCAGGTTAGCTGTTCCTTGAAGAGCAAGATCATTGAGGGTCAGAAAACAGATAAGGGAATATTTCATATCAAGGAGAAAATGAAGAAAGAACCGACTAAGCACTTTAGAGTGGATGAATACGGAGTGCTATGGTTTAAGGACCGTCTAGTTGTACCTAAAGATCGAGAGCTCAAGAACAAATTGATGGATGAAGCTCATCACTCTAAGTTATCTATCCATCCGGGAAGTAACAAAATGTACCAAGAATTGAGACCTCGTTATTGGTGGACAAAACTGAAGAAGGAGATTGCAACTTATGTTGCTCGTAGTGACATGTGTTGTAGAGTGAAGGCTCTTCACATGAGACCCAGAGAATGTTGCAACCTTTGTCAATACCAGATTGGAAATGGGATGATATAAGTATGGATTTTATCACCGGATTCCCTACCACACAAAAGGGGAATGATTCGATTTGGGTAATCGTAGATCGCCTTACCAAATCAGCTCACTTTTTACCAGTCAAAACAACTTTCCGACCACCTCAGTATGTCCTGAGAAGTATATTGCGAGATTGTCCGATTACATGGTATACCAAAGACTATCGTGGTCTCGACCGTGGGTCCCAATTTACCGCTCATTTTTGGGAGCATCTTCATAAAGGTTTGGGTACTAGCTTGATTCGTAGTACAGCTTACCACCACACAGACATGATGGGCGTAGACAGAAAGCGAGTTAATGTTGTTCTAGAAGATATGCTTAGAGCTTGTGTGTTATCGTCTAAGGGTTCATGGGAATCATGGTTACCTTTGGCAGAGTTCGCTTACAACAACAGTTACCAAGAAAGTATCAAGATGGCTCCATTTGAAGCATTGTATGACAAGAAATGTAGGACACCATTAAATTGGGTTGAGCCTAGAGAGAGAAGGTTTTACGGAATTGATTTTGTTGACGAGGCTGAGAAAAAGGTCCATATTATCCAACAAAACATGAAAGCGGCACAGTCACGCCAGAAGAGTTATGCCGATAAGAGAAGGAGACCGCTTGAGTTTGAGGTAGGTGACTACGTTTATCTGAAGATTACTCCAATGAAGAAAGTACAAAGATTTGGAGAAAAGAGAAAACTTGCTCCTAAATTTGTAGGACCATACAAGATCATAGAGAAGAAGGGTCCCGTGGCTTATAAGTTACAGTTACCAGAAGCGATGGGTACAATCTTTCCAGTCTTCCATGTATCACAGTTGAAGAAGTGCTTGCGTATTCTGGAAGAGAGAATAGAACCTCAGAGGATTCAGCTCAAATCAGACTTGGAATACCATGAACAACCGGTTTGAGTTTTGGACACTAAGGACCGAGTCACTCGGAATAAAGTGGTGAGAACATATAAGATACAGTGGAGTCATCACGATGATGGTGATTCAACATGGGAAACAGGGGAATATCTGCAAAACGCTTATAAGGATTTTTATAACAAATGGTTCGTAACTCAAAATCTCGGGATGACATTCTTATAAGGGGGGAAGGGTGTAACACCTCGGTGTTAAGCATGCATTAGCATTTTGCAAATCATGAGCATAATCATTAATTTGCATGCATACGCATGACATGAAATATAGAATGGAAGCATACTATTGAAACATGTATGTTGCATAGTTTTGTTTTGATAGATTGGATGCTATGTTTGTTTTGCCATATGTGTACCTTGGTTGATCACTTAGACCAATTAGAAGTAGCTAAGATGCAATTTGGAGCAAGGTGTTTATTCAAAGTTTTCTCAAATTTTGCTTTTAAAAATAACCTTCTGAAATCGGGTTTTTGATTTAAATTAACTTTCAATCTATATTTCAAAATCTAATTGGATTTTGGCCTTACTCTTTTTGGCAAAGTTGTAGAGTACTTTTTTCTGAACAACTTTCATTTTTACACCAACTTGTGAAAATGCTTTTAAAATGGCTCAAAATGGAATTTTAGTTCTGTTTATTAAGAAATAAAAAGAAAAATCCTTTTATTTTCCTTAGCGGGCCGCCGCTTCCTTTTCGGCCCAGCAGCACAGGCCGGCCCGGCCTGCCTCCGAGCCCACTGTCCGCTCCTGCGCGCCGCACCGCGCCCGACCAGCCGCAGAGCTCGGCGGCCGCATGTCCGTACGTCGTCGTCGTCGCTCACCGCGTGGGCACCGGTGGCCCCCGCGCCCCTCCTGTCGCGCCTACACCCGCCGCGCCGCGTCTGCCTCCCTCTCCTCCATCTCATTTGCTTCTCGCTCATACAGCAGCAGCAGCAGCGCATGCGCTCACCTCCAGCACCGCCCGCACCAGCGCCTCACCGGAGTTGGCCCTTCCGGCCGCTCCAGCTCGCCGTCGACTACCCCATCTCGCCCCGTGCTCTGCCTCCACGTCGCGCACCCCGTGCTCGCCTCGGTAAGCCTTGGGGAGCTCCCCTTCTTTGCCAATCGCTCATCGGAGTGAGCTCCTCCTCGCCGGAATGCTACGCTCCCTGGGCCTCGCCTCCTCGCCTCACCCCTCTCCCTCTTTCCGCGCGCACCAGCACCGCACTGACACGGTAGAGCTCGCCAGCCACTCCCCGCGCCACCTCTCAGCCGGAGCTGGCCGGCCGACGTTGAGCCATGCCACCACGCCGCCATGGACGCCGGTGAGCTTGCTCCCGAGCTCCACTGGCCGCGGTAGGGGTACCGTTAGGTCCACCTTGTCTCGGGGAAGCCTCCGGTGGTGACCTCACCGCCGGCAAGTTCACCGGCGGCGAGAACCGCCGTGGCCGAGCGCCTCCCCTGCCTTAGTGACTGAGTGGTGGGGCTGGGGGACCCACTGTCAGCCACTGGGGTGCAAGCCTGGGTAGAGATCTGGGTCGATCTAGCAATTTTGAACATGGATTTTTAGAATGAAATTAAGAAATGATTTACAGATTTTGTTTAAAGGCTTTGGAAATTTATAACTTGCTCAAAATGGCTTCAAATTTGTTGAAATAAGTTTTGCTAGGTTTGTTGTGACTAGATCTATCTCCTAAAAATATTGCATGTCAAAATTGTGATAATTTTCTGTGAGGTTTTATTTAAATTGAATAAATGTTGATTTCTTAGAAAATGTCTAGTAAATAGAATATACATAAGAAAAATATGGTACTAGTTGTGTTAATCTCCTTTAGTGATGTACTTTGTAGGAAAAATATATGTCATGCATGTTCTGTAGAGAAATATTGATATGTACTTCAAGTGCCTTTAATTGATGATTTTTGTTATTTTGATAGAGAGCAAAAATTGTATAAAACATGTGTATGATAATTTTTGTGCAGTGATTGTTTACTGTGTAGAACATAGGAAAAATATCAAATCTGTTGTTTGACACTTTTCATAGTACAAAGTATTTTCATGCTTAATTATCAACCATAGCTTGTCATTTTTGTGTAGGCTATTTTACTTATCCAAATGCCATGAAAATTTTATGGCAGTCTACTTAGAGTAGTACTATGCTACTGTAATTTTCTCTGATTTTTATGAGCACTAGAAATATATGTTGATGTGTAGCCCTAGTTTAAAATGAAATAAAATAATCTTCTTTAATGCATGTTTAGTTAATAATGTTTGCTTTGGTGTATCTTTGAAGCATCTTAACTTGCTGTGGTGATTTGACATGTTAGTACAATGGTTGTCGTAGTAGATAGTAGTACATGTTCTTGGATGATGTCGACTACCTTGTAGACGAGCTTTGCTACTACTATGTTCAATAAAGTTAAACATGGTCATCTACATTTCATGCATCATGATCATTATATGTCATCTCTCCGATGCACCTATGCATTAGCACTTATACATCTGCATCATACATGATCGCATGAGGAGTTGCTAGTAGCAGTTCAGGAAGAGCAGACCGGGACAGATCTACAAGAAGTCCAGGCACAGGAGGTGCCAGAGGAAGAGGAGCAAGGAGAGGACTTGCCGGAGTGCGTGGATCGTCAACCTAGTTCGTTCGAACGAGGCAAGCCCCGGAGCATTCTAAGTCTCCTACTTTATAAAAGCAATTCTTTCTATATATATATGAGTTTATATATTGTTGCATTAAGTTGTAGGAGTTGATTGAAACCGTTGATGCATTTATTACTATCCTTGCCTACCTTATTACCTTTTACCCTGTTAGGTCAGGATCGAATAACTGCTTAGCCTTGCTTAGACAGGTAGCGATCGGTGATACTCGGTCACCTACATTATAGGTGGTTACTGGAAGAGATTGGTTATGGAAAGAATGATATCCTGGAATTAACCATATGTGATGGAAAATTTGAGACCGTACGGAATAGTTGGAGGCAACCAGACAGGGTTCTGGGGTGCTGTTAGTTTCCGTCTGTGTCGATTAAGGACCGATCGTTGCTCATCCCTCTTGTCATGTTGAACGATGCCTCACATTTAGTCGGGGCGAATAAAGTACCTTTCGACGCATGAAGCTAGTGGCACTATTCGGGCCGGGATCTACATGGGTGCGCCATTGATTGGTGCTGATGGGGGGGACAGGGCGCCAAGAGTGAGCCCAAAGGCGGTGTGACTGATTCTGGCAATCAGGCGGTCCCACGGTGCTGCGGCTCCAGATTATCCCGCGGCTACCTGAAAAGTGTCATTTGTGATCTAAGCTACCCTGGCAGGGAAAGCATAGTTTGTGTGAGGAATAAATCATCAGCTGGTTAGAAATCGATTCGAATCGACATCGCTCCTGGATAGTGAGCACTTGACTCGAGCTACGGCATCGTAGTAATTACTATGGAACAATGATGGTTATCTGGATGATGTGAGTTATGCTAAGCTAAATTGGTAACTGGATGTTATTAGTTAATCATGTGATTGCTATAGTACAGGTGCTTACCTAGATGGGTAGGTTATAATAAAGATGTTGCAAAGTACTTAAAATAGTTTATTCATGATAACTTATGCTTTCGCAAAAGAGTAAGCTAGCCCACTAAAGAAAGCCTTTCATAATCCTTGGTGTCGTTTTATTTTGGTTTAAGGCGGGTAAGTCTAGCTGAGTACCTTCTCGTACTCAGGGCGTTGTTCCCATTGTTGTTGCAGATGGTCAAATGTACTACGGCTATTGCATTAACTCGCTTTGATCCCATGATGGGTGACAATTAGGACCAAGGGCAAATGGTCACTCCGTATTTCTCATCCGATGCTTTTGTTGGAGATGACTACCTCGCATATGATCTCTGAATCCAAAGTGTGTGTGTGGCTTTAAAACTATTTGCTTCCGCTATTTCAGTTCGAACTTGGTATGTAATAGCTTTATGTTCCAAACTCTGATGTATCAACTGTCGTTGCGAACTTTATGTAACGTGTGACGGTACTTGCTAAACTTGTACGATCTTGGTTTGTATGTCGATTGGTTTGAAATCTTTCGTGGTTTCACGGACTACCGGGTTATACGGGTTTAAGTTTGCTAAATTATCTGCTTCGGCGGAAGATTTTCTTACTTAATCTCGTATAATTGGTCGGTTCTGTTACAGATGGAGACCCCCACTCCAATTGACGATGAAGGCAAAGTCGAAGATGCCGGTGGCAATTCCTTCACTTTGAAATATTGGCGAAGGCGAAGGCGAAGGCGAAGATGCCGATGGTGATCCCTCTGCTCTAAATTGGTGGAAATGTCGTCGGTGTCGATTACACCAAAGTTGATGGTGAAGCCCCTTGCGAAAATAATGATGATGAAGGCGTAGCTAATGATGTTGAAGTTAGCATTAAGGCCCCTCGCTGAGACGTTGGCGAACACATTGTCGATGAATCTAAAGTCGGTGACGAAGCCTCTCGTTGAAATGTTGATGACGCCAAAGTCGTTGGGGAAGCCCCTCTTTGAAATATTGGCGAAAGCGATGTTGTTGATTACCAAAGTCGATGACGAAACCCATCACCATGTGTGTGTCTATATATATATATATAGCTGTCCATGGGGTGACGGCTACCCACACCTTGGGTGATTGACACGTGGCGCTGTGGATGGTCAGATTACAATCGGCCTATTTGCTAGTTGGTTTCTAGACTGATTTGGACTAGCTGATGTTAATTTATTGTAAGAAAAAAATACTATTGACTGACTGATTTGAGCTGGCTGACGCCACCAAGCCACCAAGCGAACAGGTGAATGACTCTATTCGGAAAATAAACCGTGCCTGGTTTGATTCGGTGGGGATGGTCCACAAGCTGCCAAGGCTCAGCTCCCATGGGTCCCACCACGTTCGGTCCCCAGACCCCAAGAAAGCACGAGAGGCTCCGTAGCAGGCGCTACCGCTGCTGTACGGTGGTACTCGAGTAATCGAGTGTGCTAGGATGGAGATTTGTGCACCTAATTCTAGTTTTTTTTAAATCACCTAATTCTATTTAATGGCAAGGCGGTCTGATATCCTACAGCGGCGGAGCAAATGAATATGGTGGGTATTAGGGAGGCCTTGATGATTGATTAAAAAGGAGAGGACAAGCATATGCATCTATACACGTATTATTAGCTCTGTCAACTTTTGGCTATCCATTAGTTTGACTATGACCAAGATTTGACTTGGCGAACACAAGTTAAAAACCAATATTGCCGGCTCATATTGTTTCTCAAAAAATACAAAACAATATTCAATTAGTAGTAGTGTCACACATGAAAAAACGTGAGAGAAATGTGACTAGTGCTCACCTCTCTCTCCCCTCGCGTCACTTGAGTGTGGATTTTTCTCATACTTTAAAATGCAATATCTCACAAACGGCAAGTTCATTTGACTAACCGTTTGAAGATCATTGTTGAAAATAATGTGTCAAACAAAATGAGATCCATTGGGACTACGTTTTGACAAAATTTTCAAATGTGGGGCCCACATGCCACTTATTTTTTTAGTATAAAAATATAGTCAATATAATATCGCCTAAAGCTTTTGCATGCATGGGGTGAAGATGGCAACGAGTAAAATACCCGCGGATACAGGTATCATGAACCCGCACCATGAGAATATTTCGTGCTGTCATGCCAATCACGTCACAGGCAAAGATAATGCGCACGCGCCAAATCATGCAGCATGCCTTACCATGGGCATGCCCGCATACCCGCCAACCTCAAAACAATGAGAAATAGGATAGTAGAATTGTAGAAACAGACGCATCCATATATACATCTTACATCAAATTCAAACATGTAGGCATCAATTTGAGCTAAATCAAATCCATGGCGTCGAAATAGGCATCAATTTAAGCAAGATTGATTTCTTATATGCTGATTCGCAACAAATATTTGCTAATTCCCATGTCACAAAATCCAAAGAAAATATCAAACATAAATAAACAAGAATCTCTCAATCGTAAGCTTCTTGCATCATGCACCATCCATCAGTCACGGGACTTCAAGATGCGACAATCGTAAGCTTCTTGCATCATGCACCATCCATCACTCACGGGACTTCAAGATGCGACAAGAAAAGGCACTGCATCTACGGGCTACGGCTTGGGGATTAGGAAGCAGCGAGAAGGGCTGCGAGCCAGCAGCTTGCGAGCGAGCGAGACGAGAAAGGGAGCACGGACGTTGACCGCATGCCGACCACGCAACTGGATCTAGGGTGGATCTGAGCTGGGGGAAGCGCGAGTGGGTGAAAGGTCCTAATAATTAGAGGGGATGAATAGCCTAATAAAATTCTACAATAACACTTAACAAAATGTGTTAGACAATTTTGCGGCGAAACGAGTGTTGCGCTAGCCTACTAAAATGCAAGTCACCTACCACAATTCTATTTCGAATAGTGTATGTCCACACAATAGCTATGACACTTAGCTAAATTAGTGTGCTCTTAAAGACTAACTAAAGAGCAACACTAATCAAACAAACAAACTCTCACAACTAGCTACACTAAAGAGCTTGATAACTAGTTTGCGGTAATATAAGAGTGAGCAAGAGAGTTATACCGCCGTGTAGTGGTAGGAACCAATCAATCACAATAATGAATACCAATGTAGACCAATCACCTCGGAATCAAATGATGAACACAATAATTTTTACCAAGGTTCACTTGCTTGCCGGCAAGCTAGTCCTCGTTGTGGCGATTCACTCACTTGGAGGTTCACGCGCTGATTGGCATCACTCACCAAACCCTCAATAGGGTGCCGCATAACCAAAACAAGATGAGGATCACACAAGCCACAAGCAATTTACTAGAGTACCTTTTGGCGCTCCGCCGGAGAAAGGTCAAGAACCCCTCACAATCACCACGATCGGAGTCGGAGACAATCACCTCCTCCACTCAACGATCCTTGTTGCTTCAAGCCGTCTAGGTGGCGGCAACCACCAAGAGTAACAAGCCAAATCTACAGCGAAACACAATCACCAAGTGCCTCTAGATGCAATCACTCAAGCAATGCACTTGGATTCACTCCCAATCTCACTATGATGATGAATCAATGATGTAGTTGAGTGGGAGAACTTTGGCTAGGCTCACAAGGTTGCTATGTCAATGAAAATGGCCAAAGATATGAGCCACAGCCGGCCATGGGGCTTAAATAGAAGCCCCCACGAAATAGAGTCATTGTACCCCTTCACTGGGTACTCTGCGCTCTGACCGGACGCTCCGGTCCACTTGACCGGACCCTGGACTCAGCGTCCGGTCCACAGATGGACATCATGTGTCATCGGCTTCAAACGCTATTCGTCAGATTCCAACGCCTATGACGCTGACCGGACGCTCCGGTTAAAACTGACCGGACGCTGGAACCTCAGTGTCCGGTCGAGTACAGTAAGGGTCAAAACCTATTTTTCCTCGACCGGACGCGTCCGGTCCACCTCGACCGGACACAGCCCAGCGTCCGGTGGTAAACCCTAGCCATTGTACCGACACTCAACGCGACCGGACGCAGGCAGTCAGCATCCGGTGCTTCTGGATTCAGCGTCCGGTCACTGGACCGACGCTGGCATCAGCTCTGTTCTCACTTCTATCTTCTCCACCCTTGCTCCAATGTGCCAACCACAACAATTTGCATCCGACGCAATAGAAAATAGGCATTTCATTTTCCCAAAAGCGCCGAATCCCGCCGGACCCAAACCCATCTCAACGCTGCAAAACACCACCTCCTTTGTAAATGTGCCAACACCACCAAGTGTATCACCTTGTGCACAAGTGTTAGCATATTTTCACAAACATTTTCAAGGGGTTTAGCACTCCACTAGATCCTAAATGCATATGCAATGAGTTAGAGCATCTAGTGGCACTTTGATAACCGCATTTCGATACGAGTTTCACCCCTCTTAATAGTACGGCTGTCAATCCTAAATGTGATCACACTCTCTACGTGTCTTGATCACCAAAACAAAATAACTCTTACAAATTATATCTTTGCCTTGAGCTTTTTGTTTTTCTCTTTCTTCTTTCCAAGTCGAAGCACTTGATCATCACCATGCCATCATCTTTATCATGCTATGATCTTTATTTGCTTCACCACTTGGAGTGTGCTACCTATCTTATGATCACTTGATAAACTAGGCTGGCTACAAAATAACTTATTCTATAGTCACTTTGAGTTACGATAATTATTATGTTAATTTACAAGACTATAGTAACTTCTTACTAAGTGGTTTACTATAATGTTATGGTAAATATCCCCATGTGTTATAGTAACCCAACTATCGTAAATATGTATTGACATTATCGTAAATTAGTATATAGAATTATCGTAAATGGAGGTGGCTACAGAATAACTTATTTTATAGCTGGCTACTGAATACTCTCACTCTCTCTCTCTCTCTCTCTATATATATATATATATATATATATATATACACGCGCGCGTAGTTGATGGCAAGAAACCTCACGAGTTAGCCGAAGTTGGTGGTGAAGCTGCTCGCAGATATGTTTGCAAAGGCGTTGTTGCTCATGTCGGAATTGGCGATGAAGCCCCTCGCCATAACTCGACGAAAGTCTCGAACAGTGGGTCGCCGAACTTTCAATAGCGAAGTAGGGAGCGAAAGGGAGAGCGAATGATACAATTCTTGGAGAGTGCCATGATGGGA
Source organism: Miscanthus lutarioriparius (assembly GCA_904845875.1). Taxonomy (NCBI): domain Eukaryota; kingdom Viridiplantae; phylum Streptophyta; class Magnoliopsida; order Poales; family Poaceae; genus Miscanthus; species Miscanthus lutarioriparius. The sequence goes on along the minus strand of CAJGYO010000003.1, from coordinate 14,930,980 downwards.
TGATTGCTTTGGTGGTGTTTTCTGGTCTCGGCTCAGGCAAGCGTTCCTGGTGTTGATTATTACCTTGTCATGTTTCGCCCTGTTCGGTTGGCTTCTAAGCCGTATTTTTTCGGCCAACGAACAATATTTTTCTCTCACAATAAATCAGCCAACAATACTTTCAGCCATGGCTTATCAGCCAAACGAACATGACATTTGATGGTAACCCCAGCCGTTTGTTACGTTTTGTTTGTAAGACTTGTTGCTTGTGTTCAAGGTCATTGCAAAATCAATGCAATGCCGATCCCACTTCAGTTTGGAACTGAGGAACTGCTGTGAAGCTAATAATAAAGTTTCGCTGGATCTTTAAGCATGTTTAGAAAATTGAGTAAATTGCATGCCTACATGGAAGCAAAACCCTAAAAGGGAAAATCCAGTGAGCTGAGTCTGAGGCCTTGCACGCATGCTGGCGGCCTTGCACGCGGACACTGGACAGTGGACACTCCCCCTCACGAGGCGCAACACTTCCAATGCCAGTAAACTCCCAAGAGCAATGGATGCAAAGTACTTAGGTTTTACAACAAATTTTAGAGAAATACTGTGGTTTTACAAAATACTTAGGTTTTCAAAGGCTACTTGGTGTTTGGATACAACAAATTTTGTAGCTCTAAAACAAGGGTTTTGTTAAAATCTTTTTCTAAACCACATAGGTTTTTGCCTTTTTAGCTTACATAAAATCATAGTTGATACAACAATTTTTGAAAACTGGGTCACCCGAACAGGTCCGTTGCTTTATAAAAGCAGGGTTACGTTCTAAAAAATATATATAAGATGATTATATTAGAGGGTGTACGGGAGCCCGTAGGGATGAACTAGACATTTAGTAGGCAATAATAGAAATAAACAAAAGAGATGGAGAAGATAATGGGAAGCTAATTCTTAATTATACAATATGATTTTAAAGATTAATATGGAGAGGACAAAAAAAGACAAATAGAAAGTGAGAAACCATGAAACGTGATCAAAACCCCTCCACGTTGAGACTTTGGGTTTCGGACTGACTACACATCTCTGGAAGATTTTTTTGTTTGTTGTCTTCCACTTTTTCAGCCAATTAAAACTTGCCACGTAACATGTCACACATAAAAAACAAAACAACAAAAATACACCACATATATGTGCCACAACAGCTTTTGGAAGATTTTGATGTTTGTTATCTTCCACTTTCAGATAAGAAAAATGTGCCACGACAATAAATAGAAAAACAAAAATACAGCACACATATACGGCACACAGATATGGCACAGCTACATCACACAGATACATCAAATGTGCCACGACAATAGATAAAAAAAAGCAAAAATGCAGCACACATATACGGCACAGCTACAGATACGGCACACGGATACGGCACAGCGACAGCACAGATACAGCACACAACACACAGAGAAAATCAAAATCTGGAATGAAGAAATAAAAAAAATGTACAGCACGTACGCAGATGTTCATCAAACAAGCCGAACAGTGTTTTTCTCTCACAACAAATCAGCCGGAACAGTATTTTTCAGCCAAGTTTCAGACCAGCGAACGAGGCCAAAATATCAAAACAGAAATGAAAAAAAGGGAACAAACCAATAGAAACAACTCAGAAAGTACAACATATATATATAATACTTCACGGACAAGAATGAAACGGAAAGCTCCGCAAAACAAACCAAATCTCGCGTTTCCTTGGATGGCGGCGGCAGTGACGGCGTAGAAGACTGGGTACAAAGATGAAGACCAAAGGAAGAGCAAGACCAAACATCAAAGCAAGTCCAACATCAGAAAAAGAAAATCAGCAGGATGCACCGGAGGTAACCCAGTCAACCCAAAAGGACCTTCATCTTCAAAAAAAAATTATGCGGAAATTTGCATCTGCTTCTACTACAAACCAATTTACATGCAATAGAATTAGAAGAAGCCTGCAACGTTTTCTCTAAAATGTGCATAAGGATCCAATCAATCTATCGAAATATGCATCTCCTTGTGTGATCTGCAAGTCTGCAAAAAGCCAATGTGGGAACTAGTAGCAGAAAAGAGAATTTTGATTTACCTGCTTTTTCCTGCTCTGTTCTTGCCTTCTTTTTTAAGGTAAATCAATCTATTGCTGCTTTACAAAACATACACCTACAGTATACTATGCATGTTGACAATGTGCCTAATCTTGCTACATGATCTACATCGACAACCTCATTACCAAATCTCTGCCATCTCCAAAGAACCGAACCAACATACAGACGTAACAGTTCACCTAAAACTCTGCTTCTCCAGACCTGAACCAATGACACCTGCATTCATTGTTTGTAATATATGAAATAGGCATTTGAGAAAGTAAGAAGCAGCAGAACATAGCACATTCATTTCGGACTAGCGCAATAGCTAATTTTTTTCTTTTTCATTATATAAATTCAAAACCACATATCATTCCATGCTCATGTACCGGAAAAGTTAGAAAGCTGCTCCTTGGTCAAATCACCAGTTATGGTAGAGATGATGAAAGCATTGTTAAGCTCCTGTAGCTTTGGAACACAAGCTTCAGCACGGTTTTGCCCAACATCCTTCTCTGAGAGGAAGAAGTTGCTTGACAAGTCCCATAGCTCGACTTTGCCATCATCATGCAAAGATTACAGACTTAACACCAGCAACGATAAAAGGTTTTTTGTTGTAGAAATTGAGTGCTCATAAGCAAATCATGTATAAAAAAAAAAAAGAACAAAAGATAAAATCTGAATTCTCATAAGCAATTTAAAATTGACAAGCATGATATACTGAACGCTAAACATCGAAACAGTGAAAAAGAACTGACACACTAGGGCAAACATGTTTTGCTTTTAGAGAGCAAACAGTGACTAAAAGCATTACATCATAAAATCTAATTTTAGAGAGCAAACAGTGCTTAGCTACCATTGGACGATAAAACTTGGTGAATCCTTTGGCAAGTGACACAGGAGATCTAAACTGACCAGCAACCAGGATACATACAAGACTGACTGACGGTATAGTAGCAGCAGCAGGTGCACACGCAGGCAAGCTCAAGGGTGCTGAATCAGGATGCTTCAACTAGCCTACCACAATATCACTCCCTTTTCAGTTTTCAGTCTACTTCAGGCACACTAGACTTTATATTTACCATTTGCCACCACCAAACCCAACAAAAGGTTCCTCTTCCTGCGCCTTTCGCGCGGGCGCATGAATACATTAAGGCTATATACTATTATAGTACAGACTACCAAAGCTGATGTAGTGAGCCAATGCTTCAAAACCAGATGAATAGTTTATGGTTCAGTATACATACATGATGAAAAGTGACTGAATAGTTTCCGGTTTGCAAAAAAATGGATGAATAGTATCAACAGAGAAGTAAAAATTGGTAGCTTCAAAAATTATGCTACTAAGACCCTACCCAAACACTACTGAAAAGTGGATTCTCATAGCATTTCAAATCTAACATCCCATTTCCCATCCATATGACCATTCAACGTTCAACTGTTTTATCTAAGCTGCAAATAAGCCACCTGCAGTCAAATAACAATAGTTTTGAAAGATAACGACAAGACACAAAAATAACCTCTTCTCTCTCTCTCTCTCTCATGTTTAGGTTTAGCCCCAAATCAGTAACATCAGACCAAAATGTGCTATTTTTTAGAGTATACTGCTTCCAAGTATTTCAGCAAGATAGATAGCCACAACAAAATGGAATGCTTTGCTACAACAACAAACTAGGATGCACCTTCCTCTTATCCACTATTCCTACAAGCAATGCAGGCGAGACGGAAACAGAAGAGAGAGCAGGGAGCCAGGAGTGGAACTCCCACCATGGTCATTCCATTTTCATGGCCAGGCGGCAAGCAACAAAGCAAATTCTGAATGTGTTTTATGGAGTAACAATCAAATCAATCCAAAGAGGAGGACATGCGGGAACCAACCAATCAAGCAATGGAAAGAATAAGAGTATACTCCTATGTTGATAAGTACTGTATTAAGAGGACATGCCGGGCAGGGCTGGAATCCATCTCCCTCCCCTTAACTTTACAACAAATTCCATAGCTCTATTACTTGTAAACGGCACGGCAGCAGCGGTAGCGGCAGTGGGCAGTCGGGCGGATCCGGCGCCTCCGTAGAGCGCGCGGCAGTGGGACTCGGCGGAGGCGGATGCCCCCAGGTCCAGGGACTCCTCACCCTCGGCGAGGCACTCGGCCACCGTGCCGCGGCACTCCCTCCAGGTCCAGGTCCAGCCAAACTTGCCGACGAGCTTGCCCCGACCAAGCCCGCAACCAAACGCCGCCACTGACGCAACCGCAGAACATATTCGAAATTTCGAACAAACCAAAAGAGAATAGAACGGCACCGTGGGGGATGCCGCTGCCGACGCCGGATCCGACAAAGCCGCCGCCGCCTCCTCCTCCAACAACACAGCACCGCCTCCTCCTCAGATAACGCCGCCGCAGCCGCTACCTCGGTCAACGCTGTCGCCGGTGCCTCGGGAAAAACGCCGGCTCCGCCGCCTGAGACAACGCCGCCGTCGCCGACTACGACAACGCATCGACCGCCGCCGCCTGAGACAACGCCGCAGCCGCGGCCTCAAACAACGCCACGGCCAACAACGAGAACACGCGGCCACCGCCCGCTGAAGACAATGCCGCGGCCAAAATGAGAGCAACGATCCACAAAAACAGAAAACGGTGAGAATGTAGAAAGACACAGCACGAATCTCGACATACATCTGGACCATAGAAAAGTGGAAGAAAACAACACAAAAAAATATGCTAGCAGATATTTAGAAATTCCGTTTCACGAAACGTGGTCAAAACCCTCCACGACGAGACTTTGGGCCGTGCCGGCACGTAGCTCAAGAGGAGCCCAGGAGGAACCGAGCCAGTTCGAACCGGATTGCAGCTTACTGGTTGGGAATCGACGCTAGAGGGCCACCACCGCCTCGACGGCGACGGCAGCAACGGCCACCATTCCCTTCCAATCTCCCGCACACCATGGCGTCGTGCGTGGCCGCGATGGCGCTCGCCGGCGCCCGACCTGCGTCTCACGCCCCTGGCCCCGTGGCGGCCAGCTACAGTGGCCACGCGCAGCTTAGCTTCCATCGCCGCGGCGCTCGCGCTCGGGTCATCCGCGCCTCCCACAGCCGCCCACACCATCCCTCTTTTGCGCGTGAGGTGGGCATGTCACCTAGCTCCCGAGTTTGCAGCGTTTATTGCCTTACTGGCACGGTGGGTTTCATGTAGGACGAGGGGGTTCTGGAGTGGCTGACGGGCGCGGCCGCGGCGCTCGCCATCGTAGCCCAGATTTCCGTGTCGCTGCCGGCGAACGCGGTGCTTTACTCGCCTGACACGAAGGTGCCGAGGACCGGGGAGCTGGCCCTGAGGAGGGCGATCCCCGCTAACCCGAACATGAAGGCTATACAGGTTTACCTGCTCCTCAGGATTTGCATGTAGGTTTGCTTATTCGATTCTTCCGTCTGAGCGTTGCCTTACATTGCTGCATTTGGCAGGAATCGCTGGAGGATATTTCCTACTTGTTGAGGATACCGCAGAGGAAGCCATACGGTTCCATGGAGGGCGATGTGAAGAAGTCCATCAAAGTAAATTGTCTGTCTCCATGGCATGTTATTTTTTCTGGTTGCTCTTCAGAGTTCAGAGTAACTAATTCCTGGAGCTATCCAGACTGATGGCACATGCTTGATCTGGGCATTGTCCTTTTGCAGTGCACTTGCCAGTTCCACTTGATAGGATTGCACTTCATACATATACCACTCTGTGCTCTTGTGCAGATAGCAATGGACAACAAGGAGGCGATCCTGGGAAGCATTCCTGCAGAGCATAAGGAGGAGGGTGCCAAGCTATATACTTCACTACTCGAAGAGAAGGTAACTAAAAAATGCTAATGGTGCAAAATGTAGTTCACCGAACAAACATGAACCCATTTTTTTACCTGTATTTAGCCATGATCTTTATTCTTGTTGCATCATAGCTGAGCTATTTCACATCATCTGCAGGGTGGTTTTCAGACTCTCTTGAAATATATTAAGGAGAATGACCCTGACAAACTTTCTATAGCACTTGCTTCGTCACTTGATATTGTTGCTGAATTGGAGCTGTTACAGGTACCTCAGTGAACCCATAGACTGTTTGATAGAATTTAGACAATGCTTAGAACAAGGAATTCGGTTCCAGTGACCATTCTGATAACTTGAAACGTTATTTCCCCCCTTTGAATAGGCTCCTGGTCTGTCCTTTCTCCTGCCCCAACAGTACTTAGAATATCCAAGGTGACACTTGATTTTCTCTTAAGCTCTAAATTCTATTTCTGTCATGCTTGCAATTTTTTTCATAATTGTTTTTCTCGTTCCAACTAAACTAGCACAGGTTCTGGATCATAACTTAGCTGAATGTAGTTGTTATGGAATTCGATCATGCAGGACATAGTTATATACATATGTTCAGTGCAGGGGTTAAGCATGAGACTACCAACTGCTTGAGCTGCTTGATGTTAGTGATAAGGGATCAAGGCTGCCCTATAGAAATTTAATTTGAAATTCACATGTGCATTGCAAAACCTCATCTAATTCTATATTGCAGTGCTCAATGATAATAACAACATCAATTTACCACTATTTTCACACTGCTCTGATATCAAGTCTGCTAGTGCAAAACACTTGCTAATTATTTTTTAACCATGTCCATTGAGCTTAGATTGTCTGTGAATTGCTAAAATTTTTGTTGCCGTCATATAGGATTTGAATGGTTGAAGTTCAGTTAGTGGTTGGTAGAATGGGTGACAACATCGTTCCTTTTGAATTTCTCAGTATCAGTGTCAAATCCTTATCACAGTTAATTTTGAGTACTTTAAGAATAAACTGCACAACATGTTTCACAAAAAATGTAGATGTAGGATCCAATGTCAATTGAAATGTTCAGCTTCTGGGGGTGTTTGCGAAATTTGAGCATGCAGTTCTACAATGTCTGACAAACGATTTTTTATGAAATTTAGTTTAAACAGCTTGCTATTAATAGGCTAACAGGAAGAGGAGTTGTTGAATTCACAGTTGAAAAAGGTGATGGTTCAACATTCTTTCCAACTGGTGGCGGTGAACCGAAAAGTGTTGCTACGATTCAGGTAGATAACAGTAGCATCATAAAGTTGTAGTCCATGGAAAGCTATTAATCTGCAGTTTTAACTCGAGACATTTCTAGCATTTTTTTCCCCAAACCGTCTGTTCTGAGAATAATCTGTTGTACTTTTGTTAGTGCTGTAATGGATCTAATAGTTGTGCATAAACTTCACTCTTCTGATGCTAGTTAATTATAAGACCTATAGACATAGTATTTGCTGCTACGATTTGTCATGACATCTGGAGAATTATGATGGGTGCTGGTTGTTTACTAATGTAGGTCATTATTGATGGGTACTCTGCCCCACTGACTGCTGGAAACTTTGCAAAATTGGTAAGGTAGCTTGACTCTGACCCCATCTTATTGTTTGCTCCTGGTTGTTTTGGGGAAATTTCCAAATTGTAAACTTTTATTCTCACTCCTTTCTTGGAACAATAATGTACTTACTTTGACTTGACCACTATAAAACACAAAAGTACTAACTTTGTCAAGCAAAAATGATATTAGCAGATGAAGATCTCTTCAGTAACTTTTAGTAGCAAATGTTTAGAAAAAAAAAACAAAAGACTGTATTAAAGACGATGTCCAAAACAGCAGGTAAAAGAATGGCAGGTGTGAACAAAAAAATCTCTTTATTGAAGAGGGATTTTCCAGAATCTTACTGTAACGTATTTACAATTCTTGAAGTTTTACTTTACGAGTTCTTTGTTCTTATTACCAGTTCTCATTCAATGTAGCAACCTTCCTTCAGGTCTTGGATGGGGCATATGACGGGGTAACACTTAAATGTGCAAGCCAGGCAATTATTGCTGATAATGAGACTGGAAAAAACGGGTATACTGTTCCATTAGAGGTCAAGCCAGCAGGACAATTCGAACCATTGTACAGAACTCCACTAAGCATTCAGGTCAGTCACTCTCCTAGACTGGTTTAGTGGCGATGGAAGTTTAAGCATATATCTCTGTTCTTTAGGTGAAGGTCTCCTCAGCTGTAATTCATTTCTTTTGCTTCATCCATTCTAGGATGGAGAATTGCCAGTCCTGCCGATGTCGGTGTATGGTGCTGTTGCCATGGCACATAGTGTGGATTCAGATGAATACTCCTCACCAACACAGTTCTTTTTCTATCTTTATGACAAGAGAAACGTGGGTAACAAAATGGCTAGAATTACATATTTTTACAATCCAATTTAAAGATCAAATTTGAGTGTACTTTGTTGAATAGTGTACCTACTTTAAACCATATTTGCTTTTCTTTAAACATAAAGCTGAATATAAGTATTCAGATAACAGACCAGACTCTGCCAGGTCATACAAAAGGTTTGAATGCCCAATCTAGTAATATAATAAGTAACAAGTCGCTTCTCCAGCCTGTAATAATCTGTAGAAGCATGGATTGTGTATAGATATGTGAGTTAATTTGTTTCTCTTTCTTTTCTGTAGTCTGGCTTAGGAGGAATATCGTTTGATGAGGGACAATTTTCAGTTTTCGGGTAAGTCGTGACTGATTTCATTATGTGAACATTGAGTAGCAAAATTGATCTATTCCATTGTGAATAAGGACGCTGTAAGAAATTTTATGCTTATATCCAAACAATTGCAGGTATACCACGGATGGAAGAGATGTTCTGTCCCAGATTAAGACCGGAGATAAAATTCGTTCTGCCAAGCTTGTACAGGGCAGAGAACGCCTTGTGCTGCCATCAACAGCCCCCGAAGAGAGCTGATATTATCGACCCCAAGCATTTGCAGCATTCTTTTACACTGATCAGGCAACCAACATTTTGTATATCCAAGCCACTAAACCTGACCAGACAGTTTATAGTCAAATATGGAGTATATATAGCATATATAAGAATCGTTGTACATGAAACCATTTTTCTTGTGTAATAGTCGATACATCGGAATCTGAACAGCCTGGAATGCTTATTCGACAGGTATGTCACGGTGCCAGGGAGTTGCCGGCGGTGTGCATCCCTCGTTGAGCCAGGCCAGGATGTCGCCACGGACACGCTCGATGTTCTCATCCGGTTCCCCAAATAGCAAGGAGTGGAGCATCCCGTCGTATATCTTGATACTCTTGTCCTTGCTGGAGGCGGCGGCGTACAGGGCGCGGCTGACTTCCGGGTCGGTAACCTCGTCGGCACTGCCGTGCACGACAAGGAACGGGATGCTGACCTCGCCGAGGCGCTTGGCCAGCTCGTCGGTGGCACGCAACAGCTCGACGACGGTGCCGAGCCTGGGGCGGCCGTTGTAGCGCACAGGGTTGCGCGCTGCAATGATGCGCTTGGCGGGCACCTTGACGGACTTCTCGATGAGGTCGGCGGTGGGCACGATGGCGGCCGTCGGCGCGAACCATGCGACGAAGGTGAGGATCTCCGGCAGCGACCACGGCGGGCGGATCCGGTCGGAGATCCTGCACATGGGCGCGACGCCGCCCCCGCCCACTCCTCCGGCCGCGTGGGGAGGTGGACGAGCAGGCAGATGTCGTTGCCGTAGCCATTTTTTCTTGAATACGCATGAGTGTGCGTACCTCTCGTGCGTATCATTGTAGCAGAACAAAGAGTTTATAATACGATATAAGAGTTTCGCTTCTAGCTGTTAGTTTTTGTGCACGCTATATTATGAAATAAAATGTCCTAGACCTGCGCCAACGCACGTAGTTGAATCCGGTGGTTGGCTTCAGCCTTATGATGTGCAGTAGGTCGTCGTCGGTCCATGTCGACTCTCGAAAACACCTTTCGTTCCGTTCCTTTCCTTCCATAGTTGCGTTCCGTTCCTCCCGGTCGTTGCCGTAGCCGTGGACCATGAAGACGAGCGCCCTGGGCCGCTCGGGTGCGCGGGGCCTCCACGAGCGCGTGAAGAGCCGCCGGGCGCCCGCGTCGGGCGTGGTGAAGTAGGAGGGCTCGCCCTGCGCGCCGTGCGCCGCGTAGAACCCCGCCTCCGTGGCCGGGTGCTCGCCCCAGAAGTGGACGGCCGGCGCCGGCGCGTCCCCGTCCGCCTGCATGGTGGGGTCAGAGTTTGGTCCCGGACGTTGGCGTGGGGGGGTTGGTGTGCGGTGTGTGTGGATGGGGAAGCAGGGAACTACTGGTGGTGGCCGGCGAGTGGGGGAGTCGCTGGTCGCTGCTATGCTGCCAGCTGCGTCGCGGCAGGGGAAGGGCCTCTTAAATGGAACAAATTTGGATGCGGGACGGGAAATCGCTCGATTGATTTGAAAGTGACTTAGAGATTTTGCATCAAGAAATGCCCGAAGGCGCTTTTTTAAAAACATTGAATCATCACGTAGTTTTATTTGAGGTAACCATCATAGTTATTTTGCCGTTTTTTAATCTTCTTTGATGTACAATTTTTTCAAGAAGAATTAAATATATGCTACAAGTTATAAACTTTAATCATCCTATTTAAATATTACATTGTCGGACCCCTGGCCAAAGGCCTATGAAATTCGAATACGCCCTACGTTTTGTCTGCACTGGTCTGAATCCAGTGGTCGGAAAAGCCTCGATGATGTGCAGAAGGTACGGTCGATGTCGACTCCCAGAAATCATCTTGGTTTTTCCTTATATAAAATTCCGTTCCTTTAATTGCCAAAAAAATATGATTTGATATGAAGAAGCGCCCTGGGCCGCTCGGGTTTTTTTTTTAAATGAAAGCCGCCGGGCGCCCGCGTCGGGCGTGGTGAAATAGAGGGCTCGCCCTCCGCGCCGTGCGCCGCGTAGAACTCCGCCTCCGTGGCCGGGTGCTCGCCCCAAAGTGGACGGCCGGCGCCGGCGCGTCCCCGTCCGCCTGCATGGTGGGGTCAGAGTTTGGTCCCGGACGTTGGCGCGCGCGGGGGGGTCGGTGTGCGGTGTGTGTAGATGGGGAAGCAGGGAACTACTGGTGGTGGACGGCGAGTGGGGGAGTCGCTGGTCGCTGCTATGCTGCCAGCTGCGTCGCGGCAGGGGAAGGGCAAGGGGGCGCTTGGAACTTTGGATGCGGGACGGGAAAAGTCTCTCGTTTGGGACTTTGGGGTAGGTGGAACGGCTCGTGCCGCGGGTCCACCCGCTCGTCCCTGCGCCGGTTATGCAAAATCCACACGGTATACTATTCGTTCATAGTTGGCACGGAACATTAGTAACTCGTGTACCGACATTAGGGCCAATATAAACCTTTTGAATTTTGATCTATGAAAAAAAATTGATTCTATGAATAGATAGAACAGATAGGAACCATGTCGCTCCATCGCCTGATTCTCAGTTTCTGCTTTGTTTTCTTTTGATGAAGGAGAACCTTGGCAGAATTTAGCAGACAACAAATTCCATTAAACGGAGCGTTTTCATATAGTGTGAAAATGGGTAGGTCCGAAGGTGACTGTAGCCGCAAATAAGAGCCCAATTAGCAATGGATGGCCGTATGAATAGATAATAGTGTAGCTACAAATAAGAGCCCAATTAGGAATTGAAGGACCTATCACCTATTCGTGGGCTGCAGCTGCACATGACACTAGTGCTGCTTATTGCTTAGGCCGCCTATCTCTCGGTTCAGTTTTCCTTACGCAGCACGCTATTACGGTGCATGTCGAAAAAATGAGCCCGCTGATTTGTTGTAAAAAGAGAAAAACATTGTTTGAAATAAAAAAAATAAGTTGAAAAGTATGAATTATAAGACAAACGAACATAGCCAAAAAGTTAACGAAATGACCAATTAGTACCATGTCCTCTAACACTAAAAAAACATAGTTGTTAAATTTAAAAAATAGAAAGATTTGAACCTGGTGTGGATAAGTTTCACTGCAATCGTAGCCATCATTGACACATGCATTAGTTGTCTGCCAGCCCAGGGCAGGTGCTACTGGTGCTGCAGCATCCCCTGAGCCCATGTATCTTTAAGCAATCCATCCATGTGTTTGCAACAAATCTAAGAACAACTATGGAATCAATTTTTTTTACTTCCTCTAATTCCTGAATACAACTTTTAGAGTTGCCTTAAGTCAATTTTTTTTAAATTTAACTATATTTTATTTTACTTTTAAAAAAGAATGTCAAAATTTATGACACTAAATTAGTATCATGAGATACACCACAATAATTTTTATAATATGATCATTTGGTGTCATATAGATATTTGTGTTCGTTTCTATAAATTCAGCAAAACATTAAAAAAGTTTTATTTAAGATAACCCTATAATTTAATTCATTTAGGAATTAGGAATGGAGGGAGTACATTTTAGCACCGACCTAGTTAGTAGTTAGGACATAGTTATTATTATCCATATGATCAAACATGTACTGTGCATGATCTCCATAGCCATGCTTTGGACGAAAATCTTAGCGTTGGTGGCAATTATTTCGGACGAACGGTATAGGACAGTCATGGCCGCAGTGGCGCACCCATCTTTTTTGCTCGCCCGACAGGTGGTCCGGTGGATCGGCAGGCACATCTACCTCTCGTATCTGATCCGATCCCCTCCGGCACTGGGGCCTAGTTCACAAAAAAGATGGGTGCGCCACTGATTAAAAGGACGGAGGTGAGTACAGGGCACGAACTTTGCCCCCAAATTAAGGTCACCAGAAGGCCAGAACAGGACGGTGGTGAGAGCACAGGGCACGTACTTTACAGTTACAGTGCTGCTTACCTGCTGAGCTTCATGCGTGCTGCTGTTACCCATCACCCTATTCGCTTCCTCGTATCTGGCTTATAAGTCATGGCTTATCAACCAACGAATAGTATTTTTTTTCTCACACCAAACCAACCAAGTACTTTCAGCCATAGTTTATAAGCCAAATCAATCCAAACGAACAGGGCGCGTAGTTTTGGTGCACCGCATCATGAACTGTTTCACGTAAAAGAAGCATGGCAATGCACAGTTGGACAGCGATAGATAATAATAACTACATCCAGCAAACTTTATTTGTAATAATAATAATAGTGACCGTGAAACAAGCTGCTAATAATAATAAGTACTCCCAAGTCCAGCTGGACCAAAGATCCTGATGCTTCCTACGCATCACGCGTGCACACTTCACTGGAGCACAAACTGCACAGAGACATGGGAACGGACCACACAAATACATGGGTGCATGCAGCAAGGCAAGCACGGATCACACAAATATATAGCAGAGTATTATTCAAAGGGCGGCGCGATCAAGACGACCGATCGAGCAAGAGCTAGCCACCTTCGGCGCGCGGGGGGTACGTGTTCAGGGAGTGGCCGCGCCTGGGAGGAAGGGGTTGGGGACCTCGAAGCCGGGGTTGGGCACCCAGGTGTCGTCGGCGCCGGGCATGAACTGCCCGTGGACGGCGGCGGGGATGCTGTGGTCCAGCCCGCCGATGTCCGGGATGTAGTGGCTGCCGATCTCGTAGCGCCCCAGCCCCGGGATCAGCACCGTCCCCTCCTGCAGCGTGTCCGGTCGCTTCACGTCCTCCGCCGCCGACACGGCGGACTGCTGCAGCGCGGGGACGGGGCGCGTCGCGGAGCACGCCACTGCCGCGGCCAGAACAACCATGAGGACGACCAGAGCTGACGATGACGACCTGGCCATGCCGACGATCTGCTGGCTGCTGCTGCTAGTGCTAGCTACCTGATCGCGACTATCGCTAGTCGATCGATCTACCGATCGTAGGTTGCTGACTTCCTGTTGCTTTCGTGGTGTGAGTGTGACACTGCCGGGTGACTCCGCGCCCGGGCTTACATATATAGGCCGAGCGGACGAGCGGGGGCACGATGACGTCAGGCGTGGAGCGAGAGCGATCGAGCGGGCGGCCGGGGCGGCAAAAGGCGGTGCGTTTAATTCGTGCCCGGCCGCCTCTTGGCACGCCTCACTCCCGGTCCCGGGCTAGGCGCCATGCGTTCGTTACGCTGCCACACTTTGCCAGCGGCGTTCGTTGGCCGTGCGCTCGAGCTGGGTCGATCGATTGGACCGGCGTTGGATGATTCCGTGCGTGTTAGTGGACGTGTAGGTCAGTCGTCGTCGGCGTGTTGTTGGCTACTTACCGTTCGACGGCGACGACGGATCCGCATCGACCGGGGCCCCGGCCTGGCCGCGCTCCCCTTCCGCTTCCGTGGCTATTGATTGGGATGTGGCAGTCACGCTCGCGCGGCCTAGTTTCCAACCACTCTACGCTGCTCTTTATTGTGGCGCTGGCGGCGACGGCGTCCATGGGGTGGCTACTTATTTCGGCCTGATGCCCAGGATTGAGGATTCCAATAATCTGCCGGCATACTAGCTAGCTGTACGCTGATTAGCGTACGTAGCTCCGCTGGTACTGACCATCACCCAGGCGCTCACACTGTCTAGCATTGATACAATCCAAACACAGAGATGATCAGATGGACGTCCACTCTTTCGGTTCGGTTCAGTCGTCTCATCAGGAAACATGATTACTGTTGTGCTGTACACTGTACTAGCCGCAGTGCCTGCTGCACCGAGGATTATCATTAGCTACGACACGCATGTAATATATGTAAGCTTCAAAACTGCCTTTTGGAGCAACTACCTGGACAGGACTGTCACTCTCTAATCTAGACACTCCACCGAGTCCAGCACGTGGTGGAACGGACTCCACCTAATTTTGGGGTCTCGGCAGTCAGCACTGATCACATATGATCGTCGAGCCGTGCAATGGTCAATCCATCGATCTAGCGACAACCATGCATGATCACCCGTCCTTGCGCACAAGAACCTCATGTATCTTTGCTCATACTTCTTACCGGTCAATATATATAACGACTTCTTTAGATATCTATGTATTCACCTCAATCATCCATGTTTAAATTTTATATCAAACCACTCTAACACACATAGATTGATATTGATACACGGGCATCAAACAAGTCCTAACAGTTTCTAACCCATGGGAGTAAATAGCTGCTCGATAATTCCAAGTGATGGCTTAAGGAAAAAAAAACAATTACATATAGCTATGACATTTAATTAAGAAGATATATGATCGACCTTTTCTCTGATCTGTAGTATAAATGAAATTGACACAATCTTATGCTAGTTCATTTGGTTGAGCTTTTGGTTTGAGGATAAAGTTAAATGGAACGAGGTGTGAGACCATCCATATTTGTGAAGATGGAACAAGCCAGTTTTTTTTTTTTTTTTTTTTTGAACTAAACGAGGGGAGAGTTTCCCCACCTTTCCATTCAAAAGCACACGCCCAAGTTAAGTAGGACGTGGAAAAGAGTTTGAGGTACAATCGCGGAGGTGAGCGTACCAGCCCAATTGAGCCGTTCCCTAGCTCGGGAGGAAGGCGCTACTATAAAGTTACAAGGTCATCACAGACCCTCGAAAGAACCAATGATTACAGAAATTTTCATTACGGAATACATACCCATTTCGATCCGTCCCAGATACGCCATAAGATAGTCGGGAAGATGAAAGGCAGAGTCGCTTCTAGATTTGCTTTGGAGTCATCCGCTTCCCATGCTTCATCATCCGTCATCATCTTCCACATCGCCCATGCCTATTCTCCCACCACAGCGCATCACTTTGAACACAACCGAAGAAAAGCGTGTCGTTTGTTCTAAGGGTGCCTAGCGCATGGACAGGGCAAAATTCGCCGTCGACGATGTGTTTTGCATGGAGGTTCACCTTTGTCGAGCCGGTCTTTGAAAGCTTAGGTTAACACCTTGACCTTGTTTGGTAGCCTTGCTGCATGCCTACCAAACACGCCCACCGTGGGCAAGTTGTCAGTGTGGTCACTGAAGAGTCGAGGGCTGCGAGGCATCGTTAAGCGGAGTAGGTGTGCCCTGCCTCACCATGCGAAGGCAAAAACCAGAAGTCCTGGCCGTCGCCGATGTTCATCTCCTGCAACAAAGAGAGCAGGCTGCCTAGCTGATGGCTGCATAAACATTAGTGAGTCGAGGACGCAGACGCAAATCAAAAAACCACTGGAAGACCTTACCGCACCGAGATGTTAGGCATAGTGGTGTGTGTGAACAAAGCATGATGGGTGGAGAGAGGGGGGCGGCAGGAAGCCAATGGTCGAACCAAAAGGAGGTTATGGCGCCATTGTTGACTTTGACGATGGTGATGGAGCGAAGGTGTTAAGCTCGTCATTGACAATGCGCCAGAGGAAGCTAGACGGCGCCATTGATCGGGGTATCGAAGGAGGAGAGCGCTTGCGTAGAAGCCAATCTTTCCGTTGGTTTGTTCTCCATCGAATAATTTGTTGACGAATTTCATCGCCAAGCACCGGTTCGAAGCTCCAGGTCTTTTATTCCCATTCAAATCACGCGGCGTTTTTGGGAGCTTGGACCGTGTCCCAAGCGACAAGGCATTTGGAACCGTGGCAGCTATCTTCTCCGATATAGAAGAAGGCACGACGTCTCTTGTCGATGGCCTTGAGGATCATTCTTAGGCACTGTTGATTGCGGACATGTAGTAGTGAAGGGAGTGCGCCGAAAATGTATGCAGAGGGTGAGAGGCGCCGTGGTGTTAAGAAGAAGAGGCTCGCCAAACTGATAAGTATTTGTCGCAAGAGGTGATAAAGGGAAGAACGCGTAAAAGCAGAGACTTTGTGAGGGGTAAGAGGTAGTCCAAGGTAGGTCCGAGGGAAGGTGGAGGTGGTGGTGCCAAAAGAGGTGGCAAGAGGCGGTGGCTTCGTCGTGGGGACGGCAATTGGTAAGAAGGTAGTTTTGTGGTAGTTGATGGCCAAGCCGGTAGCTTTCTCGAGCAACCGCAGGATGCGTTTGGTCGCAGAGATGGCGTTGGGGGTGCAACAAGATGAAAACAAAGGTGTCATCAGTTTGGAGGACGGGCACGGCTCATCGGGGAGGATGGGATGTCGAATATCCGCGGCAAGGTGATGGTTTTGGAGCATGCGCGGCGAAGAACATCGGCAACAATGATGAAAAGATACGGTGATAGGGGGTCCCCTCGCCGAGTCCACGGCGGCGATTAATCCGATTGCGGGAACAACATTAAGGAGGACGATGAGTTTTTCCAGTCGAAAGCGGGACGTTGATCCGTGCACACCATCTATCGAGAAGCCACGGCATTTCATGATCTTGGTCAAGCTGTCCCAGGCGACACAATCGAAGGCTTTGTGGAAATCTAGCTTCATGAGAACGGTAGGGCACCCTCTCCGGTAGCAGCAATTCAGTAGATCTGCTGCATAGACGAAGCTGTCCGCGATGCAGTTTTTTTTGTTTGGGTGATGGATCATGGATGCAGGGGTGTGGATGGGACGAGAATTCATTTATTTTTATTAGTCTTGTTCTAATCAACACTAATTAACAACAAATAAACTAATGATCCATAATCAACACTAATATTGACGCTAATCTTTCATAGTAATTACTACTAACTATAAATTGGACTAATTATCACTAATCAATAACTAATGATTAAGGTTAGCAAAGGTATGGCCTTGTCCAATCATTTTTTTGCTGTATATGCTCATTCAGTATCTAGCAAAATATTCTCTAGACATGATTCATCCCGTCTACACTGCCCATGAACCAACAAACAACTTCAAAAGCTAGACCGTGATCATCTCCCATCCAACTTCATCCAATTAACCGAACACAACCAACCAAAACTGGGGTTCACATATAAGGGCAGTACAGTTCCATCGACAGGGCAAAATCAAGAGAGAAGTAACACAGTTCTGCCGCCATCAGCAGGGACACATTTGTCAACAAAACTTACTGTGCAGCTTAGGTTAGCTCATGTGGCTTGTGGAATCCATGCTGCATGCCTACTCCGTGTTGCCTCTACCATGGGCAAGTTGGCAGTTGGTGCTGTACTGCGAGCTTCCCTGTCCAACGAAATCGTTGCATACAGAGTATAGGAGTACCTGCATGCATCTACCATGCGAAGGTCAAAAACCACCGGACCTGAATGCAGAACAGGTTGATTGCTGCTCCTGCAAGCAGACGTAGAGATTAATGGCGGCGTACTCACTACTGCATAAACTTTACTGGTGGCGGACGATTTGGATTTCCCGCGGCGGGCAAAGCCGTCCGCCGCGGCCTAGAGGCCACGGTAAATCGTGGCTTAACCGCGACGGGCGGTGTAACGTGCCCGCTGCGGTAAATATACTTTTACCACGGCGGACACGTTACACCGCCCGCCGCGGTAAATCGGTTAACCGCGGCGGGCACCTTTTGTGGCCCGCCGTGGTTATGTTGATTAGCCGTGGCGGGCTTTATTATTTGCCCGTCTCGGTAAATTATTTTCTGAATTAAAAAATACAGCAGGCATATAAATTCAAATAAAATATAATAGGCATATAAATTCAAATTCAAATTCAAATTCAAATCACATCCAGATTTCACAGATTAAACGTAAAAAGTATGCAGACATTACACATGAGATAATATACATATATATATATACATTCACTTAGTCGTTCTTGTCATCGTTAATTCATTACATTTACATATTAAAGTCGTTATACATGCGCTAAGGTGTAATCCTGCGGACGCATCATCGTGGGCCATTTCCTCAGCCTCTCGTACTCCGGTAACATCGCTAGCGGGTTGTTCTCATGGAAGAACGTGCCCCCTTCAAGCACGCATTTGTCTAAGACAAACTTACATATGTCCGCCTTTATCTGCTTGAAGCTGTGTTGGATGCTCTACATGTCTTTCGACCAGTTCAATCCATTCTTGAGCACCCTCCAACTGCTGCTGTACTGCTTGCACACCCTTAGGAACTCACAGGCATAGAAGCCACAGGTTTGTGATCCTACCGGTTGTTTGGCACACTGCATGATCGATACGCAAGTATTACAATACAGGCATTAGAACGCATATGAACGGAAAGCACAATTAAACCTTTCAAATACTTACCGGAAAGTTGCGTCTGATTTTGATACGGTTCTTATGCTTAGCCTTAAAATTCTCTGTTCTTCGATCATAGCATTCAGGATCCTTCACGTACTCCTTATAAGCGCTATATACGAAATGTACTAGTATTAGATAGGGTATTAGAACGCATATGAGAAGACAGTTCAGTCACTTACACTTTGAGGCAATCTTCAAAGGCCTTGTACCCTTTTAAGTTTGGTAGTGTCAACGAATCAAATACTGTGAGCCCCGCCATCCCGAGGATAGATGATAAATGCAACCCCAGTGACCCTCGAGGCCTTGGCTGCGCCATTGAAACAAAATACGAGTTCTGACGAGAAATAATAATTCTAGCTAGCTACCCACTTATCTCTCTGAGCATGTCTTGACTTACCCAAAGTGGTAGGCAGCTAGGATACACCCATGTCCCCCGATCTTCTTCATTGCTCCTAGTATGTACCTTGAAATGTTCAACTTCTCATTGTCCATCAGTTTCTTCATGTGCGCCTCTCTCTGTCGCTTGGTCAAGTCTTTCATGGTTGGATGATTGTCATCTAGGTGGTAACCAATGATGATTCTTTGAGCAATATGCACTGGAGATAGATAGATAACATCAAGTTTTAGTTCCTTGGATATATAGGCCATCAACCTGCAAGGACAAGCCATCATGGCATATATAAGTAGTCTTGACCGATTTAAAGGCGGGTGATATGTGAAACTCGCAATTCATCACTTACATAGAGAACAAGGTGACTTGGGCGATGTCAAGGTCTTGTTCATGATGAGTAGTCTGTATATGTCGTGGAAGTCTCACGGGGAGTTCTACATCGTTGTCGGGCAAGTGGAAGTACTCCGCCACAACCTTGACTAGAAAACCATGCGAGCCAGCTTTTGCCGCTTCCATGTACCGCAGAGATGAAACCTCCTTGTCTCCCACCTTTCCTCGTCGACGAAGTTGGGCCTTGGTTATTATGAACTTCTCATGCTCGTAATGGCCAAGGCGATCATCCGATTCAGAAATAGATGGAAAGGTGATCTCGGCCAGGATAGAAATGTTAGTACCATATTATGGCAAAGAAAAGTTATTAGCAAATTATGCTCGCCGCTACCATACCTTTTCGAACTCAAGTGAGTATGTGAGCTGCCCTTGGTCGCCTTTAGTCTTCGCCGCCGTGGTGGAGGGGCGGTGGCTTGTGCTCGCAATGGCAGTGGCGGTGTCTTTGCCCCCAGTTCCTCCGTGCCTGCCCCGGTCCTTTGCTCATGCCCTTAGGACAATTTGCCGGGAGGTGGAGGTGGACTTGTTGTTGGAGGAGGAGAATGAGGGTGAGGGCTTGTGCCTCCCGGTGCTTTGCTCGTGCCCTTAGGCGGAATTGCCGGGAGGTGGAGGTGGAGGTGGACTTGTTGTTGGAGGAGGAGAACGAGGGTGAGGGCTTGTGCCTCGGGGTGAGTTCCTTCCCTTGTCATCCCCGCCATTGCCTTCGTCATCATGTCGCCGTGATCCGGATCATCGGGGGACAAGATCCGACAGCGGATGGTTGTGATCTTTGGTGTTGCCATCGGGCGTAGAAGTCGGCGTCGAGAGAATGATCTCTATGTCGCCCTTGTTCCATAGGACTTCGGAACCCAAGGCGGCTCAAGGATCGTTACCCTTACGCATTTGGATATTCCATTTCAAATTCTTCAGATTCGTCGCATACCATGTAAGTATCACAATGTAAGCATAGTTGGCGGGGATCCGGTCTTGGTTAAAATCTTTGATATCTTCTTTGGGGTGCATGTAACCCTCACCCACGGTCAACTTTTTTCGCCCACCGAGCGGGATCGTGAGTCGGACGCGCATGGGTTCCCGGATGGCGTCGACGGGGTGCCTTGGGCGATCCTCGATCATCGGCGATGGGCGCCCTTGTGTTCGCCCTTGTGGAACTTGAGGCACAGCCACGCCAGACTGGCGAAGCATCTCGACCTCATCGACACCATATCTAGGTCATTGCTCGTGAAGGCTTTTTTTATGGACCCGGTGATCATTTTTCGCCACGCCTTGATCATAGCCCTTCGAAAAGATGCCCTCCTTGTACCTCTGCCTTTGACCGGTATGTGGCGAAGATCGGATTGCCATGACTCCACCGAGTTCCGGCTCATCTTCGACGACATGCCACAGAGCGGCCCACGGTGCTTGGGGTTCCCAGCCTTGAGGTCGAGCAAGTCTCGGCCCCCGCAAACCTCGAAGCTATCCTTGGATTTAGTGGCCTCGATGATGACCCTCTCCACCTCCTCGAACTTGGGCTCATTGAACTTGCTCGCGCCCTCCTTGAGCTTCTTCGGCTTGCGGGCATAGATGAAGTCCTTAGACCCCAAGTCTACACCGTCGTACGGATCGGGAAGCCCGGCGGCAGCTCTAGCCCTTTCTTCCTCCCACCACTAGGGCCTCTTACCAGCAAACCTAGTCATGCCCAAGTGGTGGGGGTGTAGGTTCTTTTTCACGAGTGCGCTGAACTTGGCGCTCTTTGCCTTTGCTTCTTTTGTTGTTCTTTGTTTGCAGAACTCTTCCCAGTGATGTTCCTTCACCATAGTGTATTTGACACATGGTGACTTGCCTAGCTTCAGGTAGTACTTGGTCAGCATGGACTTGAAGTTTCTAAAGGCTCTTCCTGCCACGTGCATGACCCACTCCCTGCACTTGTTCAGATCGGCATCCTCGGGATAATGGAAGCTCCTCGTCACCTCACCCCATATATGTGTCTTGTAGTCGACCGGGACATTGTTCCACTCCTCCCAAGTGATCTCCACCTTGTCCTTGACTATACATGCCACCTGGTTGCTGAACTTGGCAAGGACCGTGGGTGGTGACAACGGGTTTCCCTCTGGTCCCACCTCATGGATCACATGGACTTTGCCGTGGATTTCCCTCTGGTGCCTCCCGTGTTCCCCCCTTCTCAGCTTTGTCCTCTGACCCCTAGACTTGCTTGAAGTGGTTGGAGATGGAGCGGGGGGTTCTTTGTCCCTGACTTGTTCCTCCTCGAAATTTAATTCTCGAGGCACCACCGGCATCTGTTCAGGGTTTGGAGACCGCGCACTTTCAACTTCGTCGTCCCTCGGTTGGTAGGTCGGATCAAATTCGTCCTATGTACAATGTTTCTTTGTTGGCCTCGGGGTCACGGACACGTGGCTCTCGAGGCTAGTTGATGATGATGCACTAGGGGTAGGGTCGCGCCATTCGCTTATCGGTTCCTCCGCCATTGGAAAGCTACAATGAATACATATTTTAGTTGTATAGACACAGTTATAGAGTAGTAAAGTAGAGTAGTATTAGAGTAGTAAAGTAGAGTAGTACTAGAGTAGTAAAGTAGTAGTAGTTGGCTCAGATTTGTCCCATAGTCATCACATCGCTTTTAAACTGGTTGCTTGTATCTGGTATACAAGCCATCCTAGTTTAGCGGGGGCACTCGATCATCATCGCCGCTGCCTCAGCATAAAAGGGTTCACATCATTGCATATGCCCTTTGCCTCAACTTAGAAGTGTGAAAAGAATCATCATTGCAAATACCAAACAAAAACCATCAAGATAGTTTCAAAATTCGCCCCAAAGGGCTAAGTCCTTCGACCATCAAGATAGAGTAGAAGACTAGAGGAGGTGAGAGTAGAGTAGAGTAGAGTAAGAGGAGTAGAGTAAGAGAGCATGACAGCTCAAAAGTTTGTTTGGCAACATAGGCAGCAATAAACCCCATCACAAACTCAATCAAATTTAGTCAATAAGAGCAAGAGTAGTAGAGGAACTGCTCAATTTAGCAAAACAAGAGCATAGTAGAGAGTAGACAGAGAGGAGGAGGGAGTAGAGAGTAGGCGGAGAGGAGGAGGGAGTAGTAGTAGGCGGTAGTAGTAGTATACAACACAGTAGTATAGCAAAGAGTATAGAGTAGTATAGGAGGACAGAGGTAGCGCAGACAGTATAGGAATAGATTAAGTAGAGAAATAGGTAGCACCACCACCAAAATTATATCAAATTTGGCAAAATTGCAGCAGAGTGGCTAATTCATCTCAAAATTCTCACAACTTTAGCATGTGATGGGTTTAAAGGCAAGGTGCATCATAAGCAAAGTGCCATATGCTCGTAATTTTGTCACAAATTTCTTTGGCATCATAGGCATAAAGAAAAAGAATTGAATTCAAATGCTACGGTTCAACAAAAGCATCATAGATCAGTAGTATAGCAGTTCAAAATTCACCAAGTGTAGTTTATCCTGTACAATTTTCAACCGTCCATTCCAAAAGGAGTTTACTATATCATGTACAATTTTGGCCATATCAATATTCAAATATAAATGAATTATAGAAGATGTAATGTAGGTACACACATCGAGTCAAGTTTATGAATTATCGACATTATAAAATCGGTCTAAGCTGTGCCACTAGAAAAAACACAATGTGAGATTGTTTATTTTCACTACGAAAACATGATATTCCATATGCTTATACCCCTTGTTCACAAAGAAGTCATCTCAAAATTAAGTATAGGAATAGATGAAGTAGAGAAAGTAGTAGGCGTAGTAGTAGTATACTACTAGAAATTGCAGAGAGTGACCAATTCGATGTTGTTGGAGACAACCCGGTATAAATAGGTCACAAATTCCAGCTAAATATGGAAACATTTCACTCAACCTGTTGGAGATAAGCCTATAAAGGGATTGTTACAAGAAAAAAAAGACAAATGCAAGGTAAGTTTTCGAGGTAAATATGCGCGATATTGAAAATTCCTATCCACACAATTACGTGACTACATATTCAAAGTTGCTTGGCATAATGAGCATATAATTTATAATTAAGCACAGAAACTTGGCACTCTAAGAGCTCTATGAAATGCAGACCCTAACTAAAAGCGCCTTAAACACTAAGTTAACGAGAAGAATTAGAAGACTCCTCATCATACCTTTGAAGGAAAGGCAGGTTTGCATTTTCATGAGATGTAACAACGTAGTGGAACCTAGAGAAAGCTAGGATAGCCCAAATGTGAATCTCTAATTACATTTCAGATGGGGAAAATATAGCAGTTACTACAAGAATAAAATTTGAGCTTTGGAGACAGCTAGCATTGTAATTATAGAACCAAGGTACTACGTAGTTCTTACCTCGGCCTAGGCGCGCAAAGCAGTTCCAAGTGAGGAGGTAGCGGCTAGAGAGCCGTCTCCTGTGCTCGAGGACGGGCCCGGCGTGTGGATAAGGTGACTGGGGGAGGAGGACGGAGACAGTGACCGTGGGGAGGAGGGCAGGGGCCGGCGTGTGGATGGTGATCGCGGAGGAGCTCGGTGGTGGTGGCGCTAGGGTTCGTGGACGGGGTCTAGCGCTGGAGGAGCTCAATGGAGCTGGAGCAAGGGTTCGAGAGAGAGGGAACAAGGCAAGGGGCACGGGCACGGGGAGGGAGGGGGGGGAGGGGCGCGGCGGTGGCATGGAGGAGCTCGGTGGCCGGCGCTAGGGTTCGGGGACAGGGCCCAGCCATGGAGGAGTTTCGGCCGGGCGGAGTAAGGGTTCCGGGAGAGGAGGACGGGGTGGGGGTCATATATATAATATCGATTAACCGTGGCGGTCAATATAATTCGCCTTGTGAGTAAATATTGATCGCAGCGGTGAAATGAAATGCCCTAGGCACTTACACACGCCCGCCGCTATTAATCTATTACCGCATGGCATGCGGCGTACAGCATGCCCGCCCACAGTTATCTTCTTGCACTAATTTGCCTCTGCCTATATTAAGCACTAGTTAATTGATCAAGCCACTGGGTGAAAAAATAGATAAAAAGATTTCAACATCTTTGGATGTGTATTAACTACATTATTGGTTGAATAAAAAAACTGCATTATAGTCCACTGTTCTTTGGATCTCAGATCTTCACAGGCATACCAAGAATTGAGCCTCTTGCTTGATCAAATGGGCTACTGGAGCTCAAACTTGTCTTCAATGTTTTCATGTTTTGTCAGAAATAGTATAGGAGGACAGTAGTAGCAGACAGTATAGGAATAGATTAAGTAGAGAAATAGGTAGTAGTAGTAGAGTAGTATTGTATATTAGTAGTAGTAGTAGATTCAGTAGTACTAGTAGAGTAGTATGGTTCCATGATATTAATAATAAGTTACAAAACTTGTCTTCAATAGATCGAGCTATATTATTACATATATGTTTCTGGGATACATATATCATTTTGGTGCAGGTGCTTTCACCGTCCTCTTCTCACCGTCGGGGCGGGCCCACGGCATCATCCTGGACTTGTTGAATCGGTCCTCGACGGCCTTGATCTTCTTTGGATGATCGGTAAAAAGCTCGAGCTCTGCGTAGTTGTTGTATTGTTCGGGACTCTGCACCCCATCAGCTCCCACAATCCGCTGCTTTCCGGACACAACCACATGCCTTTTTGGGTCCTCTACATATATATAGTAGGCCACTTGCGCGACATTGGTTGCTAGTACCCATGGGTCATCTTTGTAGCCGATACTTTTGAGGTCCATGGTGGTTAGCCCATAACTGTCCACTGCAACCGCATTCGGTTTGACCCACTAGCAACGGAAGACGGTTATGCGTAGGTTTTGGCCGTAGTCAAGTTCCCATATTTCTTCAACTTGCCCATAGTATTGTCTCCTCTCGCCCATGGACTCTTCTTCGCCCTCGATCGAACACCCAGATTACGTGCCGAGCTCTTCTTGTCCTTGTCTTTTCGTGTGGAACCTGTAGCTCTCGGACGTCATACCCTTGCCACGTGGTGATTTGGCTGGATGGGCCTAACACAAGCCTCTTAACGGTCTCCGTATCTTCATCAGGGCATCCTTCAAGGGGTATGTGTTGCTATTTGAGCCACTCTATGAAATTGCTCTTATGATGGTTCTGGACCCATGCCTCCATGCGCTGCTCGTCATTAGCGGTACGGATCTCTTCCAGGTGCTTTTCAATGTATTTCTCCATGCTCACTAACTGATGAAGGATGCTGTAATGAGCTTCTTGCACCGTTCGTTCGGTTTGCCACATCGGTGCGTGCTTTTAAACTGTGCACCCCATCCCCGAGGTTTTGCCTTCGTGGTGATGGACAGGCAGCCCAATCACCCTCCCATCTCTTATGTATCTCATACACTAGTTCACGACC
Organism: Miscanthus lutarioriparius; assembly: GCA_904845875.1. NCBI lineage: Eukaryota > Viridiplantae > Streptophyta > Magnoliopsida > Poales > Poaceae > Miscanthus > Miscanthus lutarioriparius. The sequence goes on along the minus strand of CAJGYO010000003.1, from coordinate 14,904,933 downwards.
TCCTCCGTTGTGTATGCCTCGATCATAGAGCCCTCCGGGTAAGCGCGGTTATGGACGTATCTATTGAGGGTGGACATGAATCGCTCGTACGTCCACATCTGGTGTAGGTACATGGGGCCCAGTTGATGGATCTGATCGACCATATGCATCATTAGGTGTGGCATAATATCAAAGTAAGATGGTGGAAATCACATCTCAAGCTGGCAAAGGGTCTCGCGATGAACTCCTTGAGGCAAGCGTACTCAAATTTTATCAATGACCTTCTGGGTGATGCGGTTAAAGAAGTATGACATCCGTGTGATGACCATCTTCACGTACTCTGGACGGATAGCCCTAATCGCAATTGGTAGGAACACCGTCAGCATGACGTGGCAGTCGTGTGAGTTGTAGCCGGTCATTATGAGGTCTTTCATGGAGACCAGGCTCTTGATGTTGGAAGAGAAACCAGTCGGCACCTTGATACCCCTAAGCAACTTAAGAAAAGTCATCCTCTCGTCTTGCGTTAGGTTGCAGGCCGCACCCGGGATATCGACTTTACCGTTCTGAGGTGGTCCCGGGTGAAGGTCTGGCCTGATGCCCATATTGACAAGATCCGTCTGTGACTTGATACCATCCTTTGTCTTACCCTTGATGTCCAGCAGGACACCGATAGTGCTTTCAAAGACATTTTTCTCCAGGTGCATGCAGTCGATGGCATGGGGTGTATTTAATGTTTTCCAATACGACAGGTACTTGAAGAAAATTGACTTCTTCTTGAAAGGAAAGGCGGCGGGGACTTCCTCCGTCTAGTCCCGCTTTCGCTTCCTTGTTTGCTTGGGCCCCTCTTCAGGCGGCTTCTTCTTCTTTCTAAACTCCACCTGATCCATGTCCTTGACCATCTTATACACCTTTGTCCCCCAACTACTGCGGCTGCTTGATCACGCAGCTGTCATGTCAATCGATTGTCAAAGTATTTGTTCATAATACTTCTTCTATACCTATGATTTTTGGCGAGGAACCATCGTGCCTCGTGTACACCATCTTATTGGATCCCTTAAGGTAAGTGTAGAAGGTCTCGTCGATGCAAATTACGTGAGCCGGTCTTCCCTTTGATCCGCCTTGACGCGGTGAGAAGAGATCGGGGTAATCGGTGATGGTGACAAAGATGATTGCTTTTAGTGTGAACTTCTCCTGCGGGATGCATCCACCATCCGGACCCCAACATCAAATAGTATCTTCATTTCCTCCATGAACGGCTCCAGAACACATCTATATCGTTGTCGGGCTGCTTCGGTCCGGAGATAAGCATGGTCAGCATAAGGTACCTACGCTTCTGACATAGATGGGGAGGTAGGTTGTACATGGTGAGCACGACGGGCCAAGTGCTGTGTGAGCTGCTAAGCTCACCGAACGGGTTCATCCCCGTCGGTACTCGGTATGAACCTAACATGCCCGGGCTCCTTGCCAAACTCTGGGTAGGCCTCGTTGAAATCCTTCCACCGCTTGCCATCGGATGGGTGCCGTAGCTTGCCATCGCCTTTCAGCGGTCGGTGATGCATGCCAGACATGAGCTTGGCATCGTCCGGGTTCCCGAATATTGCACGCAGGCGATCGGTCACGGGCAGGTACCACACCAACTGTGCTGGACTTTTTCTATGCGTGTAACCCTCTTCTTCATCATCCTGCTGAGCCGAGATCTGTTTGGCCGCACTGCTCTTCTTTGCCCCCTTCTTGTTCTTCTTCCGACCACCCCGCAAGCCTCCCTCGTATTCGCATCGTGATCCACGCCGACAACCAAGATTTTTCTTGTACCGACTAAAGCCGCAGAGTGCGGACAACTCATCAAATTCTCATACTCATTGCGATCGATATAGGATATAGTGGTTAGGGCATGCATCAAACTTTCTAAGCTTCATCGCCACTGGCCGGATCGGCTTCTTGGCCTGATAAGTATTGGCGGGCACCTTGTTAGCCGTTGGGTACATGGTGGCAAGGTAGCTTAACAGCTCATTGAAGCTAGTGTCAGACCAACCATGACGAGCCTTCAACATCAACATATGGAGGTTAAAACGGAGCGCCGTGCACTCCTTCGGACAATCGCCGCCGCCCTTATAGAGAGGATCAAGCGTCACCGCTTCAACTCTCGAAATTCTCCAACCACTTTGGGCAACCCAACACAACGTCGTCTTCATCGAAGTGTTTGACTAGATCTTCAACAAGCTGCACATCCTTGGGTTGGCTCACAATATCCTGACCATCCCCATTGTCGCCGGCTTTGTCGGCCATGTCTTGCATTAGATCATCCACCGTGATGTAATCACGACAACTGTTGTCATCCTTGTCGGTGGCAATTTCTTCTTTGAAGATGATGAGGAGAGCGAGTGCTCCTAAAGGATCTTTATTCACCCGGTGGTCTTTGTCGTCGTTGGCGTCAAAGAGCTCACTCCGGATGCACCGCCACTCGCACCAACTCTTTTTCGCCATGAAATGTCCAGATGTGGTAGCCCTCGACGAAACCATACATGATCAAATGAGTTTGCACATCATTTGTCTCGGTGGGCTTTCAGGTTCTTGCAACGAGAACATGGACATATGGTTGTCATCCGCTTCAGTCTCTCACGGTGAGCTTTACTAGCAGCAATAAACTTCCTTAATTCAAAGAGGTACCACGGATCATTCACTCTATCAATCCGGTACATCCATTCCAACCTATCCATTATACCTGCGAACATTATCTATCACAATCAACATTAAATAAAGAAGAATTAGGAGAAATTGATGATTTTTACGTCCAAAATCATGAAAAAGAGATGAAATGCCAACAACTAGACACTGGTTTGGCGCAAATCACCATTAGCAACTTCTGGATATGTATTCCAGGACACGTCTACTTGATGCCCGGTATTAATGAACTAGATTAGACACGTCCACTTGTTTGGTTTGAAATTTTTGTTGACCAAATCAAACTGAAGCCGTGATAAAATGTGGCCTAAAAATAATATTTGGTTTTTGACGGAGCCAAAATATGGCTTGTGCCAAAATCTAGCGTAGCAAAAAAATGTTTAGATGATAACCAAGCTAAATTCTTGGTTTTTTCCTTCAAGTAAATATGGTTACGTGGAATCTTGTTTTGTAGATAAATTCTTAATAAATATTATAGTAAAAAAAATTACAAATTGGACAAATGATTAAATATATATTAGCATTTGAAGTTTGATTATCAACTCAGTACATGCAAAAGCAAAATGTAGCAATAAGAAAGAGCCTCCATACATGCAGTAGTGCCAGTGGACAGTGGTCCACACATGCCCAGAAAAGGCGAACCCCAAATGCCAGGCTTGAGGGTGCGTCTGGGAGCGAATCACTCTCGCCTGCTAAACGGTATTTTTAGAGTGAGATTCTCTGCTGATTGTGTGAAGCGATTCTCTGAAATAAACTAAGAGGCTAAAAGCTAAAAAAAGTAGCTTCTTCTGATTCTGTGAAGTGATTCTAAGAGTTTATGCTAAAGAATAAAAAAATCATTTTTAACCTTATTATCACTTCACCGGAGAATGAGGAGCACAACTCTGCGAAACGAACCCTCAAGCGTCGACGACCCAAGGACGTAAAAATCAGTGGAATATCCAGAAGACCCGTGGAGAAGATGAAGGGGTGGTGCTGTGTATTTGTACAGGCTTTACCACGGCGGGCAAGATAAAGCGCCCGCCTCGGTAAATCAACTCTTTACCATGGCGGGCAATTTAAAGGGCCCGCCACGGTAAATCGTATTAACCGCGGCGGGCCATTCATACCGCCCGCCGCGGTAAATAACGATTTTCTGCGGCGGGCAAGTAAGGTGGCCCGCCGCGGTAAACCCTTTTCATGCAGCGGGGCCGGCCACCGGTTAACCGTGGCGGGCAAAAGAGGTGCCCGCCACGGAGCCCATTTTAGTCACGCTGCGCAAATTGATTCTAGTAGTGACTTCGGGGTGAGTAGTACCAGCAGCACGTCTCAGTGGCGGTTGTTGATTACCCTGGTCATTGCTCTTGCTCGCTACGACCAATTCTCGCTGCAGTAATCTCTTTTTTTTCGTGAACGTGCATTTGCGCGTATTTCACGCTGCAGTATAATCTTTGAACCAATAAGACACTCAGTCATCAGAATTAAAAGGGATATACAAACTAGGTAGCTGACATGCTCACAAACCCCAAATCAGAGACAGGCAACAATTCTAAGCTCTTGCCTACACTCTTGCGAAGTAATAGCACACAATCAATTCAGCATTTCAGTGTACAATGCAAAGGGCAGTGGAACTTGAATTGAAGAAATGTTTTACGCCGTTACAGCTCACATGTGAATGCTGTCAAACCTGTCTCTCTTGCGCACCGCCATCTCTCCCTCTCTTCCTTTCTCTATCTCAGTTCTCGTTCTTTGTGTCTCAGCCCTTTGGCTTCAACGTGGCGTGATGGTCAAGATTCACCGTTAGGTAGTCAACGTGTCCTCCACAGCGTACAAGATCTGCAAAGGCTTTCGGTGTCGAAACCTTTTGGCGCCGTCAGGTAGTCAACGTGGCATGATGGTCATGATAGAAGCAACAACTGACTAATTCCAAGACAAATCCAAAGGGCGAAGGCGCGCTGATGTCGATAGCCTGTGGTTTTGGAAAAGGGGTCGTTCCTCGACGCCATCCTTACCACCACCAATCCACACAACAGACCAGCCGAGATTGCCAAGCAGGTCACCGATGCATGTCCTGTGGCCGACTTCACCAATCACCACCCAGGACCTACTACCCAAAGCCCCCGCATGGCAACGATTGTGATGTCCTCTGCCTCGTGCTCCACGAGCACGCACACCTCCACTTCAACCTTGGCTCCATCGTCGCCACCGCATAGAGATTTCTCCTTGAGATGCTACCATGGTTTTAAATAGCGGGCTATTAGAAATAGCAGTAATTTTTTTCCAGCAGCTACAGGGTTATAGCGCCCTATAGCGGGCTATGACATATAGTGTGTTTTTTTAAAAAAACATGAAAAACACCATTAATTTATGCACAAAAACATGATAAATTTAAAATTCGATGAACACAGATATATTTCTAAGGTTCAACGAGCCTAGGTAACATTACTAATATGACATTATAATATGGTTCATGAAACTCCAGTGCTTAATTGTCCAAAATATCAAATTAGTAGCAAATGATAAGTGTACAACATGGCTTAGCAAACTTTGATATGGCTTGTTGGCGAAATCTGAAATAGCGACTCTATTTGAAAGCTAAAGCTATGCAATCTATAGCGCTAAATAGCGGTCAAAGTTGGCATAGCGGCACAAATACTAATAGCTTAACGTGGAGTCTCTCCCGCCGTCATAACATCGCTATAGCCCTCTGTTTCAAACCATGGGTGCTACTGCCATATCAAAAACGGTGTCAGGGGTGGTGGTGGCAATAGGTGCAGGACCAACTCGGAAACACAATAGTGACCCCATCGGGAGACGTTGCATTACAAGCGCAAGGGGCTGCATTACGGCTACAGGCTAATGCCCCAACATATACATCATTTGTGGATACAACCGATTTGGTCAAATTGGTGGGTGCAATTTTATTTGTGTTTTGAGCATAGTGCTGGCTTATAAAAAGAGATACTCCCCGTCCTAAAATATAATGTATTATAGCTTCTAAAATTTATACTAAAATATAATGCGTTCTAACTTCTATGTGGTAGCTTTATACAAATTTGTTAAAAAGAAAGCTATAATTTTAGTAGAAAAACTTTTTAATTAATCCATGATGGGTACATGTATGTGGTTTTGAGTATTTTCTTAAGTTGTCTATTTTTTTAAAAAATGCATTGTATTATAAAACAAAGGGAGTATGCACGAAGCTAAACAACTAATTTTGCATGACCCCGTTTGGTTTCTAGGAACTGATAGGTATTGAAAAGTAATCTAATGACGAAATGAGAAAGTTATAGATATTGGTTACAATCCATAGGACCCAAGGCAGCCTTATGATGGTTTGAATAGTTGCTATGAAACTAACCCATCAAACCTAGCGTGCCGTGCAATTGGGTCGCAAAATATTTTTTTTTGGAAAAAATCCTCCTAACCTCCCTCAACTATTAGGGTAGTTGATTTACCCCCATTCAACTACAAAACCAAATGTTTGTGCTCCTCGAACCATTGAAACTGTATGATTTACTTCCCTGAACAGTTTTGGCTGACGTGACGCTACATTAGCCACGAGAGAGGTAAATTGAACTTTCACGATAATTTAGGGAGACCAATTAGACTTTATAAATAGTTGTAGAAATATTTTTCCCCAAAAATACCAATTTTTGAAATAAATATACATTTATAAATACTAACATTTTACTAAACTGGTTTCATATTTTTAAGTTAAACAATTCAATGAATTTTCTAGCATTAAGTAGTATTTTAGAATGTACACTTATTTCATAACAAATATTTAGATATTTAAAAAAATCTTTGCTATACTTTTTTATGAAGTCTAATTGGCACCACAAATGAGCCAAAATCGTTTTAGAACCATTCAGAAAAGTAAATTGGACGGTTTTGATAGATTGAGAGGAGCATAAACATCTAGTTAGAGCAAGTATAATAGAAGGCTGTAAGCTGGCTGAATGTTAAGGTGGAGGCGAGAGGAGAGGAGAGAGAAGAGAAGCGTGCTGTAAGCTTACATCCGGCTTAAACACAAGAATCGAGAAACTTTATGTGAGAGAGACAAGTGTGCCATGTATTAATAGTAAAGAGCTAACTACTATATTGGTGAACCGAGAGAAGGCTGCAAAGATCTTTAAGGGGTAAATCGAGCTACCCAATAGGTGAGGATGTTCTGGAGGTCTTTTTCGTTTTTTTTCGCGCGAGTGTAGCTACAGTGTTCTCAACATGGGCCGCGTATCTAGCCCAATATTGAAATGCGCCAGGCGACAGCGCCAGGGTGGTCAGGGCTGGACTTTGGACGCTAATAACAGTTCCTATGCCTTATCACTTATATCAGTCAGGCCCGGCCCTCATCGCCTTTTTTTCTCCCGTTCACGCTTCACCACGCCTGCTCTCTTTCTCCCCAGTAACGACGACTGGGCGACCCCCGCCGCCGCACTAAACCCTAGTGCCCAGGTCTGCGTCGGGCTCTTGCCGGCGGCGAGCACCAGACAGGTATGCCTACCTCTTCTCTTCCCTCCGTGCTGCGCGAAACCGAGCACCCAAATCCTACCTTAAGCTGTTCGGCTATTTGTGTTCGGATTCGGATCTGATCGGGTGTACATGTGTACACCCATGTCCTTTACTAGTCCCGCCCTGATTGGTAAGCAACCTGCTTGGACGCAATTTGTTCTTACAAGCTCTGCTGCGAGCTATCGGATCCGACTTTTCCAGAACGGGCAATAGATTTGATGTTCAGTTGAACGCCCATCCAACGCTAAGTTCGCACCTGGTTAAGTAGCGATTAGGGGTTAGGATTTGATGCATCTGTGTCCCTATATATTATGGAATTTGTGTTAATCGCTGGTCCTGCCTGCCTGTGCGTCCTCGATGGGCGATGCTATGCTAGAGATGAAAAATGCTTAATGATGTTGTTTATGTAGTTGGTATTGAGTCAGTAAGTGCTGAACAAAAACTAGGTTTATCTTTCCAGTTACCATTGTGCAGTTTCCAAGATGGCTCGTCGTGGATTGATGGAACAGGACTTAAGCAAACTGGATGTGACGAAGCTTCACCCACTGTCACCTGAAGTTATCTCACGCCAAGCAACAATCAATATTGGTATGGATGCAATCCCTTTACCGTGGTTGTACTGTTCTCTGATTTGGTGTCAGCACACCTGATATATTGCTTTATTTAGTTTCTTTGAAGTTTTCTTATGTACAAAAACTATTCTGATTTATAGAATATTGATTCAGCCATCTGTCACTAGCATTGAGCTCTTTGTGTGGCACCATGCAATGAACTCCACGGTGGTTCTTCATCCTACATTTCTTGCAGCCCTGTACTTCATGCATAAAGCATAATAATTCTTCAGTTTCATGTGTATGCTGTTACTTATTTTCTGATACTTAAGATGTTGGAGCCATCCTCTTTCCTCTGGATGCATCTGCTTAAGCCATTTATATCAGACTGAAATCTCATGTTCACCTAATATTGCGATAAACAATTGTTGTTTGTTGTTGACCCACATCACTATTTTTACTATTTTTACTGGTAAGATATCTGTCTACTTTTTATATGATGATTTGTGCCTAATAAAGATGTACGTGGTGCATTCTATAATGTATAGAAATACAAAAAAAACCTTTGGTTTGTGAACAATCAGTTACTTTTTTTTTGGCTTCTGATGAATTCGGAAATGACCTGTATATGTATTCAAATTTTATGCGAAATGAGGCCTCCTGTGGTAGCATAATATTCTTTCTACAAATATCTCAGGTACCATTGGCCATGTGGCTCATGGAAAGTCTACTGTTGTGAAAGCTATATCTGGAGTTCAGGTTGATTCACATATTCCAGTATAATATTTGTTTTCAAGCATTGAATCCGAGTTATGTATTTGGTGTCAGTTTTATGTGTCATCTTTCTGCATCTGCTTATGTGTTCACCATGTTACTCTGACATGTGATGATTAAACACAGATTTTAGAATTTGGTACATTAGTTAGCAAACTGCTCTGGAAGGTTTGAAATTCATGCTAGGAATACATGTACAATTTTGTTAAATATATGGCTCAGGGAACTTTGTGGGATTTATTTGATTATATTACTATGACATAAAAATATGGATTATATTCCTTAGTAAGGGACTGTTGTCGTTTGTGCTTTTTGTTTCTCAGCATCTGCATAGACTGGTTAGCAACTGATTTTTTTTAGTCTCAATCGTTTTTCACCATGTTTGTGCTTGGTATGTTATTTGTTTTCTACAAATACTCTGATGGCTTAACTTTGACTTTGTAGACTGTTCGGTTCAAGAATGAGCTGGAACGTAACATTACTATAAAGCTGGGTTACGCTAATGCAAAAATCTACAAATGTGAGGATGACAGATGTCCGCGACCAATGTGCTACAAGTATGCTTATCATACACTAAATGTCAGAGTTCTCTATTAACATCATATCTTTCTATTCTGTCACTTGTTAATAATGAAGAACTCAGCATGATTGTTCTAAGCTTTGGCCTATGCTGAATCTTTTCTGTTCATACAATTCATTTACTGGTTTATACGTTTCAAAGATCATGCTCGAACTCTCAAATGACTGATTGTGCAAAAAATGTATTATATATTATTTAGAACTTGCTGATCAAATGTGAAGAATTATATGCTGTGTCATGAAGCCCTTGTGCACCATGTGCTGACTTTGTTTCATTTAAATTAAGGGCCTATGGAAGCGGAAAAGAAGATAGCCCTCTATGTGATGTGCCTGGATTTGAAAACACTAGAATGAAGCTCCTGAGACATGTTTCTTTTGTTGATTGCCCGGTACGATAATTATATTGTGCCACCATAAGCCCTTATTAACATCGTTGCATGCAAGCGAACAAGTGCTAAGCTTTATACTACGCTGCATATAGTTATATTTTGTTTTGTATTATGTCAGTTTTGATCATGGAGTTGTATTTGCATTATTAAGCTTTTAATGGTTAATGATGTTATGTTACAACTAAAAGGGATATGGTTAAAAAATTGGTTATCTTAATTTCTTTGACATTTCCTTTGATATTGATTGATTATGATATAGAAAATAATCGTATGTTTCAACAATACCTATCTCCTTGAATAGGGACACGACATTCTCATGGCTACAATGCTTAATGGAGCAGCTATCATGGATGGAGCTCTTCTTTTGATCGCAGCAAATGAAAGTTGTCCACAGCCCCAGACGTCTGAACATCTTGCTGCTGTTGAAATCATGCGTCTTCAACATATCATCATTCTGCAGAACAAGATTGATCTTATCCAGGAAAGTGCAGCCATGAATCAGCATGAAGCAATCCAAAAATTCATCCAGGTCAATACTCAGTGTGCCTTCACAGCACCATCCAATACTTATCACCATCTCTCTTGTTACAGTGTCTTCTCTTTCATGGTCTGATCCTTTTTTGCTCATTTGACCAGGGGACAATAGCTGAAGGTGCACCTGTGGTGCCTATATCTGCCCAGCTGAAATACAACATTGATGTTATCTGTGAATACATTGTGAAGAAAATCCCCATCCCTGAAAGGAACTTTACCTCGCCTCCCAACATGATTGTTATTCGCTCCTTTGATGTTAACAAGCCTGGTTCAGAGGTTGATGAAATTAGGGGTGGTGTAGCTGGTGGCAGTATCCTCAGGGTATGTACCTTTTAGTCATGGTGCTACCATTCTGTTTTCCATTGTGTTAATATGAACAAAATAGCAATGGTTCTTTTTACAGGGAGTTCTGAGGGTGAACCAGAAGATTGAAGTTCGCCCTGGCATTGTCATGAAAGATGAGACTGGAAACATTAAGTGCACCCCAATCTACTCAAGGATTGTTTCACTCTATGCTGAGCAGAATGAACTCCAATTTGCTGTCCCAGGAGGGCTTATTGGTGTGGGAACAACCATGGACCCAACTCTAACGCGTGCTGATAGGCTGGTTGGCCAGGTTCTTGGTGAAGTTGGTTCACTACCTGATGTTTATGTAGAGCTTGAGGTTTGTAAAATCTTTGCTCCTTCATGATTTTAGATGGACAGAAATAGTTGCTAAACTTAATTGTGTCATTGAACATTTGCTTTGCAGATCAATTTCTTCCTACTCCGGAGGCTGTTGGGTGTGAGGACGAAAGGTACAGAGAAGGCAGGGAAGGTGTCGAAGCTCACCAAGGGCGAGATCCTCATGCTTAACATAGGATCCATGTCCACAGGCGCCCGCGTGCTCGCTGTTAAGAACGATCTCGCCAAACTACAGCTCACTGCACCTGTCTGCACGAGCCGAGGAGAGAAGGTTGCTCTGAGCCGTCGCGTTGAGAAGCATTGGCGCCTCATCGGATGGGGCCAGATCCAGGCCGGTACAACACTTGACGTACCACCCTGCCCGCTCTAAAGCGTCATACTCAGACGTGAGCTGAACTTGTGATTGCCAAAGAGAAAAGATGAGTTTGTTGGTAGTCCTGTCTTTGTGTTACTGCAGATCCAAAGTCTTAGGCCACTCTAGTTTTATTTTGTTTCGTTCAATTTTGGAGGCCACTTCCATTATGATTCCTGTGAACATTAGCAGGTCGGAAACCACTCAAACCAGTATTGTAAACATTATGAGTACGGCATATGGATCAGTATTGCCAATGTCTTGCTTTCGCACCAAATTTTTGGACTTATCTTTGTAGGGTTGTGTGCTTCAAGAAGTGGCTGTGTGCCTGTATCTATCATAGGACGCTACAACCTATCCCCTCATTTCTAAACTACAGTGCCAGTGTAGCAGTATTATTAATTCAACCTTTTTAAAATTTGGTTAAGTTCATAGAAAAACGCATCAACTTCTACAGCATCTAGTTAGTTTTTTTTTCATTAAATATATCTTGATGTGGCATTTATTTTTTATCTATATTAGTAGTCTAAAACTTGTTCAGAGCTAGACAAATTTGACTTTAGCACAAAAGTAAAATGACGTAATTTGGAACGCAGGGAGTACATGTGTGCTCTTTGGTGAGTTCACAGGTTTACATCGATCCAACAAGTCCAAATCTCTATACACACTATTCTGAATATAAACTAGAAAAATCCAGTCATCCAGATAAGAACAAGTCAAAAGTGGATTCACCCTCTATATGTGATTGAGCAATTGAATCGCAATAGTCAATCTCATTCCCATACATTGAATTGTACCCCTGAGGCTGGTGCCATCAATGGGTGATGATTGGAGTGACGTAGATGGATTTCTGAGAGAAGCAAGCGGCTCCCCACAACGGTTGAGAGCCGGCTCCCCACCTCCTTCTGAGCCCCACAAGTGGAAATTCATGATGTTTTGATTTGAAATCATGCTATACTTCTATGAAGTCTCGTTATGACAGTACTTCTGTAAAGAACCAAAAATGTCGTTGGATTGCAATCTTTACAGATTCACTATCGAACTGCTTCAGTCCAGTCATGAACAATCGAGCACTTAAAGAAAATACTACTACCTTACTATTAGTATATGTATTAATGCATCATTTCGCTTCCATTGTAAAAATCATCTGATTGCTCAAACCAGGAGAAACAATGCTGAACTGGTTCATTTCAGCTGCAACGGTTGGAAACTGGTTGGTACCTAACTCTGGGCATAATTAACCGAAGACCGAAGACCGAACCGAAAAGACCGAGACCGAGACCGAAAAGACCGAGACCGAAAAGTTCGGTCATGAGTTGATCCTGGCTCTAACTAATCGAAGTAATCGATAGAAGTTCGGTCAGTTAACCAGTCATGAACAATCGAGCGTAGACTTCGTAAAGAATGTCATTATGTGTGATTGTGATTTGTGAGAACCGAGAAAGTTGTGTGCTAGAACTTGTCATAATAATGTGTGGTTTGCTTTATATATTGTGTTGTTATTTTTTGCCTTCAAATAACAAGCATTGTAAAAAACATCTGCTATCGAGGTCGGTTAGTTGCTCAAACCAGACCGAGAAAACAATGCCGAACTTTCTGGTTCGTTTTTTTCAAAAGACCGATCGCTGTGTTGCATGACCGGTCGGAAACCGAGGAACCGAACCGATCGGTTCGGTCTGACCGAATGCCCAGGGTGTACCTATCAGGCTGTACATTTCCATTACTACCGCTCAGATTGTTTAACGGGCATGCTGATCTTCCCTCTGCCTTTTTTTTTTGGATAACATCTTCCCTCTGTCGTTGAACAGGCATCGAGATTGGGGAAGGATCCGTGGGCGTCTGATATTGGCGCGGTCCACCAGAAGCAGTCGACTCCAGGTTCTGAATATTTCCAATGTCTGTAAGGAGCAACAGGAGTAAAGGAGGACTAGCAAACATCGCCTCAATTCAACATCACACACTCAACACGACATAGGAATCAATCCATCATGGCATTGCCGTAAATGTGCATAAGTTGATCTAGTGGCCCATCTTAAAAGCCATGGCTTTCATAAATAGGGATTGGCCACAATAGCACCCGAGAATGATACGAGTGAGAAGATTGATAGTAAATACCTCGTTCGTTTGAAATTGTAAGTCATTTTGATTTTTTAGATATATAGTTTGTGTTATGCGTCTAGATATTATGTGTAGATACATAATAAAAGTTATGTATTAAAAAAAATTAAAATGACTTATAATTTAGAATGGAGATTGAGGATGCCGTTGAAGTTTTCATTTCAAGGAGTGATGCTTTTTCAGGAACATTATGGAACGATCCTTGGTCTAACTTGATCTGATAATATTATAATTTTAATGTGTAAAATACACATTTGGTTTTGAATTTTGCTCGAGGTATTATCCAGGTTTCTAAACTTCTAAAATGAACATCTAGATTATTAAACTTACTAATCATGTCATGTGAGGCTCAGATCAGAACAGCTTGAGTTAATCTGCCTACGTGGCACACTAGATGCACGATGACATGGCACAATAGCACAAAACGTGGCTCCGCATGGATCCGAATTGAAGCATTTGCATAAAGCGATTGCTACATACGTACAATCGACCATTTCACTAAAAATGAGAACCTACAGCTGGTCAAAATTCTGAATTGCGTTTAAAACAATTACGAACTGCTGTACAGATCAAAGATTTCGTTTCCACTAACAAAGAATCAAAGAATTCGGCCGCGACGATCGATCACGACGGACGTGGCCGCGGCAAGGCAGGGGACTGCGAGGAGAGTGACGACGCCGACGCGTTGCGCAGCCGGCTGGGCGCGGGCCGGAAGCTCCACCTCCTCATCAGGACGGCTCCGCTGCGATCCCGGCCGCGCGCGGCGGGCGGCGCGAGCGCCCGCCTCACCAGCTCCCGGTTCCCCTTCCCCGTGGGCACGCGCGCGCATGCGCCCCTGCTGCTCCTCGGCCGCCTCGGCGCCGCTGCCGTCGCCTGCTGCCGCGCGCCAGCGCCCCACCAGTTGCACTCCGGCCCCGCTCGCCCCGACGGCGACGGACCCACCGGCCTCGGCGTTCCAGGCCGTGGGCCTGCCGCGCCCAGCACGGGCCTGATGGGCCGCGGCAGCCCACCGCACCCCACGGTGACGTGCTGACGGCGATGTTCTCCTCCGGCCGCCGCCGCCGTCGTCGCCGCGCGAGAACTCATCATCGACGCCCTGGCAAAGGTCGACGCACTAGCTCCCCCGCCGCTACTGCGCTGCTCCCGTCCCCGTTCTCCTAGTCGCCGTTTCCTCTTTATATATGTATGCCACGCGCACACGCTCACGCTCACGCCGCGGCCGCGAGCCGAGCTGGAACCGAAGCCGCAGGGGATGCTTTACAGCTTTCGCGCGTGCTCGACGACTCGATCGTGTTTTTTACCACAACACAACCAGCCGAGCCCGACCAGTCGCGTTTCCCGGATTTTTCTGACCCTTTCGCGGGCCTGCTGACCTCGGCGGATTGGCTGGTCGCGGGCGCGAGCGCGAGTGGACGCTGTCGTGGTCGGGTCGAGCACGGCGCGCGCAGCGCGGACCAGCACCAGAGGGCAGGGGCCCCGGCGGGCAGTGGCAAGGATTTGGGTGCCGCGTCGTGGCGTGGCGTGGCGTGGCGTGCGAGTGCGCGCTGGCTGGACGGCACCTGCCTGTCGCGTCGCGGGAACCTGAAGGGATTCGATTTCGCGGAGTCGCTCGTCAAGCTCCAGACAGCTGGGTGCAGCTAAGCTATTGGAATACTCCTAGGCAGGGCAGGTGCGAGTGGTGCGTGGTGCCTTTTCAGATTTGACCATTCCTCGGTGTCTTCAGCGTCGGCATCGGTTCGAGAATTGACCAATCGTACGTACGGGTGCCTGCAACTGTGCACGCGACATTTCTCCGTGGTTCAACAGTGCAGGCAACAGCCAACAGGGCACGTCCTGAAACTTTGTGGACCTGGATTTTAGCTAGCTAAATTATTTGCAAGCATGACTACAATCGCCGGCGATTTAGGAACATATGACTCGAAACATCGGTTGTTTACAGATTTGACACTGGATCTATATTTATAGACATAGATGGACCCACTTGTCATCCACCTGAGTGTCATCATAATCAATGAGTCAATCTTTCGAGTGTCATTTTTGCAAAAAAATTCGCCGAAAACATCTAAAACGCGCGGTCGTGGCCGTCGCTACCGGCGGCGGCCTGGCAACCTCGGGGGAGGGCGGAGGGCAGGCTTCGGTCGGCCGTGTGACTTCTTCGGGAGCGGCGCCGGAAGTAGGGGCGGCGTTGGCACGGGTTGGGGAGCAACGGAGGGGAAGGGGAAGGGTCGGGACGGAGAGAGACGACGGGTGAGGGTAGAAGGGAGTAGATATTTAGACAGGGGTTGGATTGATCAGGAACCTCTCGAACGGGGATCTGCTGGCGTTGGTGCTGAATCGTAGGGGCAGGATAATCTGGTGACGTGGCCTCTCGTGGGATCAGTAATATACGAAGATAAGGGTATATGGTAGATATCGTCTCTCTTATAACAGACTCATTAAGGTGGCTGATAGGTTGATATCACCCAATCAGACAATGTTTATCAAAGGAAGGTTTATCCTTGAGAGTGTGGTGGCAGCTCATGAAATAATTCATGATATTCATAAAAATAAGCAAAGTTGTATCATATTTAAACTCGATTATGAAAAGGCATATGACAGGGTGAGTTGGGCTTGTTTGGATGACAATGTTAGAGTCTAGGGGTTTTGGCCCTACTTGGAGAAGGTGGATTAGAGCAGTGACCCAAGGTGGTTCTATTTGTGTCAGGATTAACGATGAAAATAGTTCATATTTTAAACCAGGAAAGGAGCTAAGGCAAGGGGATCCTTTGTCCCCCCTTCTCTTCAATCTAGTGGTTGACATCATCACTAGGATGCTGGTTAAAGCAGCTAGAAATAATCTGGTTTCTGGTTTGATGCCTCAAGTGATTGAGGGAGGAATAATAAGTTTACAATATGCAGACGATACACTTCTTTTTCTGGAAAATAACATTGAAAAAGCTAATAATTTGAAGTGGCTTCTTCTTTGTTATGAACAAATGACTGGGATGAAAATTAACTATGACAAGAGTGATATTCTGACCATTGGTATGGATGATGAGAGGATTAATGAATTTGCAAGAGTTTTATGTTGTAAGATAGGTGATTTTCCACTTAAGTACTTGGGTGTCCCTTTACATTTTTCAAAGCTTAGAAGAGACGACCTTCAACCCATTGTTGATAAAATTATGAAAAGGATAGCTGGGTGGAAAGGGAGATTATTGTCCTATGCTGGGCGCCTCACTTTGTTGAAGGCTTGCCTTGCTAGTATCCTCATATATTTGATGTCCATTATTAAGTTTCCTATATGGGCAACTGATACTATAAACTCTCATATGGCTCGGTTTTTATGGAATAATAGTGAGGATAAGCACATATATCATCTTGCTCATTGGCAGATAGTTGCCTAGAAAAAAGAATTAAGTGGATTAGGTATTCCTGATCTTAGAATTTAAATTTGTCTCTTTTGAGTTCTTGGATTTTTAGATACAATCTTCATATGCATGCTATCTGGACTAAAATCATAGATCACAAATATAGAACTAGTAACCCGAATATTTGTTGTTGTGTAGACAACCAAGCATCTCCTTTTGGAAAAGGTGTTGCTGCCTGGGCCTTGCAGGCTACTCATTTGGGCATTATGTGGCATGTTGGGAACGGGAAAAAATCAGATTTTGGGAAGATCATTGGTTGAGCAATTCTAGCTTGGCCACACAATTTTGGCCCCTATATGTTATAAATGAACAACAGGGCAAAACTATTGATCAAGTTTGGGATGGAGAAACTCTGAAGCCCTCCTTTTAGGAGATCTGTGTTAGAAAGGTTAATGGAGATGTGGTTTGAGCTCTTGGGAATTGTAGAGGAAGTCAATCTAGTAGAGGAAGATGATCAAATTATCTGGAGCTTTTGCTCCAATGGTAAGTTTTTGGTACAATCTTTATATGCAGTTATTAACCATAGAGGTGTAAACCGGTGTATGATCAAGCTGTGTGGAAGCTGAAAATCCCTCCAAGAGTCCAAATCTTTTTATGGCTACTCTCAAAAAACAAGCTCTTGACAAGAACAAATCTAGCTAAGAGAAGGAAATTGGATGACTTGTCATGTTTGTTCTGTTCTGAAACAGAAACAGTGCATCACTTGTTTTTTGATTGTTGTGTTGCTAAGTGTGTGTGGGCAGCTTTAGCTGATATTCAGAATTTATCTGGGCACTGGAACTATGAATATGTTGCTTCCTTATGGTTAGCAAACACAAAGTTTATGTTAGCTAATGTAGTGAATGTTGTGGCTCTTTGGTGTTTGTGAAATTTGCGTAATAAAATCTGTTTTTAGGGGAAGGTGTGGACATGAATGAAGAAGCTACTGACATGGATTGCAAGAACATTAAGGCACTAGAAACCAATGTACAAGGCGACGATGGAGGAAGAGCTGATGGTGATAATCCAAAATATCGAACTGGAGGCAAGCAAACCACTTGGAATTAGCTGGAGTCCATATCATTCTCAAGCATCGGAGTTGCTGCCTTTTGGCGACGGGCTGCATCGCTGTGAATCAACAGAGTTCTGAACTTGTAATGAGTGACACTATTGCTAAGACTTCGGGTCCTTAGGCCAGTTTCTTTGGGCGGGCGCACCGTTACGCTTTTGAACTTGAACTGTAATGTTTGACGCTTTATGATCAGTAAAGCGGGGGAGACCTCTGTTTCTAAAAAAAGGAAAGCCCCACGAAGATAATCTATCGCACTTGCAGCTCCAATGCTCAAGTTTGCAACCACAAAGCCAAGCAGATAGTATTTCTGAAAATAACAGATGCAGTGCAGGTCTATGGAGGAAACAAAAAGAGGCGTGAAAACGAAGTTACTGTTAGATATTTAGGTATTTTCAATCGCAATTTAATCCAGAAAATAACGATAACCAAAAGGTTTGTGACATCATATATGTGCTTGTGTGAACTAAGCATGAATACCATGTATATCATACTAACCAACAAGTTATTGATACAAGACCTTACTGGATAGCGAAGAACAGAGACATACCCAACAATAGAGCAGGATGCACTAGTCGATATAGTGCCTGTCGGTGTACTCATCCCGCTTGTTGCAGTGCAAACGGAAAGCAGTGCCGTTCACCGACGGGCCTTCAATGTGCGCCGGGGTCGGGAAGAAGGGGACGTAGACGTAGCGAGTAGTCATGCTGCCAGCGACACTCCCCAAAAACATGATTGCCGCCCTTCACCTGAGCAGGTGAACTCAAAGACTGCAGGAGTTTTGGAGGCCCTACTCTCCCAGTTCCAGTGCGCGCAGGAACCAGGACGGGGAGAACCAGAGAGCAGCTGAATATGTGGTGGAAGCCAAGAAGAATGACTGACGGAGGAGCTCGAAGTATATGCTCGCGGTGGGGAAGCGAAGACGCTCAGGAGGAGATCAGGAGACGGAGAAGACATGTGGACGTAGAAGGACGGTGACGGCAGTAACAGGCGAAAACTCCCGTAATGAAGTCGCCTTCAACATAAAAGAGAGTAACTCCCGTAATTACGTGGATTGAGTGGGAAAACCACTCCCATCCTGTCCGTTCGCTCACCGCCTGCCTCGCCACGCCCACGGCCCCGACCCGGCCAGCGGCGGCGCGCGCGCCTTTCTCAGCTTCTCAATATAGATAGACAATATCCAACCATATAAACCGAGTCAACGTCTTGTCAAAATCCCGTACGGTATTAAACCATATATCATGCATTATTATGGGCCATAGAGTTTATTTAATTTATTAAATATTATATGGTCCAAGCCCATAATATATCCAATAATCCCCACCAAACTCTTGGGTTCGTAGTAAAAGTCTCAAAATCATATTCCTTTGATATACCAGAGTTTCGATGGAGACTGTTAAGTTGAACATCCATCTAGAGTAGTAGTTATACTTAGTCATAACTAAACAATAGACTATGCCTTAAATTGACAGTTTTGTGCGAGGTGAGTTTCACTAAAGTTCTTATTTGGTACTAGGCTACAACAAGCATTCCCTCTATTTGAAGCATATAAGTCACACTTTGAGGCCTTTCATGAGTATCTAGAGATTACCCACATCTCATAGATTATGACTAGCAATCGAACCCATATAGGTATGTTTCTTCTAGGATGTCCTGTAGGACTACGTCCCCGCTTAAATAAACCACTCGGATCACATTAACGAATTAACCATCGTGCCTTACAGCATAGGTGAAACAGTGCATCTCAAACGATTTGGACCTTAGCATAAGGGGTCTCTCCCTCAGTCAACCACTAGCTTGTTTCACCATCCTACTTCATGGGATCTTCGATCACATAGGACATGTTGCCACTATGGAATGACTTCAAGTGGGTCTCAAGCCCAACTCCCTCGACTTACCTTCTATCACATTACGTGATAGACCCTTTGTAAACTGATCTGCCAGATTCTTTGATGTATGGACATAGTCCAATACAATTACTCTAGAGTTTCTCAGTTTTCTGACAGATTTTAACTGCCTTTTCACATGCCTTGTAGACTCCATGTTGTCCCTAGAACTGTTCACTTTGATTATCACCGTTTGGTTATCACAGTTCATGGAAATGGCCGGTATCGGTTTTTCAACTACTGGTAAATCCATTAGGAGTTCACGAAGCCACTCGGCCTCAGCGCCAGCGGTGTCTAATGTTGTGAGTTCTGCTTCCATTGTAGACTTCGTTAAAATGGTCTGCTTGCAAGACTTCTAGGAAACAGTGCCACCTCCATGCAAGAATGCGTATCCGCTTGTGGCATAAAGCTCATCAGCATCAGATATCTAGTTAGCATCACAATAACCCTCTAGTACCCTCGGGTACCTGGTATAGTGAATGCCATAGCTCATGGTTTCCTTCAGGTAGCGCAACACCCTCTCAAGAGCATGCCAATGTGTATCTCTCGGATTTGAAACAAACCGGCTAAGTTTGCTCACAGCAAACGAGATATCATGCCATGTTGCACTAGCCAAATACATAAGTGAGCCAACAATTTGAGAATATCTCAATTGATCCTGTGCTATTCTGCGATTTTTCCTTAATAACACACTTGGAAAATAGGGAGTTGGAGAAGGCATGCATTCACTATAACCAAAGCGATTTAGCACCTTTTCGACATAGTGAGATTGCACAAGTGTTACCCCACCATTTCCTTCTCTCAGTAGCTTTATGTTAAGAATAACATTAGCCTCACCCAAGTCTTTCATCTCAAAATTATTAGACATAAAATCTTTCACTTACTTGATCACATTAATATTATTTCTAAAGATTAAAATATCATCCACATACAAGCACAAAATTACACCTTCTCCCCCACCATACCGATAATAGACACATTTATCAGCTTCATTCACTGCAAAGCTGGCTGATGTCAAAGTTTTGTCAAACTTCACATGCCACTGCTTAGGAGCTTGCTTTAGGCCATAGAAAGATTTTAATAATTTACAAACCTTACCCTCTTGACCTTTTGCTATAAATCCATCAGACTGATCCAAGTAGATTTCTTTCTCAAGCTCTCCATTCAAGAAAGTTGTCTCAACGTCCAACTAATGAATGAGAAGACCGTGTGAGGCAGCCAAGTACAGCAGCACGCGTATGGTCGTCAAACGGACAACTAGTGAGTAAGTATCAAAATAATCCTCTCCTTCCTTTTGAGTATAACCTTTAGCCACTAGCCCCGTCTTATACTTCTCAATAGTACCATCAGGCCTAAGCTTCTTTTTGAAGACCCATTTACACCCCGCTGGTTTGCATCCGTAAGGACGATCAACCACTTGCCAAGTTCTATTAGACATATAATAGAGTCCATCTCACTTTGAACAGCTTCCTTCCATAAGTCAGCATCAAGAGATGAATATGCCTCAGCTATGGTTGTGGGAGTGTCATCCACAAGGTATATAATATAGTCTTCACCAAAGGATTTTGCAACCCTCCGTCTCGTAGTCTTTCGAGTGAATATATTATTATCCTCCTTAGGAATTTCTTCATGGGTTTCAACATCAGCGTGTATTACCGGTTCATGTGTCTCGGGCAGAAAATAGATTCATGACTAGAAGTGCTAGGTGTATTTTTCATGGGAAATTCACCCTAAAAAATGTCACATCTCTAGATTCCATAATTGTACCAACAACCACATCAGGAACACCAGAGTTTATTATTAAAAATCTATAACCCACGCTATGAATAGCATAACCGAGAAACACACAATCAACAGTTTTTTGTTCAAGCTTTCGCTTTTTGTTTATTGGCACATTCACCTTTGCCAAACAACCCCAAGTTCACAGGGAAGAAAGGTTTAATTTGTTCTTCTCCCATCTCTTAAATGGTGTAATTTCTTTGTTCTTTGTGGGCACCCTATTCAAGACATAACACGCTGTCAATATTGTCTCACCTCACCATTCCTTAGATAGTCCCGTAGTCTCTAACATGGCGTTAACCAACTCAGTTAGAGTATAGTTCTTTCTCTCTGCAATCCCATTGGACTATGGTGAGTATGGTGGCGTCCTCTCATGAATAATACCATGCACCACGCAAAACTCAGAAAATTCGTTTGAGAAATATTCTCCCCCATGATCAGACCGCAAATGTTTAATTTTCTTCTCAAGTTGATTTTCTACCTCAGCTCTATAGATCTTAAAATAATGCAACGCTTCATCTTTTGTTTTTAATAAATCACATAGCAAAATCAAGTGCAATCATCTATGAACGTTATGAAATATCTCTTGCCACCTTTGATCAACTCTCCATTCATCTCACACACATCAGAATGGATTAGTTCTAACTGTGTTAAATCTCTCACCGCAGCAGCCTTGTGAGGCTTGCGAGGTTGCTTTGATCCAACACAAACATGGCACATAGAACCTTTGACCACATCAAATTTTGGAATTAAATTTAAACCAGCTAAGCGAGTCATGCAACCAAAATTAATATGACATAATCACAAATGCCAAATATTTGCCTCATTATCGTGGCTCACATGGTTCACGGAATTTAAACATGTATCAGACAAACACAAGCGGAACAAGCCTCCGCTCTCATAGTCTTTTCCAATAAAAGTTACATACTTAGAAAGTATGCACTTATTAGATTCGAACACAAGTTTAAAACCACCACGACAAAGCAAAGAATCGCTAATCAAATTCTTCTTTATTGAGGGGACATGATGCACGTTCTTCAGCTGCATGGTCTTTCCTGAAGTAAGCTTTAGATCGACCGTACCAACACCACGTACAGCCGCACGCGCCCCATTCCCCATCAACAAGGAGGAAGTCTGCCCGACCTGATAAGAAGTGTCGGTGGTGTAAAGGGACCAACACGTAAATATTTGTAGTTTTGCTATACGTTGTGATCGGATGTGGCCTAGCACTCAATGACACAGGGTTTATACCGGTTCAGGCAACGTGCCCTACGTCCAGTTCGAGTCGGTCGGTGACTTTATTCCTGAGTCCAGGTGCTCGAAGTTTGATGTGGGGTTACAAACGGAAGGGAGAAAGATGGGGGGTGTAAGAGCCTTGGTCAGACTCTGGTCTAAAGGGCCGAGAGTGACGGAAGCTCCTACGTGCGCTGAGTGTTTGAGCGTGTGCTCGAGGTTTGAACCTATTGGTTATGCTATTTTGTGTGAGTGAACTCTGGGATCCCTCTGTTGGGAGAGAGTGCATCCCCTTTTATAGATGAAGGGGACGGCCTTACAAGCGAGAGAGAGAGAGTATGTATGCTACTAAGTCTTGTTGCTCACGTCATCGGGTACAAGATGATGGTAGGCGCCCATAACACTATTGTTATTGTCAGAAGCATGTGGGAGGTCTTACCGTATTCACCATGTATGGTAAATGACGGTGCCCACAACACTGTTGATACCCAGAGGCATGTGGGGGGAGTCTTACCGCGTTTGTCTGGTATGGGAGTTGACGACGCCCACAACACTGTAGGGCAAATGTCGGCGCCCACAACACTGCTTGGGTTCTGGCATGCCTAAAAGGTTACAGGACACCCTTTGACATGTCCTATCGATTACCATCCACAGGTGTACAGGGTACGGTCCTTGGTATTACGGTCGACTTGAGTGCCCTGCCTTACTTGCTCCGTCCATTTCCTGGTCCTGACCGAGCGGGCGTCCCCGGTCGGTTGGTCCCAGGCTAGCTCTGACTGCGCCAGTAGAAGAAGAGCTGTAAAAAGGGGTTCGGTGCATCCCTGGTCGAAGACGCGGGTCGGAGTCGGAAGCGGTGTTTGGCCAGGCTTTCCAGTTGGAGAGGCGGGCTGGAGTCAGAAACGAGCGCTGTTCTTCCTTGGCCAGGCCTTCGGTCGAAGATTGGATCGCCCCTTTGGCCTATCGTTTAGGTATTTGGTCCGGTCTAGGAGTTGCGCGTCATTCGTAACGTCGTCTACTGGGCTGAGCCTTTGCTGGGAAGCCGGTCTGTCAGGGACCCCGGGTCTATGAACCCAACAGGAGCCCCCGAGCCCCCGGGCGATTCGACTAGAATCGTCTGAGGGATTTTTGTCTTGACGGTGGGTGCGCGCGAGCGCACCCACGGGTGTAGCCCCTGAGCCCCCGGGTGATTCGGGTAGAATCGTCTGGGGGTTGTTTGTGTTGCCAGCGGGGGAAGTTTTGTTTCGTCAGTGGGTGCACACGAGCGCACCCGCAGGTGTAGCCTCCGAGCCGCCAGGCGATTCGGGCAGAATCGCCTGGGGGGTTTTGTCAGTGGGCAGTTTAGGGATCGGGCGAGATAGAGTCGTGGATCCTGGCGTCGGGCGGAGCCGAGGTAGTTTAGGGATCGGGCGAGATGGAGTCGTGGATCCTAGCGTCGGGCGCAGCTGAGGCAGTTTAGGGATCGGGAGAGACAGAGTCGCGGATCCTGGCATCGAGCGCAGCCGAGACAATTTAGGGATCGGGTAAGACGGAGTCGTGGATCCTGGCATCAGGCGGAGCCGAGGCAGTTTAGGGATTGGGCGAGATAGAGTCACAGATCCTGTCATCGGGTGCAGCCGAGGCAGTGTAGGGATCGGGCGAGACGGAGTCGCGGATCCTGGCGTCGGGCGTAGCCGAGGCAGTTTAGGGATCAGGCGAGATGGAGTCGCGGATCCTGGCGTCGGGCGTAGCCGAGGCAGTTTAGGGATCGAGCGCGATAGAGTCGCGGATCCTATCGTCGGGTGCAGCCGAGGCAATTTAGGGATCGAGCGAGACAGAGTCGCGGATCCTGGCCTCAGGCGTAACCGAGGCAGTGTAGGGATAGGGTGAGACAGAGTCATGGATCCTAGCGTCGAGCGCAACCGAGGTAGTGTAGGGATCGGGCGAGACAAAGTCGTGGATCCTGGCATTGGGCGTAGCCAAGGCAGTTTAGGGATCGGGTGAGACAGTGTCGCGGATCCTAGCATCGGGCGCAGTCGAGGCAGTTTAGGGATCGGGTGAGATAGTGTCGCGGATCCTGGCATCGGGCGCAGTCGAGGCAGTTTAGGGATCGGGCGAAACGGAGTCATGGATCCTGGCATCGGGCGCAGCCGAGGCAGTTTAGGGATCGGGCGAGACAAAGTCGCGGATCCTGGCATCATGCGGAGCCGAGATAGTTTAGGGATCAGGCGAGACGGAGTCGTGAATCCTGGTGTCGGGCGTAGCCGAGGTAGTTTAGGGATCGGGCAAGACGGAGTCGCGGATCCTAGCGTCGGGCGCAACCGAGGCAGTTTAGGGATCGAGCGAGACGGAGTCGCGGATCCTGGCATCGGGTGTAGCCGAGGCAGTTTAGAGGTGCTGGGCGTTCTGAGCCCCCCGAGCCTCATTGGACTCGGTAGGGGTTGGTTGAGTTTCGTGCGTTACCCCTGAAAGGATCAAGATGCCCAGGGGGGGGTGAATTAGGCTAATTCTAACTATATACTTAGCCCACTTCACCCCTTGTGCCTAGAATATGATTCTAATGATCTACCGCACAAAAGTTTAGCACTCTAAGTTTTAATCCTACTCTAGCATGGCAATTCTAAGAATGTAAAGACAAGAATTGAATTGCTCAAAAGTAAATGCTCAAAGTAAAGAGGGGAGAAGGAACGCGACGATGTTTTGCCGAGGTATCGGAGAGTCACCACTCCCCACTAGTCTCGTTGGAGCACCCACGCAAGGGTGTAGCTCCCCCTTGATCCGTGCAAGGATCAAGTGCTCTCTACGGGTTGATTCTTCGAGACTCCATCACGGTGAATCACCCACAACTGCTCACAACTTGAGTTGGGTCATCCACAAGCTCCGCCAGATGATCACCAAACTCCCAATCACCATCAAGCCGTCTAGGTGATGGCGATCACCAAGAGTAACAAGCACAAACTCTCACTTGACCACACCAAGCCTAATGAGAAGAGTGGATGCACACTTGCTACTCTCCTTGCACTAATAAGGCCTTAATCTTCGATTCTCAAATCTCAATCACCTCACTAGGCTCTTTCTCTCCAAAGCACTCTCAAGGGTGTTTCTCGCTGATCAAATGGGTAAGAGACCTCCCTTGGATGAATAGAGGAAGTATTTATACCCCCTCATTCAAAATGAACCGTTAGGAGGTTGCGTCAGTGTTCTGCGGGGTGACCGGACGCTCCGGTCAAGGTGATCGGACGCTCCGGTCAAGGTGATCGGACGCTCCGATCAGTTCTCCCCGCTACAGAGCCGTTAAGTTATGATCGGACTTTGACCTACGTTCGGTCAACACTGATCGGACACGTCCGGTCACAAAAACTACTCTCTGGACCCTTACTGATGTTGACCGGACGCTAGAGCCTAAAGTCCGGTTGCTTCGCTATTCAGCGTCCGGTCAGTAACCAGAACCTGACCAGCGTCCAGTCAGCACTGACGATTCTCCCTCTCTGGAACCTTACTAGAGTTGACCAGACTCTAGCACCCAGCGTCCGGTCACATTTCTCTCAGCGTTCGGTCACAACCAAACGACTTCTCCTTAGTCAAATGAACTGACCGGACTCTACTGCCAGCGTCCGGTCACACCGGGACCAGCGTCCAGTCAACATTTGACCCTCCATTCACTTCCAACTCGACAACATATGTGAATGAAGTTTGCTCCAATTGATCTTAGGGCTTCTTCGGAGCTACCTAGTGCTAGATTTGACAAGTGTGCACCACACCTAACCCACTAGACTCACCTAGGTCAAGCTACTAGTTCATACCCCCTTAATAGTATGGCTAAAGGAAAAACAAAGTCCTAAACTACTCTAAGTGTCTCTTCAACACCAAACGACACTTAGAACTAATCCGTCCTTAACCTTGTCATCCATCATTTGAAAACCGAACCAATTTCCATCGTAGGGGCATAACAACCATGATTGCCCAATCAATTGCTATTACCATTACCTAACTTAATTGCCTCTGCAAAACACACGTTAGTCATAGTAATCACGTATTGTCATTAATCACCGAAACCCAACTAGGGGCCTAGATGCTTTCAACCCCATCCATGGTTTTCACAACTGAAGGGGCTGAGCTAACATCGCTTACCTCGATGGCTCGAGTGACGCGCTTGGTGAGCTCGCTAACGGGTATGTTCGAGTGAAATCTGGGTCCGTCGTTCGGGACGGGGTCGGAATAGCCCTCATATGGCATTCCACTGCTCCTTAACCTGCAACCCGGCAGATGCCTGGGTCATTCCGGAGACCGACCTGGGTGGCCCGCTAGCCTTCCCTCGATGGAGATTCTGTGGGTTTGGCTCAAGATTAGGATCGAACGAGAAGGTTGAGATGACCATGTCTGCTTCGGGACAGACTGGGCGAGGGCCGCTCGGGGCTCATCTGCATTTTCTCCCCTGGCTCTGTTTGACGCGAGGCGGCCTCGAGCCCTTCGTGGGCTGGCCTTCGAACCCCAATCGGTTGTTGCTCATGTTGAATGAGGCAACTGCCGTTTCATGACGCAACACGGAGCGTTGTGATGCATTTAACTGCATATGCGATGCCTCGGATGTATGGAATGAATGAATGCGTGTATAGATGAATGAATGATTATATAAAGAAATAATGGGGGTTGGTAATGTTACCTTGATGACTCGAGTGACGGGGTTTGAGGAGCTTTAATCAGAAATGTCTGGCCGGGATCTGCGCTCGTCGTTCGTGACGGAGTCGGCATGGCCCACATGGGGCGTCCCTCTGTTCCTTACCTATCTCTCGTCATTCGCCTAAGCCGTCCGATCGACTCAGGAAGCCCGTTGGTCTCTCCTGAGCAGAGATCCCGTAGTTGGGCCATTCCAAGTCC
This sequence comes from Miscanthus lutarioriparius, assembly GCA_904845875.1. Classification (NCBI taxonomy): domain Eukaryota; kingdom Viridiplantae; phylum Streptophyta; class Magnoliopsida; order Poales; family Poaceae; genus Miscanthus; species Miscanthus lutarioriparius. The sequence goes on along the minus strand of CAJGYO010000003.1, from coordinate 14,877,587 downwards.
CGCCTAGGAAGGCGGAGGGCCGCCTGAGCGTGGTGGCACTTTGTTTCTTGTGCCCATCATGCGGTAGTGGTGGGCCATACCCAGGCCACGTCCCATCTGACTAGGCACCGCCTGTCGGGCAGGGTGCGTCCCGTCGGTCAGGGCGCATCCCATCGTTTCCTATCCGCATTGAATGGGAGAAGGGAGAGGGTTTCTCGCACCAATCCTTTCACCTTTCCCCAACTGCTTCGCTTCTTCTTTAAATAGGGGAAGGGAGAGGGAAATGAGAACTTACAGACCTGTTCGTGATTTCGAAGCGCAATGTCGAGATGGAGGTTATCCAATGTAGATGAGGTGGTGCTGGCCGTCTTCACCGAGAAGGGGCTGCTTCCACTGAAGGAGGTGGCGCACTGGAAGGTACTGCACGTTGCCGACTTCGTCACCGTCTATGAGGCTTTCATCGGGATGGAGCCGCACATGGACTCCATCCAGCGAATCTTCTTCGGGCGAGCCTTGTTGGAGAGGAAGCCGCCCAGGACTGCGCTGGTGGGGTTTTTTGCCCTTACAGCTGCTCAGGTTGGCCAGTGCATAAAGTGTCCGGTGGCGTGTGTCATGGCCTCACCTTTGGCATCTACCAATGCCGCCGGGCAACCACAGTAGCATTTAGAGTAGAAGTAGTCAGCAAATGTAATCGTTAAATTCATAGGGGAGCCCTCATGTGAACAGTTTTAGTATCAATGAATACATCAGTTCTGCTTTGTGATAGAATCACTATCCATTCCTTGTTTTTTATCCTAGTATAGCTTTGTTTTTATCCTTTCTTTTTCGCACCTACCCGTTCATTCCGTAGGCTGCAACTTTAAGAACATGAGTGTGGCCCGCAAGGCTCGGCTGCTCGTAACCGTAGGTCATGGCGGGGTGCACTCGGTCGAGAGTAAAAACAAAGTCACATAGGGTAATCAAAGGAATGGAATGCCCTTTCGTTCGGGCAAAAAGTTGTTACCATGTGATAGTAAAAAAAAGAGGTAGTATTGTACCCTCATGGAGCCCCCGAGCGACCCGGGCTGAAAGTGTTCAGGCTGGGGTGCTTTACAGGAGCAAGTGTTGAATAAAAAGCGGTAAGACCGAATTTAGGGGAAAAACGACGAAGCTGTTCAATGTTCCAAGTGTTGGTGAGAACGTTGCCGTTGTTGTCCTTCAGTCGGTAGGCGCCAGGTCGGATCACCTCGGTCACCGTATAGGGACCTTCCCATGGTAGAGAGAGTTTGTGTTTCTCCTTCGTTGATTGGGTCCTCCGAAGTACGAGATCACCGACTTCGAGGATCCCCCCGATCTTCCTTTCGTGGTACCTGCGGAGAGTTTGCTGGTAGCGAGTGGAGCGGATGACGGTTGTCTCGTGGGCCTCCTCAAGCAGGTCGACTGTGTCTTGCTGAGCCTCCATGACTCGGTCGCGGTCGAAAGCCTTTACTCTTGGGGCGTCGTGGTCGAGGTCGGAGGGCAGCACTGCTTCAGCTCCGTAGGCCAGGAAGAAGGGTGTGAACCCTGTGGATCGGTTCAGGGTCGTTCTCAGGCTCTAGAGGATTGCTGGGATCTCTGCAACCCATCGCCTGGCGTATTTGTTGAGTCGGTTGAAGATGCGTGGCTTAAGTCCTTGGAGGGCCAAGCCATTGGTACGCTCGACCTGACCGTTAGTACGTGGATGTCCGATTGAGGCCCAGTCGATCCTGATGCCGTATGCATCACTAAAGTCTAGGAACTTCTTCCCGGTGAAGTTAGTCCCATGGTCAGTGATGATACAGTTAGGAACACCGAACCGGTAGATGATGTTGAGGAAGAATTTGACCGCCTCTCTCCGAGCGGATATTGGTGATGGGTTTGGCCTCTATCCACTTGGTGAACTTGTCGACCACTATGAGTAGGTCCATGAGTCTACAAGGACTCCGCTACCACCGGCGGCTGACCCGGAGCGTCCGCCATACCGTACTCCCGGGACAGACGGTGGCTAGGTGCCACGTCGCCGATGCTAGAGCCGTCGCTCTCAACCTCATCATCCAGGAGTTCATCGAAAGTGGTGGGAGCATAGCTCGCCATTCCCACGAATTCAGAAGTGAGAGGGGGCGGCGCCCACGCCCTTTGGAGCCCCCAAGCGTACGCGTCCATCGGGGGACGCAAAGCCATAGGGAACCAGTCGTACGGTGGTTGCGGTACGGACAATGCGGTCCCTCCGGATAATCGGCGGAAGATAGTAAATAGCGAGTAAATAACAACATGTACATTACTCACAGCGGGGTTTGAGCAGAGCGTTTGCTCTGAATGAAGCGCAGGCGCCTCGTCGTTGAAGTCGTTGTATGTACTGGAGCCAATGGAGGGCGCCCCTCCGACGGGCGCTGGGACAAGTGCCTCCTCGTGGAGGTGTAGTACGTCGAGCCGATCGGCGACGAAGTCCAGGCTTCCGAAAAGGAAGGCTTGGGATGGCTCGAAGAGGGGTGGAACCCATGTCCCAATAGGTTGGAGTGCGGGAAACTCCAACGAGCTAAACCGAGTCGTATCGCTTGAGCCCACCATGGTGAAGGTGGCAGAAAAGTGGGACATTCGATGACTAAAAGCGTGAACGTACAACGTCTTCACCACGGACGGCGCCAACTGTCGGTGCAGAAAGTGACCAACACGTAAATATTTATAGTTTTGTTGTACGTTGTGATCGGATGTGGCCTAGCACTCAATGACATATGGTTTATACTAGTTCAGGCAATGTGCCCTACGTCCAGTTCAAGTCAGTTGGTGACTTTATTCATGAGCCTAGGTGCTCGAAGTTTGCTGTGGGGTTACAAACAGAAGGGAGAAAGATGGGGGGTGCAAGAGACCCGGTCGGACTCTGGTCTGAAGGGCCGAGAGTGACGGGAGCTCCTACGTGCGCTGAGTGTTTGAGCGTGTGCTCGAGGTTTGAACCTAGTGGTTCTGCTATTTTGTGTGAGTGAACTCTGGGATCCCTCTGTTGGGAGAGAGCGCATCCCCTTTTATAGATGAAGGGGACGACCTTACAAGCGAGAGAGAGAGAGTACGTATGCTACTAAGTCTTGTTGTTCACGCCGTCGGGTACAAGATGATGGTAGGCGCCCATAACACTGTTGTTGTTGTCAGAAGCATGTGGGAGGTCTTACCGTATTCACCATGTATGGTAAATGACGGCGCCCACAACACTGTTGATGCCCAGAGGCATGTGGGGGAGTCTTACCGCGTTTATCTGGTATGGGAGTTGATGGCGCCCACAACACTGTAAGGCAAATGTCGACGCCCACAACACTACTTGGGTTCTGGCATGCTTGGAAGGTTGCAGGGCACCCTTCTAACTTGTCCTATCAGTTACCGTCCGCAGGTGTACAAGATACGGTCCATGGTATTGCGGTCGACTCAAGTGCCCTGCCTTACTTGCCCCATCCCTTTCCTGGTCCTCACCGAGCAGGCGTCCCCGGTCGGTTGGTCCCAGTCGGCTCTGACTGCGCCAGTAGAAGAAGAGCTGTAAATAGGGGTTCGGTGCATCATTGGTCAGAGACGCGGGTCGGAGTCAGAAGCGGTGTTTGGCCAGGCTTTTTGGTTGGAGAGGCAGGCCGGAGTCGGAAGCGAGCGCTGTTCTTCCTTGGCCATGCCTTCGGTCGGAGATTGGATCGTTCTTCTGGCCTGTCGTTTAGGTATTTGGGCCGGCCCAGGAGTTGCGCGTCGTTCATAACATCGTCTGCTGGGCCGAGCCTTTGCTGGGAAGCCGGTCCATCAGGGACCCCGGGTCTATGAACCTGCCAAGAAGAAAACAAAGAAACATCAGCACACACATGGATATTTGCTCCTGTATCAACCCACCAATTAGGTGAATGACAAACTGAAAGAACAGTAGGCAATAAATTATCGTACCTCGTTCCTGCATCAGTCTCAACTGTGTTTGCTGTTTTCTTGTTTGGCTTTCACTTGGCCTCCTCGCACTCTCTAGCATAGTGCCCAGGCTTGCGACAAGTGAAACAATTTTCCTTCTTGTTCTTCTTATTCTTCTTAAAAGGAGTTGTGGACTTTTGTTTGAGTTCTTAGTAGAATTTTTTCTTGTGGGATTTGGGAGGATTTTTCTGCACCACATGGGCAGTAGAACTCCCCTCACCAATTTTTTTGCCACAAACGTCCTTTGCTCTTGCTTTCTCTTCAACATCCAAAGAGCCAATGAGCTCGGCAATGCCAAACTCCTGTCTCTTATGTTTCAGAGAAGTAGCAAAATCTGTCCAAGCCTGTGGCAGCTTAGCAATGATACAACCTGCCACAAACTTATCAGGTAACACACAACCAAAAATTTCGAGCTCTTTTGTCAGTGTTTGTATCTCATGAGCTTGTTCCACTACAGAACGGCCATCGACCATCTTGTAGTCATGAAACTACTCCATGACATACAACTCAGAACCAGCATCAGAAACCCTATATTTGGCCTCAAGTGCGTCCCACATCTCTTTACCAGTCTGTAGCGGCACATATGCATCAACTATGGTGTCTCTAAGCACGCTCAAAATTGCAGCCTTGAACGTAGTATCAGCATGTTTGAACGCACGCTCCTCATCAGGAGTATGCGGCCCAACAGCCCTAGGTCCAGCAACAAAATAGCAGTGCATAGAAGTCAACCATAGAATGCATCTCTGCCGCCACCTCTTGATACTCGCAAAGCCAATTACCGAAAATTGCCTATCACGTTTTTGGATTGTTATATATTTAGACATTTCCAATAGCAATTTAATCCAAAAATAGCGATAACCAAAAGGTTTATGACAATACGTGCTTGTGTGAACTAAGCATGAGTACCATGTATATGATACTAACCAGCAAGTTATTGATACATGACCTTACTGGATAGCGAAGAACAGAGACATACCCAACGGCAGAGCCGGATGTACTTGTCGATATAGTGTCTGTCGGTGTAGTCGTTCCGCTTGTTGCAGTGCATACGGAAAGCAGTGCCGATCACCGGAGGGCCTTCAACGTACGCCGGCGTCGGGAAGAAGGGGACGTAGACGTAGCGAGTAGTCGTGCTGCCAACGACACTCCCCAAAAACGTGATTATCGTCCTTTACCTGAGCAGGTGAACTCGAAGACGGTAGGAGTTTTGGAGGCCCTACTCTTCTAGTTTTAGTGCGTGTAGGAACCGGGACGGAAAGAACAAGAGAGCAGCTGTGTATATTTTGGGTGTCAGAACCTGCATCAGGTGCGGCGGCCGATTTCAGCGCCGCAGTTGCGCGCGGCCACACGTTCGGCGCAGTGGCTTCTGGACACCGTCGGAACGCGCCGCTGCCGGTATGAACAGTATCGCTGGCTGTAGAATGTGCCGATGACTGCTGCGGTGAATGTGAATGTGATGCCATGTCGTGTCGTTGGTCAGCGACAGATTGGATGCGAGATCCAGATCACGTGACCGGTACCCGTCGCCCGTCGGTACTGGTACGGTGCCTGCCGCCTGCCGGGTGCCGGTCCTGGGCACCATGGAAGGGTCGCTTCTTGTCCACTAGTACGCACCAGTCGCATCGTCCACGTTGTTTAGTTTCAAAAAATTTCACCCAGAGTGTCATATCGAATCTTGCAGCATATACGTGGAGTACTAAATGTAGATAAAAAAAATTAATTACATAGTTAGTTAAGAAACCGTGAGATAAAACTTTCAAACCTAATTAGTCCATAATTAGACACTAATTATCAAATACAAACGAAAGTGCTACGGTAGCCCAAACCAAAAAATTTCGCCAACTAATCGCGCCCTAAAGTCCTTCGTATACCAGTAGTAACTTCATTGTTATTACTGCTGCTTCAACGAGTGCCTGCTGCTTAGTTTCATTTGCACGGTTCTGCAGCACTGTGTTTAGCCGCTGCACTCCCCTATTCAAGTACAGTACAGTGTCATCTACTACCATCAGTTGCATCTACAGCTCGTACCGTGCAATAACACTATGACACTTACACAGCCATCAGTAGGGGAGTGCAGAAATGGTAGCAGCTGCTTATATTGATTTGTTATGAGAGAAAAACGTTGTTCGTTCACTCTGAAATAGTGCTAAAGAACAGTCGACAAATTAGGAGCAAATAATTAGTGCCATGTTCGTTTAGCTGATAAGCTATGACTGAAAATACTGTTGACTGATTTGTTAGAAAAAAAAAATAATGTTCGTTGACGAAAAAAATACGGCTTATAAGTCGAGCGAACATGACGCAGATCCACGAAGCCTGGCACGGATACCAAACTTGTGCAGTTGGGCTGTACAGTACACAGTACAGCTCTACAGCACATTTCGGCAGGTTACATACATTCCAGACAAGATGCAGCATGCAAGGCCTACGGCTACCGAGAAGGGCAAAAATGGGGCAGCAAGGCTGCCTCCAACGGATGATGTATATAGACATCCAAATCTAAAATGAATTTTGAATGATATTGAATTAGTTTATAACAGAGTATCTATATAGGAGATCTTTTTTTATTCGAAGAAAAGAGAGGCTCTTTTATTGCTCATTGATCATGTTACAATCTTGAGCAATGATTTGCTCGATACAAAACTGGAACCACACTGCGCCAAACAGCCGAACTGTTCAATCTCAACGCCAATTGTGCGAGCTCATGTGCAGCGCGATTTCACTCTCTCGTGTGAACAACATTCCACTCAGAAATCAAACTTCCGACCTGTCTCGCCTCCTCGCTACTAGGCATAATGGTCCTGGATCCCTAAATATTATCCTCTCTTCTAAAGATTTATTTACAATAAGGGTTCTATCTAAATATGAAATGAGTCTTGTATTTTGGGTGATATTGGAGATAGTCTAACCTTGGCCCTGTTCATTTCTCTTATAATCCGTCTTTTTCAGCTGTTTTTTTAGCCGGAACGATGTTTTTCTCTAACAACAAATCAGCCGGAACAATATTTCGCCTTATTTTTTCAGCACGGGGCAATGCCATGTCAAGCACCATGCAGATGCAGATCGATCAGACGATCAGTAAAGCTGACACACACAGCTCTCCTCGCCCTGTCAACAAAAGCTACGCCCGGGAAAAGCCCAGACAGATGCATCTCTTTACAAAGCCAAGTGCCGGTGGACGGTGGTGGAATTTACAGGTCCACCCGACAGCGTCATCATCCCAGATGACTGGCGCCTTAGCACGCGTTTGCGCCCACTGTGCTCAGGAGAACGAGCTGTTCGTTTAAACACAGCAAAATTGCAAGCTCTGAACAAAAGGTGCCCTTGCTGTTTCACCTTTCAGGCATGCTTATCATACCTGAAGGTAGAACACAAGACAGGATGAACCCTTTGTACTTCAGAAAGCACAATTTTGCGCAGCTCACACACTAACCACATTGGATCAAACACACTAGCTACGCGCCGATGCAAATCACAAGACCATATTTCGTTTCTACCTTTCCTCTCAAACAACGGGCAACTAAACTACATTTTCAAACAGGAGAAAATAAGTTAATTAAAACCAAAGAATTGCAGTTCATCAGCCAATCGCCTTCTCCTCGGAGAACCTGGGAAGCTGCACGAGCGAGTTCACCCGCGTCACTCCATCAAGGCCCGACCAATTCTGATCGTGGGCTGCGCCGGCGACAACAGCATCTATCGCCCCCGACAGTGCCTTCTCATGGGCGCTTCCGGCTACTGTCCTGACCGTGAAGTTGCGGGTCAGCGCTGGCTCCTGCTCCTGAGCTTCATTTGGGTCTGCGACTGAACCTTCGTCGAGGCTGATGTTGTCCATGGAGGCCGTCGAGTCACGTTCATGGTCCATTTTGCCATCCAAATATAGGCAAACCACTGCACAGTCATCGATCTTTGATGTCGGGTACTTGGTTTTCCATTCACGAGCAGCGGCCTCGACAAGGGATTTTGCAGCCTTTGATCGGCTTGGGGATGATGCCACAATGTCAACAGCCTCCTGGTTGCTAAGGACATCCCACACCTGCATGATTTGCATTAGCATTAGATATATAGAAGTACAATTCTGCCAAGTGGCAGCGCATCTTATATAATTTCGTTAAGTACAACTACATAGAAACAGGGGAAATGAGCCAAACAAGAGAAGACGGAAGGACAAACATAAGATTAAAAAACGCATCCATAAGCGGACCAATAAAAACACTCTTGCTGATTCCACACGAATGCTCTTTAACTTTTTTTTTAAAAAAAAACATAGATGCTAAAAGGAGCTAAAGTAGCATGCTTTGAAAATTGCTAAGAAAACAGTGGCAAAAGGTAAAACCAACTACGCAGACAGTGACTTAACAATCGACCCAACGGGTCGTCCATTAAAGGAATGTTTGAAATGTGATAGAGAAGTCCATTACATATGGAAAAATAAACTATCTTCACCAACCACAATCATTTCAACAAAGGGCTCAAAGTTCTACCAGGACAAAATCTCACTTTTGATAGTATAAGTTATTTAGGCAAATGTAGTGTGGGCGCACTAATCAAAAGAGTGTTCAAGCGAGGATGTATGGATCAAAAGGAGAATTTTGAGCCAGTACATTACTGGTAAGTGATAATCAGTTTCATTAAAACAACTGGTATGGTTAAATACTTCACTCTTAATTTTGATTGGTTCCTGAACTATATAACAGCGACATACTGACCTGTGATAAATAAGTTGTCCAAAGAAAGAATATCAGTCTTTCAATGACAGAAAATTGTGCAAGGTCCGCCTACTACTCACAGATCCACATCGTTCAGATGCAAATATCATCAACAGGGAAGCAAGTTACTAGACAATGAGAATCTTAATTTCCCCTAATGCATTGAAGAGCCCTTGATAATTTTAATTTTATCTAATGCAATGAAGAGTCCCTAGCCACAGGCTCTATGTCCAAATTGTTCGAGTAGGAAGGTGCACCTGAACAAATGATTAAACCAATGGGTCCTCTCAAGTTGAACGTGGAGAAGATTTAACAGCTGAAGGACAGCAGATAACAACAGGCCGTGACGGTGCAATGGAGAAGGGTGTTAAGCTGGCTAATCATTATCTATGCAGCAGGCAGGAAGGGGACCCTTGGCAGAAATTATTATCCTTGCACCTGCCATGATGACAGTTTATCAACCGACCCCTAAAAGCTAAAACATTTTGAAGTCCAAAGACTGGATCACTTGTAGGTATGATCACGAATTCTCTTTTAGCTCCTATGAAATGCACGGGACATTCTGGACCCTGAAGGCCCACCATGTGCGGCTACTTAGAGCACGAATGCGAAAGTGCCGCAGATTGACATTACATTGCAACTAATCATGTTATGATGAAAGCTAACGGCAAGATTTTGCTGGGGGCAGAGATACTCTCAAATTCATATCTGTGCAAGTGCAAATATCCAGAACGAACAGAGAACAATAAAGTGGAGCACTTGGTAGAGAAAATTACCCCATCTGATGCAAGGATGACGAACTGGTCCTTCTCTGTGAGCGACCAATGGAAGAACTCTGGAACCGAAATGACACCATAATCCTTGAGGCAGAAGTCACCAAACGCCCGGGCCATTGCCAGGCCTGGCGCGTCGTCGAACGGCAGCCAGACCCGCGGCACCTCCGGTTCGTCCTGCAGAGCAAATACCCTGCCCCTGCACTTCTTGATCCGTTCTGCCTCGCCTGAAATGACAGAAGGTAGCATTAACACTCAAATTCCTAACACGGCACCACATCCATAAATCTGAAATAATGGAGGAGGGAGAATATGGAGGCCTACTGGGAACATCCGGTTTGAGGTCAACAGTCAGTTGCACGGCTACCATGCCGCCACCGCCGCCACTGTCCCTCGAGCCTAGCACGGCGCGTGAGTCACCAATGTTGGCCATGTAGAGATCCGAGCCCTGCGTGCAGAAACCGCTCGTCAGTGGGCTGTGTACAGCTGAACGCATACATCCCAACAGAATTGATTTGACATATGTTTCTGCGAGGAAGGATGAATCGATGGATAGCAGACTCGCGTCAAGTCCGGTGGCACGTACGAGCTTGAGGACGGTGACGGCGGTGCTGCCGCTGCAGAAGCAATCTAGGATGGCGTGGGAGCGAAGATCCTTGTCCATGGCCTTGTAGGTGCTCGCAAAGGCCTTCCTCCACGCGGCGGCGGGCATGTCCAAGCCAGCCTTGGACGCGCGCACCGCGGACATGAGCTTCAGCGGCAGCGCATCGCGGACCCTGCGCGCCACTAGGTGGCCGTGCGGGCCGTGCCCGTCGAACACCCCACACAGCACGACGTCGTCCTCCCCGCCGAACCCCTGCCAAGGCGACAGACACTCCACCAACATTACCACCTGTCCACCACCATCTCGGTGGAACAAATTGACGGCGGGAGGAACAGGAGAGAGAGAGAGAGAGAGAGAGAGAGAGAGAGAGAGAGATGGGAGGCGAGAGATTCGGTGGTTTACATCCCAGACGAGCATGGCGTCCTGATTGATCCCCTTACGCCCCTGCTGCGTGAACACGGCGGCGGTGCGGCTGCGGCCGTCGTTGGAGAAGATCCGGCCGGGGACCGAACCGAGCTGCTCCTCCCGCGGCGCCTTCCACCTCCTCCCCCGCCGCCTCCCGTCCTCCCCTGCAGCACCGGCCGCCGTGACCGTCGTCGTGCCCCCGCTCGCCACGCAGTTCCCCATCGATCACGCCTCCGATATCCCTCCTCTTCCAATGCCGCGCTGGCCCGGCAAGTAGACGCCGGACAGAAACACCCGCACGGAGACCAAAGATGCCGCCGCCGCCGCCGCGCGCAAGAGGGATGAGGATTCCCTCTCGGGTGGTCAGGTCAGGTGTGGAGTGGAGAGAAGAGGAATCGCAGATCAGCAGCACCGCTCAAACGCAACGTGAAAAGTCAAGGCGGGTCCCTGGATGAGAGGGAGGTGAGAACGGAGGAAGAGAGAGAGAGAGAGAGAGAGAGAGAGGAGAGAGGCGAGTTTATTTATTGCGGGAGCGGGCGAGCGGGCGCAGCGGCACGGCAGTGACGCACGCACGCAGAGGCAGAGGCAGTGAGGGTGAGGCAAGACAGCTCCGAGTCACGGAGAAAGAAGACGACGCTGGGGACTGGGGGGCTGGGGCTCTCGGGGTCGGGGACGGCGGGCGCGGGAGGAGATCAGGAGAGGGACGCGAGGGGCTCAGCGCCCGACGAGCTGCCCGTGCCACGCCGTTGCTTGTCGCTCGCTGGTGTTGTGGTCCGGTCGTTGGCGCTGCTGGATTACTGTGACTCCGGATTGATTACTGGATTAATTGTGCGGTTGGCTACGAGCGACTTGTTTACTTGTGCAGCGGGACGTTTACCAGCTGCCGGGTCAGGGTCACGCACTGCGAGGAATAAACAAGCGGCGAGCAGGGGCGACCGCCGACCGGGTCCGCTGGGGCGCGGACGTGGCTCCAGCGGTCGGAGCGGGGAGGAGCCCAATAACGGACGGTTTACGCTCATCTCAAGTCTTTGTTGACCCGATTTGAAGCGAAAGTGATGCAACTAGTAGTTAGTTACAAAATATACTTGTCACATAAAACCCGTTGAATTATCATAGAAGTTCTGCACACGCTGATCTTAGGAGTATTCATTCAAGTGGACTGAAAATTGCGCCTTTCATCGATCATGGATGTGAACATATTTCGTTCAGTCGTTGCGCTCACGGGAACACTGAGAGAGGTTAGGAAAGAGGGGGCACACGAGCTGACGAGAGCCTCTTCTTGTGTTTGGGGAGTTTTATGGTTTAAATTCAACTTTTTATTTTTATCTGATGGACCCCTTCGGAATTTTTTGAATACTTGAGAGCATAGAGCTTTCTTTTCGTGTCTTCTTTCTTTTCAATAACCCTTTTTCATCAATTTTCTTTTAATTGCTCCATTATGTCTCCTTTTGGAAGGGATTTGAGGGGAATTTGTTGAACATGGATAGAATTTGACTAGAACGACATTTGCCTGGAAAGACCATATTTATGAAGGAAAATATAAGGTTTTCGTCGAATGTCATGTGACAGTGGAACTTGCGGGTGCAGACAGGTGGAGTCTGATCGCAACACATAGGCCGTGCATGGGTTTCGCAATCTATCCACCCAAAACTCAATTTAATCCGCGAAGACGAGTCACGTATGGATTGGGTGGATATGGATTCGGTCCATAAAATCCATGGGTTGACATGCCATCGTTGTGGCACATGAGAAGAGCTCAGAAAGCGTGCCACATGTCTCCAGCAGCAATGTTGCAGTAGATGAACTGCTCAATGATGTAGGACACAACCAATAACCAGAGAAACACGACGAGTGGCACAATCTCCACGGTGGTGGCGGCAGCGCCGCTTGCCTCACCCTCATCCGCGCGAGGAGCAGCATGTGCGCTAGCTGCGCGAGGTGGAAACAGGACTCGAGGTTGTATTGGGAACTCTATCATTTCTCCTTTTCTGCCCCATGTCCTTCCACCTCCAGACCCGTCTATTGGATACACACACGCGTATCTAACCGCCTGATTGGATCGATTTCCAAATGCGGAAAGATTAGGAGTTGACTGTTGAGATAATGAGTTGTTGGAGAGATTTCTTTTATGCATGAAAGGATATAAAGAAACTATTGAGTTGCTGTAATAGTTTTCTATTAATGCGGCTATTAGTATTAGTTGTTGAGCCATCTTGGGATCCTTCATCTAACAGCTAGCGGTGCTTATTTTGTGTAAGCCAATTACTAGTTTTCTTTATTTAGTTAGGTAGTTTGTTTTGAGCCAGTATCTGGATGTGTCCGTTTGTATACACGAGCTAATTGCTTCCTATCTAAAGATTAGCTCTAGTGCACCCAAACAGGAGGGTTAATAGGCGAACTAATTTTTTAGCGAAGCCTTCACCTATTTGTTTGCCAATCTCAGCTAATTAATTTGAGCTAATTTTTAGCTCAACTAGTAACTAGCTGTAGCTTATCAAAGAGGCCTTAATATTTGCTAGGATGTTTGGATCTATTTAGTACTAATTTTAGTTGTTAATATTGATACTAATTGACCCAAACAACCCAAGTCACATCAATTTAGCAAAACTGAAATTCTTATCCTCTTTTGCATAAACAACCTCTAGCACTTAAATTCCTGTGGAAGTATTTTATCCGACTTGATCCGACGGCGCGGCGCAAAAGAACGGCACGGGTGCGCTGCTGCCAATTTTTTTCTAAAAGAAGAAAGTAACATGTAACGTATCTAAATCCAAAAGGAGATACTATTACTCTACAAGTCTCCAACCCTGTAAAGGAGCCTTGTACTACAAGTTCCTTAGAAAATCTCAGCAAAATCGACCAACCAAATCCGTTGCCCAGTGCAAGGAAGGCTCGTCAACCTCAAGCCGGCGCGTCATCGCGTGCGCACGCATGGCCATGGCCCATGGACGCCGCTCGCACTAATTGCTCGGTCGCTCGTTCCTTCGTCTCCGGCCCGTCTCCGGCTTTCTGCGCCTGCGACCTGCACGTATCTTCCCGCCTTCGTACCGCCGGCGCTTTATGATGGGTCCGAATACACCTGCCCATTCACAATTTGAGCTCGAGCCGATGATGCTTTCGCTTCGAGTTCCGGCGGGGCCCCCAGCGAGCGGCCGGCGATCACATCCCATGATCGCGCCCACTTGCCGCCGGCTTGCCGCAGCATCCATCCATCTCCTGATGAATGCCCAACTACCCCCTCCCCCCTGGCCGTGGACCATCCGCGTGCGTTGGGTCGGAATCGGATCGATCATTAGGCAGCCGAGCGAGGGAAGAAAGGGGTGCGCACGCCCGGGCGGCGATTGATCACTCATTAGCCGCATCCTAAGTGCCCCCACTAAACGCTAAGCGCGGCGCGGCGCGGCGCATGGACATTTTCTGTTGTCGCGAACAAGAGGAACGGCAGCCGGGCCTGTAGCGTAGCATCGAGGTGACGTCGGGTGCGGCCTACCTCTCCAGGTTGCTCGACCGCGTGCAATTGACCACGACGCGGTGCGCTGGCATTTGGCAGATCGACACGATGGTTTTTGCATAGGCTTGCAGTTCGGTCGTCGAGTCCAACACGGTACGTGTGGATTGCCAGAAACATGCATGTACTTGATTGGCACTCAAGTATACTTATGACCTGTAAAAAAATGAGAGTGGAAGACGTGGCTGTGCCTAACTATCTGGTAATCGTTGCTTCAGTGACCTATCTCTACCTGTCACGTTGCGTATGAACAACCTTTTCCAGGAGATGTTTGTGTTCCATGAGAAAAAGAAAGAAATGAAGCTCTAACTGGGGCCGGAAAGCCCAAGTCTCAGAGTGGACTGCTGGCCCAGCAGTAGTTTTCTGCGACGGGCTTTTACAGCCCGAAACACCCCTTTCGGATTGGAGCATCTGTATCAGGAGTGGGCTCATACGTAGAATTATATTTCTGACGGGCCGTTATGGAGTTCCAGATTAGGCCCAACGTGGGCTGGATTACCTTTTCATCCTCATCGTCAATTCCGTCCGTCTCCATTCCTGCACGAGGTAGCTACTAATAAACTCGTATACGCGACAGCTACCGGGCCGCGGCCGATCCAGGGCGCGGCAGCCAGGCGACCGAGCCGTTGCACTCCGCTTTCCCCACCGCGGCCGCCCTGCCCAAGATGGCAAGCCCGGGCCCACCGTGGGACCGGCCGATCGTTGCCTAGTGGCTGCAAACCTAGCTAGCTTCGATTCGCCTGCCCCTGAATGGAAACGGCGCAGCTAGCGCGCCGCGCACGCGAGATTGGCCTGGTTAGCCTTTGTCAAACAGGGATCGGACGGATAGCTATTAGATTAGTGCGTGATTAGCCGTCGCTTTTACGTTTTCGCTCGACACATCAACGGCAGAGCCAGCCGCAGTGTGCTGTGCTTATCGCCGGTTTGACTCTTGGATCAGGTGCACACAGAATAACAATATACCACTCCATCAGTGGATCGCTGTAACGGCTGAGTCTCGACTGATCCGACTTTGGCGGCACACGCGGGACAGACGATACCGTGAAGTAACCCTGTGGTTGGCCCGATTAGGAGCACGGTGTGTTATCCTCGACCGCCATCGAAAGCGACCGTACCCATGTATAGTATCAAGTTACCACGACGACTTCAGGATAATTTTGCCACTACTTCTTCAGCTCGTCGCCGATTAGCCTGAGGAACACGTAACCTGTAATCAATTATCCTTAATCTTCACAGCTCACCATGGTCACACCGAATAAAGATGAGAAAATTTACTATTTGACACTAGAAAAAGTTGTGTTCTTCTATTTGACATCCAAACTTGAAATATTTCTTATTTGTCCACTCTGTTATTTTTTTTCCTATATGACACTTCCGTTAGGTCTGTTGGCATGCACCGTGAGACCTTCTCCTCGGAGGATGTGGAAAGGCCAAAATGCCCTTTGAGAAAATAAAGGTAGACAAAGAAAATGGGCTAGCCAGTTTCCGCCTCCGACCCTAGATCGAGCTAGGATGGAGGAGACTCCTCTGGGAGCACAGCCACCCCGAGCGAGGGTGCAACTGCCCAGCGCGGGGTTGCAGCCACCCGGCGCGGGGGCACGTCCTCATGGAGTGGGGGCGCGGCAGCACGCCTAGGGCCGGCCGATCAGACCGGCTTGTTCAGGTCAGTTCAAAATAGTAGTTAAATTTATAGTTTTTAGGATTAAATGTACATGGTCAGTACTCATGCATATCGTTTTGCACTCACAGGATGGATGAAGATTTTAGTTTTCTGTTGGAAATAAAATTGCTTGGCAATCACAAAAAAACTAGCCCTTCAATGGCCACAAGGAGCAAAACAATTGGAACCGGAAGTCCTGCAATGAGTACAAGGTGTAAAAGAAGATTAAGTTTGTGATTACCATATCCCAAAATGGATGTTATGTAATGTGAACATGTATAACAATTGTCTGTTCTATATATATGAACCTGGATGCTAAATTTTAAAATTATGTAAGCTATGTTAATATCATGCTACATGTGAAACCTGGATGTTATTGTCATTTCTATGCACCTATTTAATTCATACTGTAAGATGATGCTGGTGCTTTTAATTTTTGAGATCTCTTAATTTGTACAAGCAAATAAAAAAATAAAAAGTGTAAGATTTTTTTTTAAAAAAAATTGCCATGAAAGACAGCAACAACCAACATATGGGGAGAGAACTTGCAATAATCATCCTGTGAGCGTAACGTCATGGCCAAAAATTTCAGAAGGGGCAAAACGGTCTTTTTGCATAGGATATATGGAAATGTCATATAGGAAAGCAAAATTAACAGAGTGGACAAATAAGAAAGATTTCAAGTTTAGATTTCAAATACAAGAGTACCATGCATGCAGATACATGGTGACTGTACATGGTGCTTAGTATGAGTTGATTTCAGCTAAGGAACAAATAACAGGTTTGCTCGATCGGACGTACTTTTAACTTTGTCCAAGCAAACTAACGTGCTTTACACCAAAGGCACGCACAAAGTAAAATTTCTTTTGTCCTTATCCCCTAATACGTATCCTGCAATAAAAAATATCGGCATCAATTCCCCCAATTTGCTTGTCTAACCCCTCGTGCTGCCATTCGACGTTGATATGTGTCGTCTCTTGCTTCACATATTGTCGCGGGACAGTGACAGCAGAATTATACACCTTCCGATGTAGGAGTACAAATCTACCCTTTCACTAACCATGGTTACTTACCACTACACTTGCCCAGCCAGCCAATCACGCACGAGCACTCGGCCGGCATGGCATGGCATTTACGCAATCGCGTCGCAACACCTAGCGGCTAGCACGCAGCGGCAGCGCTGGATCGCGCGGGACCAACCAGGCAGATCGCAACGGCGTGGTAAAAACACGCGGGCGAATCGCGGGGCGGCGCGTTGGCGTGCAGACGAGCGCCGCCAGCCACACAAGTGATCTGCAGCCTGCGGCTGCGGGTGCACGGGGCCCGGGCCGGGTTAAAACGAGGGTGGTTAAAGGCACGGACTGCGGCAGCGGTCAATTCCTCCGCCGTATCAGAGATAAGATTTTGATGCGCGCCCCGTCCACGTCGCGATCTCGCGGGTGCCATCACCCCGAAACGTACTAGCCCTATTCGGGGAACGCCAGCGGCAACAGTGCCGAAAGGCGCCGGGCCGCGATATGCCCCGCGCCGACGTTTCGAGCGCCCGTACGCTCGCTCGCTCGCTGGCTCTCTCGCTTCACCCGCGCGGGCGCCGGATCGGAGGAAAAAAACAGAGGATGCATGCTTGCCGCGCGCGCGTACGCCTAACTTCTTTCCGTCTAGGCCTAACCTCCTTTCCTCCCCGGCCGGCAGGGCTCCTTCTCCGATGGCCGCGGCGCGCGTGCCATGGGGCACGTCTCGCGCGCTCCATGCCAAGCTCTGCCGGTACATGCCATTGGCCAACGCCGCCCGCGGACACGTGGTTTTTGCCTTTTCTCGGCAGGTGAACGCGACGGCGCCTCGACGAACCGCCAGCAAGCGCGCGCGGTTCGTTCTCGCGAGCACCGTTCGCGCCAGGACCGCCATCAAGCTGCATAGTTTGTTACTAGCTAAGTATTAGGGGGGAAAAGTTGGCCATTGATCCATCCATCACAGTGACGTGGGAATGAGGAGGAGGCTGCTGGACGAGAGATTCCGTTATGGCATGTTCTCAGCGCAGATATATGAGGGTGCAAGTGACATGGCACCACAGGGGATAGTGCAAATGGTCTAGCCATTTTTAAACTCGTCTGTATATATATACATTACAGTCCAATAATCCAACCGAAACATAGATTACACATGCAGCTATATTAATTGTGCACACAGCCTGCAGGTGCCTAGATGGCGACAATGGCGGGCGACGACGGCTTTTATATCTAGCAACCAACCCATTGCAAGCCAAGATCTATAGACAGCTGCGGCTCAATTAGGAAATTCTGTAGGTATGCAGTAGGCTACTAGGTAGTATGAACATTGTTCATGCGTGTGCATATGCATGAATCAAGCATACACATATCTTTTTTTTTAGCTTTAAGCATACAAATATCTACATGCATACAAAATATCTACATGCATGCAATATAATTACCGTATAGGCGTATAGTACCTGCCCTATTATATTATATATTTTCCCTGTTAACTACATGTCCGTGTGAATTGTGCATATATAGTAAAATATGTATACACAGCAGTTAATTTTGTTTTATGATGGGGATGTCATGAACAGGGGTGCAGGCTAAATTTATTTTATGCAGGGTTCAATCTATAGATGCAAGAGGCTAAATGGCTAATTAATATATCTATGTAAGTATTGGCTAGCTAGATTTTTGCTTCAAATTGGCCTACCTAGTTGCAAGGTTGCTTAATTAGCTCCGTACAAGTACGTGCTCGTGGTAGGCAATGCAGCAATATATATGCATGCACTTTTGTCCTTGTGGTTCACTGAATGAGACTACTATAACAACTGGTACTAGCTCCTGGCGATGCTGACTACCTGAAAAGCCAGCCATATGCATCAATGCATGCCCATAGGCAATGTCGGTATCACGGATTCACGGGTTCCAATTCACGTCGGATAGCTGGTAGGGATGCTGGAAACCGCATGTGGCGGTGGCGGCCGCGGCAGCTTCCGGCGTTACTGGTGTGCCGAAAATGGCGTGGTGGTGATAGGTTGCCGCACCTTGCCCGCCGAGCGGGTTGAGAAATGTAGGAACGATGGCATTAGTGCCACCGCTGCAGGCGCCACTATCGACGGCACCGGCGGCGCTAACAGCCGCCAGCTGGTTATTCCTTTCGGACGGCGACGACAGGGACGTACCGCCGCCGTCAGTGGTGTCTCTGTTGTACCCATGGAACCTCTTTGCCGGCGGAAGAATTGCGAGTGCCGAGGCGTCGAGCCAGTTGAATGGGGTGGTGGAGGACGACGGGACGAGGAGCTGCTTGGTGTCCGCTGGAGCAGCTGCCCTCGTCGCCGCGGCTAGCTGGCTCAGGGAGCTGGCGCCCGCTGAGAGGCCTGTGTCCTCTGCTGTGATGAATCCGTCCAGGAAGTTGTCCTCGTGATGGTGGTGGATCAGCGAAGTGTAGTTATTGCCGTTATGATGAGCCGCCCTTCCTCCGCCTGCGACGGCGGCCATGGCAGCCACGGCATGCGTCGGGTAGGCTGCCACCGCGTACTCCACGGAGTCCTCGCACTCCATGCTCCTCTCGCCGGCTCCAAGCTTGTTGGTCTTCTTGTAGATGCGGCATAACACCCAGTCGTCGAGCTGAGACACTAGTTAGAGCTTGATCACCACACCAGCATAACACCCAGTGGGTAAAGTCCAATTTACAACCTTGAATTTTCACCGAAGTCCGGATTTCAACCTCGGACTCCAAAACCTGATAACTTTGGCCCAGTGGCGTATTGAAGGGTTTTCTATTTCCACAGTATTGTTTTGTCGCGTGACGAGACTCAAATTTCAAAAAATAGAAAACTCTTAAATACGATGTCGGATGAAGATAATTTTTATATGTAAATTGTAGACCTCGATGAGATCTATAACTTTATAGTTTTAATTTTTTTTTCATTTGAGGACAGTAAGATGCTCGAAAAAATAATATAAAATTTCAACACCATAATAATCGCCTACTAAGCGCTTGCCGCATTAGAGCACTAATATATTATTTATATGGAGTTAAATAAAAATACTTTTTATACCAAAGTTGTAGCTCTCAATGAGATCTACAACTTTGTAGTTTTAAGTTTTTTTATTTGAGGACGTTAAGACGCTCAAAAAAATAATATAAAATTTCGGCGCCTCCCGAAAATATGAAAAGTTACTGTTCATACACTAAAACCGCCCAGAAATCAGTCCAGGGTTGAAAGTTGAACGGTTTTGAGAGTTTGAGGGCCAAAGTTATCCGGTTTTGGAGTTCGAGGTTAAAATCCGGACTTTGACGAGAGTTCAAGGTTGTAAATTAGACTTTACCCTATATTATATTAGCGAAAACATTCTGAGAGATTATTGATGCATGCATATGTTTGTTAATGCAATCTCAGGGTAGATCGGATTATGTTCCGGTCTTTACACTGTAGATCAGTAGCGCATCACGTACCCTGAGAGACGATGTGGCCTTGCCTCCGACGACGACGTTGCAAGGCGGCGGCGGCCGGCTGCTGGTTGAGCTCGCCGCATCCGCGAGGCGGTACTCGTGCATGATCCAGTTGGTCTTGAGGCCCTTTGGTGGCTTCCCGCAGTAGAACACGAGCGCCTTCTTAACGCCGACCTTCTCGCGGTTGCCACCGGACGCCATGATGGGCTTGTCTGTGCCAGTCGCCTTCCAGTAGCCGGACGTTGCCGCCCTGTTCGGCCGCGTTCCGTTGGGGTACTTGCGGTCCCTCGGGCTGAAGAAGTACCACTCCTGCTCCCCGAAGGTCGCCTTATCTGATCAACCATCATGTCCAGGCCACAGTACGTGAGAGTAGTATGGCACATGCATGGAAGTATGCAAGCTAGATGTGCATATACTAGTATAGTATAACACATAGTAGTATTTACTTCCAAAAGATGTGCACAGTATTAAAAGAATATTTTAATAGAGTACTACACTGCATACACAATAAGATGAGATAATCATGCCAATAAACAATTCATCAATCAAGTGGGTACACACGCTAGCTTACGTACCAGGTAGCTCCCACGGATCGAACTTGTAAAGGTCAACCTCGGCGATGATGGCGACGGGGAGCGGCACGGACGCGGCCTTCTTCTTGAGGTAGTGGACGACCAGCTCCTCGTCCGTCGGGTGGAACCGGAACCCCGGCGGGAGATCCGGCGCCGAGCTCGGCTGCTTCTGCGGTGGCAACTCGCCGGACGACGAGTCCGTGCTCTCCATGGACCTCATCACCGTAGAACTAGCTACCCCGGCCGGCCCCTGTACCAAGCGCCAACACCAAGATCAGTAGATCGATCTACCAGACTATATATACTACGCACAAAAAAGCACAGCAGCACCTTGTGCTACCCAACTGCCATGCAGTTTGCTGCTTACCGCGGGATGGATCCCTCCCTGCAGTTGGCAGCAGAGCCGCCGGCCTCTAGTACGTACTAGTGTGAAGGAGAGAAGACAGCGACGAGGATAGCCGGGGTTTGTTACGCTGTCGGTTGGGAGGATCTGATGGAGCAGGCGGCCGGCGAGTGATCTGCGCTGGGATTTTTGGTGGTTTCGCCCTGGGAATCGTAGCGATGGAGGAGAGCCGGCAGGAGACGGAGGCGCAGGCGGGCAGGGGAAGAGTGGGAGGTGCCGAAGGCATTGCCCCGAGAAATATGGCTCCGTTGCACCGAACCGCAGAGCCCCGCGCCCGTCGTCCCTCGACACGTACCCCGCCGCCGCCCGTAC
Source organism: Miscanthus lutarioriparius (assembly GCA_904845875.1). Lineage (NCBI taxonomy): Eukaryota > Viridiplantae > Streptophyta > Magnoliopsida > Poales > Poaceae > Miscanthus > Miscanthus lutarioriparius. The sequence continues at coordinate 14,856,286 of CAJGYO010000003.1, read as the reverse complement.
CGCGTGTCAGCTCGCCACCGGCCGCGCCCAGCACCCGCGCGCGCGCGCCGTGGCCGCGATTCCGTGGAGCCCTCGCCCGGTCGCCCCTGGCCATGCGCTCGCGGGCTGGCCGCGGGCCGCCTGTGTCGTCCGGGCTAGCTCTTCCTGAGAGCCGAGCCGAGCCCAGCCGCCGGAACAGGATCCTTGGTGGCCTCGTTTCGGCCCGCGTTCGTAAACAAATGGGCCGATTTCTTCTCAGTTAGCCCGTCCAGAGCCGCTACCGAGGCCCACGTGCTATCATGGATTTGGGAGTAGAAAATTAGAAATTGCGGTGCAGGTCTGAAGCTACCCCTCGTTTCTTCCTCTTTTCCTACTAAACTAAAGAACAGAGAGAGATAGGAGTAGAATTTAACCAGATTCTTCGAATGTTCCTGCGCTGAATTTCAAAATTTGAGCTCGCCTCGTACGGCGTCCGGACCGTGGTCTTGGATTCATGGTTCATGACTTGACTGTGCCCATTGTTTTTTAATCTAAGTCCTATTAAAAGTTTCTCCTAGTCCTAGGTGAGTTCAACATTCAATCAAGTTAAACAAACAAATAAATGAAAGACAGAACTGAACCGAACTGCGGTCGAATCGGTGCCAAGAGAAATCCAGCAGAGTACAACTGTGCACATTCTTCTTTGACGTATATATGTCTCTACTTTCTGAAACGGGTCTTTAACGTACTTTCTTGGCACATATAATCATTAGCGGAGCCAAGATGAACACCTCGGGGGGGGGCTAATCAATAGAGATTTAGAACAAATGTCGAAGATTAACGGTGAAATCACGTTTTTTCTACAGTAAATACCACATAAAATCACTCTCACGGGGGGGGCTGCTGCCCCCCTAGCCCCCCCCGTGGATCCGCCAATGCATATAATGGAATGTTCCATTTCCTAATTGAGGTTTCAGCATACTCAATCAGCTGATTAACATTGTAGCTTCAAAATTTAATATGATTAGTTTGACGAGATTTCCTGACAGTCCAATTGAATCGCCTCCAAGCATTCCAGTCTATCTTTGGAAGAAAACTAAGCCGCGGCATGCATTATTTTATCATTAGCAAGCTGCTAGCGGTCATCATGCCACTAGAGTTCCGACTTCCGAGTCCGAGTCCATGCATGGCTGCACGCTGCATCGGACCAGCAGCAGAGATGCAAGGAAAGTCACTGTCAACATAAAAGGAAGCTGGTTGTACTATTTAAAAATGAATAAATAAATACCTAGTTGATTTCAAGATCAAAGACCAGCAATTGACCTTGACCACAGTAATCATCAACATTTAATTTCAAGTGCCACACCAAGCGGTTGTATTAACCGCCAGAATCTCCAGCCAGCCAATGAGAAGATTCACCGAAAAAACAAGTACGGAGTATACGTCTGAGTAGCTTCCAAATTAGCTAGGCTGCTGTGTCTCTCTGACCGAAGGGCCAAAATCATCTTCCGTAGTCCGTACACAGCTTAGCGAGTGAGCTGACGGCGCATCTAGATCGGGCGCGCGCTTGGAATTCCGGTTGGGGGGGGGGGGAGGGGGGACGCCGCGGTCCGTTTGGCTGACCCTTGACCCTGGACCCTGTCAATTCCGGGGTCTCATCTGCCTCTGACCGGACGGTCTCGATCGCCGATTGATCAAACCCTAACCTGACTTGTGTTTGTGGTTAATGATCCCGGTCAACGTCTACCTTAATGATGTGGCTGCATTGCACTGCATGTAGGTCAAACAGGAGTAGCCGCGTCTGACCCATGAAGAGAAAACCAATGGGCCTAGAACTCTGCATGCCTGGCGCGGTGGCGCCTGGCGACTGTCTGCAGTAAGAAATTAAATTGAGGACGTACGCCGTGAGGATTTGCTGTATATTCATGACACGTGTCCATATTTGCTGTATGCTATAAATTTAGAAACAATAGCTGGAAAACAAATATTACTCCCTGTCGCTTTTTATATGTCGTATTTGTTTTAACCTAAGCTAAATATTTCTTCTTTGACCATTGATTATTTACCGGTTGTCTCGGAAGAGACTTTGACCATCGATTTTAAGAAAGTACTTGTTATAGTAAATCTAAAAACATAAATCTTATATCGTTAATATGCACGTACACATTTTTTTAAATTGATGATCGAAGTTAAAAATGCTCGACTTAAAACAAAGCTAATGGCCATGTTCGCTTGTCTTATAATCCGTACTTTTCAGCTTGTTTTTTCAGCTGGAACAGTGTTTTTCTCTCACGACAAATCAGCCATAACAGTGTTTCGGCTTGTTTTTTCAGCAAAGCGAACGGGGCCAACATGACATGTGAAAAAGAATAGAACGAGTACTTCTTAAATTCAAGAGGGTGGACGCGGATGGTAAATCTGTGATAGGTCCTGGCGGCGCCGTGGTCACACTTCCACCCATTTTTTTTCCAATTAAGCACACGGAAACATTGAATTTTCAGGGTGGTCGTCATTCGGTCAGACGACAGCGCCGCCGGAGTCCTGCGGTTTCTCTGGCAGCTTGGAAAAATAGAAACAACAGAGAGGGTTGGCTACTTTTGGCTGAAGCAGCAGAGAAAGTTCAGACTCGTCCGGTGCCGCCGTGAACCCATAACAACAGGCAACATCCGAGCAAGTATCAGGTAGCGTGATTACATAGACACCATTGGACTGATTTGGTTTCTTTTGCCACCTCAACACTCGTTCTCTCTCCAGGTCGGATGCAGTGAGAAAATGAGACACGGAAGTCGTTGCTGAAGAAAACGATCGGATTTGTCGGGTGTGGCGGCACGATCGCCGTCTGCGTCGTCAGTGCGTGTCTTTGTCAGCCTACGCGATCCTGCGAACGGACGTACGCTCTCGTCTTTTTTATTTTTGTGTCTTTCTCACTCAGTTCCCTCGTCGTCTTAGTTTTCAAGTCTTTCATTTTTCATTATTTTTTAGATCTTGATGATCTGCATGCGTTCACACATGTCTTAGAACGCCACGTTTATGGTCGTATAATCGAACTGCTGCACCAGGGCACGATTGGAAAATGGAGCGACTACTTGAATTGCAAGCAACTTTACTGCAAGGACCATGCCAAAGCAGTAGAGGGATTAGGGTGAGCATTAACTTGCCGGTTAAGACTAACCTTCTTCCTAATCTTTGCGGAATATAAATCCATGCACTGCAGAGTTAGTAGTTGAGCACTAGACATTAGGCCTGGGCGTTCGGTTCTACCGAACCGAACCGATCGGTTCTACCGAACCGAACCGATCGGTTCTTCGGTTTTTGAAGAAGTTCGGTTCTCAGAAAACCAGTACCGATCGGTTCTTCAAAAAACATGGAACCGATCAAGTTCGGTATCAGTTTTTTTCGGTTCGGTTCCGGGTAGAACCGAAAAACCGAACAATACCCAAAACCCATGTAACAGCATGTTCAATAGCTAATTTTGACATCATTTCAGCATGATTGCACACAAAACCACAGTGACAAATATAACAGTCAAACAGAGTAACAAATATATAAATAGAGTGCTAACTTCTAAAGCAAGGCATCAGCATTCAACAAGAGTGCAAGACAGCTGGGCTGGGTCTTATTGCCTAATGGGTCGGTTCCTCGGTTAGTTCGGTTAACCGAGGGGGGAACTGATTTTACCGAACAAATTTTGGTTCATCAGAAATGAGAACCGAACAGGGAACCGAGACTTCGGTTCTCGGTAAATTCGGTTCGGTTCTCGGTTTTTCGGTTCGGTTCTCGGTACTCGGTAAAATTTACCCAGGGCTACTAGACATCTAACAGAAACCTAGGATATTTTTCCAAGTTCAACTCTAACCTCTCATGGAATTTGTTGTAAAACATATGAACTCTATTTTAAAAGTAAAGGAAAAGAAGGAATCATAATCATAGTCCATTTGTATGTAGGCTCTTACCAAACTTTTAGACCTTGACAAGACTATATTGCTCTGTTCGTTTGGCTGATAAGCTATAGCTGAAAGCACTGTTGGCTGATTTGTTGTGAGAGAAAAATACTGTTCGTTGGCTAAAAAGTACGGCTTATAAACCAAGCGAACATGGCGTATATATGTGGGAGCTCTATGTTGTAATCACCAATATTGAGAGAAATAAAGAATAGTCTCCCTATCTCTTGTGTCTATGTATTCTACTTTCATCTACTATGTTGATTATGAGAGACGGAGAGGGGAAGATCCTAACCGCTGGCAACATGTTTTATAACACGTTATCAGCTCGACAAGCTCTACGTCGACATCGCCGTTGAAGCTGCTGCCGATCTTCGACGCCGACGCTTGTGCCGACATCTCGCGGCTACTACTTCGACGACGTCGACATCTCCGACGTTGTTAACGGAACGGATCTGTTACCTCTACTTGCTGCCGATATGAACTACATCGATATACACCGTTGTCGTTAATCAGACAGTTGTACGACAATACCAAACACCATACACGGTATGTATCTACTAGCCACTGCCCTACGCGGCATGTGAGTTAGATCAAATTAGCATCATGCAAGGTACATATACGGATCTTGTAGATCAAATTGCGTTTGTCTTACCATCGAGTTAGGCAATTATGTTTTTTCACAATTATTATACATGACGTGTGCATAAGAATTTCTACCGGAAGTACATAGACAACTACGTGCATGCTACGGATTGCATCTAGAAGAGCAGAATTTTGGGTTAATAAAATAAAAAAGGAAAGAACACGAAGGTTTTTTATTTTTGTTCCTGGCTTGCACGTCAGCAACATCATGCGCTGATCGAGGCACTAAGCTCCATTACGAAGAGCATGCGTCCGTCACCTGCACGGACCGAACGTCGTAGCCTGTGCATGTCTGCGCGTGACTCATAGGCCAGACAGAGCAATGTCGTAGGCAGGCCTATGGACACGCCGCACTGAGCATGCTGAAGCCCAGAGACTTCCGCAATTCCACGTCAGACTCGCGCGCCCGAATACTTCATGTTCCAGCACGCACACCACCGAACAGCTGCATGTATGTGCCGCGACCTGAAGTCATAGACATCGTGGCCTGGCCTGAACTCCACCTCTGCACGGTGCAAGAAGCACCTCCACAAAGCTCGCGTGTCATAAGCCCAACCTACCTCGCACGAACATCGACACCGTGTCCTCCACGGCCTACACGTCGCTCAGCCATATCCTTGGCTCACACGTAATTGTACAATCCAGCCAGCCTGAATGCTGCTTACTTGTCTATTAGGCATGAATTTTGCATTAAAGAAAGCAAAATACTGCATGAAGCTGTAAAAATATTGTCTTATCTCGTTGATCATACAATTGTTAGATCAGGCACCGGAACATGTAGTTCCAACATGCTAATAATCTATGTCTTTGTTCGGCTTTGAAAATTTTATAACCTGTAGTTTTAGCAGAATTGTGAACTTGATGCTAGCAAGCAGCTCATCACCGTGGCTAATCATCAAGCTTGCAGCAAATTTCTAGAAGAAAATCATTTTGACAGAAAAATCCCTCTGTTTATATACATTTATAGTATTTAATTTATGTTCATATGTATGTACCACGTTGATTTTTTATGCTCCATTGAATGCATTTATTTATATATCACACGTTATGAAGTATATACCATGTAATTGCAATAATAAAATCTTGAATGATTACATTAGAAATATAGTATAAGTTATATGGTTCTCTAAATCCTGTAGACCTTAGACTTATATTCTCAAGACGCTCATATCTATTTTCTTTCCTAGCAGTGAATAATTTTTGGGATGAATGAATGCTTAGTATTAATTTTAAAAATTTGCATATACCATCATCCTGAAAAATGATAGGATGCTTCTAAGAATATTTTGAATAACCGTTCATTACCTTTTTGTACCTTGCTACCTGTTTACATGTAGTAAACTTATATGCCCATGGTCCAATTTATGTTAACATATGCATGCGTCAAAAGAAGAAGAAATTTCCCTAAAATTACTCAGAATAGTAGAATTATTTGTTTTAGTCATTATTAAATCCATGTATGATATTTTGCTACCATTCCTTATTACTCTCTAGAATGTGTATATGGCCAGGAGAAATAACAAATACACTGTGGGACTCACTGTAAGAGAAAAATCCCAAATTATGATTACGAAATATCATATTACACTGAAAGTCAAATTTTCAAGCTTGCATGCCTATATGCTGCTCTATAAACAATAACTTGAAGCTTTGTATTAAATGTCTAGAAGACAAGATAGTAAATAAGATTTTATCAATGTATATTCATGAAGAAATGTATCTTGTGTATAGAATATCAAAGAACAATGTAATACATGAAGTATTGAATTATCATCAGAAATTACTCAAATGGAAGTTGAGTTAGAATTTTTAGACAACTCTATGAACCAGGATATATGACTTGCATATGTTATACTCTTAGAAGGATCATGATTACATATCACCACTATGAGATAAAACATGCATGAAGCTGCTAAATGTCAAACATAGAAGCCAAGACATGTAAGAATGGGTAATAAATTTTTAAAGTTTCTCTAAAAGAAGAACTTAAACCATGTGCTACATGTATTGTCTTTAAACTTATACTATATAGAAGTATGAGTATATAGTAGCGGTGTTGCTTTAAGTTTTAATTCCCGTTGAATTAAGTGGTTAATGGTTATTTTATTAGCTTGAAGATTAATATGAAACATTTAATATTCTTGGTTGCAATTCTTACTTGAAGTAATATGTGTTTATTTCTCATGGAATAAATTTGATTTATATGTTTCACATATAAACAATTACCTATTTTTGTCTATCTAAATAAGTTTTTCATTAATTTTATCCAGAAAGAAACCTCAATTAACCATGAAGGTTGTGTATTATTACCATGTAGGTAGAAGAGAAACTAGATTTTCTATAAGCACATGAACAATTGGACTATACTGGTATATTAACTGATCTTGCAAGGATCAATTTAGCCAAGAAATTGTATAATTCTAAAACTAAGTATCTAATACTTTAGCTCAGAAACTAAAAGTTTATGTCCTACTCTAAATCTGTTGTTGTACACTAAATAGTATACTGGATATGTGAATTTCATGCCACAATCATTGAATACTAGGAGTATGATTGAATTCTATAGAACATTTGAAATGATTATTTATAGATGCATGAAGCTTATTACTACTTGAAGTAATTATGGCATGAAAAGGAGGAAGAATTTTGGGTAAAGGCATAAAAAATATGGGTAATATATATTTAATAGGCATAGCCTTCCTAAATCTATCTTTAAGTGCATGTATCAGGACTTAAAGTCCTTGCCGCGTCCTCTTTGACCGAGTTAACTTTCTCTACATTGCACGAATTGCAAGTAAGCCTGTAGCTTTGTATTTTGTTGACGTTGGATTGAATACCAACATTCCACATTACACATGAATGTGTATCACTATGTTGTGCTCTCGTTGAGCTGTAACTTCTCCACTCCTACATGAGTATTAGCATAGAAGCTATATTCGTAACTTGTAGCTACTACCTTTTCCATTCATAATTAAATTGGCTAGCTAGCACGCTAGTTTTCGTTGAACTAAGAAATATTTTGCTTTCAATGCGTTGCATGCATAAGTAATACATTGGTCTATGGTCAAGTAGCCTAAGATCAGGAGGAGTCGGTTAATCTAAAATTAGCTAAATGGAGAAGTGACCCAATTGATGTGATGGATAATTGTGGAATTAAGATGGTGGATTAGATGATTTGAAATTATTGAAGAAAAGGTATTTTGGGAATTTTGTATTAATGGCAATTAGAAATTTCTAGAAGAAATTTCATGTGATTTTAAATGTTGCGTTTTATATACATTTGAAGTATATGGTCTATTTTTTATGTATGAGTAATTGGATCATTTTTTTTGCTAAACAATAAAGAAGCTAGACAATAAAATATTTTTCTAAACCATGATATGTGCAAATCAGGGGGAGAACATCCTTGAGTTTGTAGGAATGCTAGACATTTTAAGTGCACTCTATGTATTCTAGCTCGCTGCATTTAGTGAATAATAACCCCCGTGTTAAAATATATGCGTGAATATTTCCCATAAAACTACATCATAGCATACATGAATGGGCCTCCACTTATAGTTGGAGATACATAAATTTAAATTATTTTAAGCCCATGATAGGGGATATCTTTTGAAGTATGCTATTAAAGATCTAATATTGACATTAGGGGGGAAAGAAAGCCTACGTTGAATGCCAAATATTATTTTCATAGAAGGAAAAAGGTCTTAAGAGAAAAATATTTATTGAAGCTTGAAGTAGGAATAGTATCACGCACTCAATCAAACAATAGTTTGACTAATGCTCTTGTGAAGCATGAAGGGAAGCATATGCTAGATATTTTTGAAAATAAGAGGAGTAACTTGAAGTTATAAACCAGAAGTTGTGTTTACTAGTAGTAAACTAAATGCTGTATACTATCAAGCTAAAATCTATGGGGACGCCTATGGATTCTAGTTTAGTGTGTACTTGTTGGATAGAAATAAAATAAAACTCCTCCATTCTCATGAAGAGAACACCTCATGAAGAAGGTTAAGCACATCATGAAGATGAAATCCAGCACACTAAGAGCGCGCATCATTAGTGTTAGGTATGCAGAACAACAAATCATCTCTTGTTTGGAAAATAATAAAGATATAGAATAATCTCCTACTATCATCATGAAGATGAAATCCAACACACTAAGCGCGCACATCATTATGAGAATATTAGGAGAAAATAATAGTTGTCGACAATGTTACCTCTATAATTGCAAATGTTTCTCTTATGAGTCCATGGCAAAGTCGTCTGTAGCGATTATATCCGGTCAATGAAGAATGTAATTGAGATTGAATCTCCTAATAAGAAGAAATAAATATTCTGCTATATCTCTGGTAAATGAAATGAATGAATATGAAATATGCAGTTAATAAATAGATCATGAAGATCCATATAGTTCCTGAAAAATATAAATCGCAACAAATAGAAATTAAATCTCATACAAAGTATTAAGAAGTCTAAGATATAATATATTCCTGAATGAATATTGAAGTCTCAAGAAGAGCATGTCCTAGAAGGAATAGTCATCGAATGACTTTGTAGTGAATAACACTATCTCATTATGTATATCACATAATAATTTCTCATATAGTAGAGAATATATCTCATAGAAGAGAAATGTTATTCACTAAAAACGAGAACATCCTTGAAGGATTTAATCTATAAAGGATTTACCAATAGATTCTTGAAAAGCATCATTAATCCCTAAAGTGAATATAGACCCGAAAGAAAGCAAATGAGGAATCATAAACACCATAAAGGTGTCATACAAACACTCAGAAAGTGTATTTCGTAAAGCTAGCAATGAAGTTTTGGTATCCTCTAAATATCATAGAAGGTATAAGAATAATTGTTATTTTGGCAATTGAATTATTCCCTAAATACCAAATGCAAGACAATATTTATTATTTAGTAGTACAATCAAAATCCTGAAGATTTATAGAAAATATAATTTGGAAATCCACTAAGTATTCAAACTCTAGTATAAGATTTGATGCACTATCTAGAAGATATTGAATATTGTAACTTATTTACTCCCATAATCTTCTGAAAGGATTTATTACTCTGAAGGATAAATTTTATTTGTTTTGTACAACTAATAAGTGGTTATTTATGTCTGAAGCATTTTGCTCTTGTTTACTCATATTATAATTCATTGAAGAATGGTAAGCCAACATTTTGAAATATATAGTATTATGGTACTGCATACCATTATTAAGCACACACTTATGAAAAGTGTGGACTAAACAATGAAATTCAAAGGATGGCTTTATGAGGGGGAGCAATTTGATTAAATCTACCTTGAAGGTAATTAAAACCACTAGAATTACAAAGATCAAGTAGATCATATTTGCTAAAACATTAAAGTTTTTGCATAGACCATGAAGATAAATATCTATTCATGAAGAATGAAATATTCTGAAGAATACATGACCAAGAAGGTTAAATGTTGTACTCTTTTTTCTTATGTGAGTTTTTACTTGAAGGTTTCTCACGTAAGGTTTTTAATGAGACAACATGTGCAATACAATTAACGAGGGTTTTCGGATGGAGTTTTTAATGAGGCATGTGCATACGGGGAGTGTTGTAAAACATAAGGACTTTATCCTAGAAGAAAAGAAAAAGGAGGAATCCTAATCCTAGTCCGTTTGTATGTGGGCTCTTACCAAACTCTTAGACATTGACAGGACTATATATATGTGGGAGCTTTATGTTGTAATCACCAATATTGAGAGAAATAAAAAATAGTCTCCCTGTCTCTTGTGTCTATGTGTTCTACTTTCATTTACTATGTTGATCATGAGAGACGGAGAGAGGAAGGTCCTAACCGCTGGCAACATTTTTATAATAGAATTCTCGCTGCATTCTGATTTGCACGGAAATCCTAACCGCTGGCAACATGTTTTATAATAGAATTCTCGCTACATTTGCTTCTACCGCGTTTCCAAATTCCAACAATGTATCTTTTGTAAATCCTAGGCAGCCAATGCTGGTGAGTCGCACGAGAGCCATGAAACTACCATACAAGTTCCAAAGAGGCACAACCCACGACCGTATCCGGGCAGCAGCGACGTGGTGTGCCTGCCACATGCATGGTTGACTACCGACCGTATCCGGGCATCCGGCCGGCACGTGAGCGTGTACGTGTGTGCTACTGCTACCGCCTACCGCCGAGAAAGAGACGCAACGGCATGGGATCCGAGACCGGGCCTCTGCATGCTACGTGGTGGAGGGGCATCCCCTGGCGGCTGTCGCGCGCTTTATGACAGTTTGACGGATGGCGCATGGGAGACGGCGTCGTCCTCTTCCTCGTCCCCAACAACCAGTCCCCAGTCCCCCATGCTGATCGAGAACGAAATAAACGCGATAGTATAGCACCAATGCAGTGCAAGCCGGCGCGGGAGAAAACTGCCGATCAAGCTGCCCGGCGGCGCCTGAAAAGGACAAGGATGCAATCTATGACCGGGCAATGGAATTATTGATCTGATTGGAGGAGAATCTGAATCTCGTCTCGAACCTGCCCCTCCGCGCTTGGCCGCCGCCGCCACCATCCGCGGGAAGAGCAAGAGTCACCATCAGGGAGGGAACCCTGACCGTACGCATGGTTGGACGGGGAGACACGGTTTGTACGAAACTTATTGCAGCTCACCTGCCGATCCTGTATAGCAGGAAGTGGTCTTTCCAATGTGTAACCATCTGCGCAGACGGTTTGATCAGTTGAGTGTCATAGTCTGTGTTGTCTTGGGGACTAGTTCTTAGCGTGACCACGCATGCACGGTTTGAGGCTTGAGATCTTCACCACTACAATGCATGCGCTTTGACACTTGACATTGGCTACTTCATTCTTGCATGCTCTAGTGCCCTATTCTCCGTGTTCACATTTATACATTTATTATCAGAGAGGGCTAACCGAGTACACAGTCAAGTCGGTGGCTTTTGCCCATCACAAAAATGTACCCTTTCTCTTACTTTATCTGCGAAATGTGATTACTTTTCTTTCTTACACTAACATCAAATAAAAAAGTGTTTCAACAGGACCCTTGTCATGCGTTTTTTCCCTGTTAACCATCATGCAAGGTTGATCAGCAGTAGCCATACTAACACCAAGTAAAAAGTAAGAAGTTGTTTCAACAGGACCCTTGTCATGCGTTTTTTCCCAGTTAACCATCATGCAAGCACTAGCCATACTAACACCAAGTAAAAAAGTTGTTTCAACAGGACCCTTGTCATGCGTTTTTTCCCAGTGAACCATCATGCAAAGGTTGATCGGCACTAGCCACCAGTAGAAATACAAGGATAGAGCTTTTCGGACTATTCCAATTCAAGGGCAAGAATTCAGCAGTCTTTGGTTGCAAAACGAAGGCAACAGCTAAAGGAGGTCCGTGTACGGCACTTTGACCAGCCAATCGAAAGTGCCAAGATGGAGGCCATCAAGATGCTCATTGAGCAGGAAGCCAAGAAGCAGAAGACAAGCGCCATCCAGAAGAAGGCTGCCGTGGCTCCGGCCATGGAGGCTTAGGCGCTGGTCATGAGGGGATCAAGTAATCAATGTTAACCCCTTCAGGCAAGGGGTTTAGGGCGATACGCCCTATGTATCGTAGGTTTCGTCGTATTAGTAGAGCCCTGTGTGGCTTCTTCGGGGCTGTCATGCCCATGTTCGAACCTTTGAGACTTCTGTGGTTGTACGCCTGCTGGCCATTGAGCCTTCGGCGTTGTGCCTGTTGGCCTCGTTGCCTTCGGCCTTGGATTAGTAAGCACATGACCGAGAACTTGGGGAAGGACTCTGGCCTGTTGGCTCTGTTGCCTTCGGGCATTCCCGGGTTGCTTGGAGATCTCCGCAGGTCTTCCTTCAGATGGACAAGCTGGTTATCGATGTCAGTTGTTGTTTCGGCTAATTATGTCAGCCAAAAACTGTAACATCATCTGCTGGAATGTGAGGGGGCTGAACGATGGAGCAAAACGAGCGACAGCACGTAATCAGATCTTATCCACAGGTGCGACGCTTGTATGCCTACAAGAAAGAAAAATCACCGCCTGGAACCAAACTCTTTTGACAGAGACAGTAGGAGCAGATATGGCAAACAACGCTGTTTGTCTTCCATCAATAGGGGCTTCCGACGGTATCTTGATCGCGTCGTCAAAGCGCTTCTTCAGGATTCAACAAACAAGCTTAACGCCAAACACACTCACTGCAACGATCACCATGCTCGCAGAGAATAAATCCTGGTCCATTACCGGAGTCTACGGCCCCCAGGCCGATATAGATAAAATCGCTTTTATGCAAGAAATCTTGAACCTGCGACAGCATGTCCTTCCAGCATGGCTACTGCTTGGGGATTTTAACTTAATTTACCAAGCACAAGATAAAAACAATGCACGCATCAATTTGTCAATGCTCAATAACTTCAAATACACCATTGATAATCTAGAGCTTGCACCGATTGTCCTACAAGGCAAAAGATTCACTTGGTGTAACGATCAACAGACACCCACAATGACCAAAATAGATCACATGTTCGCTTCAACAGAATGGTTGGAGATATTCCCAAGAACCGACCTTCAAGCATTAGCTTATTTTGGCTCCGATCACGCCCACTCTTTCTTTGGGGGATGTCGTTTTGGATTTCTATAGGGGTTTCAGATTTGAGGCGCATTGGGCACATATGCGAGTTTCTTTGAAACAGTACGGGAAGCATGGAATAGAGCGTAAATACACAGGATGACATCTTGCGCATTCACATCAAACTAATACGTACTGACAAAAGCGCTCAAGAACTGGAGGAGGAAATCTCTGGGCGGGTACAAGATTACTTGGGCAATTCTCAACATAACACTGGCCAATCTCGAGAGGGCTCAAGAGTCCAGAATACTGACACCAGAGGAGTTAGAATTCAAGAAATACCTCAAGACAAAGGCACTAGGGATAGCAGCGATACAAAAGGCGAGAGCTCGACAACACTCGAGGCTTACTTGGATTCGCAAAGGTGACACGAACACACGTTTCTTCCAATTGCATGCCAACATAAGGAGAAAGAAAACATTTATTGGTGCACTCAAGGGAGATACAAGCTTGGTGGTCTCGCAAGAGAATAAATCCATGCTCGCACATACACATTTCTCAAACCTGTTGGGGACAACAACCACAAGAACAAGAGCTATTAATTGGAGCGAGTTGGGATATGAACATCATGATCTAGAGGATTTGGACGCGCCCTTCACAGAGCAAGAGATAGAGGCTATAGTGAAAGACATGCCTTCTGAAAAGGCACCGGGTCCGGACGGCTTTATTGGTGTGTTCTACAAAAAATGCTGGTCAATTATAAAAGAGGACTTGGTCCAGGCGGTCATGAGTTTTTACAATCACCGGACTGCGAGATTAAACTTAATTAATCAAGCAAATATCGTCCTGTTGCCCAAAATACAAGATGCAACATCTCTATCAGATTACAGGCCCATTAGTTTGATCAACAGTATAGTCAAAATCATCACGAAAATCCTAGCAAATAGATTGGCACCACACTTGAACTCCTTAGTATCATATGCTCAAAACGCCTTCATCAAGAAAAGATGTATCCATGATAATTTTATTTACGCGCAGAGAGTGATTCAACTGTTGCATAAAAAGAGAAGGTCAACGTTGTTCATCAAATTGGACATTTCCAAAGCTTTCGACTCCATAGGTTGGAGCTTTCTGCTAGAGGTGCTACAGGCTTTGGGCTTTAGCACAAAATGGAGGGATTGGATAGCGGCCCTACTTGGAGCAACAACATCAAAAATATTGATCAACGGGGAGCCGACCCAGGGTTTCAAACATGCATGGGGGTTAAGGCAAGGGGATCCTCTATCCCCCCTTTTATTCATTCTAGCCATCGACCCACTACAACGGATAATTGAAGCGGCAGCACAAAGAGGGATCCTTAAACCGGTGCTATCGAAGGTGGCTAATTTGCGGTGCTCCCTATATGCTGACGATGCAGCGATTTTCGCATACCCTACAAATACAGAGTTGGATCATCTACTAAAGATACTAAACTTCTTTGGAGAATGCTCGGGGCTGAAAATCAACATCTCCAAGACGGAAATTTTCCCTATAAGAATGGACAACATAGTGGTCACTCAATTACTTCAAAATTTCCCCGGCAAGATTTGCAGTTTCCCTGGGAGATACCTAGGACTTCCTCTACACGTCCGGAAACTACGCAGGTAGAGGTACACCTTTGATAGACAAAATAGGAGCAGATCGCCAAAGTTGGAAGGGCGGGTTCTTGTCCTCTCGGGGGGAGAGAGACTCTAGTAAAAACGGTTCTATCATCTCAACCAATTTATCATATGATCGCATTCCCAGAACAAAAATGGTTAATCAGAAAGATTGATCGCTTGAGAAGGAGTTTCCTATGGAGGGGTGAAACGCCAGACAAGGTATATGGTGGGCATTCCATTATCAACTGGGCAACAACATGTAGACCAAAAGCGAAAGGTGGTTTAGGGGTTCTGGACCGCCTTGAACGTTTTCGCAAAAGCATTGAGACTACGATGGTTATGGTATCAATGGAAGCAACGAGATAGAGCTTGGAACAAGCTTGACCTTCCGATGAGATGACCGTGACAAGGAGTTATTTGTGGCTTCGACGGTGGTGATGAGGTGATGGCAAGTTGGCGGATTCGGACGTCGTCTTGGGTCGGTGGGCGAAACAAAGCGATTGCACCAACATTGTTCAAGAAATCAAAAGGAAAAATCTCACGGTGCAAAAGGCCTTGGAAGATAACATTTGGATATCACATGTCATTCCATTAGACAATCGCGACAGAAATAAGAGAATACGTAACCCTTTGGGAAGAGGTGAGCCAAATCCAACTAATAGAGAATACAGAGGACAGCATCCGCTAGCGTTGGACGGTGGATGGGGAATACACAGCCAAAAGTGCCTATTGTATTCAATTCCAGGGCACATTCAGCAAACTGAAACTTCAACCGATTTGGAAAGCAAAGGCGGAACCCAAATGTAGATTTTTTGCTTGGACTTTGCTGCATAAAAAAATCCTAACGGCAAACAATTTGATTAAAAAAAAATTGGCCAAATGACCCAGTATGCAAGCTTTGTGGTATTGACCCGGAAACACCGACACATCTTTGCAAGGACTGCACCTTCTCAAGGCAAGTTTGGTCCTTCATCAAGCGATGGTTCAGCCTATCGGTGATTGATAATGTCAGAATGACAGGATCCCTGCACAAATACTGGCGAAAGTGCAGAATTAAGACAGACAAAGATCAAAGAAAGGCGTTTGATGGTATTATGATCTATTTTTGGTGGAATTTATGGAAGAAAAGGAATCGAAGAACATTTCAGAACAAGTCGCTGCAGCCTAGTCAGGTGGCACTCCTTTGCAAGGAAGATATAGAGCAATACCAGTTGGCAACAAGATTTCATGATGGACCACAACAGGAGTAGTTCTAGTATTTGTTGGTCACTGTTCGGTTGGTCTAGTTTTGTGTTTTTTCGGCTTCAAGCTGTTTTTCTAGACTTTAAGTTGTCGTTCTGGTGGGTATTTAGTAGGGTTGTCGGCCGGTCTGCCGTGGTGGCGGTGAGATTGGTCTCCCGTTGTTTGTTGTAATTCTTTTTTCTTGTTCCTTGTTGCTCGTCTAATAAAAATCCGACAAATCTCTTGCCGCCTTTCTAAAAAAAATGTACGAACGAAGCAGCTATATATGCAAATCTCATCAGAGAACAAAGAAGGCTAGAATATAAAGTTTCAAAGTTTGGGTCTTAATTTCCTTCAAGTCTACAGGAAGTGTCGGTGATGTAATTTATTTAACGTTTGTTCTTTTGAACTAGGAAAGTTTCTATAAAACCCATTTGAATCTCGTCAGCATAATTATTGTGCTAGTACCGATTTTCAAAATATGTCTACTTTCCAATATAAATCAGTGCACGTATCGCCCAGTCCAGGGAACAATAATATTAATGTTGAAATTCATTGTCCCTGTGTGAAACCGTGCATGATGTTAATTGTTGAGTCATATATGATCGATGGACTGGGTCTTCAACTGAATTTCACAAAAATAAATGTACTTACATATCTCACCTTTCCAAATTGCAGCGATCAAGTTTACAGAAAAATGCACAAATATATAAACATCAAACAAGATTCACTAGATACACCATTAAATATATTTGATAATGCATTTATTTGATATTTTAGAGGTTAATATATTTTTCTTTAAATCTATTCAAAGTTATACAAGTTTGACTTAGAGCAAAACTAAAATGACTTACAATTTAAAACATAGAGAATACTGATTTAGTATTCAAGTAACAAAAAATAAAAAGGTTTCAATTTAATGAAATTCACCATGGAAGACACAAAGAGTTTCCTAGCTACTACTAATTAAGTAACAAAAATCCTTGATCATTTGCATCCAAAATCTGAACCTGAGGAGGAATGAGTTATGTAAATATTGGAACTCACATAAAAATGTCATTCATTAATAGAACAAAAAAGATATATAAATGAGATAAATTAATTTCATGAAATTTGGGACATTGGGTACAACACATATTATGCTTTATCGGTCCATACAAGTACATACGGTGCAATGTAAAATAAATAACAAAAGGATATGATGGGGAGTCTATAAACCTTTTGTTGTTGCACACAGTAGATTTGCACATCTAGCTTACTAGATCGATAAAAATGATTGTTATTTTCCAATGAAAAATAATATGGCATGTTGATAGATATTTATATATTGTACAAACAGAAGCAATATCATATCAATATTTTTCTTGTTAAAAATAGTAGGCCAATTCAAGTTTTGCTTCATAAAATCTAGTGCTAATAATCACTCCCTCCCTCCCAAATATAAGGCATGCACATATTTTAAAATTAAAACTTTGTTATCTTCAACAAACCATTAGCCTAATCATATGAAAAGTTTATGCTACAAAAATGGTTACATTGCATTTGTATTTGGAGACACTTTCTAATGATCAAACTTTTGTTATCATAAATTATATATTATAAGAAAAAAATAGTTGTCAAAGTGGTGTTCTTGAAGACCGCAGCAAGTTAAATCGCGTCTTATATTTTGATGGGGCAGAGGGAGTATCTGCTTGAGTTTGTCATACAAGAAGCAGAAGTCCATTTGAACTAAGAAAAAAAATTACAGCTAGGCATATGTGATGACTCACTTCACTAAAAGAAAAAAAGAGACATATATCATTCACAGACCCAAATTACACTACTTAGCCAAAACAGGATGTCCAACCTCACCTAAATCTACAGCTAGCCCAATGAGAAAATATATACCAAATGAACTTCCTCGTTAAAATTTTAAGAATACCCACTCATAAATATAATTAAAGTTACTTGTAATTCAGTTCTACTGCACATTCGCCTACTCATAAAGTTGCATTTAATTTAACAAGTATAGGTCGATTTGCATATATGTGATTTATTAGTAAGAACAATCCCATTACATCTATCTATGCATATATGTAGATCAAATTCAAAATAATAACACAAGATGCCAACACATACATAAATTAATTGGAAAGAATATATACATCATTATCCCGTCTCGTTCCTAAATTAAGATGTACTTAATTACCACCGTGCAGTTCTAAACAATCAAATAACGAAACATATTCAGCAACTCTTTTTTCCCTATTATCAAGATATATATGATGCATTATATTAGTTTCAAGAGTACTCTGTAAACCTGATCAAATGTAACGTTGCATCGATGGCATTGTTCAAAGCACACACAGTAAGAGGCCCTCACTACAGGAAAATCAGGCTTTGCCGACTGCCAGTCTCTTTCCCGACTGCCTTTCTCCAGGCAGTCGGCAAAGGGGCTCTTTGCCGACTGTTTTTCTCTGGCAGTCGGCAAAGAGCCTGGCAGTCGGCAAAGCCTCTCCAAGGCAGTCGGCAAAGGCTGGCAGTCGGTAAAGAGGTCTTTGCCGACTGCAAAAGACAGTCGGCAAAGACAGACCGTCGGCAAAAGTGGTCGGACGGGACGGAATTCCGGGCCGTCGGCTTTGCCGACTGCCCTCCGTTAGCAGTCGGCAAAGGCCTGCCCTCTTTGCCGACTGCCAAGGAAAGGCAGTCGGCAAAGAAGCTCTTTCCCGACTGCCATGTTAGGCAGTCGGCAAAGAGTAAGTCTTTGCCGACTGCCGTGCCACGGCAGTCGGCAAAGATTTTTTTATTATTATTATTTTTTATCCCAGTTTTTTTCTGTGGGCAGTACATATTGTTTGAAATCTCATGTTCAAATTTGGGACCTTTTTATGATATTTTGCTATATTTCATTCAATTATTTTATTTCCTTGCATTTTCTCGCATAGTCCAAATTTGAACTGCAGGTGCATGAAATAATGAAACGCAGCCGTTCGAAAAATAATATTCATGTTGAAGAGTGTATTTTTAGGCCATGTACATGAACCCACTCAAAAAATTGAAGGTCTTGTCCACGACAGATGACCATCCCGATGCGGTATTAGTATTTTTTAATTATAAAAAATCCAAACGAAGTCTGAAAATCACGAAACTTGGCGAGGTGTCATGTTATCATATGCGGATACCATGGTAAAAATTTGACGATGTTTGGAGCAAGTTGCGTCATCTGATGTCCAAAACTCCCATATCTCACATGTGATATCATATGTGATCACATGTGAGATATCAGAGTTTTGGACATCAGACGACGAAACTTATTCGAAACATTTTCAATTTTTTACCATAGTCTCCACATACGATATCATGATGTCTTGCCAAGTTTCGTGATTTTCAGACTACGTTTGAATTTTTTATAATTGAAAAATACTTTACTACCAAGAGACCGGATTGTCATCTCAAGGTGGACAAGACCTTCTAATTTTTGGGTGGGCTCATGTACATGGTCTAAAAAATACACTCTTCAACATGAATACCAAAAAAAATGGTCGCTTTGATTATTTTATGCACCGCAGCTTTAAATTTGGACTATGCGAGAAAATGCAAGGAAATAAAATAATTGTATAAAATATAGCAAAATATCATCAAAAGGTCCCAAATTTGTACATTGTACTTGAAACAATATGTTTAGCCCACAGGAAAAAATTTAAAACCAAAAGGAAAAAAAACCCTTTCCACTCCACCCCCACCCATGACAAGTATAGGCTTCATGAAGGATTTGCCTTCAGATAGTGCCTTTGCGCCGCTTACGCGCAATGGGAAAGGCTCGTTGTTTTAAAAAATAAAAAAAGGAAGGATAACCCATCCACTCCACCCCGCCCACCCCCGCCCGCCCCCATGTGCCATCCACCACAGCCACAGTTACCCCGCACGCCGTTACCATGGCATGCCAGCGACCATACCATGCTTGCATGCCACTTGCCTGCTGTGCCTTGCCACCCCACGCCGGCCACACGTGTGGCCATTGGCACGTTGCTCCATACCGACCTCGTCCCCCTGCGCCCGGGCAGACCCCCCCTCCCATGCCGGCCATCTCCCCTCCGGCGCCTCTCCGTCCGGCCTCGGCGCTCGTCCTCCGGGCTCTCCCCTGCCATTTGCCCATTGCTGCTGGCCATGGGTTCTCCTCCTTGCCTTCTCTTGGTCTCCTCCCCAGCGCCAAGCCAAGCAAGAAGCCGCCTCCCATGGCTGCCCTCCGTGCCGTGGCCCGGCGGCCCGGCCACGCCGACTGCCTCGCTCCCGACCGGCTTGGCCGTGCCCCCCTGCTCCGCAGCTCCTGCAGATCTCATCATCTCTGCTGCAATGCACATCTCGGTGAGCTACGCCTCTTGCTTTTCTTGAGATCCAGATCAGCTTCTATTTTCGATTTTGAATATTTAGTGATTGGTCATATTGTAGCTTGTAGGGCATAAGAGCACTTTGAATAGATATCATCATTTATGTTATTTGTTAATATCTATTAGTATACGGCTAGTTGCATTTTTAGCCTTCTATTATTTAGCGCCCCCCACCCTCTTAGAACCGTCTTTGAATTTTGAGACGAAAACAAGTGTTCATCAACAGCAGTGTGTGAGGAATGTGTTCGATCAACGTGTATGTGATGTCGGCCATCGAGCCGTGTATGTGATGTCGGCCATCGAGCCGTGTGTATGTGATGTCGGCCATCGAGCCGTGTATGTGATGTCGGCCATCGAGCCGTGTATGTGATGTTGAATTCTTTTTGCGGTGTTCGAAACCTCTCCGCACAAGGGAGGTTCTCGTAGAAAATTTGTACTTATATTGTTTTGTTGTGTTTGTAAAAGCGCGGATCCGAAGTAGCCCGTGCCTTGGTCGTCGCCGGCTTTGCAGCGTCACCTCGGCACCTTAGGTATAACCCCTCTCCCGTATCATGGTCTAGGTCGCGTCACCAAGTTAGGTGTCTCCCCGTCAAAATTGATCTGATTGGAAGTAGTACTTCCAACCGTATCTCTGTTTCGGATTGTCCACGTTTTTTGGAGTTACGGATGCGTAGATGGGTTAGCTTCCATGTCTTGCTCATGTTCGAGTCGAGTTTTGGTTGCACCTCCGGTTGTTCTCCGGATACACACACTCCCTACGGGACGTGTATCCCGGAAACAATGGGAAAATCTGCCAAATTCGATTCAGACGTGGGCATGCATGGAAGCTAACCCATCTACGCATCCGAGGGTGGGATTAGGACCTATCCTTCACCTATTAGCAGGTAGGAACGCCATGTAGATGCAATGCCTGGTTTTACTACTTGCTTATGCATATGTATTACAGAGGATGGCTAACCGTGATTGGATGTACACGGGCTTTGCAAGAAAGGACGAGGATTGGGTTAGGGGGACCTCTAATTTCCTAGACCAAGCATTTGGCCCGGCTGCTAGAGGGTCGATTCGGATGCCGTGTCCCTGTAGGAGTTGTAAGAACTCAAAAAGAAAAATAAAGGATGAGATTTGGAAAGATCTGTACAGAAACGGCTATGTGGAAGATTACAAGACGTGGATCTTCCATGGTGAAAAAGCCCGTATTAGAGAGGAGGTGAGAGCAGAGCTCGAGAAGTTTGATGGCGATGCCGGGGTGGATGACATGATTGTAGACTTCAACGAGGCACGTGGCAATGAAAGATTGGTGGAGGAGGATCCAGAGGAAACCGCAAAGGCGTTCTATGAAATGATGGAGTCGGCAAAGAAGCCACTTCACAAGTATACAACACTGTCGCAACTGGAATGCATGGGACGTCTAATGGGGTTGAAGTCGCAGTTGAACATGAGTCGGGAAGGCTTTAATCTCATGTTGCAAATATTTGGGGAAATGCTTCCGGAGGGTCACGAGCTGCCGAAGAATGAGTACACGTCACAGAAGCTCCTTCGTGCACTTAAGATGGACTATGAGTCGATCCATGCTTGTCCTAATGGGTGCGTCCTATTTAGGGGGGAAGACCTTGAGAGCGCAACACACTGTCTAAAGTGCAAAGCCTCTAGGTTTGTGGAGGTAGAGCGTAGTGATGGCACGAAGAAACAGTCGCTGATCCCAGAGAAGGTCCTACGGTACCTTCCTGTCATACCGAGGCTGCAACGGCTGTACATGATGGAGGAGTCCGCGAAACAAATGAGATGGCACAAGAATGGCAAACGATACAGTGGCAACATGGTACACCCATCGGATGGTGATGCATGGAAGTACTTCGATGCCCAACATCCGAGGAAAGCAGAGGAGGCTCGGAATGTACGTGTAGCATTCGCAACTGATGGGTTCAACCCGTATGGAATGATGGCGGCACCGTACACTTGTTGGCCCGTGTTTGTGATACCCCTCAATCTCCCCCCCGGCGTTATGTTTGATCCAAAGAACGTCTTCTTGTCGCTGATAATACCTGGACATCCGGGCAACAATATGGGTGTGTTCATGCAGCCACTATGGGATGAATTGCTACGTGCTTGGGAGAAGGGAGTCCGTACATACGATCGAGCTTCAAAGAGGAACTTCATAATGCATGTGTGGTACCAGTATTCGTTGCACGACTTCTTGGCGTATGGCATATTCAGTGGGTGGTGTGTTCACGGGAAGTTCCCTTGCCCAACATGCAAGGCAACCGTGATGTTCACCTGGCTCAAGAAGGGTGGCAAGTATTCGTCTTTTGACAAACATCGTCAATTCCTAGATGACAACCATGAGTTTAGACGAGACACCAAGCACTTCACAAAAGGTGTTGAAGTCACCGACCCCAAACCTGAGATTATGAGCGGTGCACAGATCCTTGCCCAGTTGGAGGCTTTGGAAATTGATCCAGACAATGGTGGTTTCAAAGGATATGGTGAGACACACATGTGGACCCATGTATCAGGCTTGCATAGGCTCCCCTACTTCAAGGACCTTCTTCTTCCACACAACATCGATGTAATGCACACAGAGAAGAATGTCGCCGAGGCACTCTGGGCTACAATCATGGATATAAAGGGGAAGTCGAAGGACAACGTTAAAGCTCGACTAGACGTGGAGGAGATCTGCGATAGACCAAAGTACGTGGTTTAATCTCTGTCTTTGTTTTTGCAGGCATAGGACAAAATGCCGGGCGGAAGTAGACCGCGGCGAAACACAAAGTCGATCTACGCACGGGCCCCGACACCGACAGGCATCGATGACGAGGCGTTGGAGGTGCCGACGTCAGAGGAGACTCGGTCACGTCGTGGGACAATGAGGCGGCAAAGCTGACTCTTTCCCTCGAGACGACGCAAGCGGGAGACCGGAGACGCAATGAGGAGGAGGAGGGGGAGGAGGAGGAGGGGGAGGAGGAGACACCAGGGGATTCGACTTCCTCAGGTTCGCGCAAGGTCTACCAGCGTGGGATCACACGTCTCCCTAGAGCGACGATCGCCTTGGAGCACCGTCCTGTGATTCGACCTGAAGGTTCTAAGTAAGTAACCATTTATGTTTTTACGACTTATTCATATGACATGTTTAACATTAAAACTTCAGACTAACAATTCTTCTTACTGACTTGTGCAGAGAAATTTGGCGATTGTGACAGAGGGTGGTGCACCTTGATCCAGAATGGCATCTTTGGGCCTCCTGATTAAGAAGCACTACCCTGGCCTTATCGAACTCGACGACGGGACCAAGGTGGTGCCTTGGCATTGGTCGGACTTCTACAAAGTCAAGGCGACACGAGGTCCCCATCGCGACAAAGATCAAGATGGAGTTTTGGGTGAGTTCTTATTGCCTTTGCTTTGTCGATACACATTATTTGGACGTTTTGAACTAATGAAACATGTAGGACTGGTTCACATGTGACGAGGGTACGAGGACCCAGGCGTCGGTGGTGCGGAGACCAGGGCCGCCATGGCGCTGGTGAAGGACATGTACTACGAGGCGCACGTCCAAGTCCTCGTCACCTACTACGCTGACGTGAAGCTTGAGAGGCTGCCACCCGCGGACGCCAAGAAGATGCTCCACTACCCTGAGACCGACGTTGCCAAGGACATCTACATGCAGGTAATTAAGGAACATTGCTTATGATTCCTTCCATGCAAATGAAGTAGAAGACGTTACTACTGATTCATCTTCTGCCATGTCATGTAGTTTCCTGCTGAATGGTGCAAAACATACATGGACTGCTGGGAGGCCATTGTGGACGCCTGGAGAACGCCGGAGTCGTATGAGGAGCGTCGCAGTCGAAGTGAACGTGCCAAGATGAGGCAAGGGCCGGCACACCACCAAGGGAGCCGCTCCCTCGGACAGTACTGTGACGCATGGGTAAGCTTCTGTCGATTTATTTATTTATTTATTTATTTATTCTATCTCATTACGTGTAATCGTCCTTGTGTGTTCCTTGCAGTCCCGCTACCATGACGGGCAGGTCATCAACTTGTACGAGGGCTACGCTTTGTCGAACAAGGGCAAAGCGTCTGATCCGAACAACGTCTTCAGCTCGGCAGATGGGCCCGAGGCGTACACCAACCCGAACGTCTATGAAAAGATGGCCCGGTACACCGAGGCGGCTCGCCAGCGCTATGGTCCGGACTACGATCCAACCCAGCAGCCCCTGGACACAGACCTCGTGATGAGGACGGGAGGAGGGAAACCGCACGGCCAGTACTCGATTGCCAACAACGCAATCGATCCGACCAACGTTCCTAGCCTTCGTCAGATTCGTAGGTCCACCAGCACGACCTCCGACGTCCCCATACGCCGTCGGCAGCCGTCCACGTTGGCAGCGGTTCAGGTACCTTCAGTTCCATTCCTCGTTAATTGGTTTTACATATGTACCTAATTACCTAGGTGTGACATTGCAGTCCGAGCTGGCCGAGCTGCGGGCCGCGACAGAGGCCCGAGAGGAGGCCCATCGGCGGGAGATAGCGGCCGAGAGGAGGCCCATCGGCAGGAGGCTTTTTGTTGAGGCGGGACTTTGCCGGCTACATTCGAGCATTCAGATCCCGGTGTCATCATGCCTCCTTTACCCGCCACGATGTTCGGTCCAAGACCTATTGACCCTACGGGAGAATACGGTGAGTATATATATATTGGTCTCCATTGTTTTCACGAGAGTGTCGTGTAGCTACTAATGAGATCATGTCTACTTTGTGCGATCAATGTCGGTGAGTTCGAACCCGACTCCTCCAGATGGACGTTCTCACAGGTGGCGGCAGGTTGTTTCGCCTCCAACATACTTGGCCTCCGAGTGGCGGTCTTCCTCGGCCTCCACAAGATGCTGGGACCGGGAGGCGGTGAGCTACCCTACCCTGCCACATACCCACCACGCGCACACCGGGTGGGAGCACCGCTACACGTCGGCGCCGCTCCAGCAAGGCCAGTCCTCATGGTCTTCGTGGCCTTCAGTTCAGGATGAGCATAGGGACCGTGGGTCGCACGAGGAGTGAAGTTCTTTTGGTTTGATGTTGGACTTGCGCACTTGTTTTTTATGTTTCGATGATCGTGAATTTGTATGGATATTAATGCTTATGGATGCTTGGATGTGATCTATATGTGAATTCGTGTTATATATGCGTGCATTTGGCTTATATATATAAATGTGTGATCTGTGTACTTTAAAGTGTGATATGTATATGAAAAAACAGGAGAGAAAAGAGAAAAAATTCCCGCTTTTGCCGACCGCCTGGCAATCGTAAAGTAACTTTCACCTACAAAACCAGGTTTGCCGACCGCCTTCTGGCGATCGGCAAAAGCCTTCTCGATCGCCGGGAGAAAAGCGATCGGCAAAAGCCTTTTTCATCGCCGGAGAAAAGCGATTAAGTCTTAATCGCTTTTCTCTGGCGATCGGGAAAGCCTTTTGCCGATCGCTTTTCTCCGGAGGAAAGCCGGAAAGCCTTTTGCCGATCGCCGGGAAGGCGGTCGGCAAAGAGAGGCAGACGGACGGACGGCGACGGAGTCTTCTGAATTGGTTATACTGGCCGTCGGGAAGCCTTTACCGATCGCTGTCGGAAGGCGATCGGAAAAGAATTCTTTCCGACATCTTCTCTCCGGCACCCCTTTGCCGATTGCTTAGCGAAAAGCGGTCGGCAAAGCCTTTTGCCGTTTTTCGACCTTTTGCCTTTTGCTTTTCGGCTTTCGGCAAGAAGAGGCCGATTCCTGTAGTGCCTCTAGCATACAATAGCCTGATACAACTGACTAGCTGAGAGTTGTACCCACACAAACATGAGATTTTCTTTGGAATGCAGCTACGCATATACATACATACTTCATTCACGTAGCTAAAATGATCTTATTTTTGGAATGTAGCTGTCATATATATATATATACCCATTGCCAGTGAATAGGCGGTTAAAATGTGAAACATAATACCACTCTTTCAATGATCCATGCTAAGTTATTGCCAACAGTGAAAAGAAAAAGCAATTTAGAGAAAAGACATGATGAAGACATACACATGTACACACGTAGCCCAGAGGCCATAGTAGCGAGGAAATGAGTGAGACAAAGACGTTTGAATCCAACAGCGCCATGCAACGAGTCAGATAGACACACACTGCAACAGCAGTATGCAAAAAATATCTTTAATCTCGACATACAATTTTATTTTTTTCTACATGTACATGTGTGGCTGTAATTATATATTTGCAAAGCCACATCAGTCGTGTAATAGCTTATTCTACATGGGCACATACATTTCTACGTACCGCCCCAAGTTTACCAAAATTAAGACCAAGACCTCTAAATTTTAATTATATTACAATGAAAAAAAGCAATGAAATGAACCAATCCCCTCCCTGTTAATGAGTCATTCACGAAATGCCGGACACCGCTTCAAGAAGCTGGTTTGAATAGTAGCCGATGCATGCTCCGTTCAAAAATTCACAGCCTCGAAAGGATCATCTGGCGTTGTGGCACGCGCTGTTCCGTTTCTTGAATCCTCTCCATCACCGCGTTCGCTGCCGTTAACACCAGGTCCGCCAAGTCACTGCAGATCGCCATTGCACAAAGATGGAGTCAGTTCAAAGCTAGTAGATGCTTGCATCATTGCATGCGTTCATGTATAATATAATGCACACGATGAGGTCAGAGCTGAGGCTAGCTAGAGCGAGGTGAATGCGTGAATAATGTCAATGTGGCGCGTGCATGGAGAATTGGAGATGGAGTTGCAAATAAGAGGGCACGTACTCTTTGGCGGGGTCGTGGGTGAGGCCGACGGTGTACTTGGCCTCCTTGAGAGCGAACCTGAAGCGGTCGATGTCCCGGGGCATGAATGTTTGGGAGTCGACCACCTCCTGCGGCAGGATGAGCTCCGAGGGCTTGATGCCGTAGAAGATGGGGATGAGGAGCTTGCGCGACTCCACGATGTTGGCGAGCTCGTGGAGGCAGAAGTCGGAGTCGAAGTAGCGCGGGGAGAAAATGGCCACGGCGACCCTGCACTGCCTGATGCCCTCGTTGATGCTCTCGTGGAGCCTGTCGCCGGGGCGCATGGACTTGTTGTCCAGGAAGGAGCGGACCTGCCCCCCGCTGAGGTGCTCGAGGCGGTCGTACAGGAGGCGCGCCACGTTGTGCTTGGTGTCCACCCCGCGGTGGTTGATGAACACGTCGTACTTCTTGGGCGACGCGGGCGCCGCGGGCCTCTCATCGTCGACGCGCCGCGTCGCCCACCGCGCGGCGAGCTCGGCGTTCCCCATCGCCGCCTCCGCCGACGCGTTTAGCCGCGATGCGATGTCGCAGTCGTCGCTGATCACGGCCGACGACCTCTGTGGCGGTAGTGTGGATGACGACGCCATTGGATTGACGGCCGGAATGCGGGCGGGCCGGAGAATGAAGCTGAGTGAATTCCTTCCTCGGGTCGAATCCGAGAGCGGTTTTTGGAATGTAGCTAGGGCTGGGAGGAGTGTGACCGAGGGCCTCGATCGACCGACGATGGTGTGAGAAAGCACGTCGAGAGGCCGAGATCGGCGTACGTGCGTGCTGTCGGAGACTTGGATCCGGAGCCGATTGAGATTGCTAGTATGCAGCTGCTGCTCTCTCAGATCGGTCGAGAAAGTGAACCTGAATTGATGAACGATCGTCGTCGTCTATGGCGCTAATAGAGCTCTTTGCCGATGTGCAGTGCAGCTGCTGGAACGGGTCTGTTTTTATAGGGATCGGATCGGTGAAGAGCCGTTGAATTTCAAAATTTTTGACAGGAAGAGGAAAATTATACGCGCGTCTGCTGGCGTGCTCGTGCTCTAAGCAGCCTCATTCAACGGAACCCGCGGCGGAAGACAGCCAACCAAACGAACAAGATGTTATAGGGGCTTGGAGGCTTAGCTAATGCATGGGCCCACCATCCTCGGCTACTTTATTAATTAGGACATCTCTGGCTGCATCCAGATTCGTGCTTCTGCATGCACGCGCACGGCCGATCGGCTTAGCATAGTTACGCGTTATTAGGCTAGTCGATCTCAGTGCAGAGTTTCACGACACAGTCACCCAGACTGGTCTGTGGTCTCACGTATGTGAAGCAGCAAATCAAAGAGGGTTCTTCCTGCCCCAAGGAAGCTCGGTGCTGGACCCTTCGACTGCTTGCACATTCGCAGCCACGCTGCCCACGATAGTCGTCCGAATTCCTCGGTTTGATTTTTCCGCCTGCACGTGGACCGGAGACAGCATTTGCATTGGATTTTACACAGTATAATATCTAGGTTGGGCCGAGTCTCCAAAACCCATCGACGAGGCTCCCCGATCAGGAGACCCCTTCAAATACGCGATCGAGCGGCTCCTTCCGATGACGCGAGAGCCAAGGGATGCAACGGAGAGGCGGCGACGATCGATGCTGCTCCTGACCGCGACTCCAACATAGGCGGTTGTGGCCGAGAGCTGATCCGTACTCTCGTCGTTTCTTTTTCCCCCTCTAAGGCATCAAAAGCGTAGTCAAATTAAACCCCGGTTAGTTTATCTCGTTTCATGTAATCGTCTTGCCAAGGTGGCTTTTGGCTCGATCGCTACAGTGAAACGCTTGTTCCGAGCTCTGACGACTAGCTGTGGTAGGGAGACGTACTATATGATGGCGTCATGGCTGATGAGATAATAGATTGGATGGAAAAGGTGCAGAAGGCACCACCAAAAAATCGTTGTCAGCACACAGTCGGAGTAACTGCATTTTTCCATTTTAGAACATGACTGAGTTTTGCCACTACTTTGTCTGTATGTTGTCGTCCAATTTCTTTTGGATTTCTATGCATGTGTGTGTGTGAGACCAGACTACCAGAGACTCTCAATTGTTACGTAGAACAAATAGAGAGATGTGAGGGATTTTAAATAAACATGGATTATTTTAATCCATTTAAAATTGAATAAGCTAGAAAGGTTGCGACTCAAATAGCATGGGTAGCTAGGTTTTTAGTAACATTCAATGTTTTACTCATTATTTTTCAAATAGCTTGTTTAATTGCAATTGTCCTTCAAAATGTGCCCCCGCTAGGATATTCGATACGAAATCCGTAAAGATATTTTTGATTAATTCTTTGGCTTGAAGCTATCATGGTCTCTGTCTCCTCTCTTTATTCCCACTCCAATCTTGTGACTATACAAATTTTACCAAGTCGAACATCATTTTTATTCTAAATTTAGCTATTTATTATTGTTATTTTCCAAATAATCCTTAGTAACTAATTTCGCTTCTCAATTTGTGTGGGAATAGATAATCAATATTTTAATTTGGAAATTAGATATATATATATATATATATTTATTTATTGTGTTTTAGCATGACTATTTAGCTTGTTTCCAGTTTAGTGAGATTTTTTTATTCTATTTGTGTTCTTCACGGGATGGGCTTCTATCTCATATGGTTTGGATTCAGGTCCCAGTTACAATCTTCTACAACAAAAAAGAACAAAGCGTGGACACTTTTTGGTGCGACATTAATGATCCAAACATTCAATGTCTACGCCCGTGCGATCTTTTCCGCGCCCCCTGAGTCGTCTCCTTTCAAAAGAAAAGCGTCGCTCAAGAAACAAAACCGCATCCTTGGAAGGAGATGAAAAAGTGAAAGCTATCTGATTTGTTCTACGTAACAATTGAACGAAAAATCTAGCAATAATTGTAGTCTTGTCTCACACAGGCTGAATATGGCATGCATTTAAAATCCAAAAGAAATTGAGAGCAGCAACTGCATACTAGCAATCTCAATCGGCTCCGGATCCAAGTCTCCGACAGCACGCACGCATACGCCGATCTCGGCCTCTCGACGTGCTGCTTTCACACGATCGTCGGTCGATCGAGGCCCTCGGTCACACTCCTCCCAGCCCTAGCTACATTCCAAAAACAGCGCTCGGATTCCACCCGAGTAAGGAATTCACTCAGCTTCATTCTCCGGCCCGCCCGCATTCCGGCCGTCAATCCAATGGCGTCGTCATCCGCACTACCGCCACAGAGGTCGTCGGCCGTGATCAGCGACGACTGCGACATCGCATGGGGAACGCCGAGCTCGCCGCGCGGTGGGCAACGCGGCGCGTCGACGACGAGAGGCCCGCGTCGCCCAAGAAGTACGACTTGTTCATCAACCACCGCGGGGTGGACACCAAGCACAACGTGGCGCGCCTCCTGTACGACCGCCTCGAGCACCTCAGCGGGGGCCGGGTCCGCTGCTTCCTGGACAACAAGTCCATGCGCCCCGGCGACAGGCTCCACGAGAGCATCAACGAGGGCATCAGGCAGTGCAGGGTCGCCGTGGCCATTTTCTCCCCGCGCTACTTCGACTCCGACTTCTGCCTCCACGAGCTCGCCAACATCGTGGAGTCGCGCAAGCTCCTCATCCCCATCTTCTACGGCATCAAGCCCGACCGCTTCAGGTTCGCTCTCAACGAGGCCAAGTACACCGTCGGCCTCACCCACGACCCCTCCAAAGAGTACGTGCCCTCTTATTTGCAACTCCATCTCCAATTCTCCATGCACGTACACCAGGTCCGCCAAGTCACTGCAGATCGCCATTGCACAAAGATGGAGTCAGTTCAAAGCTAGTAGATGCTAGCTTGCATCATTGCATGCGTTCATGTATAATATAATGCACACGATGAGGTCACAGCCGAGGCTAGCTAGAGCGAGGTGAATGCGTGAATAATGTCAATGTGGCGCGTGCATGGAGAATTGGAGATGGAGTTGCAAATAAGAGGGCACGTACTCTTTGGCGGGGTCGTGGGTGAGGCCGACGGTGTACTTGGCCTCCTTGAGAGCGAACCTGAAGCGGTCGATGTCCCGGGGCATGAATGTTTGGGAGTCGACCACCTCCTGCGGCAGGATGAGCTCCGAGGGCTTGATGCCGTAGAAGATGGGGATGAGGAGCTTGCGCAACTCCACGATGTTGGCGAACTCGTGGAGGCAGAAGTCGGAGTCGAAGTAGCGCGGGGAGAAAATGGCCACGGCGACCCTGCACTGCCTGATGCCCTCGTTGATGCTCTCGTGGAGCCTGTCGCCGGGGCGCATGGACTTGTTGTCCAGGAAGCAGCGGACCCGCCCCCCGCTGAGGTGCTCGAGGCGGTCGTACAGGAGGCGCGCCACGTTGTGCTTGGTGTCCACCCTGCGGTGGTTGATGAACACGTCGTACTTCTTGGGCGCCGCGGGCCTCTCGTCGTCGACGCGCCGCGTCGCCCACCGCGCGGCGATCTCGGCGTTCCCCATCGCCGCCTCCGCCGACGCGTTTAGCCGCGATGCGATGTCGCAGTCGTCGTTGATCACGGCCGACGACCTCTGTGGCGGTAGTGCCGATGACGACGCCATTGGATTGACGACCGGAATGCGGGCGGGCCGGAGAATGAAGCTGAGTGAATTCCTTACTCGGGTCGAATCCGAGCGCTGTTTTTGGAATGTAGCTAGGGCTGGGAGGAGTGTGACCGAGGGCCTCGATCGTCCGACGATCGTGTGAGAAAGCACGTCGAGAGGCCGAGATCGGCGTACGTGCGTGCTGTCGGAGACTTGGATCCGGAGCCGATTGAGATTGCTAGTGTGCAGCTGCTGCTCTCTCAGATCGGTCGAGAAAGTGAACCTGAATTGATGAACGATCGTCGTCGTCTATGGCGCTAATAGAGCTCTTTTGCCGATGTGCAGTGCAGCTGCTGGAACGGGTTTGTTTTATAGGGATCGGATCGGTGGTGAAGAGCCGTTGAATGTCAAAAATTTTCACAGGAAGAGGAAAATTATACGCGCGCTCGTGCTCTAAGCAGTCTCATTCGACGGAACCCGCGGCGGAAGACAGCCAACCAAACGAACAAGAGGTTATAGGGGCTTGGAGGCTTAGCTAATGCATGGGCCCACCATCCTCGGCTACTTTATTAATTAGGACATCTCTGGCTGCATCCAGATTCGTGCTCCTGCATGCACGCGCACGGCCGATCGGCTTAGCATAGTTACGTTATTAGGCTAGTCGATCTCAGTGCAGAGTTTCGTGACACAGTCACCCAGAGACTGGTCTCACGTATGTGAAGCAGCAAATCAAAGAGGGTTCCTCCTGTCCCAAGGAAGCTCGGTGCTGGACCCTTCGGCTGCTTGCACATTCGCAGCCACGCTGCCCACGATAGTCGTCCGAATTCCTCCGTTTGATTTTTCCGCCTGCACGTGGACCGGAGACAGCATTTGCATTGGATTTTATCCAGTATAACATCCAGAAATGCTATACAACACACGTGTATTTTAGCGGAAAAAAACATATGTATTTTCTCTCTCTCCCTCCGTTCTACTGACGCCGCGCAACGCATGCACGCGTCCTCCGATCCCGCCCACTCCGTCGCTATGTCCAAGCGAAGCGATCGAGTCGCCGTCACGCCCCAGCCCCGGCCCCCGCCCGGACCGTGCCGCTGGCTGCATCTCGGACGAAGCTGCGCCCGCACCGTGCCTCCAGGTAGGTCTCTCCTGCTCCTCCTTTGCGGTCTGTAATTTGTCTTTCCATAGAAAAAAAAATATTTCTTGTGATTTGTGGATCTATGATCTTGTGATTGTCTGCAGGTAGAAAAATGCTGGAGACTAAAGGTTGAAGGAGGATGGAGGCTGTTGAATCTTAATTCTATAGTGAAAAAAAAATTATATATTAAAATTATATAAAACACATGATTATTTAGTACACAGCCTCGGACCGGGTCTCAAAACCCATCGGCGAGGCTCCCCGATCGGGAGACCCCTTCAAATACGCGATCGAGCGGCTCCTTCCGATGACGCGAGAGCCAAGGGATGACGCCAGCGCGGTTGGACTCTCCTCGGCAGCTCGCTGTTGTTGCCTGTTGAGGCATTCAACCCCCACCTCCACACCAGCGCACCTCGTACCCGTTTCCGTCTGGGCTCCCGCTAGCTGCTGCCGGCTCTGTGATGCAAGGAGGGAATTCTTGGTGTGCCGTACGCGAAAAGGATTTTTTTTTTACTGATGTGAAGGGATGCTTAGACTCTCGCTCTGACGGCGACAATGCATATGGATTATTGTGGGAATAGTCCACGTAGATTTCTTGGGGGATGCAACGGAGAGGCGGCGACGATCGATGCTGCTCCTGACCGCGACTCCAACATAGGCGGTTGTGGCCGAGAGCTGATCCGTACTCTCTTCGTTTCTTTTTCCCCCTCTAAGAGCATCTCCAAGAATTTGCCAAAACCACTTGCTATCCTTGGTTTTTTGGCAAAACTAGAAAAATCAAACTCAACAGTTTGGCATATGGCTTGGCAAATTTTCCCAACTTGCCATCCACCGGTCGTTCACGCGCATATTTGCGCGCGGTAGGGGACTTGCCATCGCGTTGCCATCGCGTGAATTGCCGGCCCCGCCTCCTCTCCCGAGCGCAGATGGAACTTTCACCCTGCGTTTCCCTCGCCACCCAGGCCTCGTACCGCTTCATATATCCCTGGCGCGACTCGAAGAGCCAGCTGCGCCGGCGTCTTCCTCGCGAGGACTGGATCCAGATCCCATCGCGAAGTGCCTCCACGGACTCGAGCAGACCATATCGCGGTGGCCGCCCTACTCCCGATCCTGAGGTACGTCATCCTTGATCTAATCTCAGTCCAACTCCATGCCTTGATTTGGTTCCCCTAGGGTTCATATGCCTTGATTGGGTTCAGCGATGATGGTTCATATGCCTTGATTGGATTCAGCGATGATGGTTCATATGCCTTGAATGATTACGCTAGGGTTGATTTTTGTTGCGTGCTAGGTTTCATATGTGGTAGTGGTAGATTCACCTACCATTCATGCCTTGATTTGTATTTTTGTACTGAAACAAAACAGCAACCTAGTTCTTCTTGTTAATTAGTGGTAGTTGTATTTTTTTTATAGGAATGGAGATGCAAGTAGATGACCCAAATTTCTTGTCGAACATTCTTGGAGAAGTTGAAGCTGGTGCTGGTTTGGAAGACATGGACATTGGATTAACTCAAGACACTCAACCTCATGACGAACTGCAAGTTAGCATGATACAAAGCCAGGAGCAGCCAAGAGGAAAAGAATTTCCATTGGCGGGAAGATGAAATTATATGCTCGGGCTGGTTGAATGTAAGCAAAGATCCCATTCACGGTGCCAATCAAACTCGTTCATCTTTTTGGGGACGAATTCATGCCTATTATGAGGAACACAAGGAAACTCCTGATGAGAGGACAGTGAGCAGTATTATGCATAGGTGGCTGACAATTCAATTGCAAGTGAACAAGTTTTGTTCATGCTATGAGGCCATTCTACGTAGGAATCAAAGTGGGTTAACTATTGATGACAAGGTATGCAAACATGTGTTGTTTTACTTTAATTTGGTTTTTATAAATGATATATGCAATGACAATATCCCTTTACAGATTATTGAAGCAAAAAAATTGTATGTGGAATGGGACAAGGACAACAAAACTTTTGGTCTTTTACACTGTTGGAAAATATTGAAGGGGGAAGACAAGTGGAAATCGAAGATGATAGAACTAGTTGAGGTGGAGAAAGAGAAGCAAGCAAGCAAGAAAAGCGAGAAGAGTTCGGGCCGAGGGATGAAGGAGCCACATATGATGATGGCACACATAATGATGCCACACATAATGATGCTCTCATAGAAGCTGAAGCTGAACAAACCTTACCAAAGAAAAGGTCGGATGGGATAAAGAAGGTAAAAGCAAATATGAAGCGTGGTGGTGGCGAGGCTTGCATGGAAGCTTTGGACAAGATGATGGCAAAGAGGAGGTTTTGGAGAAGGCCAAAGAAGCAAGGTTCATGGCTTCACTAGAGGTAGAGAAGGCTGCTCTAGAGCTAGAGAAGAAAGCAGGTTGCAAGTGAAGAAAAAAAAAAAAAGCGAAGCGAACTCTTGAAGAGGAAAAAGATATTATGTTAGCGGACATGTCGTCCCTCACCCCGACCCAGCGTGCATGGGTTGAGAAGAAGCGAAGATGATTATGGAGAAGATGGAGGAAAATTAAATTCGGTTTAGTTATCCGACCTTTGTGTCACTTAGGTTATTCTTTGTTGAACCATTATGAAATTTATTTAAGCTTCTTTGGAGTTCAAGTTATTTGCACTTGTGTTGAATTAGTTTATGTGCCTCTTCATTTTTATATGCGTGTGCTATCTTTCTGCTTTCGCCAATGTAAAGGTTCTCTGAACAAATTAAGCCATGAAAATTACATCTCATGTCAAAATTCATTTATATAAATCTGGGTGATTTTTCCACAGGTGCTCGATGAGGTCTTCTTTCAGTTGAACATGTGTTTGCTTCTCCCCGATCTTTACATGCGCTTCAATGTATTCTTCAAAGTATGCGGGTAGGCTTGTCATGCTCGGGTTCGACATTTTCACCACCGTAATCAAAACGCTCATTTGGGTCGACAACGAATCCTTCATCTTCCACAATCATGTTGTGCATGATCACACAAGCTCTCATGATCTTTGTTAATGTCTCTATGTCCCAAAAGCGAAAGTGACCCTCGAACAATTGCAAACCTAGGTGAAGAACCCCAAAAGCTCTCTCGACCATCTTCCCGGCCGCTTCTTGCGCTTTAGCAAAATATTGTCTCTTGTTCCCCATAGGTTTAGTGATCGACTTGACTAAAGTAGCCCATGTGGGATATATGCCATCTGCAAGATAATAGCCCATTGTATAATCATGGCCATTAATGAGAAAAATTGACTTGGAGCTTTTCATACGCCAAGTTATCAAACAACGGAGACCTATGAAGAACATTGATATCATTATGAGAGCCGGGCATTCCAAAAAGGCGTGCCATATCCAAAGGTCGTTGAAACAATGACCTCCAAAATGATAGTGGGCTTCTCCTCTTTCCCCTTGTCTTGACCACATTTTATCGTATGGACGGTTCTTCCACGCCCAATGCATACAATCTATGGACCCTAGCATCCCTAGAAAGCCTTGTTGCTCACCCATTGCAAGTAAGCGTCTTTGTGTCCGCCTCATTGGGATATCCGAGGTATTCTTCTCCAAATATTTCATCAATTGCGGTAACAAACCTCCGTAGTAAGCTCTCTAGTGCAGTACTTTCGCCAATGCGAACGTACTCATCTGTCGCATCAGCGGGAACGCCATAAGTGATCATACGCATTGCTGCAGTGACTTTTTGCAGGCAACTCAATCCAAGTACATTAGCCGCGTTCCTTTTCTGCACAAAATAATCATCATTATGCTTCAAGCGCATTCATGATGCGTGCGAAAAGCTCTCTAGACATCCTGAACCTGAAGAAAACAAAACTAAACTTTTAGAACTCCAATAAAATTTAATCACATACAACAAATCAACTTAAGTGAAATAAGAACAACCTTGACGAAATATTTGAGGGCCATATGTTGGATTCTCCGCCATGTAATCTTGAAACAACCTCTCGTGGCCGCCTTCTCTATCACGGTGAAGAACTCTATGGCCTTCGACAGAGCCACCGTGTTTTTTTTGGCATTGGCAAAGGAGTCCACAATTACAGCAGCCGATAACATGTCAAAATCATCATCATCGGATGTTGAATCACCCAACTGTCTTCGAAAAAGGGATCTCTTCCTAGACATGATTCCTTACTAACAAAAGTACCGGAATTCGTACAACCTAGATCATTGGATGGGAACTTTCCTCAGTATATTGCAAGAAACTAAAGAATATAGAAATTGCAATACGTATAACCTAGATCATTGGATCTTTGAACCGATGGGAACATCACCGGAGGTCTTGGAGGAGATGGCGGCGCCTTGGACTCATTGGCTCGATGAAGCAGGATTGCCGGCGGATGAGAGATCGATGTTGGGGCCAGCGGAGGATGAGATTTGGGCGGCTGCAGGAAGCGGCGATGTGTGGCGGCGCTTGCGACGGAGGAGTCATGGGCGCCAAAGCGAGGAGTGTCGTATGCCATGTGAGCGTCGAACAAAATTAGTTGACGGAGGTTTGGAAGTGGGCCTACTTTTTAAGTTTTGGCAAGCCCATATGGCAAACTATTGGAGAGACTACAAAATTTCACTTGCCATATGTTTTAGCAACTTGCCAAATCACAAGATTTGGCAAGTGAGTTTTAGCAAACTCTTGGAGATGCTCTAAGGCGGCAAAAGCGTAGTCAAATCAAACCCCGGTTAGCTTATCTCGTTTCGTGTAATCGTCTTGCCAAGATTGCGAGTTTTTTCACTCTCTTTCCATCACATCAAATCTTTGGACACATACGTGGAGTATTAAATATAGATAAAAAAAATAACTAATTACATAGTTTGATTGTAAATTACGAGACGAATCTTTTGAACCTAGTTAGGCCATGATTGGATAATAATTGTCAAATACAAACGAAAGTGTTACAGTGCCAAATACTGATTTCTAACCCCAATCTAAACAACACTTTTGACTCGATCGCTACAGTGAAACACTTGTTCCGAGCTCTGACGGCTAGCTGTGGTAGGGAGACGTACTATATGATGGCGTCATGGCTGATGAGATAATAGATTGGGTGGAAAAGGTGCAGAAGGCACCACCAAAAAATCGTTGTCAGCACACAGTCGGAGTAACTGTATTTTTCCATTTTAGAACATGACTGAGTTTTGCCGCTACTTTGTCTGTATGTTGTCGTCCAATTTCTTTTGGATTTCTATGCATGTGTGTGTGTGAGACCAGACTACCAGAGACTCTCGATTGTTACGTAGACAAATAGAGAGATGTGAGGGATTTTAAATAAACATGGATTATTTTAATCCATTTAAAATTGAATAAGCTAGAAAGGTTGCGACTCAAATAGCATGGGTAGCTAGGTTTTTAGTAACATTCAATGTTTTACTCATTATTTTTTCAAATAGCTTGTTTAATTCCAATTGTCCTTCACGGGATGGGCTTCTATCTCATCTGGATTGGATTCAGGTCCCAGTTACAATCAATCAAAGGAGGGGGGCTGATGGACCAAGAATCCATAGGGACTTTAATCACAAGAAAATGATAGAACTTAATCAAATGAAGAAAAAAACCTAATCCTTTTTAATAGTAGAGAAATATTTAAACTGTTGTAGGATCATTAAAATCGATGGTACTTTATTTTCCTAGTATTTTGGTGACTTTTAGTCTTCTAGATGAATGTTTTAAATTTGGTGAGATATGCACCGGTATGTATATGCCACCATCTATATTGAGCTATATGTCTTCAACTCAAATATTTATGCCTATTTCTTCCTATCTTAATGTACACTCTCCTTCCCCAAATAAATTAACTTAGGCCCTGTTCGCTTCGCTGAAAAAACAAGCTGAAACACTGTTCCGGCTGATTTGTTGTGAGAGAAAAATACTGTTTCGGCTGAAAAGATAAGCCGAAAAATACGGATTATAAGACAAGCGAACATGGCCTTAGAGTTGCCTAAAGTCCATTTTTTTATGTTTGACTAAATTTATAGAGAAAACACCAATATTTATGACACCAAATAAAATATATTTCATGATGTATATAATGGTACTAATGGGTGAAGACTTTCAACCGGATGCATTCTCTCTGTCATCACGGCTAAGAGCTTAAAGGTCCTTGCCTCCTATCGACAATTCTTCCCTCCTGGACCCAATGTACATTGCAAAACAATTTGCATTGTTCCTCTAGCCCATTCACTCACGTCTCCACCATAGGGAAAAAATATACATCAAGTACGTAAAAAATTTGGTAATTTTCTTATGCGCCATTGACTCATGCATGCTACCTTGATAGTGTTTATGTGCTCAGATTGTAATGCCCATGTTGCATCTTAGTTTGAAATTGCCCTAGATTTGATTGAGAAGTCAATCCCTGAAAACATATGGCCGGGAAGATGATGTCCATGTTGCAACTTGGTACTCCGTGGTGTTGTTCTGGAAGTTTGTCCATGAGGAAATACAATCAATATGGTGCATCGTTGGTGGAACATCTGAATTGCACAGGGCGCTAACAACATCAACTTAGCAAGATCGTCCTAACAAAGTGAGTTTGCACAAGATTATCTCTTTTCTTGCAATTAGCAAGAAGGGGTCAACACTAAACACCACTACTTATGATGGTGGACAAAATGGTGGTCATTGTGTGATGGTCGGCCGATTGCAAGGACACAACGATTCTTGTAGGAGTTTGATGAGTTCTTGGGCAAATCTAGGCCCTGTTCGTTTCCACTACATAGTGTGAAAAGCATATTATAGATTATGAACTATAGAAAACCTGAATCATAACAGTCTGAATTATAAAAATTAAACTGGTGTTGTTTGGCATCCTGGATTATAGGGTGGTGGGACTACTGACATTTGCTACACAACGTCTATAGTTGAAAGTCCGTTTGGATTTTGGGAATTAATGACAATATTCATGGACTAATGGTTTCATGTGAGATGAAAGGTTGATCAATAGCCCACAAGCAATACTTGGAGCTACATGAGGTCATGAAGGAGATATGACATGAACCATGTGATGCAAGAGCTCAACAAAGTGAAGAGATGGAAGCAAAGGATAAAATACAAATGAAGGCAAATGTATATGCATAGGTTTTGTCTTTCACCAGCCATAAATTAATTAGAGAAGTTGAAATGGGCCATGTCGAGGATAGATAAACGTACTATAAAAGAGAAAATAGAGTTTGCGAATGTGGAGAGTGTTTTTCATGCACGCACATCGAACTCTAACATGCACTAGAGCTCACCGGCGGTGCACCGAGACCACATCGGAGTTTAACAACTACTATAACTGACTTAGCAGGTGACCGTTGGAAAGCTCCAGTGAGGCACATGAACTCTCTAGTGCTCCTGTGAAAGCTCTAGTTTGGTTTTGGTAAATTGATGAAACCCTAAGTGCTAATCTAGTTCATCAAGTGATCATGAGATAGGTAGCACACTTCAAGTAGAGAAGCAAATGAAGATCATAACATGACAATGGTGATAGCATGGAGATGATCAAGGGCTTAAACTTGAAGAGAAGAAAGAGAAAAACAAAAAGTTCAAGGCAAAGGTATAACTTGTAGGAGCTATTTTATTTTGGTGATCAAGACACTTAGAGAGTGTGATCATATTTAGGTTTGATAGCCGTACTATTAAGAGGGGTGAAACTCGTATCGGAATGCGGTTATCAAAGTGCCACTAGATGCTCTAACTCATTGCATATGCATTTAGGATTTAGTGGAGTGCTAACACCCTTGATAATATTTGTGTAAATATACTACCACATGTGCACAAGGTGTTTGTAGGGTTGAGATGGGTTTGGGTCCCTCTCTCCCTCCCGCCTCTCAAGCTCGGCGAGATTCGGCGCTTTTGGGAAAATGAAATGTCTATTTTCTATTGCGCCGGATGCAAAATTCTTGGTGGTTGGCACACTTGAGCAAGGGTGAAGAAGTAAGAGTTGAAATGGAGTTGATCGAAATAATGCTGGCGTCAGTCCAGTGACCGGACGCTGAATCCAGAAGCACCGGACGCTGACTGCCTGCGTCCGGTCACGCTGACTCGGCGGTACAGTGGCTAGGGTATACCACCGGACGCTGGCTGAGTCCGGTCGAGGTGGACCGGACGCGTCCGGTCGAAGAAAAATGGATTTGGACCCTTACTGTACTCGACCGGACGCTGTGGCTCCAGCGTCCGGTCAGTTTTACCGGAGCGTCCGGTCAGCTTCGCGACCGTTGAAATCTGACGAACAGTATTTGAAGCAGGGGACACGTGGCGTGAATCACGTGACCGGACGCTGAGGGCCAGCGTCCGGTCACCCCGCGCTGTGCCCAGTGAAGGGGTACAACGGCTCTATTTCACTGGGGCTCTATTTATAGCCCCATGGCCGGCTCAAGAGATAGCTCTTGCACATTTTCATTGACATAGCAACCTTGTGAGCCTAGCCAAAGCCCTCCCACTCATCTACATCATTGATTCATCATCATAGTGAGATTGGGAGTGAATCCAAGTGTATTGCTTGAGTGATTGCATCTAGAGGCATTTGGTGATTGTGTTTCGCTGCGGATTTCGCTTGTTACTCTTGATGGTTGCCGCCACCTAGACGGCTTGGAGCAGCAAGGATCGTTGAGTGGAGGAGGTGATTGTCTCTGACTCCGATCGTGGTGATTGTGAGGGGTTCTTGACCTTTCCCCGGCGGAGCGCCAAAAGGTACTCTAGTAAATTGCTTGTGGCTTGTGTGATCCTCATCTTGTGTTGGTTGTGCGGCACCCTATTGAGGGTTTGGCGAGTGATGCCAATCAGCGTGTGAACCTCCAAGTGAGTGAATCGCCGCAACGAGGACTAGCTTGCCGGCAAGCAAGTGAACCTCGGTAAAAATCATTGTGTTCATCATTGATTCCGAGGTGATTGGTCATCATTGTTATTCATCTTCGTGATTGATTGGTTCATTCATCTACATGGCGGTATAACCCTCTTGATCACTCTCTTTACTTTACCGCAAACTAGTCGACAAGCTCTTTAGTGTAGCTAGTTGTGAGAGCTTGCATGCTTGGTTGGTGTGGCTCTTTAGTTAGCCTTTGAGAGCACACTAACATAGGGTAGTGTCATTGCTCTTGTGTGAATTGACACTGTCTAAACTAGAATTGTGATAGGTGGCTTGCATTTTTGAGTAGGCTAGCGCAACACTTGCTTCGCCTCATAATTGTCTAACCATTTGGTTAAGTGTTGTTGTAGAAATTTTTATTAGGCTATTCACCCCCCCTCTAGCCATTAGGACCTTTCATCCTGTCTTTACCAAATCAAGTTGGCAACGATTAGTTTCTTGAGTAGACGTATAAATACAGGTGTGGCTAGTCTATATATAACTCTTAGACCTCTTAGCTAATATCCACACACATTAGAGCTCAAGATACACCTCCACTCACATTTGCTTGGTAGAGATTACATTCTTCATGGTATTGGAGTGATTCTAGTGCATGTGCTTTGAGAGATTACATTAAGTAGCACTAAAGATGAACTTTTTTGTGGGTTTTCTTGT
Source organism: Miscanthus lutarioriparius (assembly GCA_904845875.1). Taxonomy (NCBI): domain Eukaryota; kingdom Viridiplantae; phylum Streptophyta; class Magnoliopsida; order Poales; family Poaceae; genus Miscanthus; species Miscanthus lutarioriparius. The sequence continues at coordinate 14,813,967 of CAJGYO010000003.1, read as the reverse complement.
TACTCTTGGTAGTTCTTAGTCACCTAGGCGACTTGAAGTAGCGCAGGACTCAATTGAAGATTGTGAGGTGCTCGAGAGGTGTGTGAGGGGCTATTAGGTTCATCCCCATCGGAGAAGGCAAAGAACAACTCTAGTGGAAAAGGGGCTTAGATAGCACTTTGTGATCGAGCCGACTTGAGATCAAGTGCTCACATCGAGCCAACCTTGTGGGGTTGTTAACTTTGATAGAGGAATTATGATCCTTGGGCTTGCCTCAACATGGACGTAGGTGACCATCAAGTTCTTGTACTATAGGTGATATATCTTTGTCATCCCTTATGTGGTATTCCACTTGATAACTCTACTCCTGTGCTTTACTTTGTGTTCTTACTATTCCTACAATAGAGCTATTAGGATTTATCATCTTAGTAAGAAAACCGACCTTGGTTGATCCAACTCTAGTGACATGCTTAGTTCATATTTGTGACATTGAATTGTGTAGGTTGTTGATCACCCTAAGTTTGCAAGACACTAACTAGAGTAGAACTATTAGGGCCTCCTTTGTATCTAACCTCTTTGTCTAGTGTTTGTGAGTTCATAGATTTTTTAGTTAGGTTATTTACCCCATCTAGCCATCCAAAGATCCTTTCAAGTGGTATTAGAGTCAAGCCTCAATTAATTTGAAGAGTTAACCATTTTGAAGTAAAGGAGTGTCTAGCAATAGTATTGGCAAGCCCCCCAACTTTGATGGCACAAATTATGACTATTGGAAGGGAAGAATGTGTGCTTATTTAAAGTTATGGGAAAAAGATTTGGGGAGTAGTAGTCGAAGTTTGCTGTGCTTGATACGAAGGATCCTTCCTTGGTCCAGGAGAGGAGGAGAAGCTTGAACTCAATGAACAACCCTCAATGTGATCTATGAAGCATAGGATCCCAAGGTCTTGTAGACCATCAAGGATTTGGAGATGGCACATAAGGTGTAGAAGGGATTAGAGAAAGTATATGAGGGTACTACAGCGGTAAAGGATATCGAGCTATATATTTTCAAAGACAAATATACAAAGTTCCAAATATCGAGTGGAGAGTATCCCAGGAGATGTTCCGTCTGATGTAAATGTGATTGTCTATAAATTGAGAAGACTAGGACAAAATATGAGTGATGACGTCTTCTCTCACTAGTTCTTGAGATGTCTTCCCAAGAAGTTCAAGATCATAGTCACTGTGATCTCGAGAGGTGGATTGAAGAACCTCACTTCCACACAAGTATTGGGAGAAGATCATCACTCGTGACAAAATTGATCATGATAATGAGAGTGATGAGCAAGAAGAGGAGGAGGAGAAGAGCATAGCTTTCATTGTCCATGTTTGGTTAGAGCTTTCATTGCCCGTGTTTGGTTACCTAAACAACCTATATGCATGTTAGTGTCCTCAAAGCAAACCCAACATGCATCCCACAATTTGGCCAAGATCACACTTATCCATCTATGCATCACCGCTTGCATGTCATTTGCACCTTAAGGCTCGGTCTAACCACTTACTGATTTAGATGGATCAAACAACAACTTTTTTTTTGAGAATTACACAAGACAACGAGAGACGCATACGATATAGGTTAAGGGCATTCTTTGCATAACCCTTAATACAATGCAATATTGATGCGATCGGACTCATAGTGATGATTGATTTTTTGCATAGTGAAAATCTCAAAATAGTAGGTATAAATCTCATTTTGGGCGATATCCGTATTTCATTCTCATTTTCTACATAAATTTTATTTTCTTAGAAATTCCAAACATGAATTTGGCTAAATTTCACATGACCTTTTCAACACGTGAAAATGGAGGGATTAACTTCCTCTCTTTTTTTCAATAAAATAAATAAAAATGCTACTCTATGAGTCTACAGCCACCGACGGGCAGGACCCACAGTCAGTTACCCATGTCAGTGGGCGGCCACGGGCAGGACCCACAGTCAGTTACCCATGTCAGTGGGCGGCCACGACGTCGTACTCGCATCCCAATCTCCGTCGTCCCCCGCCTCACTCCCTCCGCCGGCACTCCACCTCCCCATCCCCGCCCACCCCACCGCGTGGGCGGCCCCATGTGGGAGCGCGGCAGGCCGCCCCGCAAGCCCCGCCCGTCCCCGATCCTCGTGCCGCCGCCCCCGTCGTCGCCGCCACCCCGCCTGAATCTCCTCCTCCCGGGATCCCTCCTCGCGCTCGCCGCGCGCGCCATGCCGTCGCGCCGCCCCTCCCCGGTCCTCCTCCTACTCCTCACGCTCTCGCTCGCCCTCCTCTTCCTTATCCTCTCCCCTTCCTCCCCCTCCGCCTCCGTCTTCTCCCGCTCCCTCAGCTCGGGCTCCGCTATCGCCTCCTCATCTCCGGCGTCAACCTCCGCCCCGCCTGCTCCCGTCAAGATCTACCTGTACGACCTGCCCGCCAAGTTTACCTATGGCGTCGTCCGGAGCTACACGGCTGCGCGTGCGCCGTCGGGCTCGGCGGACGCCGCGGCGGCTCTGCCCGACGAGCAGCTGCGGTACCCGGGACACCAGCACGCGGCGGGTGGTGTCTCTTCATGGATCTGCTCCGACGCAGGCCGTGGGACCACCCCATGGCACGCGTGGACGACCCGAGCGATGCCGACCTCTTCTACGTGCCTTCTTCTCCTCCCTCAGCCTTGTTGTGAACCCCATCCGCTCTCCGCCGGCAGCAAACGCCTCTGGGGCGGCGGCAGCGTACAGCGACGAGGCCATGCAAGAGGAGCTGCTAGAGTGGCTGGAGCGGCAGCCTTACTGGCGGCGCCACAGGGGGAGGGATCACGTTTTCATCTGCCAGGACCCCAATGCCCTGTACAGTGTGATCGACCGGATCAGCAATGCCGTACTCCTGGTCTCTGATTTCGGCAGGTTGCGCAGCGATCAGGCATCTCTCGTCAAGGATGTCATCCTGCCCTACTCACACCGAATCAACTCCTTCAAGGGTGAGGTCGGGGTGGATGGCCGGCCCTCATTGCTGTTCTTCATGGGCAATAGGTACCGCAAGGAGAGGTAACTCTCGAATTTTGGAAGAAACATGATGAATTTAATCTGATTGGGGCATTGGTCAGTTTAAGTACAACTGTGTTTTAAGGGGGCATATATGCTGTAGAGTATAGACAACCAAGTGAAGGTGCCCTTTGGAACTTGTAGTTTGCTAATGTGCACAACATTCTTAATTGATACTCCTCCATCCTAAAAAGGATGCAATTCTAGATTTGAACCAAGTCAAAAAATTTAATAAGTTTGACTAAATTTATAGAAAATAGTACCAACATTTATGTCTCCAAATAGGTTTACTATGAAAATATATTTCATAAATAGTCTAATGATACTTATTCGGTACATAATTATGGTCAAACTTTACATTGTTTGACTCCTCGAAAAGCAAGAATTGCACTCTTTTTGGGACGGAGGAAGTATTAACTAAATGGTATTATATTGGTGGTGTTCTTATATGCATATTGTCTTGTATAAAGATGGAGCTTAGAAGAAACAGAGTTAGGATGCCTTTTCTTTTTGTGAATAAAGAGAGAGCTTTACAAATTACTGAAGCAAGAATTACACACTGGACAATGATTGCAATCTGCAATATGAAACAACCGTTTTGCTAGCTGGGTGAGCTCGTGAGTGACTGAATTCTGCTCTTTTTATGTGCTTGAAGAGAGATAGGCATGTGCATCTAGACAGGACCTATCCCTGGCTGCGAATTGGATGCCTCAAGTCCCCCAGAAGGTACACTTGGGTCAGATTGCGCCAACATCATCAAGCATCTGATCAAACCAACTACTCAGAGAACCAGCTCTAGCTTTGTTATCCAGGAAGCGGTAGAAGTAGCAGATAAACTCCCAGTAGTTAGGATGCAATTGTGCCTGCTTTGAATTTGTTTTGTTCTATGGCAAGTTGTGGAACCGATGCCCAAGGAAAATTGAACAAGGAAAAGTCAACTGGGGTTTCTTAAGACAATTGGTTTCAAGGGCAACATATACAAACCCCTCAAACAATTTTTTGATCTCAGTATATTTTTTGAATTATGTGTAAGGGCTTGTTGATTCAGAAATTTGTCAAATTTGAGAATTGCGTAGCGGTTAGAGTTCTGCAATCTTCAATTCAAGATATCCAGTTATTTTGGATACTTTACCAAAAAGTTTGTCTTTTTTGACAATTTCATTTGCCATAGTTGGCCTCTGAAACGTTTTTGTTTCTGTTTCAATTACCTGGCTCCTTTTCTTTTGCTCACCTTCTATGCATAGAATGTGATATCATTGTTGAAGGCAAATTTTTTTTGTTAGGAAGTAGGAACACTATAGAAGACAACAACTGCAGTATCCAATCATCCGCAACATCCTGATAAGAAACACAAAATCATGATTGATAAGATAAATTAAGTATGGAATATATGAGAAAAAAGGAAGTTGCATACTTTTTTTTTTCTTTTTGGTTTGAAACAAGCAAAAAAAAATTTGTTCAAGAGTCTTTAGAAGCCCCCCCATCCAAAATTCGTCAAGTATCCCTCTTTTGTTAAAAAAACAAATGTCAAAGCATTACTATGTTGCATCCTTTAGTTTGACTTTTTTGTTCCTTTTAATCAAAGTGTCTCTTGAGCCTTAGTTTCTTTTACATATAGTTCATCGTTGTTTTCCTTGTCAACGGAGTTACAGTCAGTGTCCTGTTCTGATTTTGTACTATGTTTATGCAATGTTATGTACTTATGCTACAGTTTGTCATTCTGAATATTGTAGGGAGGGAAGGTTCGTGATGCGCTTTTCCAGATTCTTGAAAACGAGGATGATGTAACCATAAAACATGGAACTCAATCAAGGGAGAGTCGTCGTGCAGCTAGACAAGGAATGCACTCATCTAAATTTTGCCTCCATCCTGCTGGAGATACTCCCTCAGCATGCAGATTATTTGATGCACTTGTCAGTCTGTGTGTTCCTGTTATAGTCAGTGATTACATTGAACTTCCATTCGAAGATATTATAGACTACAATAAAATATCAATATTTGTTGGGACAAGCAAAGCATTACAACCTGGATACTTAACTTCAATGCTTCGAAGAATCAGTTCAGAGAGGATTCTGGAGTACCAGAGGGAAATAAAAAAGGTCAGTACTGACTAACCTATATCATACCGCTGTTTGCATCTGTAAGATGCATGCTATTCTACTTATAAACAGCTCTTTCTTAGAGATGCCTTATTCCTGAGACAAATGGTTGCTCCAATGATAGGTTAGATGTTTCTTGGCTGCTGTATTGTTTCGTGCAGTGAATTTTGTTCTTTTAACATGGAAAACAATGTGTAGATTGCACATACAAAGCATGTTGGAAAATATGTGGTGCCTGAATGATGTAATAACATTTTGACTGTAGCTCAGTAAGCTTCAAAGGATTTGAAAAATAAATTTATGGGGACTGAAGTATAAACTTCCTCATCGATCAGCCTTTGAGGATTTAATGTCGTTAGCATAACTAGAGACTATCATGAAATTCTGCCATCACCATGCCTCAGCAAGAAATTCCATTTGTACTTTCCACTTCTGTGTACATTTGACATCTGAGTCAGCTACTCGGTGCATTTGCAGAGAAGATCACCCACCATTTCATTCTTGTTTGGCTTAGAATATGTAGTAAGAATGTGGATATATAGTGCTTTGGGGATTGTTTTGACAAACTGTCACTTTGGGCATATGATTACTTTCTGGCCTCATATATGAGCTATTTTGTGCTCTTTCACTAATTCGATCTTATATGGTAGTATACTTTTGTGGTTGCAAGTGGGTACATTGCACTGAATTGCTGGTTCATTATGTACTCCTTCCGTCCTGAAATGATATGTGTATTTTGATCAGGGAAAAGTCATACAAAGTAGATTTTGACCCTTATTTTTTTTTCACAATATGTTGTCATTTGCTAAAGAATCAATATCATCTAAAAAACACTTTGAATACAAATCTACTGATGCAAGTTTTATATCCTAAACTTGTATAAAATTTGAGTAATTGTTAGTCTACGATATACTTATCATTCTAGGACGGAGGGAGTAGTACATATGGTTGATTGAACAAAATAACTAGAACAAGCTGATGGGTCCATAACAGATTGCGCCCTTATTCATGCATGGGATGGAGATATGTGGTGTGAGGCAGGAACATGTGATGTTTCAATCTAGTCTTATATATTGCATAAAATTTAGATTTCAGAGGCATGACATGCACATTCAAATTTCTTTCAGTATATTTATCTGTTAATAATTTTCTTATTCGGCTGAAATTCGAATGACTTTTTCAGGTGAAACATTACTTTGAGTACGAGGATCCGAATGGACCAGTGAATGAGATTTGGCGCCAAGTATCTCTTAAAGCACCACTGATAAAGTTGTTGATTAACCGCAACAAACGGTTGCTTGAAAGAGGCACCAATGGAACAGATTGCTCGTGCATTTGCTCTACAACTCCAACTGAGATAACTGCAGCCAGTTAAACAAGACGGAACTCATCGCCCTACAAGCTTTGTGCCTATTTCCACTGATCACGTTGCCTGGATTTTTGAGGTTGTACAGTTATATGTAAAGCGAGATTACCAGCCACAATTTTTGAACATTAAATTTACTAATTGCCACAGTTCTTCAGTTTTCACTAGATTTGTATAGGAGGAGCGGATAGTCAGGAACCTTGTTGTGATGCCTTTCCTTGATACAAGGTACAGTACCCTTTTGTATGTGTAAGTTACATTAGTTCATTTTTGTCAGCAGTTTGCGGCCCTAGTTTTTGACCTACATAAGCATCAGTCCCTGTGCCTAGTTATTCTTTGGTAGCATAGCAGCAGGTGGTACAGGTCCATCCAGATTTAGGGCCTGTTTGAATCATAGGATTTTAGTAGGGAATTTTATAAGTGTTTACTTCATTTTAGATGAGGTGATAAGTTTATTCCTGAAATTTGATGGAATGACTTATTTTTAGATATCAATACTAATTATTAGCTTGCGAGGAATGATGAACAAAGAAAAATGATGAGTGAGAAAGTGATGGATCATCTTATTAGTTATTACTCTAATCAAACTCTATTATTCAAATTTGGTGGAATGATTTTATTTTCGTAAGAATAAAATGATGATGGAACAAAAATATGAAGAGGGAGGAAATGATGAATCACCTTATTTCTTGAACCAAACACAGTATCCTCTTTCACCGGAAAGGAACTACTTAGGCCCGTTTGAACCGGAAAGAAGTAAATATCTTTTCTACGTTCTAAACATCACAATTTTTCATTCCTGTATTTTAGAATCTCGTAGTTTTACATTTTTTTGAGACTTTCGGACCTTTTATTACTCATTAGACCCGGCTAAATCGCCGGTCAAAAGGTCTCAACCTCGTGAGGTACATCTTCCCCGATAGCAGTTAGAGCATGTGCTACCCTATTCCATTCACGACGACACAAGCTAGTGCACTTATTTAGTATCTTAAATACTAACTAGTAGCCATACAGGTGCGAGACACATGTTTATAGTTATGATAAGTGACATCTTAGTATGATTTTGAAATGACATAGTAGCAACTAACATCCTCTGATCTATTAAATTTATGTTTTTTAAGAAAACTCGGCACATGCTTATGATTGTGATATGTGACATCATAATATGATTTTGAAATGATATAGCAGTAACATCCCCTAATCTACTAAATTTGTTTTTCTTATAAACTCAACCATAAACTCACGGATTATCCTATATTTTCTCAAAATTAAAATTAAGATACATATAGTCGCATGTCATGTAATAGTATAAAATTCAACTCGTCAATAGCACTTCTCATATACGTGGGATAACCTCACGATCTTTCAAGCATTTGTATTACCTAAAAAAATAAGATAAAAATATATGATTTTGGCAATATATAAATGGAGCTAAAATGAGTTTAAATAAAATAATTAAACATACCGGTCTCACAACTCTAACACATCCATTTAAGAGCAACTCCATCAGGAGGTTTCTAAATAAACTCTCTATTTAGATTTTTTGGCAAAAGAGAAAGATCCTTCCAACAATTTGGTAAAAGAACTCCTTAGAAGTAAGAACTTGCCAAATCCCCTTCCAACTCATAAGTTTTTGAAGTCGATTGGAACTCAGATCCGCCTCCCCCAATGACGTATTTATTAGAAGATTGAAGTAAATTAGACCCATGAGTAAATTAAGAAAATAAAATGTTCTAGGTAAGAAAATGGTAATAGACAAAGAAACTATTAAAAAAGGGCTTGGTTGGTTAGAAGTAGTTTGAGGTTCCCAATAAAAAATCGTTTAGGAAGTTAGTATAGAAAACTATTGGAGGGGGAATTAAATTTAGGTTGCTACTTATTTTGTAAACTCACTAAATTGATTAGTTTAGCAAGTTAATTATAGGGAACACCTGAAGTTGCTCTAACCAGTGTATTCTTTATTATAAACTAAGATGTATGAGAAGGACATGCTCTTATTCCCGGGTTGCAGCCACAATAATTAACATATCAAGAGGCAGAGCAACTGAGAGAAATGTTGACGTAAATGTGTAGCACTGGAAAAGAGAAGGAAATAAACAGTAGTATGAGGCTATGAGCCCTCATGAAGCAGCTCTTTTCATGAAAGGTGAAAGCTATGGGTTATTCTTCCAGCACAAGGATCTACATTGTATTTTTTTGATCGCAACAAGGATCTACACTGTAGCAGGTGAAATGTATTGTGTGTACATAGCATGGATGCATTAAAAGCCGAATATCCAAATGTCTATACACATTATAGTCTTGCAACAGTAAATGAATTAGAGTCTCTCAAGTAGTACCAAAAACAGATTATCTGATATAGACTACAATGTAGCCGTCCACAGTGATGTTTTTGTGTATACATTTATGAAGAAAATATGGCCAAAGCAGTTCAAGACCATAGAAGATATGAAGGATTCTAAAAAAAACCTTAATGCAGATGTAATTTTCAAAACACCTCCTAGGGATGAGAAAAAAAACATATTATCCCCTATCCAAAAGCCAAATTAAGGCCTCGTTCGCTTTCCCGGATCGGCCCGAATGAGGTCCATTCCACGCGGATCGTGCCGGTGCTGAATGAATACCAGCCTAGCTTGAATAGGCGTTCGAAGTTAAGGCCGCCTGGATTCCAATCAGGCCCGTTTTGACCATTCAATCCCTCTCGCAATCCAGAACCAATCCCCACCTATGACCCTTTGGAACGGATCCCTCTGAAATCCCGGCCCAGGAATCAAAAGAGGGCCGGATTCAAACATGAGCCGCCGAACGAGGCCTAAAGGAGAAAAAGACCCAAAACCACATAGAAAGAGCTTGATTTCAGAATAATCATCACCACCGAAGCAAAGGTATTTCATTGAATGCTGGACATCAGTACCTTATTCAGAACTGTATTGCATAATCTGATCAGGCTTCAGACTTCACTTGTGATCAAAGTTCAGTTCATAATTGGATCAGAGTGTAACACCCTAAAATTTGCATTACTTTAAAATAGTAAATTTGATTTATTTATGCAATTATGTGTGCATTAAAATATAGGAAAATAATGATTTTGTGAAATTAAAATCAATCATAAGGATAGATACATGTTGATGCACTTCATGTCTTGTAGCATTTTATTTAATATGTTGAGTGGTTTTGATTTAAATTCAAAAGGATTCAAAAATCGCTTGGAAATGAAATTGGAAATTTGATTTGGAAAAGAAAAGGAAATTCATTTCTTTCCTCCTTCCTCATTCTGGCCTGATATTTAATTCCCTCCGCCGCCCACTTCGCCTTTCCTCCTTCCTCCTCTGTTTTCTCTTGGGCCGCCTAATGGTTGGTAACCAAGAAATGGCGTACACACTTACCATGGCTCAGCCGGCCCCGCCTGCGCCTCCTCCTTCCTCAATCGTGACCGCTCGGGCCCGCCTTTGCCGGCGCCATCCCCCTGGCTGCGCCCGCCGCCATTCAAGGCGCAATCAGCCTCCGCTACTAATACGTCTTGTGCCGGGTTGTGGGAGCGCCCCCGTCTGCAACCCTCTATAAACGCGGCGCCGAGACCTTTCCCGCCCCTCTCATCTCCCGCTCCCTCTCGCGTTCGCTTGCAGCACGAGGAAATCGGCCAGACTGCGCCATGGCCGGGACCACGAAGCTCGGAACCACCGCGTGGTCCGCCATCCCGAGCCGCCGTCGACTCTGTTTCTCCTTACCGTGAGAACCCTTTGTTCCCTCTACCTCCCCATGCCGTTATTTTCGATTTTCATGGCTTTATGACCGCTTTCGAGTGCGCCATGGAGCTCCTCTTGCCGCCATGGCCACACGCCGCCACCTATCGCCCTGCCAGCGTCCTCCGCCGCCCGTATCGACTGTCCGAGGTCCCTCCACCCCTCTTTTCCCAGTGCGTTTCGGTTCTTCAACCGTGGCCCGTGAGTCCCCGCACCGATCACGCCCGGCATGCTCCTCGTCACGGCTGCAATGGCAGCTTTGGCCAAGGGGCTGTCATGTTGCCTTTCGCCACGCCTTCTCTCTCTCCTTCCCAGATCTAATCCGAGCAGTCCGGTCTTGATCTAACGGCTCACTTAAGCCGATACACCTTCGGTGATTTTGCTAAAGAGTCCTCGAGTTCGCCAAATAGAACCCGCCATCCATAGCACGTTTCTGAGTACGCTTTCTCCTTTTGAAAACATAAAATATCTTGCTTTAGTCCAAAATACGTTTTCAGTATTTCTGAAATGCCATTGCACTTGCTTTTGTTTATAAAATCGCCATTATAGCTCCGATTTGACCCGCTCAAATTTCGTTAGGTTCGCAATTAAGTTCTCTACATGTTAACACCACTGTTAACCCTGTTTGCAACATTTAAATTTTGAGGTTAGATTTAGTTAAATAAATTGCTATAGGAAATCCCGCTTAAATCATAACTTTCGCTGCTTTTTTAGCTCCGCTCGTGAACTTCGCGTTGACGTGATCGTAGCTTAGACGTAGATCCTTTTCATAAACATTTTATCTTGATTTCTATACTATTGGTGTACTGTTCTAACCCATAGGATTGTTTGCTTTGCATGAATGTTCCTGGAATGTTGTATGTTGCCGTGTTGGTCGTGTTCGAGACGGTGAGGAGAACGTTGGTGACCATGAGTTCTTTGACGACCCAAGAGGGACCAGCAGGAGTTTGCTAACCAAGGCAAGTATAGCATGGGATCTACCTTGATGCCTACTCACCTTTATTAATTACTCATTTGCATGTGTCTAATTTTGATACCAGTAAGGACATCCTAGTGTTTGATTATCCTGTTCCTTGATCTCCTATGGGTTATATGCATATGGGTGGTTTGTTAGCTGCGCTCAATGTAACTATACCGATCTACATAATGAACAATGGTTCTATAGAACTAAAAGGTAAAATTGATTTTTTAAACAACTCAATTATAGGGCGATGGAGCAAATAACCTCGATCATGATGCTCTCGGCCCTCCATAAGGACTTATCTGCTTGGCAAAAGTCGGGAGTAATAGCAATCATGAGGGTCATATGACTCTGATTTTAGCTCAAAGAATAGGACATTTTCTAGCTTGTTAGAGGTTACCTTTATGGCGCATAAAAGGGCTTGCCACGTTGGGTATAGGACCCGCCTCTGTTCCTATGTGTATAGCCAGCCATGGATATGTGCCATAGGAAAGGGGTTCTACATCCTCACGAGGAAAGCTAGCTAGCCATAACTTGTTAGAGAAACCTATGAATTGGCTTCATAGTGTACCACAATCCGCTCACCTTGGCAAAGATATGAGTAATTAACCCGGGCATATGGGAATCACGACTCATGGTGAATGTGCACCACCTCTGCAGAGGGTTACAAAATCTATTATAACGGCCGTTGCTCACGGTCACGAAAGCGGCCGAAAAACTCTAAGTAATAATTGGTTACTTATTTTTATTCATTTATGATGGAATACAATGATAATATGATGCAAATGATTCGATATCTGATTATGTGGGTTTAAATGAGAGCTTAACATAACTTGATAATAAAATCTTGACTTACTAAAAAGTGTTAACTACAGATGAAACCAGGTCATCCTTTTGAGCTTCATAACCCCATGTTAACTTGTTAAGTACGGAAGTACTTACGCTTATTTACTTTCTATATTTGGATAAAAAATCCCGGATGGGTAATGAGATGACAACGTGCATGAGGAGTTTCCGAGGACTATTAGGCTTGTGGTCAACCATTGACCGTCCTCATGTTGGAGCTTCCACGTGAGAGCTATCTTTTATTTTCCGCTGTGTTATGTAAGACTATGTTATGGTATTACTCGTGATGTAAGATACACCGTGATGATACTTTTTGTAATTTGTCAACTTATGTGTGTGTGACTGATTCGTAGGCACACATGAGTTTAGTGCATTCAATTTTATCGTTAAAATTAGGTGTGACATGGCAGGTGTCTTGAGTTCGGGCCCATTTCTGATGAAAGTTGACTTGCTTCAAGATTCACGTTTTTCTCATGCTATAGCAGCATGATTGAAAAAAGTCAACCTGAAATTACCGAACTAGCAAACACGAAAAGTCAACAAAACTTGTGGATGTTCACCTACATAGGCTTTATTGCCAGACAGACTACAGTGGAGCACTTGCTGCCGTTCCTTCCTCCCTGCCGTCGTCGGAATGACACTGGATGCTTGGCGAAACAGTGATATCAACCAACATGTCAGTGCCTAGAATTAGTATTTAGGTTCCGATTCAGATATATACACATTTTCTGGGTGTATATATCTTCACTTCAGAAATAGTGCCGACATCAACCAACATGTCAATGTCCAAAAATCAGTAGCTAGTTCAGACTCAGATGCAAAATATTGCACATATATACTCATCTATCTATAGGCTGTGAGCGATTGGGGTAGAGACCTGTTGATCCGATAGAATAAAAACACCAAGATAATGTTCTATGTTTTCAAAAAATGTTCTATGTTCTGGCATGGAACAGGCGTTCTGTATATACGCAGTAATAAGAAAATGTAATGATCTCAACCCTCTCTTGTCTTAACTGTTCGTGAAGCTCTGAACTTTTAGTTTTCTAAAGAAAAGAGCTAATTAAAGGAACGGACAGTGAATGGTCATGCATGTCCTTAGTAATTTTTTGGCACTAACGTTATGCGTTGTGCAAAGATGCCCGAGAACAAGAGCAGGAACGACACTGATACCTATCCAAGTAACAGTGAACTGATAGCACATGATGTATTAAACTTAAGATTAATGGCGGTATTACCGTCACCTGTGTTACAATGACATACTTCTTCTGATTCGAACATTATTACCATGATTAACACTGACACAAAGTAAGTTCTTAGAATTATCTGGAAGTAAATATCTAAATGATTCGGTATGCTATTATCTACAAGATGTACCTAACAAGTACGGAGTACATGCTTAGCTACATATCTGCACTAAAGATTAAGAAAAACACTGACAGGCAACAGTGCAGCCCTTAGACCAATTTTCTTAAGTAAAAAATATTTGACTTAAAACTCTCGCCCACTACTAGGGTTTTACACTGATGATAAAAAAAAACAGAAATTTTTAGGCAAAACTTGATTTTTCTTTTCATTGCACGAGACATTATTTAGGCTGAAATTTTGCAGAGAACCAGACGTTCAAGTGTATAGAAGTTGACCAAAATGGACATGGGGCGCTGCTGTAGCTCTTTAGTTCAGAGGTGTTGAGATCGATAGCATTATTTTTTCAAAAAAAAAATAGTGAACAAATATTTAAGGCGCTGTCGTACAAGCGTCTCAGCATCACCAACGACAATCCTTCGGTGTCACACCGGGCGGCGTGGAGGACATATGACCAGGCGGAAAGCGGCAATCTCCGGGTTGAATAAGTCAAGCATGCATATCAACCTGCTTGTGGTTGTATAGAAGTTGATGTCTGTGGCCCCTGCAGATCAAAGTATACGGTTGAGGCGTCTTAATCCTGACATTTGTATCACTCATGAAAAATCTGGATTGAAAACTCAGCTGCTGGAGGACCCGCTCGTTTTAACCCAGCTAGCTAAGCTGAGAGTTCATAAAAGGATGGCAACTCGGCTTAACATAGTTAAGCCGTCCGTCCTTGGATAACACAAACGTACTAGCCATCTATGCAATCTTCATCCAAAATCATGTCAAAATTGGAACATACATAGCTCAAGTTCTCTTAACACCAAAATAGTAGTTTAAGAGTACATCACACGCTGTCCCACGTTAATTCACAACTCAAAACTACAGCGGAAATTCTTATAACAAATGTAATATAAAACTCGAGGGCCATGCCACACCCACGAGCCACGCCTTTTATAGGCCTACTCATTACTCCCAATCCCCCGTGGGGTTTAGGTATAAAAGTAACCATAAGTCAAGACCAAGTCACTTAAAAAATAGTTCGTTACATTCTTCCGTGGACGAAAGGAGTGAGTTAATTTGTAGCGTAACAGCACTGGTAGCCCCACTTCTGGTATATTGCGGCTTATGCATGCCTGTCAATAGGGTAATGGGGAAATGATTTGGTGTATGCAAGCTGTCCACCTGTCGATCATTCGACATTTCTTCGTCTGCTTCCTGCTGCCTACCAGAAACAACAGGACCCACTTCAATTAAGATGACAGGGATTGAGACTGACCCTAACGAATGATAAACAACTAATTAATTAACCATGTGGTTTTTTTGGGTACGGAACTACTTGTTTGTCAATGGACAACAAACCCTTGTGTTTGTGATGGTTCTCACGTGGGATGATTCGTACTTGCAAATTTGCAGTATCTTAACGTGTTCACTGGTTCGATTGAGATTGGAAATTTCAACGAATTGTAAACGCCTAGCGAGTTGTATGTCTGTGTGATCTAAGACCATATTTAGAACACAAGAATTTCATAGGATTTGCATAGTTTTTCAAAAGAATCAGTATAATTTTACAGGAAAAAAATATATAAACATGAAAAAATTTCCGTGTTCCAATTAGACCATGGATAGGAATTATTTCCACCTGACCCTTACCAGCATCCTGCAACATTCCAAACGAATTAAAATGCTCAAAGAACTATTGGATCGGGTTTCCAAAACGTGGCATTGAATTAGCCCCCGACGCTTCAAACCGAAGGTTCATTCATAATTACAAATAGTGATCCAATTGTGAATACAATAAATGCAGCGCGACGTCGTATGTACAGGATAAACATGAGAATCAGGTGTTTGGACTTTGATCCATTGTACAAACGAAACAGACTGCAAAACAAAGTTAAAAAAAATGGTCTGAGAGAGAAAATGGAGTTTAATACCGACCTGCCCCCACCTTTCCTCGTTACCTCTAGAAGCATAGGAGAAAGGAAAGATTAAGGAAGTAACAGTGCACAATGTCTAAAGTAGTTCTAAAGTGATGCAATTTTGCCTTGACAAAACTTATTACAGGGTCACCACTTTTATCTTATCGTTACTTGTACTTCAACGGAGTCTCAAGTTAATCCTCACAAAAAAAAATCTAGATTCTTAAAAAATAAAAAAGATCTGGGCATTAATTTGGTAGACTCCAATCACCACTATTAATAACAATCATTGGATGTAATATGCTTTTTAAGAAGAAAAGGTCTACCTAAACCCTCCTAACTATTAGTAGTTGTCTACTTCTCCTCTCATCTATAAAACCAAGTATTCAACCCCTTAAAGTATTGAAAACTACATAAATAACTCCTTGAGACGGTTTTGAAGGCATTCATGGTGCCGACATGGTGGTGATCGAGTGAGTTAGCAAACAGTAAAAAAGTCTACATAATCCCCTAACGTATAAAAGGGTGACCACATAACCCTAAAGTGTAAAACCCAACGTTATATTTCTTAGATCATCTAAAAGTATTCAAACAAATGACCTCAATGGTTTTGTGTGTAGCTAGTTTTGATACCATATTCCATCACACCGGCCTAAATACCCATGTTTACACGTAGGGGCGTAATTTGTTGTCTCTCTCTTCCTACTCTTTCTAAGTTGTCCCACCGTCCAACAAGCAACACAACACCTCATGTCTCCTGCTCCACCTCATGGTACTCCTTGATAGCATTGAGCTCATGCATCACACCAAACGCCTCGTCATCCCATAGGGTGTTAAATGGGAGCCAATAAAGAAGAATTGGCAAGCACAATTTTGTTGGCAATCACTCATCATCATCCCTCCTTTGGTCGTGGTGCTTGGTCCTTTTGAGGTAGGCAAAGGAGGAGAAAGCGGAGGAATGGAGGATGTGCAAGGGGCCGGATGAATTACTTTGTATACTTTTCCATCCATTAATATTCCATTGCACCTCCATGTGTTTTACATGTGTTCAATTGACACTCTCATATATGTTCATATTCTAATATAATATACATATAGATACTTTCATATTTTTATCTCGCTTGTGATAGACTTGAGTTGTGAGTTACTTTGCATACTTTTCCATGTCTATTCGTGTATTTTCACCTTTGTATCACACCTTGCCCTATGTGCTCAACACGTGTATGGTCCCTATTAAACTTTCGCTACTTTTTCCATCCCATTCATGTGTGCTTGACGTGGGTAGTAGATGATTAGTAGTATGAAATTTATTTGCCCCAACTCCATTTAGACTAGGTTTTTCGATTCACCACTGTTATCTTACACCGCAACCACCACTAGGCTAGCCTACCACCGTGTCAGGCCCTCCGTTAGAGCCGTCCCCAATGACTCCAAATACATAGTATAGGAAGAATTCTATTGGCTATCAAGGAGAGAGAATAAATAGCTAGCCACCCGCCAAATACCTAGTCTAACACAATCTCCTAGAAACAACTCTCACAAATTACCACATAATCTGCCCATTGGTGTTTGTTTTTTTTATTATTTCTAAGCCCCATCTAGCTACCTATTTGTAAAGCGCCATTAAGGACGCTCCTAAGCTCATCGGTGACAACACAAGAGCCCTAGGTCTAGGCCAAACTTAATGATCCTGTTGGCACTTTCAGAGATAGTGGGCGCCGATGTTGGGTGAATTATCACTCAAGCATCACAACGAGAAATTAATTCTACTAGCAAATGTGTTTGTGCGTTGCATGGAGCGTGACACCTTTTACTTAAATCACACCAAGACTTGTGGTCTCGAGATTTATGTAATGTCGCATTCTAATTTTATTAGAATCAGACTCCATACCGTCATTGGATGTATAAACACGGTAGTTCTAATTTGTGTGAACACATGTTATAAGTCTATATCTCGTAAGAGATAATTCTAAGGAAAATGGACCCTAGGCCATTTACTTTGTATTTTGGTGTTTGATGACCAACACAACCAAATTGGACTAATAAATTTGCAAGTGATTGTTTTGTAGTTCAATATGGTGCAAGACGTGACTTGGACAAAGGCGACGTGATGATCCGGATGATCAACACCATAAGCAAGACCCTAGAAGCACAAGAGAAGACCCAAGATATCAAGCAAGACCCTAGAAGCACAAAGAAGGCGATGGACCAAGCACGAAGATAGGAAACCAAGCCGACGCAAGATCATGAAGAAACGAGCTCAGTGAGGTGACCAGACACGCACAGCGAAAGCGTATCGACGCTTCCGATCAAGAGGCTCAAAGAACGAAGAGGGGCACTGGTGAGCAGCGATCGACACCGAGTACTAAATCGACCGGACGCACTGCGATGGTACTGTTTCATCATCATCGGCAACACATTCAAGATCACCGGACAACGGCGGGAAATCGATCGGACGCAGGACTATAGCGTCCCATCGAGTACATAAAGGTTCCAGAGCGCAAAATTACGAATTTAAAGCGTCGGTGGCATGTGGACCGGACGACTGAAGGCCCAATCGATTGATCGTGGCTCTAATCCAAGGGACGACTGGCGCTTCCGATCGGGACGATGCGAGATCCGCCGGTTAGGTAGCGAAAAAGCGAAATTTGGCCCCAACGGCTACTTTCTGATGGGACTTATAATAGACCCCCAACCGCCATTTGAGATGTGGTGGAGCCGAGAAACATACCTAGGGTGTTGATACACCATTTTAGTGATCTCCATATGCATAGTGCTTAGTGTTTTATTACGTGATTAGCGTAGGTGCTTTGCTAAGTGCTTAGGTTGATTATACCATATCGCTATGCGCTTGCTCTAGGTTTAGGCCTAGTGTTTAGTAAGGTTTGCATACCTCTTATCACCTAAGTGCTTACGCGCACATTATTGCTGTACATCGAAGGCAGTAGTCTTATGAGATCACACCAACCACGTTTGCCAGGTGTGGCCGCCACCGTGTACCGGGGAACAAGGCCCGCATGCGTTTGGCAGGAAGCTTGATAGTGAAGATGGCGGGAGCATCCGGAGAGGCTTGCCGGAAGGCACGCCGGAGACCCACTTGCACGTGGGGGAAGGCCGAGGCTATCCACGGAGTTACCCCGACTGAGAGCTTGGCCCTTGCAAGGGATTCTCCTGCGAGGGGCTCCAACGAGGACTATGGGGAAGCTTGGCTTCTCGATACCTCGGTAAAAATACTAGAGTCATCGACGGGAGTTTGCATATCTCTACCTTGTTCTTTAGCCGATTTACATTATTTACATTACTCCTTTTTGCGGTAGAGACAACAACACACTAGCAAAACCGTGAGTTGCACATCTAGATAGTTTATCTTTTGCATAGGTTTTGCTAAGATTAAAAAAAGGAGGCCATAGTTTAGAATCGTAATTTTAAAGTTGCTCTAATTCACCTCTTAGGCGTCATGGTCCCTTCAAGTGGTATCGGAGCCGGGTTGGCTCAATTTGGACCTTTGGCTTAACCGCCGCTGAGCCGACGCTATTTAGAGTGGTTGGGATGGATACCTCTAGGCCTCCACACTTTGATGGCACTAACTTTCACTATTATAAATCTAGAATGGCTTGCCACCTGAGGCTAAGTAGATTTGGGTGTTTGGAGAGTCACTGCGTGACGGGATGAAACATATTAAGAATCCCAATAAACCCACAAAGAGTGAAGAAAAAGAGATGCATTTCAATGCTAGAGCTAAAAATTGCTTGTTTGAATGTTTTAGCATGGATGTGTTTAACCAAGTATTCACTTTAAATATGGTACATGAAATTTGGTTAAAACTCCAAGAGCTCCATGATGACACATCTAATGTCCGTGAGCAAAAAACAGTGTCTAGCTAAACAAAATTATGATTCCTTTACAAATGAATGATGATGAGCTTGTTTGTTATATGTATTTCGTTTAAATCTAATTATCAATGAGCTCCATTCAATAGGATTAACAAAGCTATATGATGCGGGACATCGTGAGGAATATCATCTCTATGCTACCACAAAAGAAATATGGAAGTATCATCATCATCCTTCACAACATGGAGGACTTGAGCACCATGACCTTTAACCATAGTCATTGGTAAGATAGTGGCATTTGAAATGTCATGCAAGATGGGTAAAAAGAAGCCTCTTCATCAAGCAAAGGCAAAGCTCTCGCATGTAGTGAGAAAAAGAAGATGAAGGGCAAGGAAGTTGAGACAAGCTTGTGGCGTAATCCGCCTCAAATAGCTCACTTTACTTGAGGCGCTCGTCTTCCATCGACACTAGCACCACCGAGAGCGAGCTATATCGAGGCGAGGTTCCATCGGGCACACCCCAAAAGAGAGCCCAAAAGATCCACATTTTTCTCAAGGATCCAATAATGAGAACACGTTATAGACTTAGTCCATTTCATACATCCGAGTTCTTAAAATTGTATTATTATATTACCAAAGTCAAAAGCGGAATATTAAACAAACGGAATAAAAATAAACATCAAGTAAACATCTATCGATAATAAGCAAGGATCCGTTTGTGCCCACCAGTAAGAATCCTTCACATAATGGCTATGTCTCAGCTAAAGACTGCAATAGGGGTAAATAAACCCCGGACAGTACACAATGTACTTGCTAAGACTTATCCTAGACTAGTGGAATAATTTCCCAACTCCAAGGAATATGATGAGCTTTATGGTTTTTGGTTTCCTTTTTGCGAGTAAAGGAATACTAATAGTGAATCCTTATGTAAGTTAATATTAGCAAACATGATTAATTTATTATCTAGCCATTCTATGTAAGCACTTGTTCTATTTTCAAAGCAAGGGTTGAGCAAAGCAGGTTTTTATTTCATCACCTTTCATCCTTCGATTTACTTTACGATGGCGTAGTTTAGACAAGCCGTACATCGGATTACCCAATGATTCATGAATCAATGTGCCCACTGGTACCTAAAAAACACGCATACTGTCTGCACCCGTGCACAAGCGGGACCAACCCATCACTCTTCCATCACGGGGTCTAGGGGTCCCTCGTCCAAACTTAGACTCCAAGCCCCGCTCCTAAGTCCCGGACTCGGTGCGGTGCTTAGACCTCCACCATCCTTGCCTCCAATCACCGGTCCAGAAAGAGCCGGAACCCACGATAAGAGAGACAGTGCCTTCCCCTCATGCCCATACATAAGTATGTATGTGTTCGGGATAATAAGTTTGTGACTTGCCTTAGCGTCCATTGCAACGATCGGTCCTTAACCGGCACAGCATAAGAAAAAGTGTAATCAAGTTATGCCCCCTGCTGGCCGTGGGACACGACCTCTTACACCCACCAATACCCAAACCATATCCCATTCTTGTCTCCATTTTCCTTTCCACCATTTTATCATGAGTGATCATATCTATCACCTATTGTGAGTAACGACGAGGTACTCACGCTACCGAAATCCTCGGGAGCATAGCAGGTTACTTCAACCTATACTAGTAGGGACTCCATAGGTAGATATATTTATGTATGTAGTTTTCTATAAATGCATGTAATGTAAATACACATCATATATATATTCAATATCTTTCAAAATAAGGGTTATGCACTGGTTTCGTTTTGAGGCAGTAAGGTGTGTCATATAAAGTCGGTGCGAAGCACAGACTTTGAGGCTCCCTCTCTTATGAGAACCTCCTCCTCGTACTCCTCATTAATCTCTTGGTAGTTCTTGCTTTGAACTGCCAGTAACCGAACTCTACCAACCCATGATCTACATGCATGAAATGATGATGCAATACTTAGTAATACACTAACAAAAGAACTCTTAAAATAAAAATACATTTGTCAAGCTACTAAACTAGCTTCTCTGACTAAGGACGCTATGTTACCTATCATTCCCACAAAACAGGTATGTAACATTTCATGTATTAACTTAACAACTAAAGGAATCCCTATTCTTAATATCGATTTACTCTATATATGATAAAATGTGGAGTACTAGCTTTCTATTTATCAACCTACTCTAGGGCTATAAAATTCACAAAGGAGCACATAATAATCTAATGAGCCAACTGTAAAATTTCATGGCTAAAGCTATCAATCGTGATTTAAGTTACAAAAATTTCTACAATTATTAAGCTAACTAATACTAAGCTTTCTAAATTGAATTTATGAATCTATCATTATCACAAATTTAACTATAAACTAACTACACCAACAGATAGATAGCATTTTGTAAACCTAACAAATTTTGTTTTACCATTTTTTGGACACCTACATAATTTACTATAATTTTATCAAGATCAGCTCAAACTAAATTGAATAAACAT